>JAVQMG010000126.1:2852500-3557500 GCA_032878915.1 Castanopsis chinensis | reverse complement strand
TTCACACTATAAAGAGCCTTACATGGTATATTTTCAAAACACACAGAAATCCCATGGGAAAACACTAAGATTCACTAGAAATAGGGCAAAAAGGAGTTTTTCACAAAACACCCTCAAGTCAATTTTATTTTGATTAGGGCCTTTTCTGGTCTTGATCTTTGAGTTCAATTTTTACTAATCACTTTTTTATTAAATTATGAATAGATTTGACCAAGGGGAATGGTCAAAAATTAAGCTTGAAGAGCTTGAGGTATTAGTTTTAAACCCTCCCTTTTCTTTTCTTTTATTTTCTGCACTTTAATCTTCTATTTCTTTGTTATAATATGCTTTGACATGTTTGTCTAGCTTAGGTTTATATGTTTGTATGTTTTAAATGCATGTTAGGTTGTTAGAATTCTCGTTTTGAGGTTCTGACTTGTTTTTGTATTTTTAGAGTTTTTGGGCAAGAGCCTACACATGCATAATCTTGCCTGCGTATGCAAGCTTGATTATGCGTACATAGGCTTTTTCTTGCATGTGCAAGCCACTGCCTAGAAATCCTAATTTTTGTTTTTTTTTTTATTTGTTTTGCTTCCTTTTTCGTATTTGTATGCTTTTAATGCCTATGTTTCACATGTTTAATTGCTTTGTTTGTCTCACATGTTAGAATTAGGGTTTGCTTCGTGTTTTTATTATTTTGATGACATGAACATGCATTCACATGCTCATGCATAAATGCCACTCGTGCTGAGTTGTTGCAAGGTAAGTGAAAAGTAAGTCATGCATTTGTAATGTTCATGCATTTGATATGATCTTGCTTAGCTTTGATCAAGTTTGTGATCTTGATGCCTTGGATGATGACATGCTTTGGTTTGGCTTTGTGCCTCCTTTTGATCTTTAATGATACATGTTGTTGCCTTGAATATGATAAGATACTATGCTAGATGAATGCTAGGATGATGTGATGAGATGTATGCTAAGGTATGCTATGATGTGATATGATTTGTGATGAAGCATTCTAGATGTATGTTAAGAGATGCCATGATTAGATGAATGTTAGGATCTGTGATGAAGTGATATTCATGATTAGATGTATGGTAGGCTTTGTTTGACATGGTGATTTGTTTACAAATGGGGAAAACCTCTAAGGCAAAAACCTCACAGGGTGATTTTAAGTTCACCACTCCCGAGAATTCACTATTATCACAACAAGTGATTACAAGTAAAGGAATCTCAATACCTTATACCAACCTACAGTTGAACCCTTACCCTAATACCTAATTGAACTTGTTCTATAGTGACAATCTCTCCTTTTAATGCACGGCTCCCAATACGTGACTAACCAATCGATGCGCGGATCTTGGTACGCAACTTAATCACCAACTTGAGAAAGATGTTGGCTGAAAATTTCTTCTGCTCATCACACGATGAAGATTATGAAGCTCCTTGGTCATAAAACCCTATGATGTACAAACACAGCAGCTTCTTCAAGAGAAAGATGAACTAAGGCATATGTCTCCGATTCATAATATGCTTGTAAAAAACTTTTGCATTGATGTACATCCGTTGTGATGACCTTTAAGACAATCCTTATATATGTTTAGGCTTGTGAGTAAAGAAAACCTAAACATCTATCCACGGGTTGGATGAAAATCAAAACTGAAAATCTATTTTTCTTAAATCTCGATAGATACCTTATCTATCGAGAAGTTGTTGAGTATCGAGCTAGAACAACTTTTTAAACCTCGATAGATACTAGTTGTCAAGCTAGCTGTCGAGATTTAAAAACCAGCACTTTTTCACTTGTTCCTTGGATAGATTTGCATGGCTTTAACACATGAACTTGAAACCTTGTTCCTTGACATATTAAACACATTCTAGATCTACCTAATTACAAGTAAAGTGTGTTTTTTCAAAGTAATAGCCAAAACATGATGACATATGTTCCTAACATGAATCACATGTGTCCTAACAATCTCCCCCTTTGGAAATCCATGACAAAACCACAACAAACAAATGAACATATAAGAGAAGTCATAAATCACTCAACTAATACTCACTTGTTGAATACAATAAAATCTATCCTAACACAAACTCTTGAAAAACTTTGCAAGAAGAGAGTTCATGGCAAGAAGACTTTGACAACCTGTATTTTTGAAACACTTTAAATAAAACTCATGTAGAGATAGGTGAAAGAACTGTAATAACAACCTCATCATATATATATCATTAATAAGTACAAGGTTTGCTATCACAAAGTGGTCATAAGACCAAAGGTATATGAACAAAGTATCTAAAAGATAAAGAAAAGAAAAGATACATAAGTCCTCACTACATCCCTCAAAGTATAGACACTCCCCCTAACAAAAATCTCCTATACTAACTCTCCCCCTAAATACATGACTAATCTCATATCCAAAACTACTCCCCCTTTTTGTCACGAATTAAAAGGGCAAGTAACTCAAGTAGTCATTTTATCATTGTTGGAGGAGCTAGCACCATTATCCTCATCATCACAGTCATCAAAGCCACCATCGTCGTCCTTATCCTCAGAAGTCTCTGGAGAAGGAGTGGGAGACTCGACGAAACCACCAAGGCAAGCCTGTCGTCGTGCAATACGACTGACATGGGTGTTCACCTGATAGAACTCATCGCTGAGACTATCAAGGCGAGCATCCATGTGTTGAAACTGCATCATAATCACCTCGAAAGTCACACCATCTGCGAAAGAAGAAAGAGCGAATGTGGATGGAGCTGAAGAAGCTGGAGGTGTCACCGTCTCAGTCTATGGCCACTTCGGTCGAAGTTGGGCCTCACTCAGTCTAACAGTCGCCTCATCAATAGCACACATGATAGGGAAATGATCGGAAACAAGAAAGGAGACAAAAAAATGACGAAGGATCCTCATGATAGCTGAAGGAAAGATAAGCTTATCATGGGTCACCGTATCCTTATAGACATCTATAAGAGAGAGGATGAAATGAGAAGGGAAGTCAATAGAGAGGTGCTCTAGGAGGGATAACAAAATCGAGCTCGAGGCTCTGTGATAGAGTTATAATGAGACAAAGGATGGAGAACAAAAGTCATCACTATGTTTAGAAACCTTGGACCTTTAGTAAAGGTCGAGCGACGGATGTTCTAATGATCACCCCAAGAAGGATTCTCATAGAACAGAGACATAAGCTCGTCTTTAGACACATTCCTAAGACGATCACAGCCGAGGTAGTTAGGATGCGCTACCCTCATGACGTGGACCACCTCAGATAATATCTGGAGTGACCACAATGCACATACCCTGAATGCGAATAGAAAAATGAGGTACTGAATAATCAAATCCATGCATTTTGGAGTAGAACTCCTGTATGATCATGGAAGGACAAGTGATCGGGATGCCACACAGTGACTCCCAACCTCTACTGTAGATGACAGTGGGAAGGTCAGTATCAAACAAATCTAATAAAATGACTTGGTGTTTCGAATGAATGTCTCGTCGAGAGAAGTTCTCTAAGAAGTCCATACGTGCTTTCTCATCACGAAACTGAAGATGAGAAGGGGAAGGATCAGAGGAAGATGCCCTGGAATGAAGAGGATTCCAAGACGGAGTAGATTTATGCTTAGGTACCATGATGCAAACTAAAGAGGGAGAGAATGGGAGACAAGCTAAAGAGCACCAAATAATTCAATATAAGAATATAATGAAATGAAGGTACGTAAGCATGAAAAATGCATGAACATGTGACATGCAAATTTAAAAGCATTATGGGCTAGCCCAATCAAAATCTACCAGCACACAAGTTTACAACAAAGTAAACACACATCTAAAATGCACGAAACATTGTTATAATGCAAATGTGATGCAATGAATGATTATTTAGGATCTGTCAGGATTGCTTAAAACAGTTTTTCAAAGAAGAGAAAAACACAGACATGAATGCAATCAAGCATGCTACACAATCAAGGATCAAAAAACATTTTAAGCTCATAAAAACATCTCACAATCAGGAAAAATATTAAGCATTTAGATCTAAAACACACACACATACTAAACAAGTCTAACCAATTTTATATTTCAAAAAAAAATCAAGACAATTTAGTAGGTATTCCTTAACATGCAAAGCGCGTGGTAGCACAAACAAATTACCAAATAACTAAATGTAGCGGAAGTATTAAACAGCTTTTTAAACCTTGATAGATGCTAGCTGTCGAGATTTAAAATCCAGCACTTCTTCACTTGTTTCTTGGACAGATTCGCATGGCTTTAACAATTGAGCTTGAAACCTTATTCCTTGAAGTATTAAATACATCCTAGATATACCCAATTACAAGTAAAGTGCGTTTTGTCAAAGGATTAACCAATTCTATATTGACATATGTTTCTAACATCATTCACATATGTCCTAACAAACACGTTTACAGTTTGCCAGCAATCCACAAAGGTCCACTTAAGCCCTCGGTTGGAATCATAGCCCACCTAGTTGTGAATGACCCTTTTAGCCTTAGGGAGCCTACCTATACTTAGAGAGATCCTTGATCCTATCAAAAGAGGACACCCTTTCTATATCTTTTTTTTGTTCAACCATATATCTTGTGCTCACCTAATTCTAACGAACAAATAAAAGACATAAAAGTGGAAGGATAACCCTAAAGTTATGGCATACCCTAAGATAAATGGAATAAAAGAAAAGAAGTTCTCACATATAAGAGGCTTATCCTTAAATCCAAAAGTATGTCTTAACTTGAAAGATTTATAGGACTATAGCCTAATTGCTATCATAAGCCCAAACCAAAAGCACTTTTGAAAAAGAGGACTTTGGGTTTAAGATAACAAGTATGCTATGGACTTAGCATCCAAATCCTACAAAGTCAATATGAACTTCCCTAATCTTGGGCCTCTTTGTTGTATGCCTAGATGCAAAATGATGAGAACTTCATGGACCTTGAAAGGAAGGCTACAATATATTCTAACTAATGAGCTACTTCAAAAAAATTATGATAATGAAATGAAAAAAGAAGAGTCCAAAGGTGATGAATATGTTGTAAGCCCATGTTTGAGACAAAAGGTTTAAATCTCTATGTGCATTCTAATGAAAATACATGAGGGTAAGATGAGAGCACTGTTGTGAATGGACCAAAGCCCAATGAAACATGAGGCAAAGTCCGTGAGAGGAAAGGGAGTGATTTTTGTAATTAGGCCTTCATTAAAATGAACTTAAAGATTTTCTAAGGACACCTAAAAACAAAAAGAACCTTTTAATTAGGACATGGACTTAATAAAAATGAGACTTCTTTTTAGACATCATTGCATTACCAAAGTTCAAGAAAACATGTCCCCACTCCAATTCAAGTCCAATGGAAGGCAAGACATTCAAATAGAAAACCCCTCAAGAGGAAAGGATAGACGCTTCAAGTAAAAAAGTCATCATGCAAAAGATACTCGAGTGTGTGGAAGCGCAAGTTGAAGTTCTTAAGAAGACAATAAGCCACCTCTCCAAGATGGAAGAAGATGAGCTAAAGGAAGAAAAGGAAGAAGAAGAAGAAGAAGAAGAAGAAGAAGAAGACAAGGTTGTCTATGGAAAAAGCAAGTTGACTCAAGAAGACATCGACTGCATGATGACAAAAGGGAAGGTCCACCTACTTCTACTGAACTTTATGCCACAATTGAAGAGCACTCCCAGACCAAGGATTTTCAAGAGGGCCCATGTCAATGACTTCTCTAAATCGGGGGACATAGGATCTTGGGAAGATCATGATTGGCCAAAATGGACCTTGAAGGTAAGGACCACTCAAGTCACCCAGCTCGCTTCATGCTTGAATGCAACATGGACCTTCTTTTGACAACGGTCAACACCTCGTGCTAACTCAACATGAAGAAGAAAGGGAAGGAGATAATGAAGTGATCAACTATTGGAGTAAAGATGACGAGGACTGGTTCTTTGATGAGGTGGGAAGAGATTTCCGCAATGAGGATGAGGATCAATATGACACAACCAAAGCTATGCATGTATGGAAACCTCGGAAAGAAAGGGACTGGTCTATTAAGCTGAAAAAGGACGAGGAGAAGAGTGACAAGCCTTGAAAAAGAAGAAAGAAGACAGAATTCATCATGCCTATTGTGGGGCGACTTAATAATTGGACTTGTATAGGGTTTTTGAAAATGTGGGACAGAAAATGTATAATGCAAGTCCCAATGTACTTTTCAACATTTTTAATAAGATGAACTCTAATTTGGCTTATTTTGATGTGTCCCATAATATTGAAATACTACACTTAAATGGTTAAAATAAATTTGAAAATGAAATTAATACATAATTGGAAAAGAAAATTGAACCTATGGAACCAACTTTTGAAACTCTTAATTTGGGCAATGATGAGTGTTAGGACATATGTAGTTGTTCAAACTTGTGAACATATGTCGCTATTTTATGTAATTGGCTTATCCTTAGACAAAACGCACTTTACTTGTAATTGGGTAGATCTAGGATGGGTTAAACACTTCAAGAAACAGTGGTTCAAGTTTAAGTGTTGAAGCCGTCAAAGTCTGTCCAAGATACAAGCAAGGAAGTGCAAGATTTTAAAGCTCGATAGATAACCTCGACAGATACATCTATCGAGATTTAAAGAAGCTGTTTTGCCCGAGCCTCGACAGCTGTCTCGACACCTCTCGACACCTCTATCTGTCGAGAATTAAAGAAAACAGAATTCCAAGTCTGTTTCAAGTCCAATCCGTGTGTGTGTCTTTGGGACTTCTTTTCTCCTAACCCTAGACATATAAAAGGATTATTTTAAGGGCCGTAAAAGGGCTGCACAAGTGAATAAGCAGAAATCACAAGATACAAGTTGCATCTTCTCTCTTCATGCAAATTGTGATCTGTGAGAAAAAGTTCGTGCCCTAGTTCATCTCTGATGATTTGAAGAACTTTGCAGCCAACATTCTTTCTTTCTCAAGTTGGTGAGTGAGTCACGTACTGGGATTCGTGCAAAGGAGTAAGACGCGTACTGGGATCCGCGCATCACATTGGTTAGTCACGTACTGGGAGCCGTGCATTGAACTGGAGAAATTGTCACTACAGAACGAGTCCAATTGGGTATTGGGGTAAGAGTTCAACTGTAGGTTGGTGAGGTACTGGGATTCCTTACTTGTAACTGCTCGTTGTGATAATAGTGGAGTTTCGGGAGTGGTGACCTTAAATCACCCGGTAGGGTTTTTGCCTTAGGGTTTTCCCCATTCGTGAACAAATCACCGTGTTATTTATTTTCCGCTGCATAATTTAGTTTCGGTGATTTGTTTGTGCTGCCACGTAAATTTGCATGTTAATTTGATTAATTAATAACTGGGCTAATTTAATTAATCTAAATTATCACAAGGGGTCAAAGCGTTTGTGGCCTGTCAAGTGGTATCAGAGCAAGCACACTCTGATTAGGGTTTAATCTACTGTGTGTGATCCATTGACCCCTGCTGTCATGGATAGAGGACAATCTTTAATTATACCTCCTTTATTTGATGGCACTAACTATGCATACTGGAAAGTACGCATGAGAGCTTTCTTGCAGTCTTTAGATGAGAAAGTGTGGCAAGCTGTGGAGATAGGCTGGACCAAGCCTACAGAAGCGCCAGCCGAATGGGATGATGCAAAGATCAAGGCGGCTAACTTCAACAGCAGAGCATTGAATGCCCTATTCAGTGCAGTCACCAATGAGGAGTTTAAGAAAATTTCCTCAACTGAAACTGCGAAGGAAGCATGGACTATCCTCCAGACAACCTATGAGGGCACCAAGGCTGTCAAAGATTCAAAGCTACAAAGGCTCACCACACGCTTTGAAGAGATTAAAATGGAGGAGGATGAGTCGTTTGATGAGTTCTATGCCAAGCTGAAGGACATAGTGAACTCAGCCTTCAATCTTGGGGAAACCATCCCAGAACCCAAGATTGTAAGAAAGGTGCTCAGATCGTTGCCGGAAAGATTCCATGCTAAGATCACGGCAATTGAAGAATCAAAGGATATTGACAGAATTCCTTTGACTGAGCTAGTTGGAAACTTGCAAACCTATGAGTTAGGGCTGACTAGGTTAGGCAAGTCAAGTAAGGGCAAGAGTTTGGCACTGAAGGCCAAAAGCAGTGACACGGATGACTCGTCAGATGATGAAGATTCCAAGATGAAGTCCTACATCACAAGGCAGTTCAAGAAGTTCATGAAGAATGCCAACGGAAAGGGCTTCAACAGAGACCGCAGACAATCCAGTTCTTCACAATTCAAGAATCCGGATAAAATGAAGAAGGATGTCAAGGATGGCGGTCAGTACACTGTTCCCACAGGACCAAAGTGCTTTGGGTGTCAAGGCTTTGGACACATGAAACAAGAGTGTCCTACGTACTTAAAGAGCATAGGGAAAAGCAAGGCACTTGCTGTTACCTTAAGCGACACAGAGCCAGAGGATGATTCCGAGGATGAGGACGACGGAATCTTGAATGCCTTCACTGCCACTGTTAATCCTACTGATAGGGTTACCGAGAAAGCGGATGAAGAAGAAGAGTTGGTGGAATCCAAGTGTGAGATCATGGATGATCAAGATGATATCCACACTGCCTATGAGAAGCTATACAAGCTCTCGGAAAAGCATGAGAAGCTCTATAGGCTGGCCACCAAGAAACTCAGTGATGTGGAACTTGACCGTGAGGAACTGTCCACAAAGGTTGATCAAGCGAATCAAACCATTGGAGCACTGAGGTTCGAGAACAATTTCTTGGCTGAGAGGACCAAGAAGCTTGAAGCAGAGCTGTTTCAAGTCAGGGCACAACTGGAGAGGACGTCAAGTGCTAAACTGGACGAGATGCTGAGTGCTCAGAGATACTCTTCAGATCGTACTGGATTGGGGTATGAATTCTCTATCTCTAATACTCCTTCTGCTAGTACTACTGTTTTTGTTCCACCGGCTGATAACATTAAAACTGAGGAAAATAATGTTAAAACTGATTTAGCTAGTGAGAACATAGGCAAGGACAAATCCATCCTAGGAGCACCCCCTAAAATTGAGAAAAGGGAAGCTAGACACCCTAGGAATAAGAAGGATAACTCTCAAAAGGCCAAACAGAAGAAGTCGCATCTCTGTTATCATTGTGGTCTCGGCGGTCACACTCGACCAAATTGCTACAAGTGGCTTGCCACTCAACAGAGCAATGGCGCTATAGCATCTGGGAGCCAGAATCAGCTCCAGTCTTCTCTCGCTCCTCTTGGAGACATTCTAAAAGCCCTCATGTTCCTTTCAAACTTGAACGGTTCATATTCTTCTCCCCCTATACCGGCTCAAGAGTCAACCAAAAGGAAAGGATCTTCCAAGGTGTGGAAGCCAAAGGGTTCCAAGTGATTTTAGTCACTTCTTCTTCTCTCTCTATTTTGTGTGTTGCATTACTTGTGTGTTTCTTTACTGTTTTGAGTCAGTCTAGTTTTATGCATTGTTTTGCTTTACATGTTTTTGTTTGTGTGTTTTCAGTTTTGTGTTTTATTTTTGCTTCTCTTATAAAAATAAAAAAAAAAATTGAAAAAAATGAAAAATACAAAAACAGTGTGTGTTTGTGTGCATCAGTTCATGTGAACTTTTGTAATGGCCATTGAAACAGAGTTTTCTAAACTTTGTGTCATCTATAGCTTAGATGAGCACTCTTCTGCACAACTAAGCGAGTGAGCTCTGTAGCTCTTTGTTTGTGATGAGTAAGGTTAAGTGATCTCTTCTTCTTAACACTCGTATCACTCTTTTTGACGGGTTGAACTAGAAAATCCTAAGAGAAAGGCATAAATAACCATCTCACCACTGTTACTCGCCAATCATAATATGACATCTGTATGCTTCGGCATAGCAAAAGTGCAATGTCAATGACATCTGTATGCTTCGGCATAGCAAAAGTGCAATGTCAAGGACACCTGTATGTTTCGGCATAGCAAAAGTGCAGTGTCACAAGCTTAACATCATTGGGTATTTCTTTTCTTTCTCTTGTATGCCCATGCATGATATGCTTGTTAAAAGAAAATATGCAAAGAAATAATAAGCAAAAAGATTAAAAATGCTTTAAAATATGGTTGCAAGCGTGTTTTCTAGGAGATGTGGGAGTTATAGGATGTACCTCAAAGGTGATAGTCCCCATCGAGCAGTTATGATTGTGTGTGAGTTAAAGTGATTTTCTCATATCTCAAATCGTCATAACATTGAGACACTTATGCAATCTTGCGATGTTTTCACACACAACACGCAATACTCTTTGCTATTCTTGATACATGTGCAGGTACAATGTGATTTGGCCATCACAAGGTTGACATGCGTTAATGTGTGCTCATTAAACTGTCTTAACTCGTTTTTGAAAGATAAAATTGGTTAGACTTGTTTAATGTGTGTGTGCGTGTTTTGAGATACATGTGCATCATATTTCTTGTTGAGAGATGTTTTTGAGAGCTTAATGTGTTGGTTGTATCCTTGGTTGAGTTGCATGCATGATTGCATTCATGTCTGTGTTTTTCCTCTTTTGAAAAACTGCTTTGAAAGGCATCTCGACACCTCCTCGATACCTCTCGACACATAGCCATCTGTCGAGATCCCTAGACTCATTCTTATCGCAGTCTCGACAGATACCTCGATAGCAGCTGGATCGATCGAGAAACTTTCTGTTTGCTCGATAGCTCCTCGATAGCTTCTGGATCGATCGAGGTCACCACATGCTTGTTTCTTCTTCCTCGATAGCTAACCTCGATAGCTTCATCTGTCCACGAGCATTTCTCGACAGCTTACCTCGACAGCTACCTCGACAGCTCTCGATACCTGCATCTGTCGAGATTTACTGAGATTCTATATAAGGGTCCTTCGCGATTTTGAAATCACTTCTCTCGATCTCTCTCGCTCGAAAACACTTGGATCTCTCTCAAAATCTTTTCCCTCTCCCTCCAAACCTCTCTCAAGGCTTTCTCAAGTGTTTCTTCACTTTCTTCATCATTTGGTAAGCCTTTTATCTCTCATTTCATGCATTGCATTGTTTTCAAAACCCTAGGTTTGTGTTTTTTTTTTGAAAATTTTTGGGAGTTTTCAAAATTGTCGGGATTTTCCTGAAATTTTGGGTTGGTTTTCGAGTTCTGATCTTCAAAACCACATGCATTGCATCACATTAGCATTCTAATTGTATTTTCATGCATTTAGATGTGTGCCTTCCTATTGTGTGCTGTTAGGTTTGGATTGGGCTGAGCCCATGATGTGTTTTGAGTTGCATGTCACATGCTCATGCATTTTCATGCATACGTTCTTTTCATTTCAATATTTCTTTCTGCCAATATTGAATTGTTTGGGACTTTTCTGTTTGTCTCTTCTTTCCCCCTCTTCTATGTTTACGTTAGTAGCGTCTATGGCTCCTAAACGTAAGTCTATTCCTCCTAGGAACCCCATGCGTTCTAAGGGGCAGTCTTCTTCTGATTCTACCCCTGTGTCTGTTCGGTTCCGTGATGAGAAAGCCCATAAGGATTTCTCGGAGAACTTTTCTAAACGCGGTGTTCATTCGGAACGCCACGTCGTCTTGGCAGACTTTGCCGACACTGACCTTCCCGATGTCATTCACACTCGGGGATGGGAGTTACTGTGTGACGTCCCGGTCACGTCTCCTCTCGTGCTGATTCAGGAGTTTTACTCCAACATCCACGGGATTGATTCGTCAGTACCTTCCTTCTTCTCTAGCGTTCGAGGTACGCGCTTCTGTGTCACCCCAGAGCTTGTCTCTGAGGTACTCCATGTCCCTAGGGTGGATCATCCCGATTACCCTAGTTGTGAGCGTCTCTGGACTGTGTCCAAAGACGAGATGATCTCGGCGTTCTGTGAACGTCCTACCCTTTGGGGAGATCACATGTACACACCATGTCGACCTTTTGCTAAAGGTCCTAGATTTCTTAACATGGTGATGACCTTTGTTTTGCACCCACTGTCTCACTACAACTCGATCACAGAGCCTCGTGCTCGGTTCTTGTTGTCCCTCCTTGAGGATCTCTCTATAGACTTTCCTTCTCACTTCATCTTTTCTATTATCGATGTCTATAGAGATACGGCCACCCGTGATAAGCTCATTTTCCCTTCCGCTATCACGAGGATTTTGGGTCGTTTTTCCATTCCCTTCCCTACGTCCGATCATTATCATGTCATGTCTGCCATAGACGCCGCTACCGTAAAACGTAGCGAGGCACAGTTCAGATCGCGACAGCCGGATGCTGCACCTCCTTCCACCCGTCCGACCACCTCCAGATCCGCTCGAGCATCTACCTCTTCTTCTACGTGCGAGGTCACACTGGGAGACGTCATGACGCTGTTACAGCGCATGGACGCTCGCCTCGATACACTCACCACTGAGTTGTATCAGGTGAATGTCCGTGTTGGCCGCATCGCTAGGCGACAGGCGACCATGGGCGGCTTTGCATCAGAGGCTTCTCCTCCGCCACCTCATGCGTCGTCTGAGACCGAGGCTGATGATGATGGCGATGATGATGATGCTTCCGACGATGATGATGATGGAGATGCTGACTCATCGGATGAGATGTCTACTTGACACTCTACCCTTTGTCACTCGTGACAAAAAGGGGGAGTAGTTTTGTATGAGAGTAGTCATACTTAGGGGGAGTGTTAGCATAGGACATAGGACATTTTTGTTAGGGGGAGTGTGCTTTGAGGGATGTAGTGAGATGATCAGATGTATTTCTTTTCTTTCCTTATCTTTTAGAGATACTTTGATCATGTTCTACCATACATTGTACTTATATTCTTCTTATATATGATGATGTATGTTTCTTTCACCTACCTTTCATGTGTTGTTTCTTTTCTGTCTTTATACACATGTTTCTTTACTTGTATGCAATCTATTATTTCTGTTTCACACAAAGATGCCTTGATGTGTTTTGTTTATAAGTGTTTCAGAAATACAGGTTGTCAAAGTCTTCTTGCCATAAACTCTCTTCTTGCAAAGTTTTTCAAGAGTTTGTGTTAGGATAGATTTTACTGTATGTAACAAGTGAATATGAGTTGAGTGATTTATGACTTCTCTCATATCTTCATTTGTATGTTGTGGTTTTGTCACGGATTGCCAAAGGGGGAGATTGTTAGGACATATGTAGTTGTTCAAACTTGTGAACATATGTCGCTATTTTATGTAATTGGCTTATCCTTAGACAAAACGCACTTTACTTGTAATTGGGTAGATCTAGGATGGGTTAAACACTTCAAGAAACAGTGGTTCAAGTTTAAGTGTTGAAGCCGTCAAAGTCTGTCCAAGATACAAGCAAGGAAGTGCAAGATTTTAAAGCTCGATAGATAACCTCGACAGATACATCTATCGAGATTTAAAGAAGCTGTTTTGCCCGAGCCTCGACAGCTGTCTCGACACCTCTCGACACCTCTATCTGTCGAGAATTAAAGAAAACAGAATTCCAAGTCTGTTTCAAGTCCAATCCATGTGTGTGTCTTTGGGACTTCTTTTCTCCTAACCCTAGACATATAAAAGGATTATTTTAAGGGCCGTAAAAGGGCTGCACAAGTGAATAAGCAGAAATCACAAGATACAAGTTGCATCTTCTCTCTTCATGCAAATTGTGATCTGTGAGAAAAAGTTCGTGCCCTAGTTCATCTCTGATGATTTGAAGAACTTTGCAGCCAACATTCTTTCTTTCTCAAGTTGGTGAGTGAGTCACGTACTGGGATTCGTGCAAAGGAGTAAGACGCGTACTGGGATCCGCGCATCACATTGGTTAGTCACGTACTGGGAGCCGTGCATTGAACTGGAGAAATTGTCACTACAGAACGAGTCCAATTGGGTATTGGGGTAAGAGTTCAACTGTAGGTTGGTGAGGTACTGGGATTCCTTACTTGTAACTGCTCGTTGTGATAATAGTGGAGTTTCGGGAGTGGTGACCTTAAATCACCCGGTGGGGTTTTTGCCTTAGGGTTTTCCCCATTCGTGAACAAATCACCGTGTTATTTATTTTCCGCTGCATAATTTAGTTTCGGTGATTTGTTTGTGCTGCCACGTAAATTTGCATGTTAATTTGATTAATTAATAACTGGGCTAATTTAATTAATCTAAATTATCACAAGGGGTCAACGCGTTTGTGGCCTGTCAATGAGAATCCACGTTTGATTAAAATTGGCTCAACCCTAAATGAAAAAGAAAGAAAAGACCTCAAAGAGTTGCTCACTAAATTTCAAGAAGTATTTGCATGGTTCTATGAAGATATGATAGGTATTGATCCCGAGATAGCTCAACACCACATTGACACTCATGCTTACATGGTACCCATCAAGTAGAAATTGAGACGTATGAGAACCCAAATGGCTTCTAAAGAACAAAGAAAAGGTTACCAAGCAATTAAAGGTAGGGTTCATCAAACCTGTTACACCAAGCTAAGTGGTTAGCCAATGTTGTGCCTGTACCCAAGAAAGATGAGAAGGTGAGAATGTGTATGGATTTTAGGGATTTGAACAAAACTTGCCCTAAGGATGACTTCCCTCTTCCTCATATAGATCTCTTAGTGGATAATACCGTCGATAGTGCTTTGATGTCCTTTATGGATGGTTTCTTGGAGTACAAACAAATCAAGATGGCTACTAGGAATATGACCAAGACTACCTTTATCACAGATTGGGGAATCTATTGCTACATTATGATGCCATTTGGGCTCAAGAATGCGGGTGTGACTTACCAAAGAATGGCCACAGCCTTGTTACATGATATAATGCACAATGAGGTAGAAGTGTATGTCAATGATATGATTGTGAAATCCAAGGAGAGAGAAGGTCACATCATTAACTTGAGGAAGTTCTTCGAAAGAATCAAGGGGTATAGGCTGAGATTGAACCCACAAAATTGCATCTTTAGAGTAATCGCAAGGAAGTTGCTAGGCTTTTTAGTAAGTAATAGAGGGATAGAAGTTCACCTATCAAAGATCAAAGCCATATTAGAAATGCCTCCACCCAAAAGCGAGAAATAGATAAGGGGATTTTTGGGCCGACTATAATACATTAGCTGATTCATTGCCAAACTCACTTCCACTTGTGAACCCATCTTCACACTCCGAAGGAAGATGAACCCCATGAATGGAATGATGAATGTCATAAAGCTTTCATGCTCATTAAGGAGTATCTCCTCCATCCACCCATCTTGGTACCCCCGATGCATGGAAAACCACTACTCCTCTATCTCTCTATCATAAAGGATGCGGTTGGAAGTATGCTTGCACAAGAAGACAATGATAAGAATGAGAGAGCCATATACTATTTGAGCAAGAGGTTTTGTGATTATAAGACTAGATACACACCCATAGAAAAATCATGCTTTGCTCTCGAATGGGCCGTATAGAAGTTAAGACACATAATCCTACCTTTCCAAATATGGGTAGTGGCTCGGATGGATCCATTAAAGTACTTATTTGAGAAGCCCACTTTGAGTGGAAGACTATCAAGGTGGTTGATCCTACTAGTGGAATTTGATTTAAAGTATGTGGCAAGGAAAACTATCAAAGGAAGTATTGTATTAGATTTTTGTGCCGAGAACCCCGTGGATGGAAATGATGGTGGTGAAGATTTCCCAGATGAGGATATTTTGGATATTGAGCTAAGGGCATGGAAGATGTATTTTGATGGATCTGTGAACCAATATGGAAATGGGATAGGAGTACTCTTGATCAATCCCAAAGTATACCCTTAGCAGTCATGTGTAAGCAGCAGGAATTATGCGTACACATGAAATAAATAATTGATACATGCATGCATGAACAAGTCTACGAATGTAAAAACAAGTCTGCGTACACAGGCTCAATTCTGCATACATAAGAACAAACACGGAAGGTTGTTCTTTGATACTTTTAAGTTTTCTCAACCAGAACTCAACCTAAACTTGTTCTTACCCCTCTTAGAGTGTCAGGTTTCATCTAGACCCATCCCAAAGCAAAACTCAAGCATTTGTAGGCATAAAAATGGATTAAAATAGAAGATCAAAGGAAAAAGCGAAAAATGTTAAAAGTTTAAAAAACTTATTGATCATGTCCTTGCACCCTCCTAAAATGTGTTATTGTGATCTGTAGGTCAAATGAGGGGCCACCATCAGCCTTACTGCTCTATTCCAGCAGGTGAGATGGAGAATGTCGGTGGAGAGGGCGTATTAATTTTTTTGAGACATGGGTGCCATTGAAGGAGATGAGAGAGTTTGGGAGAAAAATTGAGATTGAAGGAGATGAGAGTCAAATTGTAAGGGAATGAGAGAAAAGGCAGAAGCTTTTGCAGAGAAAAAGAAAGAAGAGAAGTTGAAGATGATGGATATTGAGCTAAGGGCATGGAAGATGTATTTTGAAAATCAAAAGTCCCCACGGAGTTCCCAAAGGCTAGAAGTGCAAAGGAAAATTCAAAGTACATCCAAAAATGCAAAAAAGTCCCCGCTAGATCAACATACATCGTAGGCATTCCAAGTGGATCAAAAGCATCAAGATCATTTCGCAGCGAATCATAACCATAAAATATCCCCAACGGATTAAAAGCACTAAACATCCCTTAGTGGACCAGAAATCATCATAAATACTCCTCTTTGAGTCGAGATTATCAACTAAATCTCAAGTAAATCCGATATCACAGACGAACTCCCCTGTGGATCTAAGGCACAGAAATATCTCCCTCGAGAGTTGCAAAACAAAATTTACCCAGTAGAGTTTGGTAAAACCCCTTCGAGGGTGGAGTTAACATCAATCCTTAGCAACTTATAAGATAGAATAAGATAACCATTTCTCTGGTGGAGGGAAGTTCCCCAGTAAATAGCACACCATCAGAAAATCCCTAGTAAGCTACCTCTTCCTCAATGAGCCATACACTATCAAGTCTTCTATTAGGATGTGTGCCCTTAAACCTTATTATATGATGCTATGCATGACATTATGTATGACTTAATGTTATGATTAATAAAGTTTTTTTATTATTATCTAAAATAATGGTAAAATAATTATTTGGACATTATCATATAGTCCATAAGATGCATAGTATGTGATTTATGTGAAAATTCACAGAAGATATAAATCACAAGTTCTTTGTAAACTCAGAATTACAGTTCGTAGTCGGTGATGAAATTGGGCATTTCATTTTCAAAGACTATAACATATCAACTAAGATGATTTGTCTTGATCATGGAAGTGGAGACTTCTAGTTGATATGTTGATATGTTTTAAGAGTTAAGACATACTAAACTGAACCGTTGTGAGATTTATATGATGCTATTCATTTGATAGTCGTTCGAAGAATAATAAATCTCACGACTTCTATTTACATGAACTCTTAATCTTGAGAGAATAATTGATCTGATCATAAGGTGTAGGTTGCTTTGATATATCAGAAGTGAGATCTAAAGTCACGATCAAAACCTTAGTATATTGGGCAGCCACATTTAGTGTTAATGGAACATATATTCTTGAAATGGAATTCATAATCTCTCAACGGAGATATAAAATATGCCATTGAGATAAGTTTAATGGGTTTGGTTATTCAGAGTGTTAAGCCTAACCACTTTAGTAAGGAGATACTAAAGTGTATATATATATATATATATGAAATTGGATTTCATAAATATATGATGAATAACTTAAAAGATTAAACCAAGTACTCAAAGATTAAGATGTAGTAATCTTCAAAGTGACAGTCTACATTCGTGACTTTATATTACTACAAATATTTTATGAAGGGGTTGCATGTATAATAAAGTCTTGAGATATAATTTATTAATAAGGCCTAGAGTGTAATTATATTTATATAGTGGTATTAAATATAATTAATGATAACTTTGGGCTTGTCAAGAGTTGATAGAAAAGCCCAAGGCCCATTGGAGCTAGTGTCTTATTGGTCCTTTTTGGTCCCAATCAAAGCCACACACTAAAGCCCAATTGGAAAGGCCCAATAGGTCAGCCTAATTAGATAATCAGTTAGTTATAAAGGGAGAAACATACAGAATTTTTTATTAGAAAAAAAGAGAAAGAGAGACATCATTTGTGAAATGGTGTGTATGTGTGAGTGAAGCCACTCAATTATTCTCCTTTAGAAACTAATTAAGAGACCACACTTATTAGGCGTAAAGTGGAATTGGAGTGAAGATTAAAAGTGTTCCCAAGTACTTCTAATTTTTTGTTTTGGATTTCATAAGGTACGCTATCTTGTTCTTAAATTCTGAAATTTATATAGTGCACATTATCAATCATGAATGAAATAGATCTATGTTTGTTGCTTTCGCTGTGTGTTTTGTATGAGAAACAAAACCAAATTTTCCTACATCTTCGTGGTAAGTCAGAATCACCACCCAAAGCACTCTTCAATAGAATCATACTCCCCAGTGAGCCCTCCATTATCCCCAGCGGATCTTTCATCTGAAAATAGTTAAGCGAGTCAGAGAGTCAAAGTACAAACCTTGTGGACATATCCTACGGGAATTGAACATGCAAGAACAGATCTTGTACAAGTCAAAATGGTGCACATATCCTCTGAGAATTGAACAAGCAAACACCAATCCCATATAACACAGATTTGTGCACATATCCTATGAGAATTGAACATGCAGGCATGAAACCTTATACAAGTCAGAAGTCAAAATGCAGATCTTGTACACATATCCTCCGAGAATTGAACATACAGGTACAGATCTCGTACAAGTCAAAAATTCAAAATGCAGATTTTATGAACATATCTAACAGGAGTTGAACATGCAGGTAAAGAGCTTATACAACTCAGAATTCGTGTGCATATCCTATGGGAATTGAACATGCAAGCCCAAAACCCTATACAAGTCAAAAAGTCAAAATGCAAATCTTGTGCACATATCCTACGGGAATTGAACATGCAAGCACAAATCCTATACAAGTCCAAAGTTGTGCACATATCCTTTGGGAGTTGAACATGTAGGCACACTACACAAATTCCGCGCACATATCCTACAAGAATTGAACATGAAGGCACGGTAGAAAAGGTAGAGATGGAGACAGCAACCAAGGTCAACTTGAGGTAAAAGCCTCACCAGAATAGGTAAAGATAGAGATTAAAGACAAGTACCACCTGGAGAAGTTTGAGGCAAAAGCCTAGATGGACACCACAAATATATATATATCCTTTTAAGCTCATTAGAGCACCTTTGTTCGACTATTTGAGTTCGTAAGAGCACCCTTGTTTAATTGTTTAAGCTCATAAAAGCACATTTGTTTTTCTTTTTAATGACTCTAGGATAGTGAGTCACTTTCCTTTTGCTTTCAATTGGCAATAAAGGTGGGAATTCGGACATACGAAATCCCGTGCAACTCTTCGGAGTTGCACCCCGCCCCATATATGCGTGATGTATGTCATGTGCATGGGTTGGGCCTAAGCCATACATCGAAACAAAATATTTTGTCTCTTATTATTTTGATTCTATTAGCAAAGCTCACAAATCAAAAGAAGAGCATCTGTAGACACCATATTTTATACCCCTTACGACTCGAGCTCCTATTCACCAATGATGCTAAATTTTAAGACCCCAAGGTTGGTTTAAGGCCTAATCTAAAGTTAATTTGACTTGAGAAGTGTTAAAATGAAAAATATAACTTTTAATGAGCAAATAAATCAATTTTTAAAAAAATATGGCCAAAGGAAACCCTCACTATGTGTACACATGAACCAACTTGTGTACGTGACTTTCTGAATGCATACTCAGGCTTAATCTTGCATATGCATTGCAATTTCCAAGAACCTAAACAAGGAAATTTTTCTGCATTTATGTTGAGGTTTGGAACGAATCCTACATCGTCTGGGGGATTTTCCAAACCCCTTTTTTCACACAATAAAGAGCCTTACATGGTATATTTTCAAAATACACATAATTCCTACAGGAAAACACTAAGATTCACTAGAAATAGTGAATCAAAATGGAGTTTTTTCACAAAACACCCTCAAGTTAATTTTCTTTTGATTAGGGCCTTTTCAGGCCTCGATCTTTGAATAAATCTTTACTAATCACTTTTTTACTGAATTTTAAATAGATTTGATGAGCGGAATAGTCAAAAATCAAGCTTGAAGAATTTTTCCTTGAGGTGTTAGTTTTAAACCTTCCTTTTTATTTTTCTTTTTTTTGCACTTTAATCTTGTGTTTCTTTGCTATAATATGCTTTAACATGTTTATCTAGCTTAAGTTTATATGTTATTATGTTTTAAATGCATGTTAGGTTGTTAAAATTCCCATTTTGAGGTTCTGCCCAATTTTTGTGATTTTAGGGTTTTGGGGCAAGAGCCTGCGCACGCATAATCTGGCCTACGTATGTAGGCTTGTTCTTGCGTGCATAAGCCGTTGCCCATAAACCCTAATTTTTGGTTTTTTTTTTATTGTTTTGCTTCTGCTTTCACATGTTTGCTTGTTTAGCTTCCTTTTTCATGTTTGTATGCTTTTAATACCTATGTTTCACATGTTTAATTGCTTGGTTTGTCTCACATGTTAGAATTAGTGTTTGTTTTTTGTTTTTATTGTTTTGATGACATGAACATGCATTCACATACTCATGCATAAATATCATAGATGCTGAGTTATTGCAAGGTAAATGAAGGGTAAGTAATGCATTTGTAATGTTCATGCATTTGATATGATCTTGCTTAGCTTTGATGAAGTTTATGGGTTTGATGCCTTAGATGATGACATGCTCTGGTTTGGCTTTGTTCCTTTGATCTTTAATGATATATGTTGCTGCCTTGAATATGATATGATGCCATGCTAGATGAATACTAGGATGATGTGATGAGATGTATGTTAAGGTATGCAATGATGTGATATGATTTGTGATAAAGCATGCTTGATGTATGTTAGGAGATGCCATGATTAGATGAATGTTACGCTCTGTGATGAAGTGATATGCATGATTAGATGTATGGTAGGCTTTGTTTGTAAGCGTGATAGATGTATGGTTAGGGATGATTGATGCTATGTTGGTTGTTAGATGCATGATTAGTGTTTGTGTGAGTTAGATAACAATGTTAAGTATGCCTTTAATAGGGTTAAGTCATAAGACATAATGATAGGAAGCCAACTTTAGGGTTGGACAGCTTTTTGGATGCCTAACACCTTCCTAAAAAGCTCAAGACTAGTGGAAGAGTTATGATTACTTTCGTGGTGAGTGGGAAAAGAGGTCTAATGTTATTACCCTTAAGTGGGTGTTTAGTTAGGAGTAAGAGGTGATGAGAGTGGCATTGGAACTAGTTCACACATTAGAAGATCTGTCTGGCAGCGATACTTCCTAGGCAATACAGAGCATCTTGGGACTCACCTTCCTCGGAAATTGCATTCTTCAACCAGATAGGATCTTACCTTCACCGTTCATGTCATAAATGGCTTTATCTCATTTTTTGGGCTTTCGATCGGTGTCAAGGCTTGCCTGGGCAAAGTTTGTAGGCCCAACAGTATACACAATTGCGCACAATGTCCTAAGACTGAAGGTCTAACAAGTCCAAGATTTCACACATGTGGCACCATCAAGATGGGTTTTTACGAACAATGGGCTTGAGGAGGAGTAACACCCCGTACAGATGCTATATATACGGTTCCTAGACCGTTTTAAAAACTAGGTGGCAACTCCATTTCGACCCCTCCATGCATCCACAAACATTCTCCCATTTATGTGAGGACCACAAATCCCTTGATGAATCTGTTCATATTCTGCCATGTTATTGTTAGAAATAGTGCTCTTAAATCCTATTGTATGATGCCATGTATGACTTAATGTTGTGATTAATAAAGTTGTTTTATTATTATCTTAAATAATGGTAAAATGAATATTTGGACACTATCATTTAGTCCATGAGACGCATGGTATGTAATTTATGTGATTTAGTCACAGAAGATTTAGATCACAAGTTCTTTGTAAACTCGGAATTTTAGTTCGTAGTTGGTGATGAAACTGAGCATTTCATCTGCAAAGACTATAACATATCAACTAAGATAGGTTTGGGAGAAACTTATGAAGCTATCCCAAAAGAGGCTGAATCGGATCCCTACACTTATGAAGAGGCAATGAATGATACAGATGCACATCATTAGGTCAATACTATGAAATTTGAATTGGATTCTATGTATTCCAATCAATATGGGATCTTATAAAGGTGCCTAATAGCATTAAGCCTGTTTGTTGCAAATGGGTTTACAAGAGGAAGAGAGGGATAGATGGAAATGTTGAAACTTTTAAAGCAAGACTAGTGGCGAAAAGGTATACACAAAAAGAAGGTATTGACTATGAGGAAACTTTTTCACTAGTAGCCATGCTTAAATCTATCAAAATTCTCTTATCCATTGCTACTCATTATGATTATGAGATTTGGCAAATGGATGTCAAGACTGCATTTCTTAATGGCAATCTTAAAGAAGAAATCTATATGATGCAATCAAAAGGTTTCATAGCAAAGAACTAAGAGCATATGGTATGAAAGTTAAAAAGGTCCATTTATGGACCTAAGCAAGCATCTAGGTCATGGAACATCAGATTTGATCAAGCAATCAAGTCATTTAGTTTTGAACAAAATCTTGATGAACCATGTGTGTATAAAAGACATCGAGACAAAGTAGTAATGTTCCTAGTACTTTGTGTTGATGATATTCTACTCATTGAAAATGATGGAAGGGTTATATCATCAGTATAGGTTTGGTTGTCAAGCCAATTTGATATGAAGTACTTGGGTGAAGCTAACTTTATTCTAGGGATCAAGCATTGGCGAGATTGTAAGAATAAGATGTTAAGCTTGTCACAAGCTGGATATATAGATAAGGTTCTAGAACGGCTTAGCATACAAAACTCCAAGAAAAGATTACTTCCTTTAAAACATGGAATTTGTTAGAAAATCTGGTTTTGTATCTCATACAAAACACAAAATGGAAGCAACAAACATGGATCTATTTCATTTATGATTGATAACATGCACTACGTATATTTCAGAATTTAAGAACAAAATAGCGTACCTTGGTGTGGTGAAATTCAAAACAAAATATTAGAAATACTTGGAAATTTCACTTTATGCCCAAGAAGTGTGGTCTCTCAATCAGTTTTCGAGGGAGAACAATCGAGCGGCTTCACTCACACATACACACCATTTCATAAATGATGTATCTTAAAATAAAATTATGTATGTTTCTCCTTTTATAACTAACTGATTATCTAATTAGGCTGGCCTGCTGGGCCTTTCCAATTGGGTTTTAGTGTGTGGCTTGGAGTGGGACCAAAAAGGACCAATAAGACAATAGCTCTAATGGGCATTGGGCTTTTCTATCAACTCTTGACAAGTCCAAAGTGACCATTAATTATATATAATACCACTATATAAATATAATTGCACTCTAGGCCTTATTAATAAATTATATCCCAAGACTCTAATGATATCATTTGACCCTTCCATAAAATATCCATAGTGAACAAAGTCATAATAAACTGTCACTTTGTAAACAACTATTTTATCCTTGGGTACCTGATTTAATCTTTTAGTTATTCACATTTATTGAAATCCAATTTCAATAAATATAAGTTTTAGTAACTCCTTACTAAAGTGGGCGCCCTGAATAACTAGTCCTCATTAAACTTATCTCAAGGGGATATTTCGTGTCCCCACAAAAAGAGATTATGGATTCCATCTTAAGAATATGTGTTCCCTCAACACTACATGTGGTTACCCAACATACTGAGATTTTGACCGTGAATATTAGATCCCACTCTTGATATTTCAAAGTAACCTGCATTTCATGATCAGATACACTACCCTCTCAGGATTGAGAGTCTATGAAATTAGAAGTCGTGAGATTAATTATTCAGGTGACAGTTGTTGATTGAATAATCAATCTCACGGCGGTTCAGTTCAATATGTCTTAACTCTTAAGACACATCAACACATCAACTAGAAGTCTCCACTTCCATGATCAAGACAAATCATCATAGTTGATGTCTTATAGTCTTCACAGATGGAACACCCAATTTCATCACCGACTACGAAGTACATTTTGAGTTTACAAGGAACTTGTGATTTACATCTTCTGTGACTTTTCGCATAAACCAAATACAATGCATCTCATGGACTATGATAATGTCCCATTAGTTCATTTATAAATAGTCTCATACAATTAAACAATTTAATTATTTATGACATGCCAATAAATTGAATTTTAGGGCACAAACCCTAACAATCTCCCACTTGCCCTCAAAGACAATTTACCATACATCTGACACTTATTTCCCTTTAAAGTAATTCATAATCACTCTAAGGCAAGGTTTGAAAATAAGTTTTAGTCAGATTTATTACATAAATTATCTTATCTACTACTACAAATCACGTACTCATTTTTCTCTAATGAAACAATACTTATGCTTAATGTGTATCTTCACCACCTAAGATGAACACATATCTTAAAGTCCAACTTCACGAATCACAATTAAACTACAAGTCAGTATTTGTACAACTAGTAATCATCAAATCCTCACTTTGGTGGACAAGCATATAACCCCTCATTCTCCTAAGATATTTTAGTATATGCTTTACTCTCACTAAAATAAGTGATCTTTGATTCAAATGATATTTGCTTACCATGCCCACTGCAAATTAGATATTTAGCCTAGTATATAGCATAGCATAAAGACTTCCTATTGATATGGTTTAAGGAATCGTCCTAATATGTTCTTACTTTTATATGTCTTAGGACTATAGTCCTTTATAAAGGAACTTCAAACTTAAAAGGAAAAAATCTTTTCTTGAAGTATTACATGCTATACTTGGCTAGAATCTAATCTATTTAAACCATTTGAGATAGACCCAACATCCTAATTTCTGAATTTTAACAAAGTTTAATTATTAGGATGTAACCAGTCTTTCCCAAGTACTTTATATCAAACTGGACTAGACAACAAAAAATCTCCATTGATGACAATAACTCTACACTATTCTAAATGATTAAAATGTCATCAACATACATTAAGAAATTTATTATTCTATATAGCTTTTGCACACATAAGGTCTTTTGATACTTGATCAAAATCAAACAATTTGATTGCTTGATCAAAGGTGATATTTTATGATTCAGATGCTTACTTTAGTCCATAAATGGACTTTAAGCAACATGCATACTTAACCACTACTGGTTCTTTGCTATGAACAAGTCTAGTTACATCATATAGATGTCTTTCTCAAGACTGCTACTAAAAGAAGATTTCTTGATATTCATTGCCATATTTCATCCAAATGAAATAAAATGAATAACAGAATCTAGATATAGTCAAACTTGACTACTGGTGGAAAAATCTTTTCATAGCCGAGCCATTTCTTTCTGAATAAAGCTTTTCACTACTAGTCTTGACTTTGCAGATTTACACCTTCAAATCTATCAATTTCATTTACTTGTAGACCTATTTGCACCTTAATGCCACTGGGTGCCTCTACAAGTTCTAGACTTTAAATAGAATCCAATTCTATTCACATAACCTTGATCCAGTAATCCATATTTATATCATCTATTGCCTTTACGTAGGACCGATGTTCAAATTCATATCCTTGTGGAATGACTTCAAAAGTTTATTCCAAAAGTATGAATTTATTTGGTAATTGATAATCCTTCCACTACGATATTGTACCGGTGTAATAGTTATCTACAGAATAATGTCTTGTGGTGTATCTAATACAACCATCTCATTTCTAAATGTATTTTATAGTTGTCTTATAAAAAATTCTGACATTTTTCTTCTAAAACATTCTACCTTTAAAAGAGCCTTATTCCTCCTTTATGTATGCACTGACTTAAAGAAGTCATTGGAACTTTATTCTTTTATGAAAAGGAGCCCTAGATCATATTGTCCTCTAAATAGAATTCATAGACTGGGAATATAACAAAATAATGGTTCTAAAAGCCCATCTTTCACCAATCTTGAATATCATTTAGGTTAATAAAATCTAGACATAAGTGCCAAAACATACAACACCAAAGGACTGAAACTTTCTCTTTCAAAGGTAAAACATGTAAATTTCCATCTAGAAAACAATCATGGACAATGCTTAGCTTTACCAAAACAAAAACACTTTCCTTTTGGTCATACTTTTGAGTTTAATTTCCTTTTGGCAATTACTAGGTTAACTAGCTTGTCCAATTGTATGGTATTATAATTCCTCTTCTTACCACCCTTACCTTTCGATTCAGGCTAAGAATTTGAATTAAATCATATTGATCCTAGCCTTAGCTTTTAGGATGTCTTCCGTTGCATAGAACTCACTTATCAACTCAGATAATATAAAAAGAATTTTATCTTCAAAACAATTTGAATTGATTAAATGATTCTGACAAGGACTTGTGGATAATATCCATATGAGACTAACATTTAATCTCTTCATCCAAGAATTCCAATTCATTTAAAATAAATATTTTCATAAATTGATATGTAATTGGAACTCCTTAAGCCTTTCTTAGCAATCAATATGATTCATACCAAACATCTCATTTAGACTTAATATAAAGTCTAAGTCTAGTACTAACTCTTGCATCTCATGTTGTATCACAATTAAGATAGAAGCCAATGTAACATTTTAGCATTTCAATAGAGACTATGATCACATTATAAGCTATCTTCCATAAATGCAACATGTATAGGAAATTATGACAATGCTAAATCAAAACATAAATATGTACTTCAGCTCCTTTAAGCACCATATCCAAAATTATTTCTTAGTTAATGTGATTCTATTAAAATAGTAGTTAGAGAACAAAAATTTATGACAACTTCATTTTGAGACTATGAACATAATTACAAGGGCATTATATTTTGCATCCATAACCATTTAATATGGAACTCGAAAACCATACTATACTAGGTGCAACGACAGCTTAATCCCGCAATTAATATTCCTCAGCATAGAGTGAATACTAACCACTATGATTAGGCGAGAATTATTCTCATTATTAATGGTATCATGGTAACTCTTACCAAACAAAAATAATATGCCACTCTTCCTTTAGCCTCTAAGTAATAATAGCAAGAACTCAACATATAGGATACTGTCAAACTTAGTCTAGTGTACACCATTGCCTAAACCCATGTGTAGCCACACAAATCTATCCTTTAAGGTTTAATTTTGTCGTACCATGACACAAAAAACTCTCTACATGGAACGCAAGGCTCGAAGCCAAGACAAGGTGCTTGCCCCACACCACTATAAACCGGGAAGTTCAATCTTGTAGTACCATGAAATAAACACGCTCTGCATGGAATGCAAGGCTCGAGGCCAAGACAAGATGTTATCCCACACCACTATGAACTGACAATGAAGGCCGTGAGATCCAACCCTTGAATCTCTCTCCCGCTAGAAATTTTAGAACAAGTGGATTGTATTGAAATCATTGTGATCTCATCACAATTTTAATCCTACGCATCAAATGTGTTTAATTGTTTAAATTCGATGTGATGTTACTAAGTCACGTCACAATAGCATAACGAACATTCGCGCAATCACAAAGAAGTTTAATCATGCAGTCCATGAAGTAAATACCCTCCACATGGAATGCAAGAGTCGAAGTCAAGACAAGGTATCTATTCACATTACAATAAACTTAACAAAAGGGTTTTTTCAACACTTCCACTTGTTATTTGGGTTTTTCTTAAATAATTGTGATCTCATCACAACTAACAACCTTGCACTTATTGAAGAGTCTAATCTCATTAGAATCACTAACTAAAATGGAAGTCCTAAACTATTTAGGATTCCTTAAACACTAATGAATCAAAAATTAGTTATATTGAACTCTATCCTTAATTTACTAGATAAAGGATTCTAATCTTATTAGAAACTATATACCTTTTAATAAGAATTTTAATCTCATTAAAAACCTCTAATTAAAATAAATTAAGGACTTTTAATCATAAAACAATTTAGGACTTAGAGTTCTATTTAACTAACATCTTTGATCTCATTAGGTCTTTTAGTGAGATAACGATTAATAAATGTCCTTAACTTTTAAGGACTATAAAATTAATCACATAGATTTGCTTTTTATCAAAGTTTTAACACTTAGTCAAAAACAAGTGAAAATTCAAAATTCAGTGCCTTCGATCGGTCGAACCTATTACTTGATCGATTGAAAAATGAAGAAATTCATCACAAAACTTCTGCCTCGTTCGATTGATTCTCGATTCCTATTCGATAGATCAAAACTTGCAAAACTAAATTTTTCAAGAATTTTCAAGTAACCGTTTTTTACATCTTCATTGTTCTTCCATGAAAAACACCTTTTGATTTTACCAACGAAGATTTACATATCAAACATTAAGGTTTTCAAGATTATTATCAAGAACCTTGATAATGCTAGAAACCCTTGAAAACATAATCCTAATCTCATTAGGAACAAATTTCATTAAACGAATACTTTAATCCTAGCATTAATATGAACTATTTGACTGTAAATATATGATGCAAGGCAAGCAACAATATGATCAATCCTTTATAAACAATTTGCATGTAAATCCATATACTTATATATATATATATATATATATATAATATAATGTACGGATTGTACATCCAAGGCAAATATTACATGCTTATAAGATGGCCACCAAGAACTTGCATATAAACCCATATATATAATTGAAAGCATGTTAATGACGGAATGAAAAAGCCACATAGGTCCATGACAACATGCAAGATCAAAAGCCTTATAAAAATCAAACCATGCAAGCTCTATATTTATATTTATATCCAAGTAGTGCAAAGTATCATTCACGCATTTGACAGTTACACACAATAATCATATATCCTTGGTCAGAGACTTCTAGTGGATTAACATATATATATGCACCAAGCCATTACAATAGTTGTTCTTTGAATCCATATATCACTTTCTTAAAGATGACTAACACATGATAAGCAATTGAATGCTTGAAACCAAGCGGTGCAAAAACAAAAGTCCAAGCGGTGTAATCAATATGTTCACGCACATGATAGTTATTTGAATAACTATATCCAAACAACAAATCTTCTATAAGTTTATGACCAAGGATGAACTTCAAAATATACAATTACATATAAGACACGGCTTCATAACTTTATGATTATAGGCCACTTCAAGCAAACCAAGAGAATATTCATCCTTGGTGTGAACCTGATATCATCAAGAAACCGTTTTTCTTTTATTCTAAAATCCAATCACATGTTATACAAGCATGATATGAAAACCTAGCTTTGACACCAATTGTTGGAAAATCTGGTTTTGTATCTCATACAAAACACAAAGCGGAAGCAACAAACATGGATATATTTCATTCATGATTGATAACATGCACTATGTAAATTTCAGAATTTAAGAACAAGATATCGTACCTTGGTGTGGTGAAATTCCAAACAAAAGATTAAAAGTACTTGGGAACACTTTTAATCTTCACTCCAATTCCACTTTATGCCCAAGAAGTGTGGTCTCTCAATCAGTTTCCAATGGAGAAAAATCGAGTGGCTTCACTCACACATACACACCATTTCACAAATGATGTATCTTAAAATAAAATTCTATATGTTTCTCCATTTATAACTAACTGATTATCTAATTGGGCTGGCCTGTTAGGCCTTTTCAATTGGGCTTTAATGTGTGGTTTGGAGTGGGACCAAAAGGGACCAATAAGACACTAACTCCAATGGGCCTTAGGCTTTTCTATCAACTCTTGACAAGTCCAAAATTACCATTAATTATATATAATACCACTATATAAATATAATTGTACTCTAGGCCTTATTAATAAATTATATCCCAAGACTCTAATGATATCATTTGACCCCTCCATGAAATATCCATAGTGAATAAAGTCATAATAAAATGTCACTTTGTAAACAACTATTTTATCCTTGAATACCCAGTTTAATCTTTTAGTTATTCCCATTTATTAAAATCCAATTTCAATAAATATAAGTTTTAGTAACTCCTTACTAAAGTGAGCGCCTTGAATAACTAGTTCCCATTAAACTTATCTCAAGGTGATATTTCATGTCTCTACAAAAAGAGATTATGGATTCCATCTTGAGAATATGTGTTCCCTCAACACTACGTGTGGTTACCCAACATATTGAGGTTTTGACCATGATTATTAGATCTCACTCCTGATATATCAAAGTTACTTAGATTTCATGATCAAGTCCACTACCCTCTCAGGATTGAAAGTCTATGAAATTAGAAGTCGTGAGATTAATTATTCAGGTGACAGTTGTTGATTGAATAATTAATCTCACAACGGTCTAGTTCAATATGTCTTAACTCTTAAGACACATCAACACATCAACTAGAAGTCTCTACTTCCATGATTAAGACAAATCATCTTAGTTGATGTATTATAGTCTTTGCAGATGAAACGCCCAATTTCATCACCGACTATGAACAACATTTTGAGTTTATAAGGAACTTGTGATTTACATTTTCTGTGACTTTTCGCATAAACCACATACAATGCATTTCATGGACTATGATAATGTCCCATTAGTTCATTTATAAATAGTCTCATATAATTAAACAATTTAATTATTTATAACATGCCAATAAATTAGATTTTAGGGCACAAACCCTAACAGAATTTCTCTATCTAATAACCAAAGGCCTAAGACTCTTGAGGAAGAAAATATGATGAAACAAGTTTCTTATGCTTCTGCAATGGGAAGTTTCATGTATGCCATACTTTATGCTAAACCAGGTATCTGTTATTCAGTTGGCACGGTCAGCCGATATCAATCAAATCCAGGATTTAAACATTGGCAAGTTGTAAAGCATATTCTCAAGTATCTAAGGAGAACGAGAGATTATATGCTTATTTACCATTGTGAGGATTTGATACCTATTGGTTACACAAATTCAAATTTTCAATCAAATCTTGATTTCAAAAGTCCACTTCAAGTTGTGTGTTCAATTACCAACTACACCATGGAAGCTGAATATGTTGCTGCTTGTAACGCAGCAAAGGAAGCTGTTTGGCTCAAGAAACTCCTTTTTGATCTTGGTGTTGTGAGAATAGAGCAAGTTCCTATCACATTGTTCTGTGACAGTAGTGGAGTGGTTGCACAATCCAAAGATCTAAGATATCACAAGAAAGGAAAGCCCATTGTTCGAAAAATTGTTGCTTGAGGAAATGCAGTAGTGACAAAGATTGATAAAGCAAGTAATCTAGTAGATCCCTTTACCAAAGCCTTGTCCATAGGACTTTTGGGAGTTAGATTAGTGCACAATAGTCTTTAGGGCAAGTGGGAGATTGCTAAAATTAGTGTTCTTAAATCCTATTGTACGATGCCATGTATAACATTATGTATGACTTAATATTATGATTAATAAAGTTGTTTTATTATTATCTAAAATAATGGTAACATGAATATTTGGACATTATCATATAGGCCATGAGATGCATAGTATGTAATTTAGTCACAGAAGATATAGATCATAAGTTCTTTGCAAACTCAAAATTTTAGTTCACAGTCAGTGATGAAATTTTGCATTTCACCTACGAAGACTATAACATATCAACTAAGATGATTTGTCTTGATCATGAAAGTGGAGACTTCTAGTTGATATATTGATATGTTTTAAGAGTTAAGACTAAGCCTATCTAGACCGACCCACCTAAAGGACCCGGCCGATGATCGATCTGAAACCGGCCGACCCAATCGAGTCACCAGTCCGCAACGGGTCATTTGTTCCAAAAACCAACTCCTGCAAGTCGATCTCGATTTTCCTCCCCTAAAACCAGAAAAACCTGATCCGACCTATGTACTAAGAATTTTCAGCAAAAATTTTCCAGATTTCGACAAGAATTTCCAAATTTCGATGGATTTTAACGAGTTTTTCCAAAATTCAGCGAGATTTTCCAGATTCAGGCCTCAAATTTCTAGATTCTGACTTCAAATTTTTCATATTTCATATTTTGGCAACAAATTTTCATGTTTCAGCAACTTATCAAGTATATCAGTGATATTTCATCCAAATCTAGTGAAATCTCATCGAATCGGGTGAGATTTTTGCCAGATCTATCGAAATCTCACTGACTTTTCATCGTTTTCTTGCCGGAATCTCAGATCTTGACTCCAATCGACCCGTTCGAAACCAACTGGATGTCTAAACTGCCCGATCCGATGTGTTTTTCGGTCGGTGGCAGGTTGATGACAGACTCCCCCCGATCAGGTTAAGACAGTGGTGGGTTGAGCACAAACCCGACCAGCCCAACCTATGGACAGCCCTAGTTAAGATATATTGAACTAGACTGCTGTGAGATTTATTATTCTCCTAACGACTGTCAAATGAATAATAAATCTCCCGAGTATATCAACTCTTAATCCTGAGAGAATAATGGACCTGATTATGAGGTGTAGGTTGCTTTGATATATCAAAAGTGAGATCTAAACTCACAATCAAATTCCCAGTATGTTGGGTAGTCGCATTTAGTATTGATGAAACATATATTCTCAAGATGGAATTCATAATCTCATAACGGAGATATAAAATATTCTCTTGAGATAAGTTTAATGGATTTGGTTGTTCAGAGTGTTGGGCCTAACCACATTAGTGATGGAATCATTACACAGCGCAGCGGAAGGAAATGTAACAATGAAGCGTAAACGGATCTACTTCATACGTAAAAGTTAACATGTACTATTTAAGTTTCAGAATATATGAACAAGAGAGTGTACCTTGGAGCGGTGAATTTCAAAACTTGAAGATGAGAGGCTCTTGGGAATACTTTCAATCTTCACTCCAATTCCACTAACGCCCAAGATGTGTGGTCTGTCAATCAGTTCCAAAGGGAGAATGAAAGTGTGTCTCACACTCTCTCTTTTTCTTTTTGAAATTTTTCTTCTTCTTAAAAATTCTGTGTGTTTCTTTCCCTTTGTATCTAACTGATTATCTAATTGGGCCGGCCTTTTGGGCCTTTCCAATTGGGCTTAAGTGTGTGGCTTGGAGTGGGACCAAAAGGGACCAATAAGACACTAGCTCCAATGGGCCTTGGGCTTTTCTGTCAACTCTTGACAAGTCCAAAGTTACCATTAACTATATTTAATACCACTATATAAATATAGTTGCACTCTAGGCCTTATTAATAAATTATATCCCAAGACTTTATTATACATGCAACCCCTTCATAAAATATTCGTAGTAATACAAAGTCATAAATATAGACTGCCACTTTGTAAATTACTACATATTATCCTTGAGTACCCGGTTTAATCCTTTAAGTTATTCATCATATATTTATGAAATCCAATTCCATAAATATATACTTTAGTAATTCCTTACTAAAGTGGTTAGGCCCAACTCTCTGAATAACAAACCCATTAAACTTATCTCAAGGGAATATTTTGTATCTCCGTTAAGAGACTAAGAATTCCATCTTGAGAATATATGTTCCATCAACACTAAATGTGGCTGCCCAACATACTGAGTTTTTGACCGTTACTATAGATCTCACTCCTGATATATCAAAGCAACCTACACTTCATGATCAGGTCCATTATCCTCTCAGGATTAAGAGTTCATGCAAATATAAGTCGTGAGTTTATTATTCAATTGACAGTCGTTAGGAGAATAATAAATCTCACACCGGTCCAGTTCAATATGTCTTAACTCTTAAAACATATCAACATATCAACTAGAAATCTCCATTTTCATGATCAAGATAAATCATCTTAGTTGATATGTTATAGTCTTCGCAGATGAAATGCCCAATTTCATCACCAACTACGAACTATAATTCTGAGTTTACAAAGAACTTGTGATTTATATCTTCTGTGACTAAATCACATAAATCACATACTATGCATCTCATGGACTATATGATAATGTCCCAATATTCATGTTACCAATATTTTCAAATAATAATACAACTTTATTAACCAAAACATTAAGTCATACATAATGTCTAACATAATAAAATACATAGCATCTTACAATAGGATTTAAGGACACATATCCCAACAATTAGTAAGGAGTTACTAAAGTATATATTTATGAAATTAGATTTCATAAATATATGATGAATAATATAAAGGATTAAAGTGGGTACTCAAGGATTAAGATACAGTGATCTTCAAAGTGGCAGTCTACATTCATGACTTTGTATTATTACGAATATTTTATGAAGGAATTATATGTATAATGATGATGGATAAATAAATATTTGTATCGCATATAAAACATACACAGTGGAAAAAAAATTGATCTACTTAATTCATAAATGTTAACATGTACTATGTAAGTTTCAGAATATAAGAACAAGAAAGTGTACCTTAGTGCGGTGAATTTCAAAAACGAAAATCAAAAGCACTTGGGAACACTTTTAATTTTCACTCCAATTCTACTAACGCCCAAGAAGTGTGGTTTCTCAATCGGTTTTCAAAGGAAAAATGTCAAAGTATCTAACACTGCTTACACACCACTTCACAATAATGTTATATTTCTTCTTCTTTTTTACACCAAAAAAATTCTGTATGTTTTTTCCTTTGTATCTAACTAATGATCTAATTGGACTGGCCTTTTGGGCCTTTTCAATTGGGCTTAAGTGTGTGGCTTAGAGTGGGACCTGATGGAAAAATACATGTTTGTATCTCATCAGAGTATACACAGTGAAAAGTTAACGGATTTACTTCATTCATAAATGTTAATATGTACCATGTAAATTTCAGAATTTAAGAATAAGAGAGTGTACCTTAGAGTGGTGAATTTCAAAACTTGAAAATTAGAAGCACTAGGAAACACTTTTAATCTTCACTCCAATTCCACTAACGCCCAAAATGTGTGGTCTCTTAATCAGTTTTCAAAAGGAAAATGTCAAAGTGTCTAACACTCACATACATACCCCTTCACAATGGCGTTCTTCTTTTTCATACCTTAAAAATTATGTATGTTTCTCCCTTTGTATCAACTAATTATCTAATTGGACTGGCCTTATAAGCCTTTCCAATTAGGTTTAAGTGTGTGGCTTGGAGTGGGACCAAAAGGGACCAATATGACACTAGCTCCAATGGGTCTTAGTTTTTTCTGTTAACTCTTGACAAGTTTAAAGTTACTATTAACTATATTTAATACCACTATATAAATATAGTTACACTCTAGGCCTTATTTATAAATTATATTCCAAGACTTTATTGTACATGCAACCCCTTTATAAAATATTCGTAGTAATACAAAGTCATGAAAGCAGACTGCCACTTTGTAGATTACTACATCTTAATTCCTTGAGTACCCGTTTTAATCTTTTAAAATTTTTTATCATACATTTATGAAATCCAATTTCATAAATATATACTTTAGTAACTTCTTACTAAAGTGGTTAGGCCTAACTTTCTAAATAAGTAAACCCATTAAACTTATCTCAAGGGAATATTTTGTAGCTCCGTTAAGAGACTATGAATTCCATCTTGAGAATACATGTTCCATCAACACTAAATGTGGTTGCCCAACATACTGAAATTTTGACCGAAACTTTAGATCTCACTTTTGATATATCAAAGCAACCTACACTTTATGATCATGTCAATTATCCTCTCAAGATTCAGAGTTTATGTAAACATAAGTCATAAGTTTGTTATTCATTTGACAGTCATTAGGAGAATAATAAATCTCACAGCAGCCTAGTTCAATATGTCTTAACTCTTAAAACATATCAACATACCAACTAAAAATCTCCATTTCCATAATCAAGACAAATTATCTTAGTTGATATGTTATAGTCTTTATAGATGAAATGCCTAATTTCATCACCGATTATGAACTACAATTCTGAGTTTACAAAGAACTTGTGATTTATATCTTTCATGACTTTTCACATAGATCACATATTATGCATCTCATGGACCATATGATAATGTTCGAATATTCATGTTACCATTATTTTTAGATAATAATAAAACAACTTCATTAATTACAACATTAAATCATACATAACATCATACATAATAACATATATAGCATCATACAATAGGATTTAAGGGTACACATCCTAACAAGACCAAAATGGACCAATAAGACACTAGCTCCAATGGGCCTTGGGCTTTTCTGTCAATTCTTAACAAGTCCAAAGTTACCATTAACTATATTTAATACCATTATATAAATATAGTTGCATTCTAGGCTTTATTAATAAATTATATTCCAAGACTTTATTATACATGCAACCCCTTCAGAAAATATTCGTAACAATACAAAATCATGAATATAGACAGCCATTTTGTAAATTATTATATCTTAATTTTTTGAGTACCCGATTTAATCCTTTAAGTTATTCATCATATATTTATGAAATCTGATTCCATAAATATATAATTTAGTAACTCATTACTAAAGTGGTTAGGTCTAACTCTCTGAATAACTAAACCCATTAAACTTATCTCAACGGAATATTTTATATCTCCATTAAGAGATTATGAATTTCATCTTGAGAATATATGTTTCATCAACACTAAATGTGGTTGCCCAACATACTGAATTTTTTACCGTAACTATAGATCTCACTCCTGATATATGAAAGCAATCTACACTTCATGATCCGGTCCATTATCCTTTCAGGATTAAGAGTTCATGTAAATATAAGTCATGAGGTTATTATTCATTTGACTGTCGTTAAGAGAATAATAAATCTCACAGAGGTCCAGTTCAATATATTTTAACTCTTAAAATATATCAACATATTAACTAGATATCTCCATTTCCATGATCAAGACAAATAATCTTAGTTGATATGTTATAGTCTTCGCAAATGAAATGCCTAATTTCATCACCGACTACGAACTAAAATTCTGAGTTTACAAAGAACTTGTAATTTATATCTTCAATGATTTTTTACATAAATCACATACTATGCATCTTATAGACTATATAATAATGTCCAAATATTCATGTTACCATTATTTTAGGTAATAATAAAACAATTTTATTAATCATAACATTAAGTCATACATAATGTCATACATAATAACATACATAGTATCATACAATAGGATTTAAGGACGCTATTCTCAACAAATGAAGTCTTAGGATATAATTTATTAATAAGGCCTAAAATGCAATTATATTTATATAGTGGTATTAAATATCATTAATGATAACTTTGGACTTGTCAAGAGTTGACAGAAAAGCTCAAGGCCCATTGGAGCTAAAGTCTTATTTGTTCCCTTTTGGTCCCACTTCAAGTCACACACTAAAGCCCAATTGGAATAGCCTAAAAAGTTAGCCTAATTAGATAATCAGTTAAATAAAAGAGGAGAAACATACAGATTTTTGAAGAGTTGAATAAGGAATGAAATGGTGTTTATGTGAGTGTAAGTCACTCTCTTATTCTCCCTTAGAAACTGATTGAGAGACCACACTTCTTAGGCATTAAGTGGAATTGGAGTGAAGATTAAAAGTGTTCCTAAGTACTTCTGATATTTGGTTTTGAATTTCTCCTCACCAAGGTATGCTCTCTTATTCTTAAATTCTGAAATTTACATAGTACATGTTATCAATTGCGAATGAAGTAGATCTGTTAATTTTTCGTTGCGTATATTTTGTATGTGATACAAACATGTATTTTTCCAACAGTTATTAGTCACCTCGAAATTCAACTTAACTGCCAAGGGTATGTGAGATCCTTTGAGAGATCAAGAGTACTCTTATCCCATTTCCATATTTGTTCATGACTCCATCGAAATACATATTCCATGCCCCTAGCTCAATATCCAAAATATCCTCATCTGGAAAATCTTCTCTACCATCTCCCTCCACGCAGTTCTTGGCACAAAACTCTGACACGATACTTCCTCTTATAGTTTTCCTTGCTACATATTTCAGATTGAATTTGACTAATAGAATCAACCACCTTGATAGTCTTCCACTCAAAGCAGGCTCCCTAAACAAGTACTTCAATCTACTACCCATATCTAGAAAGGTTAGATAATGTGCCACAACTTCTGTACGATCCATATGAAAGCAAAGTATGATTTTTCTATGGGTGTGTGTCTAGTCTCATAATCATGAAACCTCTTACTCAAATAGTATATGGCTCCCTCATTCTTATCATCATCTTCTTGTGCAAGCATACTTCCAACCGCATCTTCTATGATAGAGAGATAGAGGAGTAGTAGTTTTTTATGCATTGGGGGTACCAAGATAGGTGGATGGAGGAGATATTCCCTAATGAGCTCGAAAGCTTTCTGACATTCGTCATTCCATTCATGAGGTTCATTATTCCTTAGAAGCTTGAAGATGGGCCTACAAGTGGAAGTGAGTTTGGTAATGAAACGACTGATATATTGTAATCAGACCAAAAATCCCCTTATCTCTTTTTCGCTCTTTGATGGAGGCATTTCTAACATGGCTTTGATCTTTGATAGGTCAACTTCTATCCCTCTATCACTTACCAAAAAGCCTAATAACTTCCATGCGGTTACCCCAAAGGTGCATTTCTGTGGGTTTAATCTCAGCCTATACTCCTTAATCCTCTCAAAGAACTTCCTCAAGTTAATGATGTAACCCTCTCTCTCGTTGGATTACACAATCATATCATCAACATACACTTCAACCTCATTATTCATCATATCATGTAACAAGGTTGTGGCAATTCTTTGGTAAGTCGCACCCGCATTCTTGAGCCTAATTGGCATCACGATGTAACAATAGATTCCCCATTCTGTGGTGAAGGTAGTCTTCATCATGTCCCTAGAAGCCATCTTGATTTGGTTATGCCCTAAGAAACCATCCATGAAAGACATCAAGGCACTACTAGCTATGTTATCCACTAAAACGTCTATATGAGGAAGAGGGAAATCATCCTTAGGGAAAACTTTGTTCAAATCCCTAAAATCCACACATTCTTACCTTCTCATCTTTCTTGGGTACAGGAACAACATTGGCTATCCACTCGGCTTGGTGTACTGGTTTGATGAACCTACCTTCAATTGCTTGGTGACCTCTTCTTGGATCTTTAGACGCCATTCAGTTCTCATACACCTCTACTTTTGCTTGACACATACCATGTGACCATGAGTGTCAATATGATGTTAGGGTATCTCGAGATCAATTCCAGGCATGTCTTCATAAGACCATGCAACTCTTTAAGATCTCTTCTTTCTTTTTCATTTAAGATTAAGCCAATTTTAATTAAGCATGGACTCTCATCGTTGCCCAATTAAGAGTTACCAAAGTTGGCCCCATAGGTTCAATCTTCTTTGCTAATTGTTTATTAATTTCATTTTCAAATTCATTTTAATCATTTAAGTGCAGAATTTCAATATTATGGGACACATCAAAATAAGCTAAATCAAAATTCATCTTATTAAAAATGTTGGAAAGTACATTGAGACTTGCATTACAAACTTTCCTTCCCACATTTTCAGAAAAACCAACCCAAGTCCAATTATCAAGCTACCCCATTACAGGCATGATGAATTCCATCTTCCATCTTCTTCAAGGCTTGTTGCTCTTCTTCTCGTCCTCCTCTTCAAACAAATCCTTAGCTCAGCAGACCAGTACTCATCTTTTAGAGGTTTTTATATATGCATAGACCTGGTTATGTCATATAGAACCTCACCTTCATTGGGGAAATCTCTTCCCACTTCGTTAAAAAACTAGTCGATGTCATCTTCACTCCAATAGCTAATCACCTCATTATCTCCTTCCTTTTATTCTTCATCTTGAGTCAACACGAGGTATTGATCGTTATTGGAAGAAGGGTCCATGTTGCGTTTGAGCATGAAGCGAGCTGGGGTTTCTTGAGTTGTCCCTACTGTTGAGGTCCATTCCGGCCAATCATGATCTTCCCAAAATCCCGCGTCTCTAGATTCGAAGAAGTCATTGACATGGGCCCTCTTGAAAGTCCATGGTCCTAAAGAGCTCTTGAATTGTGGCATAAAGTTGGGTAGAAGCAAGCAGACCTTTCCTTCTATCATCATCTGATCGATGTCCTCTTGAGTCAGCTCACTTTGTTCATAATCAGCCTTGTCCCCTTCATCTCCTTCCTTGAGTTCTTCTTCTATCTTAGAGAGGCGACTTATTCTTCTCAAGGACTTCACCTCGCACCTCCACTTATTCGAGTAGCTCTTGCATGCGGCTTTCTTCATTTAAAGCGTTCATCCCTTGTTGAAAAATGTCTTGCCTTCCATTGGACTTAAATTAGAATGGGAACTTAATCATGATTTTACAGTGCAATAGTGCTTGAAAAGAAGTCCCTTTTTCATTAAGTCCATGTCCCAATTAAAAGGTTCATTTTAGGTTTAGATATTATTAGAAAATCTTTAAGCCCATTTTAATGAAGGCCTAATTACAAACTCACTCCCTTTCCTCTCATGAACCTTGCCCCTTGTTTCATTGGGCTTAGGTATGTTTACAATAATGCTCTCATCTTACACTTATAGGCTTTCATTAGAATGTACTTAGAGATTTTCAACATTTTGTCTCAAACATGGGCTTACAATGCATTCATCACCTCTAGGCTCTTCCCCTTTCATTACTTATCAATTTTTTTTTTTTTAAGTAGACCTTTAGCTAAAATATATTTTAACATTCCTCTCAAAGTTCATGAAGCTCTCATCATTTTGGGTCTTGGCATACAACAAAGAGATCCAAGATTAAGGGAGTTCATATTGACTTTGTAGGATGTTGGATGCTAAGTCCATAGCATACTTGTTATCTTAGGCCTAAAGTCCTTTTTTCCAAAAGGACTTTTTGAACCTTTCAAGTTAAGATATACCCTTAGATTTAGAGATAAGCCTCTTACATGTGAGAACTTCTTTTCTTTTGTCCCAATTGTCTTAAGGTATGCCATAACTTTAGGGTCATCCTTCCAATTTTACATCTTTTACTTGTCCTTTAGAATTAGGTGATCACAAGATATATAGTTGAACAAACAAGAGATATATAAAGGTACCCTCTTTTAATAGGATCTAGAATCTCTCTAAGTGTGGGTAAGCTTTCTTAAGGCTAAATGGATAGATAAGTAGGTCACTCACAACTAAGTGGGCCATGATTCCAATCGAGGGCCTAAGTGGACCTTTGTGGATTGGTGGCAAACCATTAATGTACTCAAAGCGCATCATAGACAATGGCACACACTATGAGTCAGTGGGATGAACTTTGAAAGATTTAGGCCCGAATGGAGCCTTCCATCTTCCCACTCATTACCAACCAGGGCAAAGGTACAATAGAATTAAGTGAGTGTGTGTGAAAACAAGTATTGAATAAGCCCTTATTAAGGTTAAGACATAGGACACATAGGAATTAAACATATTGTCCCTAGTGGAGTCGCCATTGTGGGCACAACGGGGAGTCACCATCTAGTTTTTGCAATGGTCTAGAAACCATATATATATCACATCCTCTCGAGGAAGGCCAATTGATCTCACTACCAGAGATTAGGGTTTGTAGTTAAGGTACAGTTATGGGAAGGTGTTAGGCACCTAAAACCGTCCAACCTTAAGGTTGGCTTCCTTTTATTGTGTCTTATGTCTTAACCCTATCAAAGGCATACTCAATATTGCTATCTAACTCACACACACACACACACACACTAGCATACACCTAATCATACATTATCATGCTTGTCAACCAAAGCCTAACATTCATCTAATCAAGCATCTCATCATATCATAGACCTTAACATTCATCTAACATGACATCTCCTAACATTCATCTAGCATACATGTCACATCATCCTAGCATGTTACCATCATTATGTCATCATATCCCCAACAAGGCAGCAACAAAGACAAGGAAGCAAAAGGGCATGGCAATCACATATAGGTCATAACATGTATTCCCACCTCTTAAGCATGAAATCAAGCATTATACAACACAAAAATGCATGGTCATACTAATGCATGACTTACCTCACTTACCTTGCAGCAACTCAGTACCTATGGCATTATACATTAGCATATGAATGCATTTTCATGGCATTAAATAAGGAAAACACAAGATAAACCCTAATTCTAACATGTGAAGGAAAACAAGAAATCAAACATGTGAAACAAAGACTTAAAACCATGAAAACATTGAAAATGATCTAAAACAGAAGTATACATGTGAAAGTAGAAGCAAAAATAGATAAAACAAATTTAAGGTTTCTAGGCTAGTTCATGCGCATGCATAAGCAACCCTGTGTGCGCATAATCAAGCCTGCATGCACAGCCAAGATTATGCGTACGTGGGTTTTTGCCTAAAAATCCTAGAAACCAAAAAAAAAAAAGCTTTAAAACACTAAATCTAACATCCTAACATGCCTTTTAGGCATACAAATATGTAAACCTAGACTGCATAAACATATTATAACATACTATAATAAGAAACTAAAGTAAACAGAAATATTAAAGTGCAAAAAGGGGAAAAAAAGTTTAAACTAGATACCTCAAACAAAAGCTCTTCAAGCTTGATTTTTTACCGTTCCCCTCACTTAAAACTATTCACAATTCAATAAAAGAGTGATTAGTAATCTTAAACTTAAAAATCAAGGCCAAAAAAGGCCTAATAAAAAAAAATTAACTTGAGGATTTTTTTGTGAAAAACTCCCTCTTTAATTCACTATTTCTAGTGAATCTTAATGTTTTCTTGTGGGATTTGTATCTGTTTTGATAATATACCATGTAAGGCTACTTATAGTGTGAAAATAGGGGTTTGGAATGACTCCCAAACAATGTGAGATTCATTTTAAACCTCGACATTAATGTAGAAAACTTGCCTTGTTTGGTTTCTGGAAGTCGCTATTCGTGTGCAGGATTGTGCCTACATGCACGTGTAGAAAGCTGCATGCGCAAACCGATTCTTGCATGCACATAGCGAGGGTTTCCTTGGCTTTATTTTTTCAAAATAGTTTTTCTTTTTTTTTTTGCTCATTAAGAGTTATATTTTTCCTTTTAACATTTCTCAAATCAATTTAACATCTGATTAGGCCATAAACCAACTTTGGGTCTTAGAATTCAACATCATTGGGAAATGGTGGCTTGAGTCGTAAGGGTTACAAAATGTGGTGTCTACACCCCTATTATTGGGCTTCTTCTGCCATTAGGGTTTTTGTCAAAAATGCGCATCAACATTCAGTCCCTTGAGCACATGAATTACTCCTACAATTCATATGTGAACATTTTTGCAGTTGTCTTTCGTGGGCTTTTTAAACATTCATCTTGTTCACTTTTTCTGCCACAAACAGGTTGTCTTTTCAAATTTCCCAATGTATTAGTTATTTTGAAGCACCACCTCTGCTGCATATAATGTGTTACCTCTGTTGATGGCTAGTCCATTGCTTCGCATCCTAGTGTTTCTATTTACCCCAACTTCTTCACTTTCTATTCTTCACGACACCCATTCATTTCTCTCAACCCTTTTTTCTTCTTGTATTCCCTTCTTTGTCTTGCTTCTCACACATTCTCTCACCTACTACCCTCATCACTTGATCCTTTCTTCATGTCACCAGTAGAAGGTGAAGGTTCTTCTCGACGTAAGGCAAAGGAATTTGTTACTAATGACCCACCCATAGAGGCTGAGAAAAGTGAAGAGGCTCCCCACTCCGAATCAAACCATTCCGAGAAGGAAGATAGTTGCAATCCTTACAATAAGTTTCCTCCCCTTATAAACCTATGGTACAACACCCATTCACACTTTCCAATGGTTTTCCCTTGAACAACGTGATCTTGACATTTCTTAGGCTCTGTTGGGTTCCTCCATCCCCGATCTTTCCATTCATCAAGGAGACGTCTTACCCATTCCTATCCTCTTCGAATTCAGGTTGGGTACATCGGTTGGTTGAAAAGAGTGGGTTGACAAGGAATTTTTAGACACGAGCTTCTAGGCGCCCTTCAACAGGCCAATGTAAGGCCATAGTTTCTTTTCTCGGTATGTATTATTCTGCCCATAAAGTAAGGAGGCAGTTTAGGCTTGACTAGGATGTGACTAATGATTTTACCCTCGTTCTAGACACTACTACTTCTGTCTGCCCCTTCCTGCACCCACATGCCTTTGAGTTTTGGAGTAAGGTTTTCACCATGGTTATCATTCCCAGTTCCTAGAGGGTGGGTCTTTGCACTACTCCTATGCACGCCTATGGGTAGGCCGTTATGACTTCATTCAGTAAGGAGCTATTGGGTGGTTTTGGGTTTTCCCTTATTCCTCCTGAAGGTTTGCATGCCATCATCTCTCCAAAACCTCGACTGCTCCTCCCTACCAAGTTCATGATTGCCTATGCCAAGAAGCAGAACAATTCTGCTATATTTAAGTGGCAAGAGAAAGAGCAAGGATGGTTCTTGTATATGGGTGAGTTTCCTCGTAGTTAGGAGAAGAATGAGAAGGTGGTGAAGCTTCCTGCACTAATGAAGAAGGGCTCGGCCTCCAAGTTTGCCAAGCCCAAGGCCACCAAGAAGGGTGCAGATGCCTTCAAAGCCTATTCAGATATAGTCCCCTATAAGGCCTTCCTCCCATTGGTAACATCGTCCTCGAGAGCACCCCTCCTTCTTTTACTAAAGCTCGTTCCACTAGGTGATCTACTGCAGCCCAACCTAGGCCCCCATACCGAGGCAGCCTTCCAATGCCCCTCATTATAGTAGGGCCCATGGTAGTAACAAGAAGACAGCTCTCCCAGCTTCATCCGCCACCACCGAGAAGAGAGTATGTTATCTCTAATTGCTCTACTCTTCAAATTTTAATAATTTGATGCTTTCCTAAGGCTAACTATATGCACGCTTGTTCTTTTTCTCTGGCAATCTAAGTATAAGAGGACACTTCTGCTGCTCCACTACTTGATGAGCCCGAGGTTGATGTATGTTTCTTTCCCTACTTAACTTTCCTCATTTATGCATGTATCTCTTGTCTTCTTTGACTCAATCACTCTCTTCTTCACTTTATTATTACTCTTTTTTTTTATTCTTTAACTGACACTAAGTCGATTTCTATCTATCACCCTATAAGTAAAGAGGCTCCTATCATTGCTGACATCCCTAGGAAGGGTTTCTTTGATGGTACTGATGTTGTTGTCAAGGTCGTGGCTTCTACCATGGCTACTGTTACCAAAGAGGTTCCTGCTAAGGCTTCAACTTCTCTATCAAGGCCTATTTTTGCTGAGAAGGGTACTCCTATTAAGGGAGGAGTCATTAGGGAATCCACCCCTGTTTCTGCAGACCTTTCCCTTCCTTCTAAAGGATCTACTCCCCCTGTGATGACCCAGGCCAAGAACATCCACCCTGTTACCCCTTTCCCCCCCTCCCGGCACTAGTTATTTTTGCCAGTGATCCCTTTGCTGCCCTTTCACAGGTGGTTAAAGACAGGTCCTCAGTGGTTGTCACTCCATCTTCTATTCCTATCTCTGCCTCCTAGGTGCTCGATGGGGAGTTATCCCCTGAAGAGGGGTCCAAGGAGGCCTTTAAGGATTCTGATGATAAGCCCATCATAAAGACAAGGGTTTTTTACTCCAATGATGCTTCTGATAATGAGCATGAGGCTAAGGACATGGGTACGCACTTTCAACCTCTATTGTATTTTCTTCTTTTTCTCTTCCTATCATGTCTTTGTGCATTCTTTTATTTGCTTTGTGTGTTATTCTCATCATTCAACACCCTAAGGAACCCAAGGTTACAGCAGCTTTTGCAGAGCCCACAGCCCCCATTTATGCCTGTCCTAGTAATTTCTTTTCTTATTCTTCTCTTTTTCATTGTTTCTTCTTTCCTACTTTTGTGTCCACTCTTCTTTATTTCCTAACCCAATGCTAAAGTAACACCTATTCTTAGGTCCATTGCCTGCTGGAGGAACTCTTGACCACTACATTTAAGGTTGGGAGTAGCTTTGACGCCGCCCCTGACCTTGTAGGTGAGGCCACAGCCTTCTTCACTCACTTTGAGTAGGCGGAGATGAAGGATCTTGATCCAACAACATTTTAGGGCACTAGGCCTCCCTATGTGGACTTATATGGATACCGAGTACCCAAGGATTGTTTAGGGCATTTGGAGGCAATTTACCATAGCCATGGAGACTTCGTCTAAATGTTCCCTCTTGGTCATTCTAATGGAAAAATAACATGCTTGTATCGCATACAAACATACGCAGCGGAAAATATAAACAGATCTACTTCATAAATAAAAGTTAACATGTACTATTTAAGTTTCAGAATATAAGAACAAAAGAGTGTACCCTAGAGCGGTGAATTTCAAAAACTTGAAGATCAGAAACACTTGGGAACACTTTCAATCTTCATTCCAATTCCACTAACGCCCAAGATGTGTGGTCTCTCAATCATTTCCAAAGGTAGAATGTCAAAAAGTGTCTAACACTATTTTGCACCACTTTACTAGAGTGTTCTTTCAAAACCTTTCTAAAAATTCTCTTCAGAAAATTCTGTATGTTTCTTCCTTTGTATCTAACTGATTATCTAATTGGGCTGGCCTTTTGGGCCTTTCCAATTGGGCTTAAGTGTGTGGCTTGGAGTGGGACCAAAAGGGACCAATAAGACACTAGCTCCAATGGGTATTGGGCTTTTCTGTCAACTCTTGACAAGTCCAAAGTTACCATTAACTATATTTAATACCACTATATAAATATAGTTGTACTCTAGGTCTTATTAATAAATTATATCTAAAGACTTTATTATACATGCAACCCCTTCATAAAATATTCATAGTAATACAAAGTCATGAAAATAGACTGCCACTTTGTTTATTACTACATCTTAATTCCTTGAATACCCGGTTTAATCCTTTAAGTTATTCATCATATATTTATGAAATCCAATTCTATAAATATATACTTTAGTAACTCCTTACTAAAGTGGTTAGGCCCAACTCTCTGAATAACATACCCATTAAACTTATCTCAAGGGAATATTTTGTATCTTCGTTAAGAGACTATGAATTCCATCTTGAGAATAAATGTTCCATCAACACTAAATGTGGCTGCCCAACATACTGAGGTTTTGACCGTTACTATAGATTTCACTCTTGATATATCAAAGCAACCTACACTTCATGATCAGGTCCATTATCCTCTCAGGATTAAGAGTTCATGCAAATATAAGTCGTAAGCCTATTATTCAATTGACAGTCGTTAGGAGAATAATAAATCTCACACCAGTCCAGTTCAATATGTCTTAACTCTTAAAACATATTAACATATCAACTAGAAATCTCCATTTCCATGATCAAGACAAATCGTCTTAGTCGATATGTTATAGTCTTCGCAGATGGAATGCCCAATTTCATCACCGAATACGAACTATAATTCTGAGTTTACAAAGAATTTGTGATTTATATCTTTTGTAACTAAATCACATAAATCACAGACTATGCATCTCATGGACTATGTGATAATGTCCTAATATTCATATTACCATTGTTTTCAAATAATAATAAAACAACTTTATCATTCACAACATTAAGTCATACATAATGTCATACATAATAAAATACATAGCATCATACAATAGGATTTAAGGACATACATCCTAACACGTTATGTTAGGGAGCACTTCCTAAAGCTACTAGGGTGTGTGATGAACAATATTGAGCATAACTTTATAGACACCATTTCTGCCTAGACGATTCTATAAAAGAAGGTTATGGTTCAGGAGTTGATCCATGATGATTTTGACGTGGGATTCCTGCTAGAGCATTTATGAGAGATTGCCCGAGTATTCTTCAAGTGAAGGGTTCAGTCTGTTGTTGATGCTAGTGACACCCCTATCGAGAGCTTGAAGAAGGAGATAGAACCTTCAAGGCTCATCGTGAGCATCTTCTCTCTAGTGTGACTGCCCCTGACCGCTTCTAGGGCGAGACCCTTATTATTGGCCTTTAATCATGTACTCAGCCATTTATTATTATGTAGCTTTTCATCTCTTTCTTTTCTCTCTACCTTTTATATACACTCATCAGCAATTACAACTATTTTGATAAGTTCAGAATAATTTATACTTTTGGTTTGTAATCTATTGCTACATCTGCTACAACACTTATCATGCTTCATAGTATTATGTACTTCTGGTTATACCTTATGTGTAGCTTTCATTACGTTCTGCTCTCTCATTTTTCAACATGATTACAAAGTTAAAAGGGAAAACTGCATTACTTTCTTATGACACAATGCCCCTTGTAAAGATGGTCACTTGGAGGAAATACAAAATAGAGAAGTAGGAAAGAAAAGAAAAGAAAAACTACATAGTATTTCCTAGGTGTAATAATGCTTGAGCCATTTGTCATTGATGGGAACCATGAGATTTTTTCCGTCCATTTAGGCCAAGTGATTATATCCACTTGCATTAGCCTCCCTTATCACAAAGGGTCTTTCCCACTTTGGTGAGAACTTAGACGGCCCTACTAATACTTTTCTGACATGGTATGATGTCCTTAGCACTAGTTGACCTTCTGCAAATACCCTTTCCTTTATGGTTTTACCATAAGCCTTAATCATCTTCTGCCTAAATCTGCGGCTGTGTTTGTTAGGACATATGTGTTTCAAGTTGTTTTGAACATATTTCATTATTTTATGTAATTGGCTTATCCTTTGACAAAACACACTTAGCTTGTATCTGGGTAACTCTAGGATGATTTTAATACTTCAAGAAACAAGGTTTCAAGATCAAGTGTTAAAGCCATATAAGTTGTCCAAGATTCAAGTTGAAGAAGTGTCAAATTTTAAAACTCGACACCTGGCTCGACAGCTGCATCTATCGAGTTTTAAGAAGTTGTTCAACCCCGAGGCTCGACAGCTTTTCGACATCACCTCGACACCTCTAGCTGTCGAGATTTAAGAAAAACAGATTCTAAGTTCTGTTTTGATCTCAATCAATACATATGTCTTTGGGACTTCTTTTCTTCTAACCCTAGACATATAAAAGGATTATTTTAAGGGCCGTCAAAATGTACACAAGTTGCACAAGCATTAAGAAACCTTTTTTCAAGCAATTTGTGACCTAAGACAAAGTTCATGCCCTAGTTCTTCTCTCTTGTGAAGAAGTTGCTGTGTAATGTGCACTGTAGAGTTTTGTAACCAAACATCTTCTTGATCTTCATTGTGTGGATGAATTGAAGAACTTTGCAGCCAATAACTCTCTTTAGTTGGTAATTGAAGTCACGTACTGGGATCCGTTCAATTGGTTAGTCACGTACTTGGAAGCCGTGTATCAAAAGGAGAAATTGTCACTACAGAACAAGTCCAATTGAGTATTGAGGTAAGGGTTCAACTGTAGGTTGGTAAGGTACTTGGGATTCCTTTACTTGTAACTGCTTGTTGTGATAATAGTGAAATTTCGAGAGTGGTGACCTTAAAATCACCCGGTGGGGTTTTTGTCATGTAGATTTTTTCCATTCGTAAACAAATCACCGTGTCAATTTATTTTCCGCTGCATACTTTAACTTATTGGTGATTTGTTTGTGCTACCACGCTATTTGCATGTTAATTTGATTAATTAATTACTTGGCTAATTAATCAACTTAATTCATCACAAGGGGTCAACGCATTTGTAGCCTATCAGTGTTCTTGGGCATCTTCCCTTCTTTCATCTAATCCCTCCAAATTTTCACATTTTTCTGCCGTCAAGACCTTTTTCTCCTTTTTCTTCTTTTGCATCTACATGACCTTCAAGAAGGGTATTATCAATTCTATTAGGCTAACCGCTTGTCCTATATACTAAGGAGAATAGAGAAAATCTCGTGGCAGATTTTGGTGAACTTCAGTTAGCCCACAATGCAACTACAAGGTACGTCACCCAGCCTCTATTGTACTCTTGGCTCATCTTGCCGATGATTTTAATAGGGTCTTGTTCGTTGCTTCAACTTGCCCATTCCCTTGTAGAGGATAAAGAAGGATAGTCTATATATTTTAACTCCTATTAAGCATGAATTACATAATTCTGAATTAGATAGTAACTCTCATGTAAAATCATTAAGGAGAAAGTTTTCTTCTAATGATGCATGTCTTTGGCACTTGCGTTTAGGTCATATTAATTCAAACAGAATTCAAAGACTGATCAAAGATGGACTCTTAGAGCCTATGGACTTTGATGAATTTTCAGTTTGTGAATCTTGTTTGAAAGGTAAAATGACCAAGCGACCTTTTAATTCAAAAGGTAGAAGAGCCCAAGAGTTGCTTGAATTAGTTCATACAAATGTATATGGTCCTATGTCAACCCAAGCAAAAGGAGGTTATGAGTATTTCATCACTTTCACAGATGATTACTCAAGATATGGTTATGTGTACCTAATGAGATGGAAGTCCGAAGCCTTTGAAAAGTTCAAAGAGTTTGAGAATCAATTAGGCAAATGCATTAAGGCCACTCGATCTAATCGAGGTGGCGAATACCTTCTTGGGGATTTCAAGGATTACCTAATTCAAAATGGGATTATATCCCAATTGATTGCACTTGGAATTCCTCAACAAAATGGTGTAGCGGAGAGAAGGAACAGGACTCTTTTGGAAATAGTTAGGTCCATGATGAGTTATTAAACTTTACCAATTTCTTTTTAGGGATATACCTTAGATACAGTAATACATCTTTTGAATTTAGTTCTATCAAAATCTGTCCTCAAAACGCCCATGGAATTGTGGAGTGGGCGTAAGCCTAGTATGAGGTATCTCCATATTTGGGGTTGTCCAGCACATGTGCTAAAGGGGAAGTCTGATAAGTTGGAATCAAAATCAGAAATGTGTTTGCTAGTGGGTTATCCAAAAGAAACTAGGGGATATTTATTCTATAGTCGAAATGATAATAAAGTTTTTGTTAGTACAAATGCTAAATTTTTGGAAAATGACTATATGAATAATTTTACTCCCAGAAGTAAAGTTGTATTGGCTGAAATGAATGACTCCATAAATCAACAACTATTGGATAAAGCTAAGGAAAAAGTGGTTGTAATAGATACATCACAAGATACTACTCATGAAATGTCTAGTACACAAGTGCTTCGTCGTAGTGGGAGAATTGTTCGGCCTCCTGTAAGATTTATAGGTTTAGAAGAAACTTATGAGGCTATCTCAGTAGAGGCTGAATCGGATCCCTACACTTATGAGGAGGCAATAAATGATATAGATGCACATCATTAGGTCCAAGCTATGAAATCTGAACTAGATTCCATGTATTCCAATCAAGTTTGGAATCTTGTAGAAGCGCCTAACGGCATTAAACCTGTTAGTTGCAAATGGGTTTACAAAAGGAAGAGAGGGATAAATGGAAAGGTTGAAACCTTTAAAGCAAGGCTAGTGGCGAAAGGGTATACACAAAAAGAAGGCATTGACTATGATGAAACTTTTTCGCCAGTAACCATGCTTAAATCTATCAAAATTCTCTTATCTATTGCTGCTCATTATGATTATGAGATTTGGCAAATGGATGTCAAGACTGCATTTCTAAATGGCAATCTTGAAGGAAAAATCTATATGTTGCAACCAGAAGGTTTCATAGCAAAGAACCAAGAGCATATGGTATGCAAATTGAAAAGATCTATTTATGGACTTAAGCAAGCATCTAGATCATGGAACATCAGATTTGATCAGGCAATCAAATCATTTGGTTTTGAACAAAATTTTGATGAACCATGTGTGTACAAGAGACATCAAAACAAAGTAGTAATGTTCCTAGTGCTTTATGTTAACGACATTCTACTCATTGGAAATGATGTAGGAGTAATGTCATCGGTTAAAGTTTGGTTGTTAAGCCAATTTGATATGAAGGACTTGGGCGAAGCTAACTATATTCTAGGGATCAAGCTTTGGCGAGATCCAAAGAATAGGATGTTAGGTTTGTCACAAGCTGAATATATAGATAAGGTTCTAGAACTGTTTAGCATGCAAAACTCCAAGAAATGATTACTTCCTTTTAGACATAGAGTTCCTCTTTCTGATGACCAAAGGCCTAAGACTCAAGAGGAAAAAAATATGATGAGACAAGTTCCTTATGCTTCTGCTGTAGGAAGTCTTATGTATGCCATGCTTTATACTAGGCCGGATATTTATTATTCAGTTGGCATGGTCAGCCGTTATCAATCAAATTCAGGACCAAAACATTGGCAAGCTGTAAAGCATATTCTCAAGTATCTTAGGAGAACGAGAAATTATATGCTTGTTTACCATTGTGAGGATTTGATTCTCATTGGCTATACAGATTCAGATTTTCAATCGAATCTAGATTTCAGAAAATCCACGTCTGGTTGTGTTTTCACCTTGGGAGGTGGAGTCATAAGTTGGAGGAGTGTTAAGCAATCTTGTATTGCTGACTCCACCATGGAAGCCAAATATGTTGCTGCTTGTGAGGCAGCAAAGAAGGTTGTTTAGCTCAAGAAATTCCTTTCTGATCTTGGTGTTGTGAGAATTGAGCAAGTTCCTATTACAGTGTTCTGCAACAATAGTGGAGCGGTTGCACAATCCAAATATCCGAGGAATCACAAGAAAGGAAAACACATAGAAAGAAAATACCACATCATTCGAGAAATTGTTGCTCGTGGAGATGTGATTGTAGCAAAGATTGATGGTGCAAAGAATCTAGCGGATCCCTTTACCAAAGCCTTGTCTCAAAGGACTTTCGAGTCACATTTGGAGGAGATGGGAGTTAGATTAGTGCACAATAGTCTTTAGGCCAAGTGGGAGATTGTTGGGATATGTGTCCTTAAATCCTATTGTATGATGCTATATATTTTATTATGTATGACATTATGTATGACTTAATGTTGTGATTAATAAAGTTGTTTTATTATTATTTGAAAATATTAGCAACATGAATATTGGGACATTATCATATATTCTATGAGATGCATAGTATGTGGTTTATGTGATTTAGTCACAGAAGATATAAATCACAAGTTCTTTGTAAACTCAAAAATTGGGCATTTTATCTGCGAAGACTATAACATATCAACTAAGATAATTTGTCTTGATCATGGAAATGGAGATTTCTAGTTGGTATGTTGATATGTTTTAAGAGTTAAGATATATTGAACTGGACCGGTGTGAGATTTATTATATTCCTAACGACTGTCAATTGAATAATAAACTCACGACTTATATTTGCATGAACTCTTAATCCTTAGAGGATAATGGACATGATCATGAAGTGTAGGTTGTTTTGATATATCAAGAGTGAGATCTGTATTTACGATCAAAATTTCAGTATGTTGGGCAGCCACATTTAATGTTGATGGTATATATATTCTCAAGATAGAATTCATAGTCTCTTAACGAAGATACAAAATATTCCCTTGAGATAAGTTTAATGGGTTTGTTATTTAAAGAGTTGTGCCTAACCACTTTAGTAAGGAGTTACTAAAGTATATATTTATGGAATTGGATTTCATAAATATATGATGAATAACTTAAAGGATTAAACCGGGTACTCAGGGAATTAAGATGCAGTAATATACAAAGTGACAGTCTACTTTCATGACTTTGTATTACTATAAATATTTTATGAAGGGATTGCATGTATAATAAAGTCTTAGAAAATAATTTATTAATAAGGTCTAGAGTGCAATTATATTTATATAGTGGTATTAAATATAATTAATGGTAAATTTGGACTTGTCAAGAGTTGACAAAAAAACCCAAGGCCCATTGGAGCTAGTGTCTTATTAGTCTCTTTTGGTCCTACTCCAAGTCACACACTTAAGCCCAATTGGAAATGCTCAAAAGGCCAGCCCAATTAGATAATCAGTTAGATACAAAGGGAGAAACATACAGAATTTTTCTGTAGAGAATCGATAGAGATTTTGTAGAGAGAGTTTGTAAGAATATTCTTGTAAAGTGGTGTTAAAAGTGTTAGACACTTTTGGACATTCTCCTTTTGGAACTGATTGAGAGACCACACATCTTGGGCATTAGTGAAATTGGAGTGAAGATTGAAAGTGTTCTCAAGTGCTTCTGATCTTCAAGTTTTGAAATTCACCGCTCCAACGTACACTCTCTTATTCTCAAATTCTGAAACTTATATAGTACATGTTAACTTTTATGAATGAAATAGATCCATTATATTTTTCTCCGCTGCGTATGTCTTGTATGCGATACAAGCATGTTATATAATTCCATCAGATAATTCTAACAACAACTAGGATATTTTGTCCAATAAAATGGGTTGTCATAAAAGTTCTTTAATCACATGACTTTGTCATAAGATGCATTTTGTAGGCCAAGAATTTGTGACGTAGCCTCTGTGATGCATAAACAATCACTTAGCACATTTTTTCCACCCGGGGATAGCGTGTCTTGGCATCATTTAGAACACGACTAACATAATACACTGGCTACTCGATGCCTTCCCCATCCTCTTAGGCTATCAACGCCCTAATGGAAGATGAGCTAAAGGCCAAATAGAGCAACAATGGCTTTCTGTAAACTGAGGCCTACACCGTAGGTAGATTCATCATAATCTACTGTAGCTTGTGGAAAGTTTTCTGCTGTTCACTTCCCTATTCAATTATGTCCTTTCCTTAGCATCCTTGTAAAGGCCAAAGTAATTGATGCTAGGCCCATTAAGCTCTTTAACTTCTTGAAAATGGCTGATGGCCTCATGATTGCTATTGTCATGGCCTTGGCTGGGTCTACATCTATTCTTCTACTATGGACCAATAACCCCAGAAACTTCCAGGCAGAAACTCCAAAAGCACACTTCAATGGGTTCATTCTCAACTTGAAAAGCCTGCATCTTTCAAACACCTTTCTCAGTACTTTAACATGATCCTCATGCTTCCTTGACTTTACCATAATGTCATCCACATAATACTCCATTTCACAATGCATCATGTCATGGAATATTACAGTCATGGTGCACTGGTAAGCTGTGCCTGCATTTTTTAGCCTGATGTGCATCACCATGTAATAGAAATTTTCGATGGGTGTTTTGAAAGTAGTCTTCTTAGCATTCCTAGGTGCCATCTAGACCTGGTTGTAACCACTGAACCCATCCATGAAAGAGAACATGGCGTGTTCAGCGGCAAAATCTATTAATAAGTCCACGTTTGGCAAGGGGAATTCATCCTTAGGGTAAGCTTAGTTAAGATTTCTAAAATTGACGAAATACCTGATTTGTCCATTGTTTTTCGTGATAGGTACAATGTTGGACAGCCACTTTGGGTGCTAGATTGGCTTGATGAATCCTACTGCAAGCAACTTTTGTACCTCTTATATTATCTGCGCTTTTACATCGGTATGGAACACCCTGGCTAGCTGGGCCACTAGTCTAGTCCCAAGCTCCACATTAAGCGTATGTACCACTAGGCTTGGGTCTAGCCCAGACATCTCGCTATACTTCCATGCAAAAATGTCTCTAAACACTTTCAGCAACTGAATCAGGTCTGACTTTTCCTCCTCTAACAATTTTGAATTAATTGAAATGGGCCTTGGTTTTTGCGGATCAGTGCCCAAGTCCACTTCTTCTAACTTTTCCTCAGTTCTCACATGCGTTTCCTCTATTTTCCCTGTACTTTCCTCAGTTTCCTCGTCATTCTCTTCTTTTGAACCTTCCTAAGCCACACAACATATTAGGGTTCTATGTTAGGGCTCTCCTCCGGGACCCTCTTACATGCTGTAATAAGGCCCCATGCGCCTTCATAACTTGTACACTATTTTGCCATTGGGTTTTTTAACCCTGACGCAGGGCGGTAAACTATTTGATTCTGAGGTTGGAACCTCCTTCCTTTTCCTTTTTCATCCTAGCAACTCTCTTAAATCAGGCTTAGGGTCATTTTCAACATCTTCCTGTTAGGATATGTACCCTTTAAATTCTATTGTATGATGCTATGTATAACTTAATGTTGTGATAAATAAATTTTTTATTATTATTACCTAAAATAATGGTAACATGAATATTTGGACATTATCATATGGTCCATGAGATGCATAGTATGTGATTTAATTACAGAAGATATAAATCACAAGTTCTTTGTAAACTCAGAATATTAGTTCGTAGTTAGTGATGAAATTGGGCATTTCATCTATGAAGACTATAACATATCAACTAAGATGATTTGTCTTGATCATGGAAGTAAAGACTTCTAGTTGATATGTTGATATGTTGATATGTTTTAAGAGTTAAGACATATTGAACTGGACCATTATGAGATTTATTATTCTCCTAACGACTGTCAAATGAATAATAAATCTCACAATTTCTATTTTCATCAATCTTTAATCTTAAGAGAATAATGAACCTGATCATGAAGTTTAGGTTGCTTTGATATATCAAGAGTGAGATCTAAAATCACGATTAAAACCTCAATATATTGGGCAGACACATTAATGTTGAAGGAATATATATTCTCAAGATGAGATTCATAATCTCTTAACGGAGATATAAAATATTCTCTTGAGATAAGTTTAATGGGTTTGATTATTCAAAGTGTTAGGCCTAACAATTTAAGTAAGAAGTTATTATAGTATATATTTATGAAATTGGATTTCATAGATATTTGATGAATAACTTGAAGGATTAAACCAGGTACTCAAGGATTAAGATGTAGTAATCTTTAAAGTGGTAGTCAATATTCATAACTTTTTATTACTATGAACATTTTAATGAAGGGATTTATAATAAAGTTTTGGGATATAATTTATTAATAAGGCCTAGAATATAATTATATTTATATAGTAGTATTAAATATAATTAATGGTAACTTTGTACTTATCAATAGTTGACAGATAAGTCTAAGGCCCATTGGAGTTAGAGTCTTATTTGTTCTATTTTGGTCACACTCCAAGCCACTTACTAAAGCCCAATTGAAAAAATTCAAAAGGCTAACCCAATTAAATAATTAGTTATATATAAGGAGAGAAACATACAGAATTTTGGGAATGAAATGATGTGTATATGAGTGTAAGCCACTCTCTTATTCTCCCTTGAACACATACGTGTAAACTGATTAAGAGACCACACTTCTTTGGCTTAAGTGGAATTAGAGTGAAGATTAAAAGTGTTCTCAAGTACTTCTAACCTTTGGTTTTGAATTTCTCTACACCAAGGTATGCTCTCTTGTTCTTGAATTCTGAAATGTATATAGTACATGTTAACAATTGCGAATGAAATAGATCCATTAATTTTCCGCTAGGTATGTTTTATATGCGATACAAACTATGTTTTTCCAATACTTCCCACCTAGGAACAAAAGTGTCTGATGGTTTAGACACCGAGCTTTCCCTGACGGAGCCCATTCATCTTAAAACATGGTTTCTACCAAATAGACTTTTGCTTGCTTGAAGGGAGATGGGTTTGTTGCAATTTGTATCATTCTGCTGTTAAGTCTCCCCTTCACACACTTGTGGTTTGTTGAATGGGATAAGGTGATGCTTATGCAATCATGGTCGTCCCAATAGCACGTGATATGAGACCTCTATCTTTACCACATGAAAGCGGGCCAGGGAGGCTATAGGGCCTACTTTCAACCAAAGCTGTATATATCCAGTTGTGTAATTTCCTTCGAACCCTATTACTTCCATTGGGTCTCCTATAATCTTGTTCTCTGGTATTCTTGCCACTTGCAATATGTTGAGCGCTATGAGGTTTACTGAAGTGTCTGTGTCCACAAGGTCTTGCTTGATGGGAATTTGGTTAATGGAGGCTGCCAAGTAGAGTGGTCTTCTATGATCCGGGTATCCAACCTCCATGTCCTTATCAGTAAAGGTGATTTCATTGGTATCTTCCAAGAAGGCTCAGTTAGACTGAGTTTCTGTGGTAAGGCATTTGACTCTTACTCCTGAGGTGTTGTTTAGTAAGGCCTCTATGGCTATTCTACACTCGTTAGCTATGAACTCCAGTTGATCAAATATATTTTTGAATCGAGAACTTCTCTGCAAAGTCATGATGGCTCCTGTTGGTAGTGAGGGACTCTCCTCTGTTGGGATATATGTCCTTAAATCCTATTGTATGATGCTATGTATTTTATTATGTAAGACATTATGTATGACTTAATGTTTTGGTTAATAAAGTTGTATTAATATTTGAAAATATTGGTAACATGAATATTGGGACATTATCATATAGTCCATGAGATGCATAGTATGTGATTTATGTGATTTAGTCACAGAAGATATAAATCACAAGTTCTTTGTAAACTCAGAATTATAGTTCGTAGTCGGTGATGAAATTGGGCATTTCATCTGCGAAGACTATAACATATCAACTAAGATGATTTGTCTTGATCATGGAAATAGAGATTTCTAGTTGATATGTTGATATGTTTTAAGAGTTAAGACATATTGAACTGGACCGGCGTGAGATTTATTATTCTCCTAACGACTGTCAATTGAATAATAAACTCACGACTTATATTTGCATGAACTCTTAATCCTGAGAGGATAATGGACCTGATCATGAAGTGTAGGTTGCTTTGATATATCAGGAGTGAGATCTATGGTTAAGGTCAAAATCTCAGTATGTTGGGCAGCCACATTTAGTGTTGATGGAACATATATTCTCAAGATGGAATTCATAGTCTCTTAACAGAGATATAAAATATTCCCTTGAGATAAGTTTAATGTGTTTGTTATTCAGAGAGTTGGGCCTGACCACTTTAGTAAGGAGTTACTAAAGTATATATTTATGGAATTGGATTTCATAAATATATGATGAATAACTTAAAGGATTAAACCGGGTACTCAAGGAATTAAGATGTAGTAATATACAAAGTGGCAGTCTTCTTTCATGATTTTGTATTACTATGAATATTTTATGAAGGGGTTGCATGTATAATAAAGTCTTGGGATATAATTTATTAATAAGGCCTAGAGTGCAACTATATTTATATAGTGGTATTAAATATAGTTAATGGTAACTATGGACTTGTCAAGAGTTGACAGAAAAGCCCAAGGCCCATTGGAGCTAGTGTCTTATTGGTCTCTTTTGGTCCCACTCCAAGCCACATACTTAAGCCCAATTGGAAAGGCCCAAAAGGCCAGCCCAATTAGATAATCAGTTAGATACAAAGGGAGAAAAACATACAGAATTTTCGGTAGAGATTCTGAAGATAATTAAGAGAATTTTTCTGTAGAAGAAAAATTAGAGAGAAAAAGAGAGAGTGTGAGACACACTTTCATTCTCCCTTTGGAACTGATTGAGAGACCACACATCTTGGGCGTTAGTGGAATTGGAGTGAAGATTGAAAGTATTCCCAAGTGCTTCTGTTCTTCAAGTTTTGAAATTCACCGCTCCAAGGTACACTCTCTTGTTCTCTAATTCTGAAACTTAAATAGCCCATGTTAACTTGTATGTATGAAGTAGATCCGTTTACATTTATATTTTCTTCCGTTGCGCATGTATGATTCCAACAATTGGTATCAGAGCGGTCTTCATTACATATCTGTTTAACATGTTTTTGAGTTTTGGAATTAGTGATAATGATTTCATGTTGTTAGAAAATAGTTTTCTGCATGGTTGTTGAAATCATTGTTTTTTTGATAAAAACTGTTTTTGATGTTATAATGTTGTTTAATTTTTAGTTTAAGTATGTTAAACTGATCTTTAAGGCTATAACATCAATGATATTCAGTTTAGATATCAATTCATGTTCATAATGATCGTATGATAGTAGTTTTGTACATGAAAACGTTGAAAAACTGTTTTTAGAAAATTCTGGAAAATTCAAAATTCGCGAAGCTCGATCGATCGAGAATCTGTCGAGAATCTATCGAGCAAACAGAAAGTTTCTCGATCGATCGAGGATCTATCGAGGATCTGTCGAGCTTCGCGGAACTTTTCTAGATCGATCGAGATTCTGTCAAGGATCTGTCGAGAACTGTAGATCCAGAATTTTTTCTAAGTGTTTTTCCATATATAAAAGATCAAGGCTATGTGTAATTATATTATGCATGTTTTATATGTAAAAACCTTTATTTTAAAACATCTAGTGGGAGAGAGATACAAGGGTTGCATCTCACGGCCTCCATTGTCGGTTTATTGTAGTGTGATTAAGCACCTCGCCTTGGCGTATATGCCTTGCTCCATTCGGAGGGTGTTTAATTCATGGTACTACAGGTTAAACTTCTTTATGATGAATAATATGTGTTTTTTAAATAAAGAACGACCACGCTTCCGTGGAGTTACTTTATGACTCACATATAATTTAGTCAATGGTGTACACTAGACTAAGTTTAATGTTAATCTCCCTTCGGAGTTATATCATTATTACTTAGAGGCTAAAGTAGAAACGGCATGTTATTAGTGTTTGATAAGAGTTATCATGATAGCATTAATAATGAGAATAGTTCTCAATCAATCATAGTGTTTATAATTTACTTGCTTCCAAGGAATTTTAAACATGGGATTGGGTTGTCGTTGCATATATTATTTTATGGTTTTATTAAGGTTCCATATTATATGCTTATATGCTAAATAGATAATGTCCAATTTACTTATAATATTCATGTTTATTATTTTCAGATTTGAACATGGCATCTTTTAGCCCACTTGTTTCTATTCTTAATCAAAACAAACTGACTGGGTCCAACTATGTTGACTGGAAAAGAAACTTGGACATTGTTTTAACTGCTGAAGAGCACAAATATGTGCTTACTCAACCATGTCCTAGCTTTCCTACATTAGATGCTCCTCTTGAGGAAAAACAACGATATGATCGTTGGCAGAAATCTAATGAAATGGCCAAGTGCTATATCCTAGCATCCATCTCAAATGTTCTACAGCATCAAATGCAGGATGTAGAACTAGCTTCGGACATTATTCTAAGTCTGAAGGAGATGTTTGGTGAGCAAGGCCGTTCAGCAAGGCAAGAAACCATGAGGCAAATTTACAATACCAAGATGGCTGAAGGTAGTTCAGTGAGGGAGCATTGTCTTACAATGATCTCTAATCTGAATACATTAGAAGTTTTAGGTGCCGACATTGATGAAGAATCCCAAGTGGATATGATACTCCAGTCACTACCGGAATCATTCAAGGAATTCAGACTGAATTATAATATGAACAAAAAGGTTTATTCTTTGTCTGAATTAATGAATGAGTTAGTGGCGGCGGAAGGCATCCTTGGTACTTCTAGTGTTGAAGCCAATGTTGGTGAAGCTTCTACTTCTCAACCTAAGCCGAAAGGTAAGGGTAAGAAGAAGAAGAAGGACTTCACTAAGAAAGAAGGTAAGCAAATTGTCTTAGGGGTTGCCGATAAAGGAAAGAAGCTCAAAGGAAAGTGTTTCCATTGTGGTGAGAAAGGACATTGGAAGAGGAATTGTCCAAAGTTTAAAGCTGCCAAGAACAAGGGTATGAAAACTTCTTTTTTACTTGAAATATGTTTGGTACAGAATCCCACTGATTCCTGGTGTGTGGATTCAGGTTGTACTAATCATATCTGCAATTCTTTGCAGGGGTTTCAAGAGACCAGAAAGTTGAGTGAAGGAGAATTGTTTCTAACTTTGGCTGATGGGAGCAGAATTCCGGTTGTAGCTGTTGGTGTTGTTCATTTGTGCTTTGAGTCTAGGGTTTTAATATTGCAAGACTGTCTGTTTGTACCTAATGTGCGTAGGAATTTAATTTCTGCAACTTATTTGGGTAAACAAGGATATTGTGTTATCCTAAAAGACAATGTTGTAATAAAGAAGGATAAAATGTTTATCTGTTCTGGCAATGTTGTGGATGGTCTTTATATTTTAACTCCTGTTAAGCATGAATTGCATAATTCTGAATTAGATAGTAACTCTCATGTAAAATCATTAAAGAGAAAGTTTCCTTCTAATGATGCATATCTTTGGCACTTGCGTTTAGGTCATATTAATTCAAACAGAATTCAAAGGCTGATCAAAGATGGACTCTTGGAGCCCATGGACTTTGATGAATTTCCAGTTTGTGAATCTTGTTTGGAAGGTAAAATGACCAAGCGACCTTTTAATGCAAAAGGTAGAAGAGCCCAAGAGTTGCTTGAATTAGTTCATACGGATGTATGTGGTCCTATGTCAACCCAAGCAAAAGGAGGTTATGAGTATTTCATCACTTTTACGGATGATTACTCAAGATATGGTTATGTGTACCTAATGAGACGGAAGTCCGAAGCCTTTGACAAGTTCAAAGAGTTTAGGGCTGAAGTTGAGAATCAATTAGGCAAACGCATAAAGGCCATTCGATCTGATCGAGGTGGCGAATACCTTCTTGGGGTTTTCAAGGATTACCTAATTCAAAATGGGATTATATCCCAATTGACTGCACCTGGAACACCTCAACAAAATGGTGTAGCGGAAAGAAGGAATAGGACTCTTTTAGAAATGGTTAGGTCTATGATGAGTTATTCAACTTTACCAATTTCTTTTTGGGGATATGCCTTAGATACAGCAATACATCTTTTGAATTTAGTTCCATCAAAATCTGTCCCCAAAACACCCATGGAATTGTGGAGTGGGCGTAAGCCTAGTATGAGGTATCTCCATATTTGGGGTTGTCCAGCACATGTGCTAAAAAGGAAGCCTGATAAGTTGGAACCAAAGTCGGAAGTATGTTTGCTAGTTGGTTATCCAAAAGAAACTAGGGGTTATTTATTCTATAGTCGAAATGATAACAAAGTTTTTGTTAGTACAAATGCTAAATTTTTGGAAAATGACTATATGAATAATTTTACTCCTAGAAGTAGAGTTGTATTGGCTGAAATGAATGAGTCTGTAAATCAACAACCATTGGATAAAGCTAAGGAAAAAGTGGTTGTATTAGATACACCACATGATACTACTCATGAAATGTCTAGTACACAAGTGCCTCGTCGTAGTGGGAGAATTGTTCGGCCTCCTGTGAGATTTATAGGTTTAGGAGAAACTTATGAGGCTATCTCAGGAGAGGCTGAATCGGATCCCTACACTTATGAGGAGGCAATGAATGACATAGATGCACATCATTGAGTCCAAGCTATGAAATCTGAATTAGATTCTATGTATTCCAATCAAGTTTGGAGTCTTGTAGAGGCGCCTAACGGCATTAAACCTGTTGGTTGCAAATGGGTTTACAAGAGGAAGAGAGGGATAGATGGAAAGGTTGAAACCTTTAAAGCAAGGCTAGTGGCTAAAGGGTATACACAAAAAGAAGGCATCGATTATGATGAAACCTTTTCGCCAGTAGCCATGCTTAAATCTATCAGAATTCTCTTATCCATTGCTGCTCATTATGATTATGAGATTTGGCAAATGGATGTCAAGACTGCATTTCTTAATGGCAATATTGAAGAAGAAATCTATATGTTGCAACCAGAAGGTTTCATAGCAAAGAACCAAGTGCATATGGTATGCAAGTTGAATAGGTCCATTTATGGACTTAAGCAAGCATCTAGGTCATGGAACATCAGATTTGATCAAGCAATCAAATCATTTGGTTTTGAGCAAAATCTTGATGAACCATGTGTGTACAAGAGACATCAAGACAAAGTAGTAATGTTCCTAGTGCTTTATGTTGATGACATTCTACTCATTGGAAACGATGTAGGAGTAATGTCATCGGTTAAAGTTTGGTTGTCAAGCCAATTTAATATGAAGGACTTGGGTGAAGCTAACTATATTCTAGGGATCAAGCTTTGGCGAGATCGAAAGAATAGGATGTTAGGTTTGTCACAAGCTAGATATATAGATAAGGTTCTAGAACGGTTTAGCATGCAAAACTCCAAGAAAGGATTACTTCCTTTTAGACATGGAGTTCCTCTGTCTGATGACCAAAGGCCTAAGACTCAAGAGGAAGAAAATATGATGAGACAAGTTCCTTATGCTTCTGCAGTGGGAAGTCTCATGTATGCCATGCTTTGTACTAGACCGGATATTTGTTATTCAGTTGGTATGGTCAGCCGATATCAATCAAATCCAGGACTTAAACATTGGCAAGCTGTAAAGCATATTCTCAAGTATCTACGGAGAACGAGAAATTATATGCTTGTTTACCATTGTGAGGATTTGATTCCCATTGGCTATACAGATTCAGATTTTCAGTCAGATCTAGATTTCAGAAAATCCACGTCGGGTTGTGTTTTCACCTTGGGAGGTGGAGCCATAAGTTGGAGGAGTGTTAAGCAATCTTGTATTGCGGACTCCACCATGGAAGCCGAATATGTTGCTGCTTGTGAGGCAGCAAAGGAGGCTGTTTGGCTCAAGAAATTCCTTTGTGATCTTAGTGTGATAAGAATTGAGCAAGTTCCTATTACATTGTTTTGTGACAATAGTGGAGCGGTTGCACAATCCAAGGATCCAAGGAATCACAAGAAAGGAAAACACATAGAAAGAAAGTACCACATCATTCGAGACATTGTTGCTCGTGGAGATGTGATTGTAGCAAAGATTGATGGTGTAAAGAATGTAGCGGATCCCTTCACCAAAGCCTTGCCTCAAAGGACTTTCGAGTCACATTTGGAGGAGATAGGAGTTAGATTAGTGCACAATAGTCTTTAGGCCAAGTGGGAGATTGTTGGGATATATGTCCTTAAATCCTATTGTATGATGCTATGTATTTTATTATGTAAGACATTATATATGACTTAATGTTTTGGTTAATAAAGTTGTATTAATATTTGAAAATATTGGTAACATGAATATTGGGACATTATCATATAGTCCATGAGATGCATAGTATGTAATTTATGTGATTTAGTCACAGAAAATATAAATCACAAGTTCTTTGTAAACTCAGAATTATAGTTCGTAGTCGGTGATGAAATTGGGCATTTCATCTGCGAAGACTATAACATATCAACTAAGATGATTTGTCTTGATCATGGAAATAGAGATTTCTAGTTGATATGTTGATATGTTTTAAGAGTTAAGACATATTGAACTGGACCGGCGTGAGATTTATTATTCTCCTAACGACTGTCAATTGAATAATAAACTCACGACTTATATTTGCATGAACTCTTAATCCTGAGAGGATAATGGACCTGATCATGAAGTGTAGGTTGCTTTGATATATCAGGAGTGAGATCTATGGTTAAGGTCAAAATCTCAGTATGTTGGGCAGCCACATTTAGTGTTGATGGAACATATATTCTCAAGATGGAATTCATAGTCTCTTAACAGAGATATAAAATATTCCTTTGAGATAAGTTTAATGTGTTTGTTATTCAGAGAGTTGGGCCTGACCACTTTAGTAAAAGGAGTTACTAAAGTATATATTTATGGAATTGGATTTCATAAATATATGATGAATAACTTAAAGGATTAAACCGGGTACTCAAGGAATTAAGATATAGTAATATACAAAGTGGCAGTCTTCTTTCATGATTTTGTATTACTATGAATATTTTATGAAGGGGTTGCATGTATAATAAAGTCTTGGGATATAATTTATTAATAAGGCCTAGAGTGCAACTATATTTATATAGTGGTATTAAATATAGTTAATGGTAACTTTGGACTTGTCAAGAGTTGACAGAAAAGCCCAAGGCCCATTGGAGCTAGTGTCTTATTGGTCCCTTTTGGTCCCACTCCAAGCCACATACTTAAGCCCAATTGGAAAGGCCCAAAAGGCCAGCCCAATTAGATAATCAGTTAGATATAAAGGGAGAAACACACAGAATTTTCTGTAGAGATTCTGAAGATAATTGAGAGAGTTTGAAAGAACACTCGTGTGAAGTGGTGTAAAGTGTTAGACACTTTTGGACATTCTCCCTTTGGAACTGATTGAGAGACCACACATCTTGGGCGTTAGTGGAATTGGAGTGAAGATTGAAAGTATTCCCAAGTGCTTCTGTTCTTCAAGTTTTGAAATTCACCGCTCCAAGGTACACTCTCTTGTTCTCTAATTCTGAAACTTAAATAGCCCATGTTAACTTGTATGTATGAAGTAGATCCGTTTACATTATATTTTCTTCCGCTGCGTATTATATTTTTCCAACATCCTCTTCCTCATTGCCTAGATCAGCATAAATAACTAATGCTACTACTCCCTTTCCTTTGTGATGGGGGTGGGTTTCTCTGAACTTTTAACTAGGTCAACTCGAGAGTTCCTTCCTTGATCTTACGGTGGACCAATCTGCAAAGTGCCTAGCATTCTGTGGTAGCATGTTGCACAAAGTTTGCAATCGACAAAAATACGGGTCTCTCCGCTCATCTTCAGTGGGTTCTCTAGAAACGTGACTAGGCTTGAAGACCTCATTTGCAATCCATTTGTCTAAGAGTACGTCTAACTCTTTCGATGTGCAAGTTATGGGTGGAGGGCTCTCATACTCCCTCCCTTCTGGCTTCTTTCTTTTCTCATTGGTAGATACTGTCATAGCTTGTGGAGCGGACTTTTGATTCTTTGGCCACTCTACGCTAGGCTTAACTGACTGGGCTGTCTTTCCGGCCTTTTGTAATAGTTGAGCGAACTGCAAAATCTCTAAATTTTCGAGGACAGCTCGATACTCCATGATCATGTTTCCCATGCACATCTCCACCAACGTTCTTTCCTCATAATGGTCATAGCAATAAAGAGCTATATCCTTGAATCTCCTGATGTATTCCATGAGATGTTCATGTTTCCCATGCACATCTCCACCAACATTCTTTCCTCATAATGGTCATAGCAATAAAGAGCTATATCCTTGAATCTCCTGATGTATTCCATGAGATGTTCACCATTCCTCTATTTTGTACCTTGCAAGGTTGCGAGCATGACCATTTCTTTTCCATGAAAGTATTTGCTACAGAAAACGTCCACCATGTCATCCCATGTAGGGATAGACCTTGGCTTCAAGTCAGTATACAAGGTGTAAGCACGATCACAAAAGGATTTTGAGAACTCTCTCAAACACATATCCTCATTTGCTACATAGGGACCCAAGGTGTTCGATGGCGCTCCCCTTTTTGCCATTGTACTTCAAGAAAGTTGGGGCTTGTATTTGTCAGGATATGGCTTGATAAGTAGCCTCATTAGGTACGATGGTCTCCTCAAATAAAACCTTTCTTTAGGCGCTTTGGCCTTCTCTCATTCTAACAATGCCGCTACGTCAACCATTGTTACAAAGCGTTGCTCCGCGTTCTGGGGGCCTCCGCCCTCAAGGGTTTCCTTTTTGTTAACTACATTCTCAGGATCATGCTAACTACCCTTTTCTTTAGTCTTGTCGGCCTTTAGCTAGCAAATCTCTTCCACTAGTTGCCATTAGGAATGCTGCACTAACTGCAACACCTCAATGAAGAAATTGGCATTGTCTTTAGGATTTCTTTGTTGCTATTGAGGCTCAGCCCCCACACCATTGGCACCTTTCGCTTGGTTGAGCTGGTGAGGAGTGGCTAGCCGTGACTCTACCTACGATGGTACAACACTCATGTTTTGTGTCGTCTTTGATCTTGAGGCATGACTCGTGAGGATTTGCTTGTCTTTCCCTATCTACCTCCCAACTACCTAGTGGAGTTGCCAATTTAATGTGGGGGCCTTTTCACATTAATGGGCTAAAGCCCGTCTGCTACACCAAGACCTGTGAATAAGTGGGTAAGGGAGTTGGGACTGGCCTGGTGGGGTTACGTTATAGACCAGATTGTGCGCAAGCTAGGCATGCCCAATGCTTAGATGGCACACAAACAATATGGCAGACTGGAAGCAGTAGATGTAGGCGTAGTAGAATAACAGTTACCACTAACACAGAGGAAATCACAATAGCAAAACAAAAGTATAATAAAATAAAAACTACCATAGAACAACTAGTACCACAAATAAAATAAGAGATAATACAGCAGAACAACTAATATAGCAAAGAGAGTAAGAATGTTTCAGCTAAATAATTAATAACTTGAAAACATTGCAGTAGAATAAATAACAGCTAGAATATCAAATAGGCTAAAGTATGCCAAAGCTGGAGAATAACTACAATTCTAAACAAGTGTGATAATGTTGGTGCGCTCTCCCAATCCTGGGTTTGGTCACTCAACAAGAACAGGTCCAAGAAGGGAATAAAATGCCAACACGGGTAATCTTGTTACAAATTTCTACCATTGGAATTACTTGTGCTGGAGAAAGGGCCTAAATGGTTTTAGGTTTCGATTCACAGAGTTTCAAAGGGTGGGGATGTTAAAAGGGAGAGAAAATGTAATCTACTAATGCATGCCTCTATTTATGCCGTATTTTCTCTCTTCCTTTCTTCTTTTACCACTTCGGCTTCTTTTCTTTTTGTTCTTTGATTCTTAATTTTCTTACTCCCATTCCCATGTGTGTTCTTCCTCTCCCTATTCATGGCTACCGTTCTTCCTTTTATATTGCTTGATCCTATGGAATTTCTCCCTTTTGTCCCTAAGGCTATACCAACCATTTTGACTTCTTGTGGGCATCTCTCTAAGATTTCCCACTAACTCGTTGGTTGCCTAACCATACCTCTGCTCAAAGTGTGCTTGCTGCACCACTCTTCATTTCAGGACAAAACACTTTGTTTTGTTTCTCCCCCTCCCCTTCTCTACCTTACCAGAATGGATGATAATTGGAGACTTTCTCTTTATGTATGGCATGCATCAGGTGGCCCAGCCCATTGCTTGCCTCTTTCAGGTGAAATGTCATTCCAACAAGGCATTCTCCCCAAAGGAAGCCTCGATAAGAACCTCAAAATAGACCCCTTTTTCCTTCCCACCACCAAACCACGCCCTCTGAATCCCTTGGTCGATGGCCCACCTCTCTTGTATTGGCTAGGTACAGTGGATGGTGATTCGGCCTTTGTGTGAGTTCCACTTACCTCGATGTTTGTCTTCTTTTACTCCTATGCTATTTTTGTCATTCTAGCCTTGTCTCATTCTGCTGCATGTTCACACTTATCTCCACGGCGTGAAGAGCGTGGGCTATTTAGGCTTGCACCGCCTCCTTTTATTCCCTTCGTCGGCCTGGACATTGTCTTGGCAGAAGCCCGTGCCCGTTTAGCCCGTTGGGCTCCAATTCTTTTGTTCCTTTTCTTACCATGCCTATGGACTTGCCATGTTGGCCCATTGGATTTATTACTTTTTCCCTTGGGCTCCCATGGCTGTTATGTTGGCCCATTGTGTTTATTATCTATTTTTTTGAGTTTTTACGGCCTATTTATTCTACCATTACCTCTTGTTGTGCCCAAGGACTTGTTAGCTGTAATTCCTGCAATGCTGGCCCATTGGACTTATTACATCTTTTCTCGGTTTTCGATGGCCCATTGACTTTGCTTTTAGCTCTTTCATTTCTCTTTTTCTCTCACCTTTTCCAATTGTTGGACTTCTTCCACCATTGGGCTTTTTGTAAAAAATGGGCGTCAACAAAGGGGAGAGTGTTAATATTTTCAAACCTCAAGGGAGTAAAGTGTAATTTTCTTTTATGTTTGGGATGGAGTATCATTCCTCCAAACTTTAAGAGCGGAGAGTGTTATTACCTTTTTATTTATTAATGTTTTTTAAATTTAAAACAATAATATTATTTATTAAATATTTTGAAATTATTAAAACAATGCGGTTTTGTGTGTCTAACGGATCAGTTTAATGAAAGTGGAGGTATTGATTGAATAATTTTGAAATCTGGAAGAATGAATTGAACAAAAACTAAAGTTAAAAACTTAAAATGAAATTGCGATAAAATTTAGAGAACAAATTTTGTATTTTTGTCTAATTTGAATGGACTACAGACTCCATTTTGAAGCTACACCCTACACCCTTCCTGTGAGTCTCATACTTTTTTTAGTGCTGACGTGGTTACGATTTGGTACGGTATTAACGTATTTGGAGATAGGACTGATGTAGAGGATCCGACCTGCCTAGTGATCTTTTTCTTCCCTCCTAGAAAAACTCACTTTTTTGTAAAAGGAAAAGATAGAAAAAAAGAAAGAACAGAGAGAGAAAGTAAAGAATATGATTTAAAAATAACCCCCCACCCACCGGGATAAAAAAAAAAAAAAAAAAGAGAGGAAGGATATGCCAAAACAGCAACCTGGGTAGTTGCAGAAATGTGTAAAGTGCATGTCTGATAGTCCCAAGACCTAGCGATGTTTTAATTAAGCTTTTAGATAGTGGAAACTTGAGCGAGAATAGAGGCATTATGAGAAATTCACATCTTTTTCTTACTTTCATAGCACTTGTTCTTCTTACTTACGCACTCCAGTTCCAAGCTCATGCTGCTCCTGCTGGTAACTATGTCTATATCTATCACTTCACCCTTTTCTGTAATTATTTGGCCTTTTTAATTCTATAACTATTGATCTGTTTGCTTCATGGCCTCATGGGTATGCTTATGTTCCTCAACTTTAATCATTTTTTTTTTTAATAAAAAAAGAAATTATCTTCTTTTGCTCATAATGCCAAGTCCTAAATACAACCCTATCTCTCTCTTTCCTTTTCTTCTGGTGAAATTATTGTTTTCTATGAATTTTTATGATCCATTTGCATAATGGGTATGCATTTTTTTTTTCCATTCACTGTTTTGGGTGCCCAGGGCCATTGATCAAACACGTATCTTCTCTACTCAAATGGACCAGGTCATCCCCTAAAACACCCCAATCAGGTATTTTATAATAATTATTTACGCTTTACTCGTTTTTACTTATTAGTTATGAGTTTTATATATATATATATATATATATATATAAAATGTATGTGTGTTTGTGTATTGTCCGTTAATGCCATTTTATATGTTTTTATGCAGATGGGAATGTTCTTCAATTTGAGAATGGCTACTTAGTTGAGACCGTTGTGGAAGGAAATGAGATTGGAGTGGTTCCGTACAGAATCCGCGTCTCTGAGGATGGCGAACTCTTTGCAGTCGATGCAGTTAATAGCAATGTTGTTAGGATCACTCCCCCATTGTCTCAATGTATGATTATTCTTGTCTTCTTACTTGCAAGAACTTTTATAATTTTTTTCTTTTTGGGATTTCACTGTTTCGAGTTTACATGTAAGTCCCTAATTTGCTTACGGCAATTCTTAAAAAAAAAAGAAAGAAAAATGGCTTATAACAATACATTTTGTGTTTTTAAATTAGTGTCGTTTTTGTTTGTGTCTATTCCATTTGGTTGTTGGAAAGAAGGTATAGAAATATTTGCTGTGAAAAAGTTTTCGAAAACAAGCAATGCTAAATTTGTAATCCTAGATTTTTCATTATTTATTATCCAAGAAAATGGTGAAATCAATATAAATTAGCCCTCCTAACAAATCCTCACTGCCCATCCAAAAAAGAAGAAGAAGGAAAGCAGAAAAGCTGAGCTTTGGTCATTTATTTGGTTTAGTTTATTGAAGTTTCTTATTTATCATTAAGGAAACAACATAGAACTTTTCTACTGTCTTCTGTTACTCTCTCACATGTTTTCTTGGCATCCATTTTATGGCTATTTCATTTGCGGATTGAATTCTATATGTAAAGGTTGAATGTGATGATCTGAATTTAATATATTGATATTTTTTATTTTAACCCTTTTATTATTGCAGATAGTAGGGCAAGATTGGTTGCTGGGTCTTTTCAGGGCTACACAGGACATGTGGATGGGAAACCTAGTGAGGCTCGTTTCAATCATCCCAAAGGCATAACCATGGATGATAAAGGCAATGTGTATGTTGCTGATACCTTGAACCTCGCCATCAGGAAAATTGGCGATGCTGGTATATGCAATTCATGTTACTTTGATAATCATAGCTAGAAGCCATGTTGTGCATGTTAATTTTTTATGGCAATACACAACCCCAAATATTGAAAGGAATATTCTTTCTAAATGCTGAAGTAGAATATAGAAGGGATACATCTATGTAGCAATTAAAGAATGCAGAAAATTTGACTGTCTTGGAATTTTGAGGCCTTGCTAAGCTTGAAAACCTCGATTATAAATTATTCTTTGAAGGGGACAGGAATAAGGTTGTATAAAAGTGTTGCTGATTTTGGAAGTTCTTTGCAGGTGTGACAACCATTGCTGGAGGGAAATCAAATGTTGCAGGGTACAGGGATGGGCCAAGTGAGGATGCAAAGTTCTCTAACGATTTTGATTTGGTGTATGTTAGGCCTACCTGTTCCTTATTAGTTGTTGATAGAGGAAATGCTGCTCTTCGGCAAATCTCTCTTGAACAGGAGGATTGTGATTATCAGTACAATTCAATTTCCGCCACAGGTTTGGATCTCTTGTTGTTTGTTTTATAGTTCTGTTGAGTATAATTTCATTTTCAATTAAAGGTATGAAAAAGATTTTACTGTCTGTGTAACTATCATGAAAATGGAAGTAGTAGTGTGGTGATGCTATGTAATTCTAGGCACACATGGCAGTCATGTTAATGTGCATAAACATTTTATACCTTTTATATTTATGTTAACTTAATCTAGTTTAATTTTGTCTTTGATACTTAGTGATAGACATTCATATGGATGAAATATCAGCTATCTTTCCCAGCAAAGAGATATCTTTGTATTTCAAATAATTTACTTTGTGAAATGATTAAAAAAAAAAAATTGTTATTCAATCAAGAGGACCAAATAGAAAGTGTGTGTCGGAGGATCCAAGCAAGAGAAGTATCTTATGGCAAACTTTGAAGTTCTCAAAATTATGAATAAATCTGGGCAGAATGTTGGGAATATGATGATGTAGTTGTATGGTCATTCCATGTGATTCCATGATGAATGAGGCCTGTTATATAGGGAAAAGTGTCAGTCATCTTATCAATTGTGATCCTAAAGATATGGTTAATCATTGTGAGAAAATCTTAATTGATCTTGCAATAGTTATGAAGATGGCTCCCATTATTTCCAGGGCCACATTCATTATTCTGGTTACATTTATATGCTGTGAAAAATTATAATGAAGCATTTTACACCACGAATCCCAAATTTGTAGCATATAAATAAACCTTTACGACAGAGCTGGGTTTACACTGCAATCAGACACACATAGACTTAAAATCTGATGTTGAATGCGATATTCTTTGTGAGTGAGTAGCAAGACAATTTTCAATAAAAGAGATAAGCTAATGCTGCAATTAGCATAAATATGAGGTGAGATTGACAATGTATCATCATATTTTGCGTATTATGTTTTGGATTTGTTAGTGACTTCATTTTGGATTGAATTAATTCTTCATCTGATGATTTAATTCTTCAGCCTTCCCAATTGTTAGGAATTTAATAGAAAATATGAAAGTTATGCTGAAACTATCAATTCTTCATGTTCACCAAAAGTAAGAATATCATAGAAGTAAATCCACAAAGCTACACTACAAACTGGATGGGTTTGTTTTAAGCTATGAATCCTAGGCTTTTTCAAGGAATCAGTAATACTCCTGTGATTTAGTGAGGTTCTTCAGTCCTAAAATGTTTTGGTTTCGATACTCACAAGGTCTGTGATGCAGGACAAACTGGAACTTTGCAACAAGAAAACTAAAAAATAGGAAAAATAAAGATAGGACCTAGGAGTCAGCAACTAGGCATGCTTGGAGTCATCTCCAAGCAAGGAAAACCACTAGGAGTTGGCACTAGACCATAAAAAAAAAAAACAAAGGAACTTTTTCTTACAAAATTGAACCCAGGGGTTCTTAAATAGAGTGCCAAAACCTTACTTTGCTTGCTCAAAAAGAAATTAAACTGCTAAGCCAACTAGGAAAAGAAATTATGACTCTTGCTCCCCCCCACCCCAGCCTCACCCTCTCCACCACCCTCCTCCACCCCACCCTCTCCCTCTCACTCTCCCTCAACCATCACCTTCTTTCTTTCCTTTTTTGCCACCCTCACATTTTCCTTCTCCCTCCCCTATATGCTTTCCTCCTCCATTTGGGTTTCTCCCATATCCTTATCCCCTCCCTCCACCACTGCCTTTGCCCTCCCCTTCCCCACCACCTCAAGGGTCTAACCAAGTTTTGCCTAAACAGCCTACTCTTGTACCTGCACCTCTAACCACACCAAGCTTTCCTTCCATTGAAACCTCTCAAAACATCCCTTCTAAACCTCTATCCTCTGCCTTGGAGGCAGCAAGAGGTCGTTTCGTATTGATGCAAAACTGTTTTCTTTTTCTGTTGATGGGGGGCTTTCTGATTCGTATGCTTTACATGAGTCACATCGAAATGTTAAGAGCTCTATTTGGGTTGGACGTAGGGGATTGGAGTGGATACTTACTTGTCTCAAAGATATACGAGATTGGGTGCCTGGCCTTGTTTTACTTTGCAAAAGATTCAAGGAAAATGGGAAGTTGTTAAGAGTTCTATGGGAGATCTGACAAAGCTGGTCTGCTTGTTGTTATTGCAGTTTATTTTGGAGGGTCTAGGAGAGGTCGTAGAATGATACCTGCAAACTCTAATAGAGCTGGCTGGTCTTTGTTTCAGAAGGAGCTTAGGAATTTTTGCTTTGGTGCTAAACCGGTATCTCTGGCCAAAGTTTCTGTAAATAATGGTGGTGGAGGTGGTAAGCTTGCTGGTGGTGGCCGGAGTGGGAAGAGCATGTTTGTTTATGGTAATCAGCAGAAGATTAGGAATTTTGAAAAATATGGTTCTAAATGGGGGCAGAACGTGATTCATGGAGGTTCTTTTGAAAATGGTTCAGCTATAAACGTCAATATTTCAGCTTTTTGTGGCAGACCCACGCGGGCTTTCAAGTTTAAGTTGACTCCTGCTTTTTTGGCTTTGAGGGTGTGTAAGCCTGAGAGAGGGAGGCGTGTAGTGACTTGTCTGGAGGCTAAAGAGATCAGCTGGCCCAAGGATTTAAGTGTTGGGCCAGAAGTCACAATACAAATAGGTGGGCTGGATGAAGCCCAACTCGTGGTGCAAGTGCCTTCACTTAAGAAGGGTAGTTTGGTCAAGCCTACTTTTTTTCAAGTGAAGTCTGATGCCCAGTCAATGTGGGTCTTTGGCGAAAGGTAATTTGAGTGGAGATTCCAAGTTGCAGGAGAACGCAGCGGTGCCGGATCTGGAACTTAGTGCCTCTGCCCTTAACGTTGACCTGGTCCATGGTACCTCGGTGGTCTCACCGTCAGTTTGTTTAGAGGGTGCGAATCCCATTGCAGCGATAAGTGCGACGATGGCCCATCCCGTGGCAGTTTCTAATGGTAAAGATAAAGGGCTTTTAGCTCATGTTCATGACCTGGAGTTTGATGGGTGCACGCCGATGGTAGACTCCGGTGCACCAGGGGTTGAAACAGGCATGGAGAGTGGGCGTCGCCTCTCCGTGTTGGATCCCGACTCCGGCAAGGTGGGTTCTTTAGACATGATGGATTAGCGGGTGAAACATAATCGTTTTTCCCTTTTGTCTAAGCTGGGTAACGAGATGGGAACTGAGTTTGGGGAAGGGGAAGATCGAGATAAGGTTTTTAGTGACTACCATGAAGTGGTGGTACAGGCGAGGTTAGTGGCTTCTGTTGGTCTTAGTCATAATGATTCGGGGCCTCTTTTTCTGCCGTGGGACATCAATGGAGCCGATAATTATGGTGGTAGTAGTGGGGCGAAGGATAATTGTCTTTTGGAGTGTAATCCTTTGACTCGGTGGGACCCTAATACACTTAGGGAGGTGTTGATGGTTCAAGATGAAGCAGGAAGGACTCAGGTGGCAGAAATTGAACCAATTTCAAGCTGGGTGTCCCAGTTGATGAAAGATTTTTGTAATATGGTGGGTTTTCCTATTGTGAAACACGAAGCTCATTGTTTGGCTTTGTTTCGCCTTCTTGAACAGGAATGTCTTAAGGTGATTGATGTCGGGGTGCCTAAGAAACCTACAAACTCAAGGTCATGAGGTCTTAGGGAGCTTAAGGGGCTTATTTCTAATGTTAATTACAATGGTGTCTCTTCTAGGAGTAGGAGCAGAGCTCCTTCGAATGCTGTGGGGGTTATTGGTTGTTTTAAATGAATTTACGCCTCCTTTCTTGGAATGTAAGGGGGATTAACAATCCCCGGAAGAGACAGGTTTATAAGAATCTTCTAAAAGAGTGGAAATGTGATATTGTTTGTTTTCAAGAAACGAAAGTAGTTTCTATTGACACTGCTTTTGTACGAAGTTTATGAGGAAGTCCTTTCATTGATTGGGATGCTTTGGATGTCGTCCAGGCTTCAGGAGGGGTCTTGCTGGTTTGGGACAAAAGGGTTTTCGAAAAGATGGATGTTATTGTTGGACAGTTTTCTGTCAGTGTCTTATTGAGAGGGGTGGTGGATGATTTTGTTTGGGCTTGTACAAGTGTATATGGCCCTAATGATGACGGACAACGGTCTCTATTGTGGGAGGAATTATTACGGGTGCGCGCTAGGTGGCCCATGGCATGGTGTTTAGTAGGGGATTTTAATATCATTTGGTACCCAAGTGAAAGACTTGGCTGTGAGTCGTTCAGCCCTGCTATGTTTGCCTTCTCAGACTTTATAGAGAGTAATTCTTTAGTTGATCTACCGTTAGAGGGGGCTTCCTTTACATGGTTTAGAGATTCTGGCATCCCCTCTATGTCAAGAATTGACAAGGCTTTGGTTTCTCTAGAATGGGAGGAACACTTTGGGAATATATCCCAACGGGTGCTTCCTCGTGTTATTTCAGTTCATTGTCCGCTTTTGTTGGAAGCCGGTGTTGTTCGACGAGGCCGTAGTGCCTTTAAATTTGAAAACATGTGGTTGCAAGCTGAGGGTTTTGTTGATAGAGTTCAGCAATGGTGGATTGGTTACAGTTTTACGGGCTCTCCAAGTTTTATTTTGGCACAAAAATTGAAGGCTTTGAAAGCAGATTTAAAAAAGTAGAACAGGGAGGTGTTTGGTGATTTGGCTTTTGCTAACTGAACTTATGGGTTTAGATGCTAGAGAGGAGTCGGTGGGTCTATCGAATGAGGATCAGATTCGCCGCATTTAGCTTAAAGGGGACATAGAGCATTTGGCTTCTCTTGAGGAAATTTCTTGGAGACAAAAGTCTCGTGCTTTGTTTGTGAAGGAGGGAGATAATAATACTCATTTCTTTTATAGATTAGCAAATTCCCATAGAAATGCTAATCTAATTAAGAGGATAGAGGTGGAGGGTGTTCTTTATGAGGATGAGGATGATGTATGCTCTCAGTTAGTTCTCTTTTACCAGGGGTTGTATGAGGAGTGGCGTCTTACTATGGATGGATTAGATTTTGCTTGCATTGAAGAGGAAGAGAGGTTGTCTTTAGAGAAGGAGTTCTCGAAGGAGGAAGTCTTCCAAGTTTTAGGGGAGATGGAGGGTGATAAAGCCCCCGGTCCTGATGGTTTCACCATGGCCTTTTTCCACAAATGTTGGAGTGTTGTGGAAAAGGATGTCATGGATTTCTTTGATTACTTTCATCGGCACTCTATGTTTGAATGGTCTATGAATGCTTCGTTTCTCACTTTAATTCCCAAGAAGTGTAATGCTATTAACATTAAGGACTTTCGCCCCATTAGTTTGGTGGGTAGTGTGTACAAGCTGCTATCTAAGGTGTTGGCTAATAGGTTGAGGGCAGTTTTGGATAATCTTATCTCCGAGTCTCAAAATTCATTTATTGGGGGTAGGCAGATTCTGGATTCAGTGCTTATTGCAAATGAATGTCTGGATAGCAGGTTAAAGAGCAGATTACTGAGTGTGGTTTGCAAGCTTGATATTGAAAAAGCATATGACCATGTGAACTGGGAGGCCTTGTTTTATTTGCTGGACCGGATGGGCTTCGGGTTGAAATGGAGGGGGTGGATTAAGGCTTGTGTTACTTCTGTCCGTTTTTCAGTTCTAGTAAATGGTTCCCCTGAAGGTTTTTTTGGTAGTTCTCGTGGATTGAGACTAGGGGATTCATTATCCCCGCTTTTGTTTCTTCTGATAATGGAGGTTTTGAGTAGACTATTGAAGAAGACAGAGGAGTGTAATCTTATTCGAGGGTTTCATGTGGGTTCTGCGAATTCTGTTGGTGTGCATATCTCCCATCTGTTATTTGTTGATGACACTACCTTATTTTATGATGCCTCTAGGGAACAGCTACTGTCCATAAGGTTGGTGTTGTCTTGTTTTCAGGCCTTTACGGGTTTGAAGGTCAATGTTGGGAAAAGTGAGATTTTCCCTGTTGAAAAGGTGAATAATCTAGATACATTGGCTAATATTCTTCAATGTAGAGTGAGCAGTTTGCCTATGAAATATTTGGGGATGCCGTTGGGGACTTCTTTTAAAACAGCTTCTATTTGAAATCCTATTTTGGAGAAGATGGAGAAGAAGCTATATAGTTGGAAGCGTCTCTATTTATCTAAGGATGGTAGACTCATGTTACTAAAGAGTACTCTATCAAGCCTCCCAACATACTTTTTATCTCTTTTGATTATTCCTAAATCTGTGGTTGCTAAATTGGAAAGTACTCAGAGGAACTTTCTTTAGGGGTCTTCTAAGGGGAGTTTCAAATATCCTTTGGTAGCTTGGGAAAAGGTGTCTACCCATCAAGATGGGTGGTTTGGGGATTAGAAGTCTGGTGTCTCTTAATCAAGCTTTATTAGGGAAATTGTTGTGGAGATGGTCATAAAGTTTCCTATCTTTGGCGGCAAGTTATCTCCACAAAATACGGTGAGGGTCAAGGGGGGTGGTGTAGTAAAGTGTGCAGGAGGACTCATGGGTGTGGACTTTGGAGAAGCATTAATGGAGGGTGGGAGAGCTTCTCGAAGCATCTGTCTTTTGTAGTGGGTGAAGGCACCCGTATCCACTTTTGGCATGATAGGCGGATTGGTGATTATGCTCTAAAAGATCTCTATCCTGAGCTCTATGTGTGTTCAACTGTCAAGGATGCTAATATCTCTGAGGTTTTGTGGATTCCAGAAGGGGATACTGTTAGAGTATGGGATTTAAGGTTTTATAGAGCTTTTGAAGATTGGGAACTAGCTGCTTCCTATTCTCTTCTCTAGTTGATCCAAACTCGTATTCCTCGGGGTGATAGGAGTGATACTCTTGGCTAGTGGCTAAAAGGGGATGGTAAGTTTGACATCCGGTCATATTACCATGCGATTTGGGGTGATTTGAATTTTTTGTTTCCTTGGAAAGGTGTTTGGAAACCAAAGATTCCTAGGCGAGTGGCGTTCTTTTTGTGGACAGCTGCACATGGTCGGATCCTGACTTTGGATAATCTTATGCTTAGGGGTTGCCCGTTGGCTACTTGGTGTTGTATGTGCTGTTGTGATGGGGAGTCGGTTGACCACCTTCTTCTTCATTGTCCTGTTACTCATTCCCTATGGACTTTTATGCTTCAGGCTTTTGATATTCATTAGGTTATGCCAGGTTCAGTGGCGGGATTGTTATCTTATTGGCATTAGTGGCTTGGGAAACATAATTCGGACATTTAGAATTTGGTTACAAGGTGCTTAATGTGGATTGTGTGGTTGGAACGAAATCGTCGTTCCTTTGAGGATAATGAGAAGACGTTGGATGAGTTAAAGGTTTTATGCCAACTTAGTCTTTTGGAGTGGTCTCGTTGATAAGGTTTTACTGATTGTTCTTCTCTCTTGTTTTCCCTTTGCTTAGTTTCCTAATTACTGTTTTTGTTGTGCTATTTGTCTTATTTTTTCTTGTTGTTCATCATCATGAACAACTTGTACTTTTTCTTTTTTTCTCATTAATAATAGTTTTCTAATTACCTATCAAAAAAAAAAGAAAAGAAAATCACAAAGTACTTAAAAGAAATCTTAATTATTAAATGACTAGGCTTAGTAGGTCTTTAGGTCAGACAGACACGTGCAAACAAAAGAGAATCAAATGTGGATTACAAAAAGTCAGTGAGAAACGAGAATAGATCTCAATTGTGTTATTGTGGATCATCTAGCATGGGGCTAGGAAGCATGGACCCATGATAGTGTCCTATCTCTTGTATCACGATATAATTTTTCTAAAGTTGTTTGTGTCGCTATATAGTACCCGTACCCGTGTTCATGTCCATGCATCCTTGGCATGGGGTCTCCTTATTTGTCAGTGATCACTGTTTGGTTTCTGCGTTAGAGGACTTTATAATGAAGATTGATGTATAGTTATATTAATTGCTGTTTCTACACTTGGACTATACGATGGATGATGAGATTAGAAGCTTGGATTGTCAAAGGAAAGACCAAGTTGCTTAGAGTAGGCTAGGGTGTATCAACTCTGCAAGAGACACACTCATGGAAATACCTTTTGGTTATGACTTTTTGTTCAATATCAAACTGATTACAAATTACAATTGCTTGTCTATTTATTAGACAAGGATGCATGCCATTGGCTGGCTTTAGTACTAAAGGCATCTTAGCATCTGATTTTCCCTTAAACAACTAACTTAGCTCCTAAGTAACTAATTAGTTCTTATTTTATCCTTTAACTACCTTAAATACAAATAGTAAGCTTGTTAATTGTTACAAAAGCGTAAGATGGGGATTGAGACAAGGGAACCCACTTTCGCCCATGTTATTTCTGGTTATGATGGAAGTTCTCAGTAAAATGATGAAAAGGGCAGAAGGGGTTGGTTTGTTTCGAGGCTTTAGGGCTGACGGTAGATCGGGGGGGGAGGGGGGGGGGGGGGAGGGGTATGTGTATCGCATCTTTTGTTCGCGGGTGATACAATTTTGTTTTGCAATGCTGATGAGGAGCAAATTCTACATGTTCGGATGCTTCTTCTTTGTTTCCAGGCAGTGACAGGTTTAAAGGTTAATGCGCTGAAAAGTGAGATAGTTCCCATTGGGGAGGTTCCTAATGTCCATGTCCTGGCAGAGATTTTGGGATGCCGAATTGGGTCTTTGCTTTTGACCTATCTTGGTATGCCTTTGGGGGCATCCTACAAGTCTCCTACTGTTTGGAATATCTTGGAGAATATTGAGCGTAAATTGGCCGGTTGGAAGAAGATGTATTTGTCAAAAGGTGGAAGACTAACGTTGCTTAAAAGCACTTTATCTAGTCTCCCCACTTATTATTTGTCTCTTTTTACCACCCCTACGCATGTGGCCAATAAAATTGAGAGATTGCAAAGGGATTTCTTATGGGGGGACTCCAAGTTTCATTTGGTGGGATGGGACAAGGTGTGTGCACCTTTGAAAAATGGTCGGTTAAGAGTAAGGAAATTAACTACTTTTAATAAAGTTTTACTAGGGAAGTGGTTATGGCGGTTTGGAATTGAGGAGACAAGGCTTTGGAGAAGGGTTATAGCCCTCAAGTTTGGGGAAGAATGGGGAGGGATGGACGTCCAAGCTAGGTAGAGGGGTGCATGGGTGTGGCTTGTGGAGAAGTATCTGCATGGGATGGGAGGATTTTAGCAAGAATACTCGCTTTGAGTTAGCGGTGGGGGACAAAGTGAAGCTTTGGACTGATCAATGGTGTGGGGAGTCTCTACTTCAATTGACTTTTCCGAGTGTGTATGGGATTGCATCCAATAAAGAGGTATCGGTGGCCTCTTCTCTTGAGCGGTTGGGGATAGAGGAGTGGAGAAGCTGGAATGTTCATTTTACTCGGAGACCAAATGAAATGGGTGGTGTGGATGATTTTCTCCATACCTTGGGCTCTAATCTTCCTCCTACTGAGAATGGAGATCGTATGCGATGGAAGTTGACAAAGAACGAGGACTTTGATATTTATTCGTTTTACAATAAGTTGAGAAGCCTCTTGCTCATTATTTTTCCTTGGAAAGGTATTTGGAAGGTTAAGGCTGCTCGGCGTGTTTCCTTCTTTGTGTGGACTGTTGTATGGGATAAGATCCTTACAAGGGATGAGGGGTAAAGGGTTGGATTTTGTCGATTGGTGTATCATGTGCCGCAGTAATGGAGAGACGACAGATTATTTGTTACTACATTGTGGAAAAGCTTATCGATTGTGGAGTTTGGTGTTTAGAGCTTTTGGGTTTTCTTGGGTCTTGCCTGGATCGGTTGTGGATACTCTATTCAATCGGTGGAATTGGCCTGGAAAGCATTTGTCTAGTATTTGAAATTTAGCTCCATTATGCTTGATGTGGTGTCTCTGGAGGGAGTGCAATAGGAGGATGTTCGAGGACATGGAAAGTTTGGATGGCCAGCTATTGGTCTCTTTCAGTGACACTCTGCTTGATTGGTCTAAGGCTTGGAGACTCACCTCTAGTGATTCTCTCTTGTGTTCTTAGTTTCTTTTTCTTTCCTTTTCTTTTTTCTCTTTCTTTTCCCTTTGTATTTTTCGCTCTGCCTTATGTTTTTCTGTATAAGGTAGTGTTCTTGAATATATATCTTTATTACCTATCAAAAAAAAAAAAAAAAAAAGCGTAAATACTAGAATACACAAAATAGCTAGCTAAAATGCACCGCATCTTTTATACTAAATGTAGGAGTACCATCATTGGGGGTTACCAGTTCATAGGCTTCTCCCCCCCCCCTCCCCCCCCCCCCCCCTCTCTTTCTTTCTCACTGCAGAATTCTCTATTTGTTTTTATATGGAGACAGATTTTAAGGAATGAAGTGCATGTTTAACAACAGAATAAAGATCTTTCTTTCTTTTTTTCTTTTTTTTTTGATAAATAATAACCTTTATTGAAAGAAAAGATTACTTCATGTTCATGATGATGAACACAAAGAATCTTAAAAAATTACAAAGAAGATATTTCATCTGTATGATCATGGAAATCTAACGAAGTATCAAATGGCCTTATACATCTTGTACACCAGGGTTCTAGTCCTTCTTCATATGCCAATATGGTTATCATCTTCATCTGTGTATAAACCCCTCCAAGTTTTGAACAGTACCAGCCATCCTAACAGTCATGAGGTCATGCCATCCATAAGTGCATTTTCAGATTCCACTTCCTATGGCACATGTATTACTGAAAATTCTTTCCAATTGTCAATATTCAACATCCACACTCACTGTGTTCATTGTTCAGCCTCCTGCTGTGTTGGGGCAGCTATGACTTTTCCAAAATATTGAATCTCATATGACACCTGTCCTCATGACTTGTGCAATACTGAGCTGAGTGAAGTTGTCGTGAGGATCACGTCTTGAGCGTTGCTTTGAGTCCTAAATGAAGAATTTGTACATGCAAAAGCCATTGGCATATCAAATTTCTAAAAAAGGTAGATGTCCATTCCTTATTTGTGAATGGATTTCATTATGAAAACTGAAAGTGTGAAAAGAAAAAAAAAAGAAAAAAAAAATTAGAGTAGGTCCATGTCAATTACGAAACCTTCATGTAGATCCATGGAAATTTATGGTTGGACATGAGCACAGGTGGCAGTAACTGCATATCCTTGAAAGAGAAACATACATGGCTATGTATGTGGCTAATTGTCTATTTTTTTGCAAATAGCACCCCTAGGACTCAAATCAATACTATTAAAAGCTGAAATAAATAACAAGCACACAAAATAAGAACACTAGAATATTTGTGGTTTCATAGGTGGCAACAAAGAAATTTCACCCTAAAAATAGAGAGATACAACAGTGTGCAAGAACACTCTTAAGAAACCCAAATCCCAATTACACCCTAGCTCTCTCTCACTAGACTTGCAAGACAAAGAACATGCGGCTACCACTCTCTTTGAATTATCAATTATGTGGCTGCCTCTCTAGATTAATTTGGACAATACACTGTTTGCCGCAACACAAAATACCAATATATATATATATATATATAAATATATATGTTTGTGTTAAGTCAGCATAGGAGGAAAATCTTCTCCTACTTGTACTTGGTTAAATTGACTAACATGGGCTTGTGGCAATTCAAGCCACACATGGGCCCACGTCAACATCTATATATGTGATTTTTTTTTAAAAAGGTGGTGTTTGATAGTCAATGGCTATGTAAACAATAGAAGACCTTTTATCTTTTATCATCACATCATAAACTATCAAATAGTGATTGTTATTGTTGTAGATCCTGTCACCAGAAAAGAAGCAATGAACTTTAGCATCCTAGACATCGTAAGTTAGAGCTGTGCACAGATGTAGATCTCCAATTGAACACTAATAATAATGAACTAGTTTTGAGTTAGTGTTTGACACACTAGTTGGTTACTAAGAAATGTTAAAGCATAGCATGTGCTTTCCATCCAACCAAGAGAGTGTCTAGGAAATCTATGATAAAAGCAATGCCCTAGTTAGCTGATCTAGAGTGTCAGGGTGACATTTTTATTTTCCTATCCTTTGGCTACCTTCAGGATCACCTACTCTCCATTATAAACCTTTGGGTTAGAACATCATGCATGGGTTCATATTTAGCATAATTCCAGATCCCCACCATTGATGCCACAATGATACTTGTTCCTTGAATGGAAAACAACATGAGAAAACCAAGTTACGGAACTGAAATTCCTAGGCTCCATCTTGCAGTTGGTGTGCCAACTAAGCTGTAAGAAGTCCATTGTTTCATGCTGGTTGTAACTTCTTTTCTGTGGCTTCACTGATAAATCACTAGTGCCATGGTTATGTAATTAAAAATAGAATTCTTTTATATTTGGTGCATTTTGGTCCAATCTCAATGTATTTTGTTCTTAAATATAAATTGGTGGACCTTGAAGATGTGCCAATAATTGCACGGTCCACAAGACAGCTAGATGTTGTGGAAAGATGAAGAATGAGCTAATCTGGAAACAAAATTTTATGCAATGTCACATTGTCCTACATCTTTGCTCTGTATTTTGTTCAAGATGCAGGCCTCTCATGTTGTTTCTTCAAGTGATACAAAAAATAGTAATTAAAAAAAAAAAAAAACTTTTCTTCTGTATTTGTCATGGCTATGGCTTAGTTTCAAGAATATAGTCATAGATATTTCTTACCTTTTTTCCCCATACTGAATCTTTAGCAGGTGTAGGGATTTCCCTGAGTTAGGTCTCTCTATCCATGTTGTATCAAAATTGAAATGGAATTATGTATCTTTTTAAAATCATTGATGCTTAGATTGCATTTCTGACTTACTCCTCAAGGTATGCTAGTGTTGAGGTTCACAAAGCTTGCGTGTAGAAATGCAAGGCAACAAGGTTGCACAAGCTTTAGCTAGATATGCACAGATTGTTGATGATTAGTTGTTTTGAATAGATGAAGTCCCTGACTTCCTCATTCCATGTATTAACTATGTTATTTTGTTTCAATTTAATAAAGTTATGTTCTGTATAAAAAATAGGAATTATTGCTTCTTTGTCATTGTTGAGGCTCTGGTTGCATTGCCACATTTTGACTAGTTTACTTTGGATGTTTTGGCAGATGTGCTTATGGTTGTTGGTGCCGTCTTGGCAGGATATGCTACATGTATGCTTCAGCAGGGATTTGGACCTTCTTTCTTATCTAGGACGGTATATCTCTTTCAACTGATTAAATGGAGAAGATAGAAAATATAGATGCTTATGTCTGTTCCAACTACGGTTTCCTACTTAAGTTCCATTCATTTTTCTCTGCCTTCTCCGCAGCCAATTATGCTCTTGCTAATTAAAACATTCAACTCTGTCACCAAGTTCCTTAAAAAGAATTTGCAAAAGTTCTTTTAAGTTCACTGTGTATATATCTTTCTTAGCTATTACGTGACACGGCTTTCTGATTCTCTCTTTCATGTGCCAATAGCTATTATTTAACCTGGTCTTCAGCTTCACTGCCATATCTGTTGTATTTTTTAGTCTTGAAAGTTTGTTTTTCCTCGTCTTAGAAGCTCAAACCATATTCCTTTTTCTGTTAAAAAATAGTTTCCCTTTATGTGCACTTGCTTGTTGGCTTAACCTAATGCGTTAATGGTGCAGCAGCAACCTTTAGACAGCAAATTTAAGGAACACTCAAGCAAGGAAAAGCCCACTCCTATTGTAGAGAGCATAAAAGAGGAGCCAGGATGGCCATCTTTTGGACAGCTGATTATTGATCTGTCCAAGCTTGCACTTGAAGCATTGGCTGGCATATTCCTTTCCTTTCTACCCTCTCATTTCAGGCCCAATAGCTCCAAGAAAGGCCTCACTCCATTAAAAGATTCTCTCCGGATGCCTGAAGATGACTCTGAGCCTACATTAGTTCAGAGGCAGAGTACTCCTGCACCTCTTTCTGAAACTCGACAGGCCCATACGCCTAATACAAGTGATAAATACTCAGAAATGAAGCCCCCAAAGAATAAATCAAACAATTTTAAGGATCCCTCGTTGTCAAGCAAGCACCGTTCATCAAAACGACAAGAGTATGCAGAATTCTATGGATCAGGTGAGGTTCCTCCTTATAGCAAGTCTAAGAGCCAGAAAGAAAGAACAAGGCATCGCCAGCGAGAAAAGAGTGGAGAAGTGGCTTATGAAGCAGTGGGGGCAGAGCCGAAACCTGTTGAGACGAAGGCAGTGGATTATGACAATCCAAAGTTTGACCATTATAATATCAGGCGTAAGTATGGACCGAATGATTCCTTCAGATTTTGAGTGAACCATGGCTCTACAACTTAGCCTCCTTATCGAAATTAGCTTATTTCCTTCCCCACCTACATGTACTCATATGTCGTAATTGAATTGATACTGTAACTAGGGATGCTTGTTAAAAGATCAATATAGATGAGATTAAGCTCCGAGATGTTCTTGCTGCAACACCTGTGCTGTTAGGAGAATTACTTGTGTCTTCATAGTCGTATAAAACAATGACTTGTGTCTGTCCAGGAGTTAAGAAGATAATTGATCATTTTGATTAAATCCTAGTAGTTATATTTATTAGAAAAAACCCAGAAAGTTTTAACATGTGTAAGCTCTCTTTGCCCCATTACATAAAAAGAGTATGTACTAAATATGTTGATAGGGTCCAAAAGGAATGTACTTGTTTTGTGAGGATTCCTGTTGTAGATGTTTGCCAGTGCCATATGGATCTCAAATGCGCACAAATGTTTCAAATAGATCTTTTTGCCAGTGTATATGTTCATCCAATTGATAGCTTGCCTAACATACTAAAAAGATATTTGCTGACATTATCGGTTTAGGAAAATTCCTTAAAAGGTACGTACTTGAAAGTTTTTTTGGTTAAAAAAAAAAACTTTCGAGTTATAACAAGAAACATTGCCGAATATATAGTAATTGATAATTCAAGTCAACTTCTTGAAAGATAAGAAAAGCTTGTTGTTTCTTTCAAGAAATAACATACTTGGAATGAGACTCACAGAATAATGATTCTCAGCCTTGCTCCAAATAATTAAAAATGGTGACTGAAAATCAAGTAGGCCTTTTTTGACTACCAAGATCACCCAATAGAAAGATGGCATCATGTGTTGGGTTTTGTAGAGCCAAGTTATATTTGGTTCGATTATGACTTGACCTAATATAAAAATGTTACAGTTTTTAATGAGATTTTTTTTTAGGCTTAGTCCATAGAGTGACCCAAGCCTTAGCCCATTGTGAATCTTGTGCACTGTTGGTAAAACATAGTTTGTATCGCATACAAAACACAAGCAGCGAAAAATTAACGGATCTACTTCATTCACAATTGATAACATGTACTATGTAAATTTCAGAATTTAAGAACAAAAAAGCAAACCTTGGTGTAGTGAAATTTAAAAACCAAAGATTAGAAGTACTTGGGAACACCTTTAATCTTCAATCCAATTCAACTTCCGCCCAAAAAGTGTAGTCTCTCAATCAGTTTACGCATATGTTAAAGGGAGTATAAGAGAGTGGCTTACACTCACATACACACCATTTCATTTCACACAAGATCTAAATCAATATTCTGTATGTTTTTCTCCTTATATACATAACTGATTATTTAATTGGGCTAGCTTTTTGGGTCATTCCAATTGGAATTTAGTATGTGTCAAAGGCAAAAAAGTCTCCTTTCCGAAAAATGAGATTTATATTGGGTCGGGAGCCTAAACCGAAACTTGACGATGGGCTCAATGCACGGCCCAAAGGCTATCGACGAAGATCCAAATAATCCACCATATTTTTATGCCCTAGGCCTAGATTAAGACTTACAAGAACGACCCTTAAACAATCACTACAGCAAACACGTCAGCATGGTTAAAAAGTCTACTGTAAGAAATAGCCCAGCAGTAAAGTGTTTCTGCAGAAAATAACCCAGCGGTAAAGTGCTTCTGTAGAAAATAACCCAATCGTAAAAATAGTTCTGCAGAAAAATAACTCAACAGTAAAGTTTTTCACTAATTAAGAGAAACATCCCTATTTTAGGGCTCATCATTCGTTAATTTTGAAGAAGAATCTTCTAACACATCAATATGAGAAAAAAAATTCTATTGTAACAGTTACATCATAACCATTAATAGTAAATGAGTAAGTAAATGTCATGGGTTCCATGGTAACAAACAACAGAGAAGACTTAGTGTGAGATGAAGGGAGAAAGAGAGGTCCCAGCTAGTGCAGCAAGATCATTATGGTGCCAAAGCATGCTCTTGGGTATAGTATATATAATGAGTAAAGGGAGACATTTGTGGGCAGTAAGTGAGAGTGTATAGTGGGTTGCTGGAACTTTCTGCTAGGGAGGAGCTGTATGTTTTTATCTAGAGGTATGAGAAGTGTTTTTAAGCTAAGAGTGGGGGAACTCAGTTTCCATGCTTGAGAATGAGAGTTTGGTGACTTAGAACTTTGTTGGGATTTTGAGAAGCTGAAACAGAAGAGTTTTTGTGAGAGTTTTTCTCTGTGAGTGTGTTTCTTCGTATATCCTTGTCCCCCCTTAGTGTGAGATGAAGAGTTTTATTTATAGTTGAGATTTAGGGAGTTATTGGCAAATAACTTTTGCTAAATCTTCCCCAATCTTCAGAAAATCCTTAGGGATTCGTTCTTAGAGTTTTAGCTGAGAATGGTAAGCTTAACTTTTTGGAAGACTCTTGCTGTTTTTGGGTAATATCAGCTGGGATTCTGACTTAGCATTAATGCTAATTGGTCTTGGTTGATGAGGTTAGAGCATGCATTAAGCTAATGACCTTGGTTGTGCTGCTTACTAGTTTCAGAGCTCCCAAAGGCAAGTTGCATCCCTCAAGCTAAGTGTCAACCTTGGAGCCTTTTGCTGGGAACTCTGCTGGGATCCCCTAGGTGCCCTCCAAACCACATTTCACTAAGTTTCCCCATTAGGGGTTCATGTGCTTGGTCCATGAACCAGAAAATGAATATTTTTATCATGAAAAATGAGCTGATTTTAGCTTGCTTTAGGAGCTTTAATGGCCTGGTCATAGCTGCCCTTGATGCTTGACCAAATGGGTTGGAGGAAGGAAGAGGAGATGGTTGACTGAAGTGGTTCAGCTCCCTGTCAAGTCTTTTCAGCCTTATGTCAGGTCTATTTCAGCTTTATGTCATATGATGATGATATTTCAGCTTGTGGAGGAAGGGTCCAAGTCCTGATGGACATGTGTCCTGTCCTGACCTGATGGAACAAGCTGAAACCTGACAGCAATGGGCTCCAGCTGTTGACTTGTGCTGGGTTTTGGCTAATTAGCTCACGTGAGCTTCAGCTGTTGAGACCTAAGTTTGGGCTAGTCCAGTTGGGCCTTATGTTTGAACTGATTTAGGCCTGATCATTCCTACAAAATGAAAAATTTTGCCATGGATGCTACTCATGGGCTTTTATAAACTTTGCAAAAGGAATATTTTCTTGGAGGATGAACACTTATATTTCCCATGAGTAATGGATTTGGTATATGTGAAATAATTGTTAAGATAATATTTAAGTTTTGTAAATATGTGTCAAAAATAGTATTTGGGCTTTTAGAAATAGTTGCCAAGATAATCTTGGGCTTCAAGAAATAATTGCCAAATAATATTTGGGCTTTTAGGAAATAGTTGCCAAATTAGTATTTGGGTTTTTAGAAGTAGTTGCCAAGATAATCTTGGGCTTCATGAAATAGTTTCCAAATAATATTTGGGCTTTTAGGAAATAGTTGCCAAATTAGTATTTGGGCTTTTAGAAATAGTTGCCAAGATAATCTTGGACTTCATGAAATAGTTGCCAAATAATATTTGGGTTTTAGGAAATAGTTGAAATAGTTACCAAATAATATTTGGGCTTTAAGGAATAGTTGTCAAAATGTTATTGGGCTTTATGGAATAGTGCCAAAGTCATATTGGGCTTTATGAAATAGTGCCAAAATGTCATTGGGCTTTTGTAAAAGAGTTTTGTAAATTAATATGGCTTTGTAAAATAATTTGCCAAATTAGTATTTGGGCTTTGTAAAATAGTTTGCCAAATTAATATTGGATTTTAGGAAATAGTTGCCAAATAATATTTGGGTTTTAGGAAATAGTTGCCAAGATAATCTTGGGCTTCATGAAATAGTTGTCAAATAATATTTGAGTTTTAGAAAATAGTTGAAATAATTGACAAATAATATTTGGGCATTAGGGAATAGTTGCCAAAATGTTATTGGGCTTTATGGAATAGTGCCAAAGTCATATTAGGCTTTATGAAATAGTGCCAAAATGTCATTGGGCTTTTGTAAGAGAGTTTTGTAGATTAATATAGCACCAAATTAGTATTTAGGTTTTGTAAAATAGTTTGCCAAATTAATATTGGGTTTTAGGAAATAGTTGTCAAATTAGTATTTGGGCTTTGTAAAATAGTTTGCCAAATTAATATTGAGCTTTAGGAAATAGTTGCCAAATAATATTTGGGCTTTAGGAAATAGGTGCAAAGATAATCTTGGGCTTCACGAAATAGTTACCAAATAATATTTGGGCTTTTAGGAAATAATTGTCAAATTAGTATTTGGGCTTTTAGAAATAGTTGCCAAAATAATCTTGGGCTTCATGAAATAGTTGTCAAATAATATTTGGGTTTTAGGAAATAGTTGAAATAGTTGCCAAATAATATTTGGGCATTAGGGAATAGTTGCCAAAATGTTATTGGGTTTTATGGAATAGTGCCAAAGTCATATTAGACTTTATGAAATAGTGCCAAAGTCATATTAGACTTTATGAAATAGTGCCAAAATGTCATTGGGCTTTTGTAAAAGAGTTTTGTAAATTAATATAGCACCAAATTAGTATTTGGGCTTTGTAAAATAATTTGCCAAATTAATATTGGGCTTTTAGGAAATAATTGTCAAATTAGTATTTGGGTTTTGTAAAATAATTTGCTAAAATAGTTTTTGGGCTTTTTAAAATAGGTGTCAAAATAGTATTAGGCTTTATAAAATAATTCCAAATTAGTATTTGGGCTTTGTAAAATAGTGTCAAATTAGTATTTGGGCTTTGTTAAAATAGTTTGAGATTTTGTAAAGATATTGACGTGTGCAACAAACTTTATAAGATTGCCGTGTAGCAACGGGCTTAGAGGTGCCGTATAGCAACGGGCTTAGTAAGGCAACGGGCGTAGTAAGGTGTCGTGTAGCAACGGACTTAGAAAATGTGCCATATAGCAACGGGTTTAGAAAGGTACCGTGTAGCAACAGGCTTAGTAAGGTGCCGTGTAGCAACGGGCTTAGAATGGTGCCGTGTAGTAACGGGCTTAGAATGGTGCCGTATAGCAACGGGTTTAGAATGATGCCGTGTAACAATGGGCTTAGTAAGGTGTCGTGTAGCAACGGGCTTAGAATGGTGTCGTGTAGCAACAGGCTTAGAAAAAGTGCCGTGTAGCAACGGACTTAGAGAGGTGCCGTGTAGCAACAGGCTTAGAGAGGTACCGTGTAGCAACAGGCTTAGTAAAGGGTTTTGTTGGGCTTTTTGGGTCTTGCCCACAAGTTAAATGATTTTGGGCTTTTTGTGGAAGAAGTATAATTTTGTGGGCCCAACGTTGGTAGCAAGGTGATGGACATTTTTTGTGAAAACCCAAGTTGGATAATATGTGGAATATAGTGGGTAATATTTGTGAGACGACCCAAAGTAATTTGTGGGGCTTATATATGTAGGAAATATTTGTGGGGGCCTAATAACATGGAGAATATTTAAGTAATATGTGGGAGATATTTATGTGGGTTTCAAAATAATTCTTGAGCTTGTGTGGGTATTTTGTGAATGGGCTAAAGAAATTAGAGCCCGAAAATTCGTACCTCAACAGTATGTGGCTTGGAGTGGGACCAAAAGGGATAAATAAAACACTAGCTCCAATGGGTTTTGGGCATTTCTGTCCACTCTTGACAAGCCTAACATTATCATTAATTATATTTAATACTACTATATAAATATAATTGCACTCTAGGCCTTATTAATAAACTATATCTCAAGACTTTATTATACATGCAACTTCTTCATTAAAATATTCATAGTAATACAAAATAATGAATGTTGACTGCCATTTTGAAAATGACTACATCTTAATCATTGAGTACCTAGTTTAATTCTTTAAGTTATTCGTCATATATTTATGAAATCCAATTTCATAAATATATATTTTAGTAACTTCTTACTAAAGTAGTTAGGACTAATTCTGAATAACCATACTCATTAAACTTATTTTAAGAGAATATTTTATATCTCTATTAAGAGATTATGAATTCCATCTTGAGAATACTTGTTCTTTCAATATTAAATGTGGCTGCCCAACATACTGAGGTTTTGATCGTGACTTTAAATTTCACTCCTGATATATCAAAGTAACCTACACTTCATGATCAAGTTCATAATTCTCTCAGAATTGAGAGTCGATGTAAATAGAAATCGTGAAATTTATTATTCATTTGACAGTCGTTAGTAGAATAATATATCTCACAGCGGTCAATTTCAATATGTCTTAACACTTAAAACATATTAACACATTAACTAGAAGTCTCCACTTCCATAATCAAGACAAATCATCTTCGTTGATATGTTATAGTTTTCGTAGAGGAATACCCAATTTCATTACCGACTATAAATTAAAATTCCAAGTTTACAAAGAACTTGTAATTTATATATTCTGTGACTAAATCACATACTATGTATCTCGTGGACAATATGATAATGTCCAAATATTTACGTTACCATTGTTTTAGATAATAATAAAACAACTTTATTAATCACAATATAATATCATACATAATGTCGTACAAAGCATCTTACAATAGGATTTAAGGGCACTAATCCTAAAAATCTCTCACTTGCCCTAAAGACTATTGTGCATTAATCTAACTCTCATTCCTTCCAAATGCAACTCAAAAGTCCTTTGGGGCAAGGCTTTGGAAAAGGGATCTGCTAGATTATTTGCACTATCAATCTTCTTACTACTACATCTCCTTAAGCAACAATGTCTCAAATGATGTGGTACTTTTTTTTTCAATATGCTTTCCTTTCTTATGATTTTTTGGATCCTTAGATTGTGCAACTGCTCTACTATTATCGCAGAACAATGTGATAAGAACTTGCTCCATTCTCACAACACCAAGATCAAAAAAGAATTTTTTGAGCTAAATAGCTTCCTTTGTCACTTCACAAGTAGCAACATATTCAAATTCCATGGTGGAGTCAGCAATACAAGATTGCTTAACACTCCTCCAACTTATGGCTCCACCTCCCAAGGTGAACACACAACCTAAAATGGATTTTCTGAAATCAAGATTTGATTGAAAATCTAAATTTGTATAACCAATGGAAATCAAAACCTTACTATGATAAACAAGTATCTAATATCTTGTTCTCCTTAAATACTTGAGAATATGTTTTATAGCTTGCCAATGTTTAATCCTAGATTTTATTGATATCGGCTGACCATGCCAACTGAATAACAGATATCTGGTTTAGTACAAAGTCTGGCATATATGAGACTTCCTACTACAGAAACATAGGGAATTTTTCTAATCATATTTTCTTCCTCAAGAGTCTTAGGTGGTTAATCATCAAACAAAGGAAGTCCATGTCTGAAAGGAAGTAATCATGTTTTGGAATTTTGCGTGCTAAACCGTTCTAGAATCTTATCTATATATCCAGCTTGTGACAAGCCTAACATTCTATTCTTTCGATCTCGCCAAAGCTTAATCCCTAGAATAAAATTAGCTTCCTCTAAGCCTTTCATATCAAATTGGCTTGACAGCCAAATTTTTATTGACGACATTATCCTTACATCATTTTCAATGAGTAGAATATCATCAACATAAAGCAATAGGAACATTACTACTTTATCTCAATATCTTTTATACACACATGGTTCATCTAGATTTTATTTAAAACCAAATGACTTGATGCTTGTTCAAATCTAATGTTCCATGATCTAGATGCTTGCTTAAGTCCATATATGGATCTTTTTAATTTGCAAACCATATGCTCTTGGTTCTTTGCTACGAAACCTTCTAGTTGCATCATATAGATTTCTTCTTCAAGATTGCCATTAAGAAATGTAGTCTTAACATCCATTTGTCAAATCTTATAATCATAATAAGTAGCAATGGATAAGAGAATTCTAATAGATTTAAGCATTGCTACTAATGAAAAGGTTTCTTCATAATCAATACCTTCTTTTTGTGTATACCATTTCGCCATTAGTCTTGCTTTAAAGATTTCAACTTTTCCATCTATCCCCCTCTTCCTCTTGTAAACCCATTTGTAACCAACGATTTTGATGCTATTAGGTGCCTTAACAAGATCCCAAACTTGATTGGAATACATAGAATCCAATTCAAATTTCATAACTTTGACCTAATGATGTACATCCATATCATTCACTGCCTCTTCATGAGTATAAGGATCAAATTCAACCTCTTTTGAGATAACTTCATAAGTTTCTCCCAGACCTATAAATCTTACAGGTGGCCGAACAATTCTCCCACTACAATGAGACACCTGTGTACTAGTCATCTCATGAGTAGAATTTTATAGTATATCTAATACAGCCATGTCATTCCTAGTTTCATCCATTGGCTGTTCAATTACAAGTTCATCTATTTCAGCCAATACAACTTTACTTCTAAGATTAAAATTATTCACATAATCATCTTCCAAAAGTTTGGCATTAGTGCTAACAAACCTTTTGTTATCTATATGATTATAGAATAAATAACCCTTAGTTTCCTTTGAATACCCTAAAAACATGCATACTTCTATTTTTGCTTCTAACTTATCAGACTTTCCTTTCAACACATGTGATGGACATCCCTAAATGTGGAGGTTTTTCATATTAGGCTTGCGCTCACTCCACAATTCATTAGCTGTGTTGGAAATTGATTTTGATGGAACTAAATTTAAATTATGCATTGTAGTTTTTAGTGCATAGCCCCAAAAGGAAATTGGTAAAGTTGAATAACTTATCATGGACCTAACCATTTCTAAAAGAGTCATGTTCCTTCTCTCTGCTACCCCGTTTTGTTGAGAAGTTCCAAGTGCAGTCAATTGGGATACAATCTCATTTTAAGTTAAGTAATCCTTGAAATCCCCAAGAAGGTATTCGCCACATCTATCATATCAAATGGCCTTAATGCGTTTACCCAATCGATTCTCAACTTTAGCCCTAAACTCTTTGAACTTTTTAAAGGCTTCAAACTTCCATCTCATTTGGTACATATACCATATCTTGAGTAATCATTCATAAAAGTGATGAAGTACTCATAATCTCCTTTTACTTGGGTTGACATAGGACCACACACATCCGCATGAACTAAATTCAAGCAACTCTTGGGCTCTTCTACCTTTTGCATTAAAAGATCTTTTGGTCATTTTGCCCTCCAAACAGGATTCACAAACTAGAAATCCATCAAAATCCAATGGCTCTAAGAGTCAATCTTTGATTAGTCTTTGAATTCTGTTTAAATTAATATGACATAATCACAAGCAACAAATATATGCATTATTAGTAGAAGGAAACTTTCTCTTTAATGGTTTTACATAAGAATTATTATCTAATTCTGAATTGCATAATTCATACTTATCAGAAGTTAAAATATAAAGACAATCAACAATGTTGCTAGAACAGATAAACACTTTATCCTTCTTTATTACAACATTGTCTTTCAAGATAACATAATATCCATGTTCACCTAAATAAGTAGAAATTAAATTCCGACAAACATTAGGTACATACAAACAGTCTTTCAATATTAAAACTCTAGAACCAAAATACAAATTAAACACTCCAACAGCTACAACTGGAATTCTGCTCCCATCAGCCGCAAGTAAGAAACATTTCCCCTTCATTTAGCTTTTTGATTTCCTAAAACCCCTGCAAAGAATTGTAGATATGATTAGTACAACCTGAATCCACACACCAGGAATACGTGAGATTCTGTAATAACCATGTTTCAAAAAGGAATGAACTTTTCATACCCATATTCTTGGCTGCTCTGAATTTTGGACAATTCCTCTTCGAATGACTTTTCTCGCCACAATGGAAACACTTTCCTTTAGCGTAGTTCTTTCTTTCCCTTGTTAGCAACTCCTAAGGCAATTTGTTTACCATCTCGCTTGGTGAAGCCCTTCTTCTTCTTCTTTTACCCTTGACTTTTGACTTAGGTTGAGAAGAATAAGCTCAAACCATATTAGTATCAACACTGGATGTATCAAGAATGTCTTCCGCCACCACCAATTCAATCATTAATTCAGATAATGTATAAAGCTTTTTGTTCATATTATAATTAAATTTGAATTCCTTGAATGATTCTGGTAGTGATTGGAGTATCATATCCGCTTGGGATTCTCCATCAATATCGGCACCTAAAACCTCTAGTGTATTCAGATGAGAGATCATCTTAAGTCAATGCTTCTTTATTGAAGTACCTTCAACCATTTTGGTATTATAAATATGCCTCATAGTTTCTTGCCTAGCAGAACGGCCTTGCTCACCAAACATCTCCTTCAAATTTAGCATTATGTCTGAAGCCAGTTCTACATCTTGCATTTGATGCTGCAGAAAATTTGAAATAAATGCTAGAATATAGCACTTGGCCATCTCATTAGATTTCTACCAATGATCATATCGCTATTTTTCCTCCGGGTGAGCAGTTAATGATGGGAAGTTAGGACAAGGTTCATAAAACACAAATTTGTGCTCTTCAGCAGTGAGAACAATGTTTAAGTTTCTTTTCCAGTTAATATAGTAGGATCCAGTAGGTTTGTTTTGATTAAGAATAGCAACAAGTAGGCTAAAAGATGCCATGATTTAAATCTGAAAATAACAAACATGAATATAATAAGTAAATCGAACATTATTAATTTAGCATATAAACATATATTATGGAACTTTAATAAAACCATAACATAAAATATTCAACGACAACCCAATCCATGTCTATAATTCCTTGGTAGCAAGTATATTATAAACATCATAATTAATTGAGAACTATTCTCATTATTAGTGCTATCATGATAACTCTTATCAAACATTAATAATATACCGTATTAACTTTAGCCTCTAAGTAAATAATGACATAGCTCCTTTGGAAGGTTAACATTACACTTAGTCTAGTGTATACCATTATCTAGAATCATATGTAGCCACATTTCATCTCCCTTATAGTGTTTAAACTTGTAGTACTGTGAAACAAAACACCCTCATTTGGGATTGCGAGACATATACGCCAAGACGAGGTGCTTATTCACACTACTGTGAATCGATAATGGAGGCTATGAGATCCAACCCTTATATCTCTCTCCCTCTAGATATTTTAAAAGAAAGGTTTTTAATTAGAAATTATGTGTAATCTCATCACACATAGCAAGTTTCTAGATGACTTGATCAACTCTCGATTCCTATTCGATCGATCGAAAAGGAGCATTCGATCTATCAAAGGGAATTCTCGATCGATCGAAAATTTAAAGAAAAACATCACAAACTTTTTGTCCAATTCGATTGACTTTTGATTGCCAGTCGATCGATCGAAAGTTATTCTCGATCAATCGAAGCTCGTGAAACTGAAATTTCTAGAACTTTCACCAAACAATTTTTCATGAACAAACTGCCATTATATGAACATAATAGATTGAATTTAAGATTAAAAACTGAATTTCATTGATGCTGTAGCCTTAAAGCTCAATCTAACATACTTAATATCAAACTCAAACAACATCATAACATCAATATCAGTTTTTATCAAACAATAATTTCAATAATCATGCAGAAAATTGATTGTAAAATCTTCTAATATCATGAAATTACTATCTTTGATTCCAAAACTCACAAAACATATTATAAAAATTCAAAATTGAAGACTACTCTAATACAAACCAATTGTTGGTAAAACATAGTTTGTATCGCCTACAAAACACACACAATGGAAAATTAACGAATCTACTTTATTCACAATTGATAATATGTACTATGTAAATTTTAAAATTTAAGAACAAGAAATCGTACCTTGATGTTGTAAAATTCAAAAATCAAAGATTATAAGTACTTGAGAACACCTTTAATCTTCACTCCAATGAGACTTTTGCCCAAAAAGTGTGGTCTCTCAATCAGTTTACACGTATGTGTTCAAAGGAGAATAAGAGAGTGGCTTACACTCACATACAGACCATTTCATTTCACACAAGATCTAAATCAATGTTCTGTATGTTTCTCTCCTTATATATATATATATATATATATATATATATATGTATATAGATAAAACTGATTATCTAATTGAGCTAGCCTTTTGGGTCATTCCAATTGAGGTTTAGTATGTGGTTTGGAGTTGGACTAAAAAGGATAAATAAAACACTAGCTCCAATGGGTTTTGGGCCTTTCTATCCACTCTTGACAAGCCCAAAATTAACATTAATTATATTTGATACTACTATATATTTATAATTGCACTCTAGGCTTTATTAATAAATTATATCTCAAGACTTTATTATACATGCAACTCTTTCGTTAAAATATTCGTAGTAATACAAAGTAATGAATGTTGACTGCCATTTTGAAGATGATTACATCTTAATCATTATGTACCTAGATTTTATAAATATATACTTTAGTAACTTCTTACTAAAGTAGTTAGGCCTAACATTCTAAATAATCATACCCACTAAACTTATCTCAAGGGAATATTTTATATCTCTGTTAAGAGATTATGAATTCTATCATTAGAATACATGTTCCTTCAACATTAAATGTGACTGCACAACACTTCATGATCGGGTTCATTATTTTCTTAGGATTAAGAGTTGATGTAAATAGAAGTCGTGAGATTTATTATTCATTTGACAGTCGTTAGTAGAATAATAAATCTTACAGCGGTTCAGTTCAATATGTTCTAATACTTAAAACATATTAACATATCAACTAGAAATCTCCACTTCCATGATCAAGACAAATCATCTTCATAGATATGTAATAGTCTTCGCAGATGAAATGCCTAATTTCATCACTGACTACGAACTAAAATTCTGAGTTTACAAAAAACTTGTGATTTATATCTTGTGTGACTAAATCACATACTATGCATCTCATGGATTATATGATAATGTCCAAATATTCATGTTACCATTATTTTAAATAATAATAAAACAATTTTACTAATCACAACATAATATCATACATAATGTCATATATAGCATCATATAATAGAATTTAAGGGCACTAATCCTAACATGCACAAGATAGAAAAACTGTTGTTTGGAGACTAGGTTTTATCTTGTATTTTTTCCCTATGAAAAGTGAAATCACTGGAACTCATTGAACTAAAATTCAGAGTTTACAAAAAACTTGTGATTTATATCTTGTGTGACTAAATCACATACTATGTATCTCATAGACTATATGATAATGTCCAAATATTCATGTTACCATTATTTTAAATAATAATAAAATAATTTTACTAATCACAACATAATATCATACATAATGTCATATATAGCATCATATAATAGGATTTAAGGGCACTAATCCTAACATGCACAAGATAGAAAAACTATTGTTTGGAGATTAGGTTTTATCTTGTATTTTTTCCCTATGAAAAGTGAAATCACTAGAACTCATTGAACGTAGGCAAATTACAGAACCACGTAAATATTGTCATGTATGATTATTTTCTTTAGCGCATATTTTTTTTTTCTTTCTATTTTGTGTATATTCCCTACAATGTGGTATACATGCAATCCTTGTGATATATGTTGTTGGGATGTACAAAGTTAACTGTTTGTTACGTGCTAACATGAATTTTGTCTTGCATATATTGTTGAAGGCATTTGTGGGTATAAGTACTAGTAAATGTAAAATCCCTTTTTGGTTTGCTATCCGCCCTCAGCCTCAGTATCACGAGGCAACATATCCAATTCCAACCGACTTTAACTACCACACCATAATCATAATGGCATAAAAATCTTAAGAGTTCACTTCCAAATCCCCCTTTTCCACGGCTTAATCTCTGAATAACCTCTTTTCAAGGTAAGTATAACAGTCACACACAAAATCGTTATATTTATTTATTTATTTATTTTGGGCTACCTACAATCTAAAACTCTGTATGGGAGTAGTTTAATTTTTTTCGCATCTTAAAAACTTTTCAATTCAAACCATAAACTCATTTAGTGATACTGTGTGATTGTTTCAACTATGTATCTATTATCTATGGCCATTATTTCATTCCAAAATATGCAGTGTATCTTTTTTTTATTATAATCATTTTCCATTTACGAATGCCTAATGGGTTTTATGATTTGAATTGAATTTTTTTTGAAAGTACAAAATTTCATTTAAAATTTCCTAACGTGTGTGATTTAATTTGAAAACACCCATAAATTCTTAAAGAGTTTGATTCCTTTTTTTTTAATAAATATTTTTTTTTAACTCCAATTTTAATTCTTTACTCAAGGATTAGGATTTCATTTCTCAAATCAAAAGTTAGTATCTTACTTCCTTGTGTGAATATGGACTAAGAGTTTTTTTTTTGCCTTCAATATCCATAAGAGACATTATCCCTAAATAAAGATGTTTCAAAATGATTGCCCTTTACCGTAACAAGAGTTATCTTGATAACTTCTGAGGTTGAAGGTGATAACGAATAACTTTGAGTGAAGATTTTTTATAATTAAATATCAATTAAATAATTAATATTTATTCAACTTTATATACTATAATTTAAAATACTTTCTTATTGCTCTTTAAGATGTAAAATTATTTTATGTTTAGGTCTTATTAGCACTTCATTTTTAATAATATAGCCAATCCACTCAATCTTCTTGTGACATAATTGATTTTAAATAGGGTTTTAGCAATCTTAATGTTAAAAAAAATTCTTTACAAAAACAAGTGTAATAAGTATTGTCGATGGATTATGTAAGTGATACATGCATTTAGAAAGAAAATAAATCTAGTCTTTTTATATGATTAATTTTTTTTTTTTAACTACATGTTTGAATATTATTACAATTAAAATTGAATATATATATATATATATATATATTGTAAGAGCATGAAATTAGGCAGGGCCTACAAAAAATAGTGATGTTGGAGTTCCTAAATCCGGCCCAAAACAATAGAGATTCGTATAGAGAGTGGGATGAACAAGTGTAGGCTTTGCCCAAGGGCACAAATAGGGAAATAAAGTCTAAATGCCTAAGGATTTAATAGATGAAGGGTTCTTTACAATATTGTCTGAGGACAATTGTTCTTGATGGTTACAGATACTGTTCACTATTTCTCTCAGTGATTTCTTCTCCCTAATTCTTGCTGGCCTGCCTCCTATCTAAGAGCCTCTTTCCTTTATATACCTCTTGCATCCCAAACTTCCTTAAGACACCTGTCCCTTTAGACTCATGGTGAAGGTGGTGGAAGGAAGTGCTGAGCTGTCGATCCATTGTTTAGGTCACTATCTCATTAATGTAGCTGATAAAGCTGTTGTCCACCATTTAATGTAGAGGAACAAGTGATACTTTACAAGAAATGCCCTACAAAGATCTCATTCAACCCCTGAGTCATCCATTTGCACTCATTATATCCCTCACAAGCGCTCCGCCACTTCCCATTCTATCCTCAGACCACCTCACTCATCAGGCTGTAAATGCTCCTTCCAAAAGAACAGCTGAAAACTACCCATCTTCGGTCCTCAGGTCCACACACACACATGTTTAGTAACAAAAACAATTTATCAAAAGATCCTATTTGAGGTTTATTTTTCTATTCCTATCTTTTTTTTCCCTTTATGCTTTTGATATCCAAAATTAATATTTCTAACATACATTTATAATTTGAAATATATTTACAAAAAAATACTATCAATGATATAAATATTATAATATGATTAGAATAAAATAAAATTTTAAAATGCAAAATAATATAATCAAATTTATTAAAGGTATTATTGTAACTTCACTTAACAATACCAACCTCCTTTTAGCTAAAAAAGAAAAAAAAAACCAATAACATTTACCTATACAAGCAAAAATAGATTCAATACATATCCTAAAGATTTAATATCAACTAAATCAAGAATATTTTTATATATTTAATCAAATATCATAGTTCTAGAAAAAAAAATTATCATTAATAATGATTTAGGCTAAACACGCACTATATATTATTTTATTTTTAATTTTTTTTTAATGAAACAATTTAGGTTTCAATCGGTGGAATTAATTGAGACACATTTTTTAGAACTTTGTTGGGATAAGAGAGTGAGCTTGGAGTTGACTTTGTACATAAGGTCAAGGTACTTATGAATTTTGTTTGGTATAGATGAGATTACAAGAAAAATTTTCTAACTATTTATAAAAAAAAAAATATAATTAAATTGGTACCTATTATGATTGTTAATTAATTGGAATTAAGATTTGAGCAAGTGGATATTGACAAGTAGATAAAAAAAAAATTTAAAAAAAATCTTATTGGAAGTGTTAGGCAATAGCCACATATATATATATATATATATACACACACACTAAAATAAGATTTAGATATCGCACTTAAGTATTGTTCTTTAGATTTATATCTTAAAATTCTACTATTTTTTTTTTCATAGGATGAAAGTGTATTTTTTAGTGAAATCGTCACATAACAAAATCTTAAAAAATAAACTTAAGGTGCTGCATCTAACGCTCTATTTGTTTTTATGTAAAATATTTTCAGGAAAATATTTTCTCATTTTATGGTATTTGTTTTGCAGTAAAACATTTAGTCAAAAGAAAAATATTTTTAGTCAACAAAATCAACCTAAGCAAATTTGTGTAAAATATTTTACACTTTAAATTTTGGTAAAATACTTTACAATTTCTCTCTAACTCTCTCCCGACAACTCTCAGGCTATCTATTCTCTCCCTTTCACGCTATCTCTTCTCTCCCTCTCAATTTTCTCTCATTCTCAACTCGACCTTCTCTCCCAAAACCTAGTGGCGCCACCCACTGACTAACACAACCCAACAGCAGCGCCACCCACTGTCCGGAGCCATTCACTGACTAGTGCTACCCACCAACGGTGCCACCACCGACCGACTCCACACTCCTCCCTCCTCTTGTCTCTCTCATGAAGTCCATCGAGTTGTTGGTGGTTGTTCTGATCTTGGTGGTGGCGGCTTGGGTTTTTAATGGTTGCTCTAATCTTGTTAGTGGTTGTTCCGATCTTGCTGCCGCTAGATTTGCTAGGTTGTTGGATTTTCATATTAGATTCTTTGAAAATGGATTTTCTTTTCAAGTTTTTGATCTGGTTTTATGGGTGTTTTAACTTTTTTAATATGGATCTTTGGGTTGTTGATGGTTTTGGTGGTGGTTTTGATGGCTCTTGGGTGTTTGGGTAGATGATGGTGGCTGATGGAATGAGATTATAGTGGATATATTTTTGCAATGGTTGGCGGTGGCGGGGTATGTGGTAGCTGGTGATGGCCGATTTATATTTGCAATATTTAGGTCATAACACTTGCCAAACACTTGCAAATGTTTTACAATAAAATATTTTATATTTAAAAATATTTTACATTGAAACAAACAAAACCTAAATGACTACATTAATTTTGTCCAATATGTTATCTCAATCTTGAGGATAAATTTCCCGATTATTTTAGAATTTAACAGACTAAAAAAAAAGGGAAAAAAGAAAAAAAAAATGAGTGCAACCACCCTTTCTCCTCACGAACAATATAACTTAACCACCATGTTTATTATCGAGCAATCATTAGCCATTCCATGAAAGCAGCCCCCGATCTCTCTGTGAAACTCTCAGCCTAATAATAGCCTCTCACCTCTCTCATCTCATCTCATCTCATCTCATCTCATATATAATAAACTCATTGTCACCCTTCCCAGTCCCACCCTATATATTGGTTTTTAATTTAAGTTGTGAGTTGATTAATAATATCTTCTTTTTTTCTTTTTTTTTTGGCAACTTAAAATATTAAAAAAAATTCCCGTTCTTATATTGGAAAAGTACTACAGTATTTAACTTTTCACTAATTTTATAAATTTTTTTAATTTAATAAATGAGCTAAAAAACAATTAATATTTTAAAACTTTTAAGACTCTGTTTGAATACCGCTTATTATTAAAAACTGAAAACATTATAGTAAAATAATTTTTAAATATATGAATAGTATCATGTAGCTCAGTTTTAATAAAAATTTTGTTAAAAAAAAAGGTTTGTGGTCCCATAAATAGTGCACATGACTCACACAAAAAAAGTGAGTTGAAAAACGTGCAAAACGGACTTTCTAAACTCACACTTAATGGTTTTGTACAAAATATAAATCTAGAAAAACCATTTTTATTTTACATGAATAACAATAAATTACACGAAAAAAAGAGGAAAAATTATAGTTTGAAATATACATGGAGCAAAAGTTAGTAAAATATAATTTATAAACGAAAAAGAAAAAAGACGAGGATGTTTATTATAAGTAGAAAGAAAGAGAAGGTAGAAGAGAGAGGAGTTTGACTTGGCGTCTCATTCAAGCTTCTTTGTCTTTCCTTTTGCTGCTGCTGCTGCTGATATACAAAAATACAAAATACAAATACTATTATATTATTATTATACACACTTTCTTTTCTTCTCTCTCTCTCTCTCTCTCTCTCAAACTCAAACAATGGGCTGTGCTGGATCCTCACAGGCCAAACCCGACGGTCAGCTCTCTCTCTCTCTCTCTTTCCCAACAGATTTAATTTCTTTCTTTCCATTCCAACACTTTGCCTTTTTACCTTCTATTTGCTTACCGACAAACTCACTTCAAGGCAAACCCAAAACCAAATTTGTTTTTGGTTGTTGTAGCCTAAGTAAAATCTTCGATTTTGTATACAACTATCTTTTTTTTTTTTTAATTTTTTCCCGATTCATATATTTCTATACTAATCTTTAACTTGTGAATTGCTTGGCTCTGTACATTTTTTTGCGTTTATTTGTTTTTAAATTCAGTGGCTGATGCTGATTGTGATTGTGAATTGAAATTATATGTTATATGCATATGCTTCAAGATTTTAGAAACCCAAAAAAAAAAAAAGATTGATGGCATTGAAGGCTTTAAGAAGATGCTTCCATTCTATGACGTAAGAAGAGATACAAGTGGAATGCACAGTGCCACAAATTTTTAAACCTTATTATTTATTTTCGGGAGAGGTTTTTAATGAAATTGAATTTGAGTAGCATTACTCTTCAATTAGTTGGTGATGGGGTTTAGTTTTTCTGGATGTTATATTTGGTCGAAGTTGTTTGTTTGTATTTTTTGGGTATACTCCCCAAAGGTAGTTTTGTCAATGGTGCTAGATCAAAGCACAAGCTTCCCATGGAGGCGTGTTGCGGGATGTCCTTTCTACTGTATTTCATTCACCATCTAGACACATGGAACTTAAAGTCTAGCTGAATTAGTAGCTGTAAGATATTTAAATTCTTTATTTATTTATATATATATATATATATTTATTTATTTATTTTAGCTAATTGAAGTGCTCCATGCTTATTCTTTAATGAGAATCAATAGCTGTAGTAACTGGTATCAATCATTGTGTGCTAGTGACTCAGCATTATGATTTAATTTAACTATTTCAACATTTAGTCATGATTCCAAGCTATCAATCTGTTAACTCCAGTCATTAGAGCACACAATGATTTAAACCAGTTACTACAATTGGAATCCTTTTTTTTTTTTTTTTTGGTACTCATTGTAATTCTATTTTTGAGTTCCAGGACTCTCTTCATGGTCCTATATAATTTCCTTGTAATTCATTAGATACTTTGTGTTCGTCATTGTGAACATGAAGTATTCTTCTTTTTTGAATACTGAGAGATATTCTATTATAATATATTGGATTTCTTAATTAAAACAGGGACTGCAAAAAAGATCCGGAAGCCAAAACCTTGGAAGCATCCTCAACCAATAACCAAGACTCAGCTTATGCAGTTGCGAGATGAGTTTTGGGACACTGCTCCTCACTATGGTGGTAGAAAAGGTAATGTTGCCTCAGAATTATATGATTACGAAGATTGTTTTTGAAAGCTTTTGGAACTATCTAAGGTTAGTGCCTAGTATAATATAAGTTCGAGAAAAAGAACAAAAGAAGATTAAAGTGATAATAATCAATATATATATATATATATATATTTATACACACATATATATAAAAGACAGAATCACAAGATAACTTTCTCATGTTAGGAAGTAGTGTTGTTTATTATGTAAAACGTGTTATAACACTCTTACTACATGAAAATTTTTCTAACCAGATATTTCACTCTAGTTTTTTCAAGAATTACTTGAGGGTCTTTGTTCATATTTGGCTTGTTCTGTTGGTTTGCATTCCATTGACTGTCAAAAACTAATTTTGAAATACTGGGGTTCTGAGGGTCCTGTTTCCTAATAGGCGGTTTAAGATATTTTCATTGCTTGTCCTCAAAGTTTCTGGCCTTCTAGGACGTATTTCAAGAATAGTAACTAGTACTTTTATAAGGTTTCAATATCTAATATCTCTTGCACTAAGAATGGACATATCTTAAGGACTTGAAGCATCAAAAGGGGAGTGGATAGTGTTTATAATCTATATAGAGGATGAAACAAAGAAAATGAAAAATTGATGGCCGAATGTACCACTAACAACCATATAATTTACATTAGTCTCGTCATTCTTCATGATAAATACCTTAGTCTAATCATTGACTAGGAGGATATGAGAATGGAGATGAATTGACTAGTTTGATCAGCATTTTTCTATTAAATTAAAGAAGTCTGGGGAAGAAGGTTTGATCATATGCTGTGTAGATCAACATATATGAAATTGAGGAGTGATATAGACATCTAGCAAAGAAAGAGGGATGATGTGATTCAGTCTGAAGGGGTTCATTTGATGGCCACTGAGTTGGAAAACTTTTGGTCTTTTACTTTTGTTTTGGGAAAACAAGTGTGCTATCTTGACATAAATAGTTGAGATAAGGATCTGTTGAGTTATCAACATGATGCCATTATAATCACTTGCAATCTAATTTTTCCAGTAGTGATTATTATTGTCAAGAAATAAGAAATCAGATTGATCAGCTTTTGAAATGGTCTTTCTAACACCCTGCAAGCATGTTCACCTCTGAGTATTTTTATTTTTTATTTTGGAGGGTGGCGGGGTGGGATTGATAATAGTAACTTATTGGCATTCAGTTTTCTAAAGAATGGAGCCTGTCATTCTGCAGTGATTGTTATAACAGAAATGAAATAATATCTGTTACAATGCCTTGGGAAGAACCTAAAGTTTTTCATGGAAATTCCCAGAATCGGATACTGAATTGACATATTTTCTCCCGGGTTTTGCAATAAATACATATTTTAATTTAGATTGGTTATGGAGGAGGAAGTACAAGGATATGGAGAAGGTCAAATTTGAGTGTGGGTTGTTAAAAGAAGGGCATGCTGGCTTATGATTTACAGAGGTACCACCTTGCATAGAGTAGAATGGTCTAAGAGTCTAGCTGACTCCAATATTTGATGGTAGGCTTTGTTATGATGGGTTAATTTATTCATTTTCCTTGGTTGATTTAATGTGTACAATCCTTTGAAACAGGAAGGCGCACTCATAAACTTCAGTAATTGAAATAAGCCTCATGCAGAAGTTATGGCACATTTTGCCAATTTTTATGTGCCAGCAATTGGAACTTTACATCAACAGTAGTCAATTTTGTTATTCAATGCAACACTGTAACATGGTTGTTTATACTTTATATTGATAAGAAAAATATTTTTATCTTTTTTTTTTTTTTTTTGATGATAAGAAAAGTCCTTACCTTTTGGTTATTAACTACAAGTATCTTTTATAGAAGATTGTGAACTTTTGAAGACTTAAAAGTATGGCCATTTTGCTCTGATGTTATTACCATAGAAGTTAAAGAGAGGGAACTGAGAAGTAATGATTGTCAAGTTCTTGTGATTTTCTGTCAACCCTGCATAGTACCAAAAATACTTATTGTCTATATCCATCAATTTTTCGCATGTACATCTGTAATGTAATTATCATTTTGCTGGGCACTAGAGATTTGGGATGCACTGCGAGCTGCTGCTGAAGCTGACTTAAGCCTTGCACAAGCTATTGTGGACAGTGCGGGGGTCATAGTTCAAAGTGCCGATTTGACAATCTGCTATGATGAAAGAGGTACTTAATCTATGTTGTTTTCTTTTTTGATAATGACTCCCCCCCCCCACCCCCCGGGTCTTCCCCTCTCTCTGAAGGATTAAGGCTGGGTTTGGATCCAGCTTATTCTCAGTTGCGTTTTCTCATTGCGTTTTCTCTTTTTTCTTTTTTTCTTTTTTTTTGGTTCTGCTGCGGGGACAAAGGCACAGTGTGCACTGTGCGTGTACTGTGCGCGCACTGTGCGTGAACAGTATATACATTGCTCACATATTTTTTCAGCAATTTTTTATTAAAAATGGGTTCCGCAGTACTATTCACACATTTAAAAATTATTTTACCACAGTGTTTTCAGTTTTCAGGAATAAGCTCTATCCAAACGGACCCTAAGTATCATTAACCAGTAGCAATGGTACAACAAAAGCTCATTTCACGGGTCTAGACCAACTTCATCCTCTAAGAATCATAGGGGCAATGAACCAGGGAGGGTATAGTTTTTATAGCATTGTATACAACTTTACAATCACCTTCAAAAACTGCAGCATTTAAATTGAGAGAGGATGCAATCTCTTTTGCTGTGCTTGTTGAAATTGCAAGGTGGCAAGCTTTGGCAAAGCCCAGGAAGGGTCAGCTGCAATTTCTTTTGCTGTGCTAGTTTAATGATAGTGCCAGAAGAGTCCCTGCTGCACACATCAGCTAGAGAGGTGTGGTCATTTCTTAAAGCAGCATCAAAGTTAAACTTATACCAATTTGAGGGAGGGGGCACCATGAGTTGTGTTTTGTGGGTGTCAGGGGTGATGGAGTTCCAAGCCCTTAGGTGGGTGGAATGGGTCATGGTGATTTGTTTGGCTAGCTGGATAGAAGTTGTAATATGTTCTTGTGGGTTAAGTTATTCCTGGATCACTAGATTTGATCACAAAGCACTGAAGAAAATAAGGTAAACTTATACACCTCATTTTTGTCCAAACCAAGGTGGGAATTCGGGAAAAATATGTGGCTATTCAACAATGGGAGGATGTGAAGTTTAGGTTCCAAGGTGATAGGGACCGAACTTGGGAGGCAAGGCCACCACACCTGGGGCAAAGAAAATATTTAAGTTCCTCATTTATATTTATATTCTGTAGGATCTTCCAATTTGTTGTGGGGAAGATTTGGCGTTGAAGAGCCCATTCAAGTTGGGGTCACAACCCCTCTTATCAATCAAAGAGTTTGGTGAGAGTAGGATTATTTGAATGAGGGCCACTATGTTTAGTTCAAATTATTCTTGTAGCTCTGTTAGATCCCACTGGAAGGAGATTGGATTTATTTGTAAAGATCGGTTGTGTATTTACCTTTGGTTAGGGCTTGAAGGAGTGAGAAAGTGGAACCCATGGGTCTTCCCAAATATTTATAGTGGAACCATTACTAACCATGAAGCAAGAGTCCTCAGAAAGGTGTTCTTGCTCTATAATATCCCTTACTAAGTGGTGGAGGAGTTCCTTTTTGGATTGGCCTAGAGGAGGGGTGAGTTCTTGAGATATTTCTTTATGAACAAGTCTACCCAAATTTTGTCTGAAATTGAGAGGGTTTCCATTCTAATTTTTCCATGAAGGAAATATCAACATCTTTTGTTTTCCTCAATCCTAGGCCCCCTAGTGCTTTAGGCTTACAAAGATTTCCCCAATATATTAGATAGCAATGGTGCCTGTTATTATTATACCCCTAGAAGAAAACCCTAAGGTTTTGTCAATATGGTCACAGGTGGCTTTTTGAAAAAGGGTCTGTTATTGAGTATTCTGTCATAGAAAAAGGACTGACCTGATGAGGGTAGCTCTGGCTGTTTGTGAGTGGACTTTTGCTAGCCACCCTTCAATCCTGGCTTTAATTTTTGAGACCATTTCTTCAAAAATGGAAGGGGACTTCCTTTAAGACAAAGTGACAGCCCTAAGTGAATGACATCAGGTTTGCCTTGCGTCAGGCCTAACAAACAGCAAAAGGAGGCTCTAACAAAAGGAACTGGCTCTGTCTGTTTTGGTTTAGCTACAAAATCTGTGCATTGATAAAATCTAAGGAAAATGTTGACACTCTTGGTCATATGATTGGAACCTTTATGGAATTAGACATCTCTAGCAACCAACCTCTCTGTTGGAACAAAGCCCTTAGGATCAAAGTAGACCTCAACCTCACAGAATAGTTACATTGGGGCTTTTAGCTTGACAAAGATTGCCTCCTCCTCTGGATCCAATTTCAATATGAACTTTTAAATTACCGATTGTCCCAAAAGCTTAAGCTATTGGGATATGGTAAATTTAATCATTTAACCAATACTTCTAACACTCCCCCTCACGTGTGAGCCGAAACTACATTTTAATTGGTGAGGCCCAACACGTGGAAATTTAAATGGGAGGTAGAGTGGAGGAGACAAGGATCGAACTCAAGATCTCATGTTCTAATACCATGTTAAATTACCGATTGTTTCAAAAGTTTAAGCTATTGAGATATGATAAATTTAATCATTGAACCAATACTTTTAACATGAACAACTAAAAATCGTGTGCTTCAAATGTGGTCTTCTAGGTCATCAAAAATGAATTGCACTTCAAACCACCCTTTGGATCACAAACTACCTCCACCGTGGCACTTTGGTTGAATTCCTAGACTTAAAAACTGAAAATTCATGTAGCTCCACCCAACTTCCTTCCCCTCAACCAAGAACTTGTTGGCGATCTTCATCTGAGCCAAATCAGAGCAAGAAGGTGTGGGTCCAATGTCGATGGTGGCAACCCATGAGACAGGTTACAAGCCATGGACAGAATTGCTCCCAACTTGTTTTTTTATTTTCAGGATTCTATCTGAAATGAGTCTTCTGACAAGGCTATATAAGGTGAGGTTTTGAGCTTGGGGATTTTTGATAATGGGGATACGGGTTTCATTGAGATTTGTGGTTGAATGGGGCTGATGGTTTGATTCGAAGATTCGATCTGATTGAAATGAGATGAGGATGGGGAATTTGGGTTTTGATCTGGTGATGAGTGGGCGTACACTGTCATTGGGGGTTTAGGGGAAAGGCCACAAAAGGGGGAAAAGTAGATGAGTTAGAGCTTTGAGGTTGGAGTCAGAGATAGGTGAGTGAAATTGAGTAAGTGGGCTGAGGGCAAGGGTTTATAGGAGAAGGCCACACCCCTCACAGAGGAGGTAGGTAGCTGAACTACAGGAAAACCACAGGAGGTGGGAGAGTACAATTACTTTCATTTTGAAATGCTATAATTTTCCCTTCTGATAATGACTTATTTCTAACAAAAATCCCCTTGGGCCATCTGGGGGAATATACTTTTCTACTAAATGGCAATTTGAGCCAAATAGTACCCCTGGGCAGAAGGATCAGTTCCTTCTTCTTTTTTGAGGAAAAGGAGGATCAGTTCCTTGTTCTAACATGGTGCGTTGTTGATGATTCTCATGTTGAAAGATAATTTCTGATTTTATTTATAAAAGATTTAATGTTATTATATTTATTTCTCTTCTTATTAAGTCTTGCTATCCTGGCGTTGCAAAACTCATTATTGCAGGTGCAAAATATGAACTACCCAAATATGTTTTGAGTGAGCCGACCAACTTGATTCGAGAAAGTTAATACCAGAGAGGATACATAGCACCATTTGTGCACAAAGATTGAATGTAAATTATGTATATTATTCTCTCATTCTCTTTTAATCTTTCACAATCTTACTTTTAATTATGCCTTCCATTTGTATTCACTCTGGACTTCTCTTAGCTTGTTGTAAGTTTCTTGGTTAATTGAATGGAAATGCAACTTGTTGGCTTTTGTTGGTGGGCGTTTTTGTGTTTGTGGTGTTCACATGTTAGCTGTTGAAGGTTTGGCCATGCTAACCTTGGATTTATTTATGGCAGTTAAGTTCGAAACTTGACACTAACCCAGTCTCTCATTCAAAACTGTGCATGAGACTTTCATCCCACACGGCTCCTAAGTTATAAAAGAAAGAAGAACTCGTCTTCTTTCATTTTTTGATTACCTTCCTCACGTATATATAAGATCAAATTTATTCTATTTCTAAGAAGGATTGCTTATCCTTAACTTTTCGAGGAATCCTTTATTAGTGATTGTGAATGATTGATTTTTCTCAATCTTTTCAACTTTGGTTCTGTATGAGGAAGTTAGAAAGATTGAGAAATAGGATCATCCAATTTGATTCGTTCTCAATTGCCATGAGATAATCATCTTAGGGTGATCCTTTTGTCAACAGTTGCACTTAAACCCACAAGAGCAAGGGCGAAACTAGAACTTTAAGAATGAGAAGGCCATAATAACCACTATAAAAATTTATCCAATTTACGAATGTTGCATGAGAAGTATGAATAATTTTGGGGGATCAATATATTTTTTGAAGATCTTAGCTAAATTTAAGGGTAAATTTTCATTATTGGAAAGTTATGTACAAGAGAAATAAAGTCCAAATTCAAGAAATAAATGCGGACAATGAACCTCTATTGATATCCAACGGTAAAATGAAAAGTAGAATAGTACAGGTCTAATAGGAAAATGAAAACAGAATAAAGAATGTTCATTAGTAAGAGATCAATATATCATGCATTTAGCAATGAAGTTAAGGATATTTTTGTTTGAAGTTAAGGTATTTTGGTCATTCTAATGAAATCTTATTATATAAGGTTACAAGAGTTTGACTCAAGTGTTTTTTTTTTCATTGGACATTTTTGGGGGACTTTTTGACACTGTACTTGTGTTTCACATTTTGCTCTTTTCTTTATTTCCATTCTCCTCCCAAATTCTTTCTTCACAAGGTTTGGGCTTGATAGTTTCAATTTAGTGAACCCCGGACATTGTAAATTTAAGAAAATTTTGTATTATATGACTTTTTTGAAGAGGTATTGTATGACTTTTATTTTTAAATGTTTTTGTTTTTGTTTTTTTTTTTTTCCCATATTTGTATTGAAAAGAAGATGGAAACTATATTTTCAAGTTTCTTCTTTATTTATGAGTTATGATCCTTAATTATACTTTTGAGGATCAAATTATCCGGTGTAATCCATTTTGTTACATATAATAAATGAAAAGTAAAGAAGAAACATACTCTTTTTCTGGTATTTACAAAAATTTTAAAAAAATAATTAAAAAAAAAAAACAGAAGTAACAATAAGAAACACTCTTTGTAAAACCATCATTCTCACTTCAAAAAAAAAAAAAAAAAAGTGACATCTCCCAAAGAATTAGAGTAAGTACTTTATGGATAAACATAAGAGGAACGCAAATACATTGATTCCCTCTTTAGCAAAGCACAAGGTGCTCTAGTAACAACCTTTTGTCCAAAATCCCTTAAATCCTCCAACCAAAAGAAACCCAGACTAAATTACTCAAGAGAACCTAATAATTACATGAAGACTAGCATTTAAATATATATAGTTCTCTATGCACATTGGCACTTCGCTTAAGTATCCAATACGTCTCCTTGAACCCTCTTGAAGAATGAAAGAATGTTGCCTTGCTTAGGATCTTTCAAGCTCCCTGCTTTCTTATTTCCTGCTTTACCTGTTGGATTGGATGGAGCTGTGGTTCCTGTTGTTGGTGACCTCTTAGCTGCAGGAGGCCTGGATTCATAAACCCAAACATTTAGAGCCTAATCAATCAGAGCTATATTTCAGCTAAAAAGATAGTATTTACAGGGAGAATCTAGCATACACAAAGCAAAATATCAGTCTTTCAATTTTTCGCTTTGATTTTTCTATAGTATTTCAAGATGTCAATTTTTTACTTTGATTTTCCTATAGTATTTAAAGGCATTACACACTAAGCACACTAATGCCTCAACTAGTGCTTACAAATTGACCATTGGTTTGGAAGAAAAAACTACATATACTCACAAGCATCTGACTTATACTCCTTGCACCTCTCCCACAATTTTTATGCAACAGCAAGAAGTTTGATTTTTCTATATTATTTGTAAGGCCCATACTGCCTAAATTGCAATAATGACTACAGGTATCCTCCGTTAGAAATGACCCAAGCAATTTGGCACCATTTGTATATTCCACAAAATTCTCAGCACAAGGTAGATTTGACCCCAAAGATACAGGTGTGCATCTTTAAGGCAGTGGTTTGTAGTCCCAATAATCAAACTATGTGCATGATTTAAAATGAATGAAAAGTGAACCAAGAGATGGACAATTTTCTTTTGCTACATTTATCATAGAACAAGTTTATCATAAAACCAACATGACATTTATCAATGAAACCTGTACAAACGCAAGATATGTGGAAGTGTATATCTTATTAAACATGGAAAAGATGAAGCACATAAGTAACCTGCTAACTGTATTGCTCAATGCAGAGTAGTTAGTTTTCTTTGTCATACTACTGTCAGCTTTCTTTGCATCTGTCTCTTCACCCTCCCAGATTACCTCAGTTACTGGAGCAAGATATAAACATATAATTATAAATAAAGGAAGAATATGGTATTAAAAAAATAAAAAAATTTTACTAACAAAATTGGCTATACATACGATTTGTTTAACATAGAGCATTTATAGAAACTATAGGCAGAAACAAAGTTATGTGACCAATATTTTAGTAATCCTATAGAATAACCTTCTAAATTATTGAGTGGTTTCAAGAATATTGAACTTAAAAGAGCCAAAATAATATATTATCAAACAGTTATAATAAGAACAATTCTCCACTGCTAAAAAAATTGGGTGCAATTATTGTACCAAGATGGATTACCTAGGAAGAGCAGATATAAGTATTTGTTTTACATATCCGTTAAAATGTGAAAGCTGTCTTGAATTCATTAGATTAGGATTAGGTAGTGAATTCCCAAAGAAGAAACTATGACTGCCACAGCAGATAATGTATACAAACAGGTCTCCTTGGAACCTGAAGCATCTAAGAATGTGTTTACCTTCTCTTCCCCGCTCATTGATCCGTGTCTTCAACACCTTTTTTCTTTTAGGCGAATTTGGAGCAGCAATTTTCAGATTATCCTTCTTATTTACATCACTTTCAGGAATACAGTTTTGAACTTTCTCTCTAGAGGAAGTTCCAGTGTTTGTGCCCTTACTGATAACTGAAGAATCCTCTCTCAGAGGTTGGTTAGATTCTTTGTCAGTACCTATCTCTTCCTTAACCTCAAGTTCATCTTCTATTTGCTTGTCCAAGTTCAAATTGGATTTCTCTGAGACCAAAACTTTTGTACTTTGTTTCTGATCTTGAGATGATTGAACTTTCGGAATATCTGGTGATGCTAAACTGACTGCATCTTCATATTCATCTTCATCTGAAAAATCAAAAACAACCCTCCTTTTTCTACCACTCTCACCATTGGAGGCTCTCTTAAAATTGACATCTTGACCATCATCATCGCTGCTGCCACCCTCTACAGCTTCACGAGCACATATTTGAGCCTCCGCACTGGCTATTAAAATGTAGAAGGAAGAAAATAGATAGTAGGTAAAAGAAAAAGGTGAGCTAAGAAAATAATATTAAATGTTGAACAGTAGCTTGCATTATGCAATTCATGTCAGGAAAAATCTGTCAATACTAACTTCTTTATTGTCAAACAGACTTCAAATTTTAACCGCATAGTATAATCTGAATGGAAACCAACCAGGTGGATTTGGAAGGACATTATTATTTTCCACAGGGACTACTGGCTTTGACTTTGCAGATGCACGACCCCAAATATTGGCCAATGAACCCCCAGTGCCAGAAGAGCATTTACCATTCTGGACTTTCTTTTTTCCAGCGGTCATGGGAGGGACTTTTTCTTTATCTGAAGGAGGCTTGGTACTCTGACTGTGAAGCCCTGTGCCATTGGTTTCACTTTTGACATCTTGTACCACATTGGGAATCTGCAGAACAACTTTTGGGCTAGATTCCTGCACTTTATTTTGCTGAGGTTGTGGAACCACATTATTTTGATGCATACTATTGCTTTTGGATTGCCCTTGGCCTCCAGCAGTTTTGGGCATTGGATTTGCAATGCTAACAGGTGTTCCCTCCATATTGCGCTTGACAAAGGAATTGGAAATCCCACAGAACCTGAAGAAGGATAGCAGTGAGCATCAAGGAAGAACTAGCACATGTAAACTCATGCATGTGGCCCATGACTAGAAAAACTAAAATTACAACTCACCAAAGAGACATCTACCTTTATTATTTTTATCAACCTTTTCTTTCAATTCTTTCTAACATAAATAATTCAGAAACAATGTCCAAAAAAACTACATGAAGTGTGAAGTAATATTAGTGAAAGGGCTGATTGATTTTACAGGATTTTCTATGTTTTAGGTGGTTAGGGGCTAGTGATATAGCTCAAAATTCAAGAGAAATTGGGGAAAACAAGTAGAACAAAAAAGACGGGATATAAGCCAAGAATCAACACTTAGGGTGGCTTGAAACAACACCAAACAGGAAGGCCTACGAATTCTATATAACATGACTAAACCTGAATTTTATGCTGATTGTCATTTGCTTGAAATTTCTTATTAACCTCATGATACAATTCATGAATATGATTTAGGGGTGTCCATGGGTCGGGTTGGATTGGGTTTGGGGTGGACCCACACCCATCCCAATTGGATTGGGTGAACGGAAAATGGACTCGCAGATGAACAAATATTCGGGTCAGAGCCGGTGGCTCGGGCCATCGGTTGAGTGGGTCGGATTCATCAGGTGATTTCAGGTCTGAAGGAAAAGCACAACACACAGAGTGAGATGAATCAAACATTACAACCACAAAAATCCAAAAATTTTGATCTCCAACAACCCAACACAGTTCTACAAGTATCAAGCCACATGAAAAAAGCCAAAAAACAGAAAATCTAAACAAATCTGCTTAAATTTTTTGTATTGCTCACCAGATCTACCCAAAACTTAAATCACACAACCTAAAAATCTACCTAGAGCTCGAAATCTTCTGGATATTGGCATCATTGAAGTGGTTCTGGGACTGAGAGTGACAAAGACATCCCCATCGTGGTGAGAAATTTATAGAGACAGAGAGACAGAGAGAGAGTGAGATATGATATTTGAGATTTTGAGAGTTATATGATCTTTTAGATACAAGAGAGTAATCTGATCCAATAGATAAGTTTGAGCGAGATAGAATAGTCTAGAATCCAATAAAAAATTATTATTTGTTGATAAGGTTATATTTTCCACTTATGAGAGCATGGCATGTACAAATAACTAGTAAGCCTTTTCCTCATTTTAACAGTTGGGTCAGTTTCATTGGGTAAGAAATCATCCCAACTGTCTACAAAAATAAAAAATTTAAATCCTAAGACCGGTAACCGACTGTCCTATCCATTTGGAGTTGACCACTGGGCTTCAGTTCAGGCAGGTCCAATCAGCTTGGTATGGTCATCCGACCAATTGGACAACCACAAAATATGATGTGCATGTCTCTATTGACTCATACTTTTTTTTTGTAAGTAATCGAAAAATTTATCAATAAAAAGTACCCCATGTTTGTGATAATGAACAAGTAGTACCAGAAGCAATTACAAGCAAATCAAATAGAAATACTAAAAGAATGTTGAAAATCAGAAATGGAAGTACATTGCGTAAAACCCCAAACCTAAGACCAATCAAACAAATTCCGAATTCGAAAGGACTTCAAATGATCTATAGATCTCTCAACATCCTAAAAGGTGACTATTTCCACCAAACTAACCACATCACACATGCTGGTACCAAATTCCAAACATTAGAAGAATGTTTCCCAAATCAATTCTGCCATCCAAACAAAAGAGAGGCGGCCTTTCCAACAAAGCCATTGAATCCATGTTGGTTCCTAATGGGGATGGGTAGGAATTGTAGGGGAATGTATGAGAATTGTAGGGAAATTAACTTAATTCAAGGTAATCACTCTCTTTAGAGAAATATTAAGAGAGAGAGAGAGAGAGAGAGAGAGAGAGAGAGGAAATGCATTAAGAAATGAATTGGTTTATTCTTCAATATCTAATGTGAATTATAATCATGTATTTATAGGAGACTAACTCTAATCTCACTGGTCCACATTGCTTAAGATAATTGGCTAGTTAATTCAATATGTGCTCTAAGAGTTACTTCACGTGTTAAATGAGTTACATGTGCTCAAATCCTAACTAACTCATCCTAATCTCAACTAACTAATTACCTAATTAAAGGGATTACAACAATTATTATCATATTCCTAACAAACCCAAACATCCGAAAAATTTCACTCAACGCATGGGCAGTCAATGAAGCAAAAGATGACCCACTATAGTGATAGTGGGAGAAGATCTAAACTCTTCCTAGGGTTGCTTAGAAAGAACTCATGCCTATAGCCCAAGTGATGGGATAGTTGTTTGAAGTTTTTGTGGTAGGGAAATGGAATTTTTGCTTGTTTCCCTCTCAAGTTCTTCCTTGCGCTCTTCATCTATGTCATGGATTTCAGTATTGTTAGACTCATAGACTAGTTATTCTATATCTTCCTCATCACTCCTGTTTTCATCCATCAATGATGAGGCCTTTAATGGGACACTCTGCAGCAATGTGACAAAGCCTTGACATTTAAAGCACTTGACCCAAGAGTTCAGATATTAAGGGGTTCACTAGGCATCCCATGTCCCTTTTCATCTTTACAAACTAACAAAATATAGGGATTAGGGTTGGACTGAAGTGGAACTACTGCAGTTTACTCGTTGAAGATTGAGGGTTACTTGATGTTTTACAAATCTTGGGTTTGCCTCAAAACTGGTACATGGTGACCATTCCATATTTCTAGAGAAGAGTTTAAGCCTGGTCTAGGGCGATAACCTCACAGAGGACTAACTATTTCACGAGATTCTGTTTATAGATGAATCTGGTAAGGTTTGATGGATTTTGAGTTGGTTTGGTGTTTGATTAGAACTAATTGTTGGTTGGGTTCGTGGCTAGCATAAAATCAAATCAACAACAATTTCAGACCAATGAAATGAGTCACCAGTGTCTGCATCAGCTAATCTACATCATAAAATCAAAATTAAAATTTGATGCACCATGTAAAAGGAGAGTAAAAGTAAACTCTCCGGCACTCCCTCATTTGTCTTAAAATGAAAAGAAAAATAGTTGTCTGGTTGGCTAGAGGCTAAAAGGAAACTCTCCGGCACTCCCTCTTTTGTCATAAAAAGAACAGAAAAATAGTTGTCTGGTTGGCTAGAGACTAAATAGCTACAGTAACCAGCCAAATCTAAAATGATAGCAAAGTCTACAAGATAAAAAATAGAAAGACTATGATATGAAGAATGAATGGCTCGGCACACACAAGCTTCACACGCACACTAACTAACCTGCTATCTCTGAAGCAATTGTCAACCTCAAATGACTGCTTAAAGAGCTCTTCAGCTTGAACAAACTCGGGATTCCAAAGTGCAGCTGGATCCTTTGGAACAGAAGCTTGCACACTATAAACCTGAACTGAGCAATTGCCATCAAACTCTTGTTTAGCTTCTGCACAAAATTGAAGAGAATATTAGGGCCCATTGGGTAAATGTGTTTTTTTTTTTTTTTTTTTTTTTGAGAATGGGTAAATGTGTTTAAACACATTTTTTTTCAGTATTTAAACATCATCAAACGTATTCCGTTACACTTTTTCACCCACGCAGATTTCGAAAAAATATAAATAACATTACTAAAACAACGTTATCAAATGATCCCTTAGTTTCTCACGACTTTTTTTGAGTTGGCAAAAGCAATTAGTTAGTTTTTTTTTTTTTTTCGAATATGATGCTGGTGTGGTATCTAATGGGTGAGCATGCCCTGTATTAAATCTATTAATTAGCAAGAAATCGTATAGTTTGTTGGGAGGGAACCTAAGCAATTTGCACAATTCTTAAAAGAGTCAAAAATAGAGCGTAGAAGATTATTATTATTATTATTATTATTACCTGAAAGTTTAGGAGAGGAAACAAGGGTTATATGGTAATTAGAGGAATCGTTCTTCAACCATCCAGACAATGTATATACCACTTCCAGTTCCAATCCCGACCCATCACCGCTGCCGCTTCCTCCGTGTTTTTCAACGAATTCCCAAAGCAACCTATAAATCATAAATCAACTTGCCTTTCTTTGCATTGCATTGCATATAATTATAATAATAAACACAAATTACCTCTTAGCAGCATTTGACGAGAGCAAATAATTGCGACTGAGCCACTTGTAAGAAACCACTTGGAGGGTGTCGGAGACAAGGGATTGGATCTCGTCTAGCAACCCTAGGGGGGTTTCGATTCCTGCCATCACCAACCTACGCCGCCACAATTCAAACTTCTCTTCTTCTACTTGTTCTCAAGGTTTGGGATTTTTTCTTTTCTTTTCTTTTCTTTTCTTTTTTGGACCAATACCAAACCTAACCTAAACAAACCAAACCAGAGGAATAATAAATAACAAACCCCTATGCTGTGACTATCTATGTATGTATATTTATATTTATTTTACATTTTACTCTCTCAGGGTCAGGGGTTTTACTTTTACTGTGTTATTTTCTTATTACTTTCCCTCCCCAATTCCGATTCCCACTTGTTTTCCCGCCATTTCTTTTGTTTTTGGATTTTATAAAGGTGTTTGGTATATAATTTTAAACAATAATTTTTAATTTTTAAATAATATTACACATATTTTTATACATTTTTTTTATTTACACATTTTTATAAGAACCTTCTAAACTTAAAAATCACTGTTTAAACACACGTATCAAACGGGCCCTATATACTTAATTTCTAGTCTCTCCATTCCTCCCTAAAGCAGAGAAAAAAGTAGAATGATATAGTGGTCTCAAGACTCAACACATCAACATAATTCTTTTCATTAAGCCATATATCTTGGCTAATTTATTTTATTTTAATTTAATTTTTAATACCTAAACCCCACCTCAAAGCCCATGAATAACCCCCCAAGCCCTCGTGACAAAGGGGGACGTACTACTTCACCCAACATTGGCGGTAGTAGCTGTTGACACTGTTTTTCATGACACATTTTAATTCAATCGAGCTTGTCCTCATTGTGGGCCTAATTCATTTGTGTATTATATTTATATTTTATTCTTTTAAACATAGTCCAAGCTCATGTTACATACTAGGGAAATTGAGGAGGTGTAGTTTGGAGGGTATAGATCAATTTCTTTAGAACCTTTTGCATGAGCTCAACTCATGCGTGCTACCAAGTGAACAAGGGACACTAGTAGTACCTTTGGTTCATGGAGAAGGTCTTATACCTGAAATTTTCACCCCAAAAAAGTTTTTATTCTTTGGCTGACTATGGCCCAACTTTTATGCTCTACATTTTTTTTGTCTAAAACACATAGTTGACCCTAAGTTACTAGCCTTGTCTGCTACAATAACCAAATTAATGTAGCTTCCAAGGATCAGCCATGTCTAGGAAATATTCAATCCATGAATTTAAACCACTTCATTTCTCAAATTATGCAAAAAGCAAGCCAACCCTCTTACCCAATTAAAGCAAATATGACCATAACCTCTTGGAATAATACCTTAGGGTTCAAAACTTCTTTTATTGAGCAAAAACTAGTCACTTATGTTAGGACAAATGTGAAACTTGTTAGAGACATATGTTACTAATCATTTGACAAAACACATTTTACTTGTAATTTGGTAGATCTATGATGAGTTTAGTAATTCAAGAAACATATTGTTCGAGTTCAGTATTAAGACCATGAAGATTGGACCAAAACACAAGTGAAGAAAAGCTGTTTATTAAAGCTAGACAGATTGTCGATAGAAGCTTGACAGATCGAGAATCTATCGAGACTTACGAAATCAGAATTTTCAGATCTGATTTTCGACTCATACTAAAATATTTGCGTAGGGTTTCTTTTCTCACAACCCTAGACATATATAAGATTTATTTTAAAGGCCGTCATAGTCGGTATGCACATAGAGAACACATGAAAAAGTGACCGACTGCCTTATTCTCTTTGTAAGAAGTTACTGCATCTTTTGCGCCGTAAGGTTTTGTAACTAAGTACTTATTGATCTTCATTGTTGATAAAGTGAAGAACTCTGCAGCCAATATCTTCTTCAAGTTGGTAGAGTTAGTCACGTATTGAGATCCGTGCATTATTGGTTAGTCACGTACTACGATAGCGTTCATATATTGGAGAGTTTAGAGGTTTTGAAGTGGTAGAAAGTTTCTACTGTAAGTTCATTTACAAGGATTGTAGAGTTTAGAGACAATGATTTTATGCTAAATCTGAAACTTCTCTTTACTATAGTGGATTGCTTTTTGGGAAGGTTTCCCTCTCAGGTTTTTACTGTGAAACTAGTTTGTTTCATTGGTTTTCCTGGGTTATCATATCTTGTCTTATTTATTTTTTTGCTGTGCATGATATTGACATGATATTGATGTTAGTTTGTTTAACAATATTTATTCATAATAAATCTAATTAACAACTTGGACTTAAAACTTGTTAATTATATCAACCGGGGTCTAAATTTCCTGACAACTTAAAGCACCTCAAACTCAATACAAAATGCCCCAATTAGATTCAAAACAAAGGATTCATGTTTTCCTGACTTGCATAAAATTGAGATTCTCGCTGTCGGTTCTGAAGTTCAAGAATTCTGATTCTCTTCTTTAAGGATCTTGTGTTGGCATCAGTCATTGCCATTTGATTGAAATATCAACAAAGACAAGTGTTAAATCCATTACCACGGAGTTCAAGAAAAAGCATTAAGGATGCATTAAGTTTTACCCAAATCATTTCATTGAGCACATATTGAAAAGATTGAGTGCATGCCACAAGCTACAAACCTCTAATCATCCACATGATTTCTTCCACAATATCAACACTGACCTAAAGCACAAATCCACAAGTTCAAAAATAACTCAATGAGCAAACATAAGGATAGAAGACTAAAGGATTCAGGAATATACTGGGTCATTCCAGGGGACATTTGGGGTATACTTTGGCCGGTCTAGATTCATAAAGTTGTATTACCCATCAGAGTTCATTACTTCGTATTGCCATGTGGGAAAATGAAGAAATGTCTCCATGAAAGAACTAGAAGAGCTGCCAACATGGCTAGGAGGAGGACTCTCCTCCTCTTTAGAGGATGAAGCCTAAAAGTGCAACATGCAGATATTTTCATAAAAGTTAAAATAAAGAAGATAAGAGAGGCAAGATATGGTGCAAATTGACTGTGGAAAGAAAGAAAGCTACCGAGGTTACAGGAATGCCAACTAAACAGCCCTGCAATTGAGTCTGGACAAATTCAAGATAGTCTCCTGGTGTCCCCGAAAAAACATGGTCGACTCAAGCACGAGCAATTTCTTCATTAGCTAAAGGTCAGCTAACCAGTTCTCAATTTAGGGTGTTTAAATACTATATTTAGAAGGAATGCCAGCTAAACAACCCTGCAATTGAGTCTGGACAAATTCAAGATAGTCTCCTGGTGTCCTCGAAAAAACATGGTCGACTCAAGTACGAGCAATTTCTTCATTAGCTAAAGGTCAGCTAACCAGTTCTCAATTTAGGGTGTTTAAATACTATATTTAGAAAAACTCTCCATACCTGTTTTTAGTTTTCAAGTAACACTGTTCAATGACATTTTTGTAAATACTTAAAAAGTGTGGAACTCACTTAATTAGACCTAGCATCAACTACAACTCTCTCTTCCTCTCTTTGGATGACCAAGATAGGTGCTTCCCTATTACTTTCTTTTTTGCTAAATCTCTTTCTCTACTATTATAGATGCATCCATTCTCATATACTTGCATATCATTTAGTATTATTTTATTAAATCTATTGTATTTATTTATACAATATTTTTGCATTTGTTTTGTAATGTGTTAAATTGTTGAGAAATTTCTATATGGTTATGGAAATATTTTTCTTTGTTAAGTGGATTATTTTTATATTATTGTAATATGTTGGATTATTGTATTTTTTAAAAAAATGCATATGACAAATATTTCTTTTTTTTACAGAGTTTCAAAATATAAACATATTGTACTCTATACACATATTTCTGTATTTTTCTACCTAATTTTTGAAACATAGTTTTTAAAAAGATGCATGTCGGGTCAATGGGCCCAGGAATAGGTGTTGGGCTAGAGGATCAATCTGAGGACACTGAATCGTCCGAGGATGTGAGAATATCAACCCAAAATGCAGTACTGATGGATAAAGAAGCGATATCTGATCAAGGTTATCCTAGACGATGGTCCGAGGAAGAGAATGCCCTCGGTTATTTAAAGCCAAGGTAGGAGAGGGTTGTCTGGCGTCCAAAGGCGATATTCTAGAAAATCCTATAAGTAAGGGTAGGCATGGTAGATGTACAAGATAAGAAGAAGGGCTACAAAATATTTAAGATAAAGCTGTTACCACCACATTGAATGTTCTGTAGCTAATTCTCTGGCCGCATTAATAGGGAAGTGATGTCTGAGCATTAGGGTTCAGCTTTACAACTGCCTCCAAAGACTTCAAGGATAGGATGATGGGACAAGTATCTAAATCAGTAATCTGATCCATACATGGAATATGGGGAGAAGAAGGGGGATGATATGAAAGGCAAAGGAAGACATTCAGGAGGGAGATCAAAGAAAAGAAAGAGAAAACACTATACACATTAGCACCCATGATTGTAATCTATCTTTGAAAGAGTGAAAGATAAGATCCATTATCCTCGGCCTGAGTCCGAGGACGATTTCTATTACATAAACGATCCAACGTGTATGATGTTGCAATCTAGCCCATCATTTTTGTTATTTAATACCACTAGAACCTAGATTTCAGCCCACTCTGTACAAATTTCATTGTATTGGGCTTTTTGGGCCTATCACATTCTTACTTTTAGGTTTGGGTGCAAATTGTGACATTATAATTGGCGCCGTCTGTGGGAAATCTTATGTTCTAGGAAGGTTAACATTATGGTAGGCTCAGGTCAACACCATGTAGAGTCTGTAGGGTCCCAGCGTAAGGGTCATTTCCTGCATCTTAAGCAACAAAGAGATCGGGAAGATAGCGTGCACACTGGTAGGAGTCATTCATGAGGTAGAAGTAGAATTCCTCACGAGAAAAATGTTAATGCCATGCAGTTAGAGATTGACCACCTGAAGAAGAAGTTGCGCCGCAAAAGGTGAAAGGCGAAGGCGAACTCCCTCCTTTTCTGACCCTTCTTCTGAGGACACACAAGGTAGTAGTTACAAGCCCAGGTTAAGAACTCCTCCTATTGAGTCTTTTTCCTACAAGGGGGATAACCTTCATGGTCATGAGGGCAAGAAGTCTTCCTCCAAAGGCTTGGGAAATGCTGCTATGAGTAGCACGTTACACTAAATTTTCAAGTCACCTTTCACACGTAAGGTGGAAAAAGGGAAGCTCCCTCGGCGATTCACCTAGTTAATATTCACCATTTATAATGACTGAACGGACCCCATGGAGCATGTGAGTCATTTCAATCAGAGGATAGCGGTGCATTCTAAGAATGAAACTTTAATGTGCAAAGTCTTCCTCTCTAGCCTAGGACCTGTGGCAATGAGGTGGTTTAATAGCTTAAGGACAGGTTCTATTGATTCCTTCATGAAACTTACCTAGGCGTTTGTGTTAGGATATGTGCCCTTAAATCCTATTGTATGATGCTATGTATGACATTATATATGACTTAATGTTGTGTTTAATAAAGTTGTTTATTTCTTATCTAAAATAATGGTAACATGAATATTTGGACATTATCATATAGTCCATGGATGCATAGTATGTGATTTATGTGAAAAGTCATAGAAGATATAAATCACAAGTTTTTTGTAAACTCAGAATTTATAGTTCGTAGTCGGTGATGAAATTGGGTATTTCATCTGCGAAGACTATAACGTATCAACTAAGATGATTTGTCTTGATCATGGAAGTGGTGACTTCTATTTGATATGTTGATATGTTTTAAGAGTTAAGACATATTGAACTGGACCGTTGTGAGATTTATTATTCTCTTAACGACTGTCAAATGAATAATAAATCTCACGACTTCTATTTGCATGAACTCTTAATCCTGAGAGAATAATGGACTTGATCATGAGGTGTAGGTTGCTTTGATATATCAGGAGTGAGATCTAAAGTAACGGTCAAAACCTCAGTATGTTGGGCAGCCACATTTAGTGTTAATGGAACATATATTCTCAAGATGGAATTCATAGTCTCTTAATGGAGATACAAAATATTCCCTTGAGATAAGTTTAATGGGTTTGGTTATTCAGAGAGTTAGGCCTAACCACTTTGGTAAGAAATTACTAAAGTATATATTTATGAAATTGGATTTCATAAATATATGATGAATAACTTTAAAGGATTAAACCGGGTACTCAAGGATAAGATGTAGTAATTTTCAAAGTGGCAGTCTATATTTATGACTTTGTATTACTACGAATATTTTATGAAGGAGTTGCGTGTATAATAAAGTCTTGAGATATAATTTATTAATAAGGCCTAGAGTGCAATTATATTTATATAGTGGTATTAAATATAATTAATGGTAACTTTGGACTTGTCAAGAGTTGACGAAAAAATCCAAGGCCCATTGGAGCTAGTGTCTTATTGGTCCCTTTTGGTCTCACTCCAAGCCACACACTAAAGCCCAATTGGAAAGGCCTAATAGGCCGGCCCAATTAGATAATCAGTTAGTTATAAAGGGAGAAAAATACATAATTTTTTGTTTAATTAACGAAGAAAAAGAATTGTAGAGAAAAAGAAAGAGTGGTAGACACACTTTCATTCTCCTTTTAGAAACTGATTGAGAGACCACACATCTTGGGCGTAAAGTGGAATTGGAGTGAAGATTAAAAGTGTTCCCAAGTGCTTCTAATCTTTGTTTTGAATTTCTCCACACCAAGGTACGCTATCTTGTTCTTAAATTCTGAAATTTACAGAGTGCATGTTGTCAATCATGAATGAAATAGATCCTTGTTTGTTGCTTCCGCTGTGTGTTTTGTATGAGATACAAAACCAGTTTTTATCCAACAATTGGTATCAGAGCCAGGTTTTCATATCATGATTGTATAATGTGTGATTGAATTTTAGAATTTAAGAAAAACCGTTATCTTTGCGTTTCATTTTCCTCATCAAGTTATGATGTTGTGTCATAATTTTAAATTTCCATGGAACCGTATGTATATACTGCAACTGAGATTGAATGGAGATTCAATAGTGCCGTGTCTTGGGATATGGTGGTTTTTGAAAATAGGGTAGTTATAATTGTACAGTTTGACTTCATTCATTGCATGGCTTTGCTTTAATGATATCGTACGGCATGGATTTTTAGTGCATGGTTTGAATGTTGTGGCATGGCTTCAATTTTTATTTCATGCCATGGTATATACGGATTGCATGATATGGATTAGAAGACATTGGCAATCATGTTTTTGTCTTATTATATATAGAATCAATGCAATCTGAAGGTTATATATAAAAAGGTGATTGTCATTTGCCATGGAAAAGTTGAAATCCTTCAGGTACATATTCAACTTTTCCAAAAGTTATATATATATATAATATAATATAATTATATTATATTATATTATATATATATAGTTTTATAAATATATATGAGTTTACGTTACGTTATATATATTAATGCTAGAATTATGAAATTTATTTCTAATGAGATTAGGATTTTGCTTTCTAAGTGTCTAGCATTATTATGATCCTTGACATTAAAAACTTTTATTTTAAAATATCTAGTGGGAGAGAGATGCAAGGGTTACATCTCACGGCCTCCATTGTTGGTTCATAGTAGTGTGAAATATATACTTTGTCTTTGCCTCGAGCTTAGCATTCCATGCGGAGAGTATTTATTTCATGGTCCTACAAGATTAAATTTCCTAGTTTATAGTGGTTTGATAAACACCTTGTCTTAGTTTTGAGTTTTGCATTCCATGCGGAGGGTATTTTTATCATGGTACCACAAAATAAACTTATTAAAGGGATGAAATGTGGCTACACATGATTCTAGACAATGGTATACACTAGACTAAGTATTTTAGCATCCTCTATGCTGAGTTCTTGCTATTATTACTTAGAGACTAAATGTAAAACAGCATATTATTAGTGTTTGATAAGAGTTATCATAATAGCACTAATAATGAGAGTAGTTCTCAATCAATCATAGTATTTAATATTCACTCTATGCTGAGGGATATTGAATATGGGATTGGGTTGTCGTTGCATATATTATTTTATGGTTTTATTAAGGTTCCATATTATATGCTTATATGCTAAATTGATAATGTCCAGTTTACTTATTGTATTCATGTTTATTATTTTCAGATTTAAATCATGGCATCATTTAGCCCACTTGTTGCTATTCTTAACCAAAACAAACTGACTGGATCCAACTATGTTGACTGGAAAAGGAATTTGAACATTGTTCTTACTGCAGAAGAGCACAAATATGTGCTTACTCAACCATGTTCTAACTTTCCTTCATTAGATGCTCCTATTGAGGAAAAACAGCGATATGACCGTTGGCAGAAATCTAATGAGATGGCCAAGTGCTACATCCTAGCATTTATCTCAAATGTTCTACAGCATCAAATGCAGGATGTAGAACATGCTTCGGACATCATGCAAAGTCTGAAGGAGATGTTTGGTGAGCAAGGTCGGTCTGCAAGGCAAGAAACCATGAGGCAAATTTATAATACCAAAATGGTTACAGGAAGTTCAGTAAGGGAGCATTGTCTTAGGATGATTGCTAATCTGAACACATTAGAAGTTTTAGGTGCCAACATTGATGGAGAATCCTAAGTGGATATGATACTCCAATCACTACCAGAATCATTCAAGGAATTCAGACTCAATTATAATATGAACAAAAAGATTTACTCTTTGTCTGAATTAATGAATGAGTTAGTGGCGGCGGAAGGCATCCTTGGTACTTCTAGTGTTGAAGCCAATGTGGGTGAAGCTTCTACTTCTCAACCTAAGTCGAAAGGCAAAGGTAAGAAGAAGAAGAAGGACTTCACTAGGAAAAATGGTAAACAAATTGCCTTAGGGGTTGATGAGAAAGGAAAGAAAACCAAAGGAAAGTGTTTCCATTGTGGTGAGAAAGGACATTGGAAGAGGAATTGTCCAAAGTTCAAAGCTGCCAAGAATAAAGGTAATAAAAGTTCGTTTCTTCTTGAAATATGTTTGGTACAGAATCCAACAGATTCCTTGTGTGTGGATTCAGGTTGTACTAATCATATTTGCAATTCTTTGCAGGGGTTCCAGGAGACTAGAAAGTTGAATGAGGGAGAACTATTTCTTACTTTGGCTGATGGGAGCAAGATTCTGGTTGTAGCTGTTGGAGTGTATAATTTGTATTTTAAGTCTAAAGTGTTAATATTGGAAGACTGTTTGTATGTACCTAATGTTCGTAGGAATTTGATTTCTGCAACTTACTTAGGTAAGCATGGATATTGTATTATCCTGAAAGACAATGTTGTAATAAAGAAGGATAAAATATTTATCTGTTCTGGCAATATTGTGGATGGTCTTTATATTTTAACTCCTAACATGCATGAATTATACAATTCTGAATTAGATAATAATTCACATGTGAAATCATTAAAGAGAAAGTTTCCTTCTACTAGTGAAGCATATCTTTGGCACTTGCGTTTGAGTCATATTAATTCAAATAGGATTCAAAGACTAATCAAAGATGGACTTTTACAGCCCATAGACTTTGATGGTTTTTCAGTTTGCGAATCTTGTTTAGAAGGTAAAATGACCAAACGGCCTTTTAATGCAAAAGGTAGAAGAACCCGAGATTTGTTAGAACTAGTGCATTCAAATGTACGTGGTCCTATGTCAATCCAAGCAAGAGGTGGCTATGAGTATTTCATTACTTTCACTGATGATTACTCTAGATTTGGTTATGTGTACCTAATAAAATGGAAGTCCGAAACCTTTGAAAAGTTCAAAGAGTTTAGGGCTAAAGTTGAGAATAAATTAGGTAAACGCATAAAGGCCATTCGATCTGATCGAGGTGGCGAATACCTTCTTGGTGACTTCAAGGATTACTTGACTGAAAATGGGATTATATCCCAGTTGACTGCACCTGGAACTCCACAACAAAATGGTGTAGCAGAAAGAAGGAATAGGACTCTTTTAGATATGGTTAGATCCATGTTGAGTTATTCGACTCTACCAATTTCCTTTTGGGGATATGCCTTAAATACTGCAATGTATCTTCTGAATTTAGTACCTTCGAAGTCTGTTCCTAAAACACCTGTAGAGTTGTGGAATGGGCGTAAGCCTAGTATAAGACATCTCCACATTTGGGGTTGTCCAGCACATGTGTTGAAAGGAAAGTCTGACAAGTTACAGTCTAAAACAGAAGTGGTTTTCTTTGTAGGGTATCCAAAAGGAACTGTTGGAGGTTTATTCTATAGTTATAAGGATAATAAAGTGTTTGTTAGCACAAATGTCAAATTCTTGGAAAATGACTATATAAATAATTTTACTCCTAGAAGTAGAGTTGTCTTGGCTGAAATGAATGAACCTGTAGTTGAACAACCAATGAATGAAACTAGGGATGATGTGACTGTATTAGATACACCACAAGATATTACTCATGATATGTCTAGTACACAGGTATCTCGTCGTAGTGGGAGAATTGTTCGGCCCCCTATAAGATTTATAGGTTCGGGAGAAACCTATGAAGCTATCTCAGAAGAGCCTAAATCGAATCCTTACACTTATGATGAAGCCATAAATGATATAGATGCACATCATTGGATCCAAGCTATGAAATCTAAATTGGATTCTATGTATTCCAATCATGTATGGGATCTTGTAAAGGCGCCTAACGGCATTAAACTTGTTGGTTGCAAATGGGTTTACAAGAGGAAGAGAGGGATAGATGGAAAGGTTGAAACTTTTAAAGCAAGACTAGTGGCGAAAAGGTATACACAAAAAGAAGGCATTGATTATGATGAAACTTTTTCACTAGTAGCCATGCTTAAATCTATCAGAATTCTCTTATCCATTGCTGCTCATTATGATTATGAGATTTGGCAAATGGATGTCAATACTGCATTTCTTAATGGCAATCTTGAAGAAGAAATATACATGTTGCAACCAGAAGGTTTCATAGTAAAGGACCAAGAGCATATGGTATGCAAGTTGAATAGATCCATTTATGGACTTAAGCAAGCATCTAGGTCATGGAACATCAGGTTTGATCAAGCAATCAAGTCATTTAGTTTTGAACAAAATCTTGATGAACCATGTGTGTACAAAAGACATCGAGACAAAGTAGTAATGTTCCTAGTGCTTTATGTTGATGATATTCTACTCATTGGGAATGATGTGGGGTAATGTCATCGGTTAAAGTTTGGTTGTCTAGCCAATTTGATATGAAGGACTTGGGTGAGGCTAACTTTATTCTAGGGATCAAGCTTTGGTGAGATCGTAAGAATAAGATGTTAGGCTTATCACAAGCTGGATATATAGATAAGGTTCTAGAACGGTTTAGCATGCAAAACTCTAAGAAATGATTGCTTCCTTTTAGACATGGAGTTCCTCTGTCTGATGACCAAAGGCCTAAGACTTAAGAGGAAGAAAATTTGATGAGACGAGTTCCTTATGCTTCTCAGTGGGAAGTCTCATGTATGCCATGCTTTGTACTAAACAAGACATTTGTTATTCAGTTGGCATGGTCAGCTGATATCAATCAAATCCAGGACTAAAACATTGGCAAGCTGTAAAGCACATTCTCAAGTATCTTAGGAGAACGAGAAATTATATGCTTGTTTACCATTGTGAGGATTTGATTCCCATTGGCTATACAGATTCAGATTTTCAATCGGATCTAGATTTCAGAAAATCCACTTCAGGATGTGTTTTCACCTTGGGAGGTGGAGCCATAAGTTGGAGGAGTGTTAAGCAATCTTGTATTGCGGACTCCACCATGGAAGCCGAGTACGTTACTGCTTGTGAAGCAGCAAAGGAGGCTATTTGGCTCAAGAAATTCCTTTCTGACCTTGGTGTTGTAAGAATGGAGCAAGTTCCCATCACATTGTTTTGCGACAATAGTGGAGCGGTTGCACTATCCAAAGATCCAAGGAATCACAAGAAAGGAAAGCACATTGAAAGAAAATATCACATCATTCGAGACATTGTTGCTCGTGGAGATGTTGTGGTGGTAAAGATTGAAAGTGCAAATAATCTAGCAGATCCTTTTACCAAAACCTTGCCTCAAAGGACTTTCGAGTCACATTTGGAGGGAATGAGAGTTAGATTAATGCACAATAGTCTTTAGGGCAAGTGGGAGATTATTAGGATATGTGCCCTTAAATCCTATTGTATGATGCTATGTATGACATTATGTATGACTTAATGTTGTGTTTAATAAAGTTGTTTATTTCTTATTTAAAATAATGGTAACATGAATATTTGGACATTATCATATAGTCCATGAGATGCATAGTATGTGATTTATGTGAAAAGTCACAGAAGATATAAATCACAAGTTCTTTGTAAACTCAGAATTTATAGTTCGTAGTCGGTGATGAAATTGGGCATTTCATTTGCGAAGACTATAACGTATCAACTAAAATGATTTGTCTTGATCATGGAAGTGGTGACTTCTAGTTGATATGTTGATATGTTTTAAGAGTTAAGACATATTGAACTGGACTGCTGTGAGATTTATTATTCTCCTAACGACTGTCAAATGAATAATAAATCTCACGACTTCAATTTGTATGAACTCTCAATCTTGAGAGAATAATGGACTTGATCATGAGGTATAGGTTGCTTTGATATATCAGGAGTGAGATCTAAAATAATGGTTAAAACCTCAGTATGTTGGGCAGCCATATTTAGTATTGATGGAACATATATTCTCAAGATGAAATTCATAGTCTCTTAATGGAGATACAAAATATTCTCTTGAGATAAGTTTAATGGGTTTGGTTATTCAGAGAGTTAAGCCTAGCCATTTTGGTAAGAAATTACTAAAGTATATATTTATGAAATTGGATTTTATAAATATATGATGAATAACTTTAAAAGATTAAACCGGGTACTCAAGGATAAGATGTAGTAATTTTCAAAGTGGCAGTCTATATTTATGACTTTGTATTACTACGAATATTTTATGAAAGGGTTGCGTGTATAATAAAGTCTTGGGATATAATTTATTAATAAGGCCTAGAGTGTAATTATATTTATATAGTGGTATTAAATATAATTAATGGTAACTTTGGACTTGTCAAGAGTTGACGGAAAAGTCCAAGGCCCATTGGAGCTAGTGTCTTATTGGTCCATTTTGGTCCCACTCCAAGCCACACACTAAAACCTAATTGGAAAGGCCCAATAGGCCGGCCCAATTAGATAATCAGTTAGTTATAAAGAGAGAAACATACATAATTTTCTTTTAATTAACGAAGAAAAAGAATTGTAGAGAAAAAGAAAGAGTGTGAGACACACTTTCATTCTCCCTTTGAAAACTGATTGAGAGACCACACATCTTGGGCGTAAAGTGGAATTGGAGTGAAGATTAAAAGTGTTCTCAAGTGCTTCTAATCTTTGTTTTGAATTTCTCCACACTAAGGTACGCTATCTTGTCCTTAAATTCTGAAATTTACAGAGTGCATGTTGTCAATCATGAATGAAATAGATCCTTATTTGTTGCTTTCGCTGTGTGTTTTGTATGAGATACAAAACCAGTTTTTATCCAACAGTTTGGGTCTCACTTCATTACATGTAGTAGAGTTCCTCAGCCACTGGATTCGTTATTGTCCATGGCCATGCGAAAAAGGAAAACCCTGAAAACATACTATGACAGATACTAGGAGATATTCAATGAGATCGATGAAGATTTTGACGATGTAGCAATAAGGACTTTCAAGGTTGGCCTACCTATCGAACACAACTCAAGGAAATCTTTGACCAAATTGCCTGTAAGGAGTGTACATCTTCTCATGGATCACATTGATGAATATAAACGGGTTAAGGAAGATCAGCAGCAAGGTAAGGGAAGGGTGAAGGTTATCCCTCAGGAGAGAAGGGATTTCAAGTCGAACAGATACAACAACAATAGGCCTTGAAGAGATTTTGCCAGGTAATCTGGTCCTACCACTCCTCAAGTGGTTAATATTGTATTTCGAGAACTAGTGCATCAACTGTTGGAGAAAATCCAGAATAAATCATATTTCAAATGGACCAACAAGATGGCAGGGGACCCCATAAGGCGTAATCAGAACCTATATTGCCAGTATCATCGAGAAAGGGTCATACCACTGAAGATTGTAGGACATTGTGGAATTATTTGGAGAAGTTAGTTAAGAAATGAAGGTTAAAGCAGTTTTTGTATCGGCCCAATGGGCAGAGAGACCATTCAAGTTCAGTAAATCAGGGCAACACTTTTTCAAGGTCTCTTTTGGGTACGATCAATGTTATCTTTGCTGCTCCTACGAAGGTTGGTTCTCTTCCTTCCAGGGTGATGCCCGTGGCACGAACCTTTGCTAAGAATTCTAGTTCTAAGCCGAAGAGCGATAGGGGGAGTATCTAACCAACATTGGGTTTCTCAGAAGAAGACAAGATTGGGACTATCCAGCCACATGATGATGCTTTAATGGTTACGTCGAGGATAAAGGGCTATGATACGACGTGAAAAGGGTGATGGTCGATCAAGGTAGTGGTCTAGATATTATGTACCCTGATTTATACAAGGGGCTAAACTTGAAGCTCGAGGATCTGGTGGCTTATGATTCACCGTTAATAAGTTTTGAAGGGAAGACTATTATACCAAAATGGCAAATTAGATTACCTGTGCAATCATGCTCAGAGGTAGTAAAAGTGGACTTCATTGTGGTGGATGTCTATTCTCCCTACACGACCATTATGGCAAGACCTTGGCTTCATGCTCTAGGTGCTGTCTCCTCAACTCTTCATGTTAAAGTGAAGTTTTCATCTAGGGATCAGATCGAGGAACTGGTTAGGTTCTTTCAAGTGGGAGTTTTGTTGCCACCTCAGGAAAAGGAGGAGCTGGTTATGTTTTTGAAAAAGAACGTGGATGTATTTGCATGGAATGATTATGAGGCCTTCGAGGTAGATCTGAGTTTCATTTGCCATCATCTAAATGTTAATCCAGCCGTGGTGCCAAGGAAGCAACTACCTCAGTGCTCATCCAAAGAGCATTCTGAGGCCGTCAAAGAAGAGGTAGTCAAGCTCAAAAAGGCTGGCGCTATCAAGGAGGTGTTTTATCTTGAATGGTTGGCTCATATAGTGGTAGTGAAGAAGAAAAATGGAAAGTGGAGAGTATGCGTATACTTCACAGATTTGAACAAGACTTGTCCTAAAGATTCTTTCCCAATGCCATGTATAGATCAGCTGGTGGATGCTACTGTTGGGCATCCTCGGATGAGTTTTTTAAATGCCTTTCAAGGTTATCACCAAACACCTTTAGTTTTGGATGACCAAGAGAAGACAACCTTTGTCACTCCTACAGGGAATTATTACTATAAGGTAGTGCCTTTTGGTTTGAAGAACGCAGGGGATATCTGTTAGGATATGTACCCTTAAATCCTTTTGTATGATGCTATGTATGACATTATGTATGACTTAATGTTGTGTTTAATAAAGTTGTTTATTTCTTATCTAAAATAATGGTAACATGAATATTTTGACATTATCATATAGTCCATGAGATGCATAGTATGTGATTTATGTGAAAAGTCACAGAAGATATAAATCACAAGTTCTTTGTAAACTTAAAATTTATAGTTCGTAGTCGGTGATGAAATTGGGCATTTCATCTGCGAAGACTATAACGTATCAATTAAGATGATTTGTCTTGATTATGAAATTGGTGACTTCTAGTTGATATGTTGATATGTTTTAAGAGTTAAGACATATTGAACTGGACCGCTGTGAGATTTATTATTCTCCTAACGACTGTCAAATGAATAATAAATCTCACGACTTTTGTTTGCATGAATTCTTAATCCTGAGAGAATAATGGACCTGATCATGACGTGTAGGTTACTTTGATATATCAGGAGTGAGATCTAAAGTAACGGTCAAAACCTCAGTATGTTGGGCAACCACATTTAGTGTTGATGGAAGATATATTCTCAAGATGGAATTCATAGTCTCTTAACGGAGATACAAAATATTCCCTTGAGATAAGTTTAATGGGTTTGGTTATTCAGAGAGTTAGGCCTAACCACTTTGGTAAGAAATTACTAAAGTATATATTTATGAAATTGGATTTCATAAATATATAATGAATAACTTTAAAGGATTAAACCGGGTACTCAAGGATAAGATGTAGTAATTTACAAAGTGGCAATCTACATTCATGACTTTGTGTTACTACGAATATTTTATGAAGGGGTTGCGTGTATAATAAAGTTTTGGGATATAATTTATTAATAAGGCCTAGAGTACAATTATATTTATATAATGGTATTAAATATAATTAATGGTAACTTTGGACTTGTCAAGAGTTGACGGAAAAGGCCAAGGCTTATTGGAGCTAGTGTCTTATTGGTCCCTTTTGGTCCCACTCCAAGCCACACACTAAAGCCCAATTGGAAAGGCCCAATAGGCCGGCCCAATTAGATAATCAGTTAGTTATAAAGGGAGAAACATACAAATTTTTTTTTTAATTAACGAAAAAAGGATCGTAGAGAAAAGAGATAGTGTGAGACACACTTTCATTCTCCCTTTTGGAAACTGATTAAGAGACCACACATCTTGGGCGTAAAGTGGAACTGGAATGAAGATTAAAAGTTTTCCCAAGTGCTTCTAATCTTTGTTTTGAATTTCTCCATATCAATGTACGCTATCATGTTCTTAAATTATGAAATTTATATAGTGCATGTTGTCAATCATGAATGAAATAGATCATTGTTTGTTGCTTCCGCTGTGTGTTTTGTATGAGATACAAAACCATTTTTTTTTCAACAATTGGTATCAGGGTTTTCATATCATGATTGTACAATGTGTGATTGAATTTTTAGAATTTAAGAAAACCATTATCTTTGGATTTCAATTTTCTACATCAAGTTATGGTGTTGTGTCATGATTTTTAATTTCCATGGAATCGGTATATAAATATATTGCAATTGAGTTTGAAGAGTGCTGCATATGGGTGGTCAAGTTTGCACGGGTTGCATAGAGATGGTTATTCTATGTGTAACCATTTGCAACTACCAATGCATAACCCAATTTGATGCAACGTTTGGACTCTTTCTTGCACTACGTGGTATTTAACGCATGGCTTACGGCTTGAACATGGTTTTGCATGGTTTGACTATTCAAAGTTGTTTTTGTCTTGCATATATTATTGCCATGGAAAGTAGAATCCTTTATATGTCAACTTTTCCAAAAGTTATATATATATATAATATAATATAATTTTAAAACGTAATATATATATATTATATTATATATATAATATTGTAAGGGCACAAATCGAGCTTTGTGTTGAATCGAGCCTCCGGATTAAGCCTATGAGCCCTAAACAATGAATTTATAAAGAGCAGGATTCTAATCCAGGGGTTTGGGCGGTAAATAACATAAAAGGTTTGGTTTGATCACAGAACATATGCTTACTTATCAAACGTTGACGAAATATTACTTCCTATGTTACTGCCGAGGACAAATGTTTGGGTTTCCTTACAAGTTCTTTCTCTTTCTCACTTTCTTTGATTTTTTCTCCCCCTTCACTCTCTCGTCTTCCTTTTCCTTTTATAGGCCTGCCTCTCTCACCCTTCCTTCCCCCACGTGTAATCCAGGTGTCTCATTTTTCTTGATACTTGTCCCATCGTTCCCCCTTACTCAAATCCCTGGTGGTGAAAGTAGGGCTGAATTTCAATTTTCAGATGTCACCTCTTCATTAATGCGGCCAGAGGGGCAGGTATGGTGCCTTTAATGCGGTGGCAGCAGCCTTTTCTCTGATATTTGTCCATCAATTTCCCTTATCTCTTATCTTCACCCTTTCGGTTATTTATACATATGGTCCTTAAAGATGGAGTCTTTGAACCACCGGGCCATTAACACTGTCCTCGGCGGCTTGCTTCCGAGGGAAATATCATCCTCGGACGTGATACCCTGTGGTGCTAAGCTCATGCATGGCAACTTTCTTCGTCATGTGGCAGCGCTGGAAATAGTCATTATATCCTCGGATCATTCTAAACTGTCGGGTCAGATTTTCCTCTCTATGGGGGCCCTTTGGGCCAGCCCAATACATGATTTGGGCCTATGGGCACCACAATAGCCCCTCGAAATCCTTATTTCTACTCTGTGGAGAGGAATGAGGGTTTCGATGTACGCACACGTAAGGCAATCCGTTCCTGACGCTTCAATCTGCGGGACGCGCTTCAATTAAATGTTGGCGGCTTTATGTTCCCTGTTTTTAACCGCTGGATGTTCATCTGACGGACAGGCGTATTTTGAGGAAGCAGGCGGGAGGTCTCCCGCTTTACGCATTCCCACGAAATAAGAACTGCTATTTCAAATGTTCCTTATTCATTTTCAGAGTCTGTACATCGAATCTAGCCCTCCCTGCCATCTACATGCGTCTCTGGTCCTTTCAATTCTAAGCCGAGGTGACCTAGTTACTTAAAAGTAAGTACTCCAACTTTCTGCTTTCGTTATTACTGCTCGTTCCTTCTTGTTATCCTTGTATTTTCTGTCATCGGCAGTCCAAACTCCCCACCTTAACATAGTGTTCTTTCCATAGTTTTAGGAAATGGGTAGATTTGCATCCCTAGTGAATACTCCTGAAAAAATAGAGGAGTTTAAGGTTAAATACGGAATCCCTCAGGGAGTATCCATCAAGTATTGTGAGTAAGGAGGATGGCTCACCGATAGGGACACCGGTGAGGTGGTAATCCCTATGATAGCGTTCTTAGAGGGGGGAATGAGGATCCCTATGATGCCCATCACTAGGGATTACCTTAGAACGTCAAGGTTATCTCCCACCTAATGTGCCCCGAACATGTTTAGGATCTTAGGAGCCATCGATGTCCTAAACGAAAGGCTAGGATTAGGGCTTACTCACCGCGAGGTGAATTGGGTGTATAACCTTTACCACCTAAAAGGGCACACATATTATTTAAAGTTTAGGCATCCTGAGGTTAGGTTGATCCAGTGCCTTCCCCATTCCAACAAGGGTCTGGATAAAGATTTCCTTATATTGTCCGGGGACTGGCATGACGGTCTCCCCTGTCCGACGAGGGAGGGGGAACCTGGTAAGTATTCGAGTAGTGTCAGTTTACCTTAAAGATTTTTATTTTTTTTTTACATTCGTTGTCGGCTGTGTTTTCTCTGGCTTGCCCTTGCTAAATCGTTTTTGAAATGTGTGTAGATCACCGTGCGCTTACTCGTCGCGCCAACCTTATCAATTTTGGTTGTCTGAACAAAATCTTAAAGGCCGAGGTATTCGTGCATTCAGACGGTCAGTTACGCGTCGCACATCTCATCCTCGGATACACGCCTATATCCTCCGCCTTCCAAGTTCCTAAGTGCGTGATTAAAGAGAAGGACCCTCGGCTGTCGAGGATTAGTGTAGCAGTAGAGGGCTTCTTGTTACCCGCCGGCACTCCCGTGCCCCGAGACGTCTTGATTACTGAGCCTGTGAGGGTCGTCCCGGGAGCCACTCATTTGGCTACGCCCTCGACTCGACCTAGATTAGGTGAAGGTTCTACCTCTCAGTCAGTCGCCAAGGTAGAAGAGGAAGAAGAAGAAGAAGAAGAAGAAGAAAAAGAAGAAGAAGTTGTTGAACTTTCAGATTCTGAGGAGGAGTTCGAAGCTTTAGATCAGCTCTTTCCGCCCAGGCATCCCTCTCCCGTCGTCGGATCTCCCTCTCTCACATCCTCAGACGACGACGACCAACCTTTGGTAAGAATGGGGATCCAGCGTAGACCCAAGCCCAGCTTGAAGGACGTGTTAGAAGGGCAAGTTGGACCGCAGGAGCTTCCTAAGGCGCCTCCCGCCAAACCTAAGGACAAGGGGACTGAGAAAGTTCCCTCGATAAAGGTTACACTCCCTCCTTCCTCTCAAGTTCAACACGTCGATCCCACTGATCATAAGAGAAAAAGGGATCAGCCCAAGGGGAAGGAGATAGTCGACGGGGGCAAAGACCTCCCTACTAAAGAGACTGATTCGGAGAGGGGAAGCAAGCATGCTCGGCATGCCTACACAAGATCGGAGAGGCGAATTGACCCTCCAGCGGCATTTCACGCGCCCATTTGGGCTCCCCAAATGCATGTGGACGATCAGGCTGTCACTGCAGACGCGTCCATTAGGGGATCCGATGAGGGCACCGCTGCCTGTATTGCTGATGCATTAGAGCAGGCGCTGTTACTGCCCGAGGATATGGGGGAGCTGCGTAGGATGAGGGATCATAACGTCTTTATGACCCTCAAAAAAGAGTTAGCTATGGTAAGGATTCAAATTGGCCGATCCTCGGCACTTATGCTTTTCTTTGCCCTTCTTCCTTTTCTTTTTTTTTTTATATATGTAGTGTGCCATTTACTAACAATGTTTGTACGTAGGCTGTCCAATCTGCCCATAGGGCAGAGGAGATCGCTGCCAGCTCCTACAGAGCGCTAAAGGATGAGGAGGTAAGGCTGGATCACACTAGGAAGATACTGGAGCTTAAGGATAAGAAACTCCAAGAGGTGACCACCAGCTTGAGTAAGGCGGCGAGTGAGAAATCAGGCCTAGAGGCCGAACTGAAGAACACCGCCAGGCAGGCCGAGGATCAGAGGCTGCTGCTCAAGCGCGCCAATGAGGATCTTGCCTCGGCCAGGACGCTGGCAGAAGGCCTTGCGAAAGATCTTACAACGTCCGAGGAGGCTAAGGAGGAAGCTCTCAAGGCCAAAGAAGAAGCGCTTACTAAGGCACAAGCAGCCGAGGCAATGGTTGACGAGGCTGAGCAGAGCGGCTATGATATGGGAGTGGCAGAAACCACAGAAACATTCAAAGCCCAAGTGCCGGGGGTTTGTAGGGATTACTGCCTCCAGGTGTGGAAGGAAGCTCTCTCCCAAGCCGGAGTGGATGCTTCCTCTCCCCTATGGAAGGTGGAGAACGCCTATATTCCCCCCGCAATCCGCGTGGCTGCCTCTAGCTCAGCCAAGGATGATTCCCCTCCTTCCTCAACTGGGGTGCAAGTAGAGGAGAGTGTTGCCAACGATGCTGCCCCTACTGCCTAAGCTAAAGATGCACCGCCTCCTCCTGCCCCCAAGGAGCTGCCCATCAACCCCGAGGTTAGCGGGACTATGGAGCTAGTCCTAGCGACTTTGCCCATAAAGCCTAAGGAAAAGGTTGAGGGGTCCTCGGCCTCAGTGGTGCCTCCTGCTGATCCAAAAGACCAGACCCAGCCCAAGCCATGATTACTCGTGCCTTAGCCGCTACCCGTTCCTTCTCTCTTTCTAGTATTTGCCCTTGTATTTTTATTCTTTAGTTTCGGTTTTTTACCTTCTTTTCTTTGTAACTTGACAAATTTGGTTATGAGTGTATTGATAAATCTTTCGTTCAATGAAAAGAGTTCTCACTTTAAACTGGTATTTTGTGTTATACTTGGTGTTGAGATCTTATTTCGTTGTTACACATGCGATGTGACGATACAACAACTTGTATCCACAGTATGTACTTATAATTTTCTGCCCTTAGTCAAGGAAATTTGTGCAATTCCTATGCGTGCAAATGTTTTAAGTGATGACTGCCAACTCTTGCTCTTAGAACTTACTTAACAACTATTTTCATGACAACGTGTTAAAAAGGAACATAATGACATATTTCACACCTGAACTAACAGTCCCTCAAGCTTTGCGCTTAATATTTAACAACAAATACAGACCCGTTCACTTAGTAACTTTCAACGTTGTTTTTACATCAAGGAAAAAGATTCGAGATAACCTTATTTCTTTGCTTTAAATTAAGATAGAGGGTCTGTTGATTCAGCGTGACCTTAATTAAACTTGAACTAAGGTAGAGGATCCGAGGACCCGGCGCAACCTTACTTTTTTGTTTTGAATTAAGATAGAGGATCTAAAGATCCGACGTAACCTTAATTAAATTTAGACTAAGGTAGAGGATCCGAGGACCCGGCGTAACCTTACCTTTTTTATTTGAATTAAGATAGAGGAGCTGATGATCCGGCGTAACCTTAATTAAATTTGGACTAAGGTAGAGGATCCGAGGACCCGGCGTAACCTTACTTTTTTTATTTGAATTAAGATAGAGGATCTGATGATCCGGCGTAATCTTAATTAAATTTGGACTAAGGTAGAGGATCCGAGGACCCGGCGTAACCTTACTTTTTTGTTTTGAATTAAGATAGAGGATCTGATGATCCGGCGTAACCTTAATTAACTTTGGACTAAGGTAGAGGATCCGAGGACCCGGCGTAACCTTACTTTTTTGTTTTGAATTAAGATAGAGGATCTGATGATCCGGCGTAACCTTAATTAACTTTGGACTAAGGTAGAGGATCCGAGGACCCGGCGTAACCTTAGGCACAACAGAGTTAATTGTATAAAAATGATATGTATAAAATGACAATAACACTTTTCATTAATAATAATATCGTTTCAAATTACTTACATTCCAAGGATGGGGTACAACTTTTTCATCCAAATCTGCCAGGTAATAAGCTCCTATTCCAGCTATTGTTGTGATGCGATACGGTCCTTCCCAATTAGGTCCGAGCTTTCCCCATGCTGGATTTTTGGTATTACCCACTACTTTTCTCAACACTAAGTCTCCAAGAGCAAACGGTCTCGGGTTTACGTTTAGATCGTACCCCTGCTTCAGCTTTTGTTGATAATGAGCCAGATGGATCATCGCAGCTTCTCTTCTTTCCTGAACCAAATCCAGATCTTTTTCTAGTAGCCTATCATTACTCTCCGGGGTGAAGGAACTTGTCCTTATCGTTGGAAATCCCATTTCCGAAGGTATAACAGCCTCGGCGCCATAAGTCATTGAGAATGACGTCTCTCCTGTTGATCGGCGAGGTGTGGTCCGATACGTCCACAGGACATGAGGCAACTCTTCCACCCATCTTCCTTTGGTGTCCTCCAGTCTCTTCTTCAGCCCGTTCACTATAACTTTGTTGACAGCCTCGGCCTGCCCGTTCCCCTGCGGATAAGCTGGTGTGGAGTACCTGTTGGCTATGTCGAGGTCACAACAATATTGCCTAAACATCTTGCTATCAAACTGCAAATCATTATCTGAGATGAGGGTGCGAGGGACACCAAATCGGGTGACGATATTCTTCCACACGAATTTCTTCACATCAACATCCCTGATATTTGCCAGGGGCTCGGCTTCCACCCACTTAGTAAAATAGTCTGTGGCCACAATCAAATACCTTCGATTCCCAGGCGCCTTTGGGAAAGGACCCACGATGTCCAGACCCCATTGCGCAAAAGGCCAGGGGCTCGTCAGGGGGTTGAGAACGCCCCCAGGTTGGTGAATGTTTGGGGCAAACCTTTGGCACTGATCGCATTTCTTCACGTAAGTTTGAGCTTCTCGTTGCATGTTGGGCCACCAGTAACCTTGTGTGAGGGCTCTGTGAGCCAAAGACCTCCCCCCCGTGTGACTCCCACAAATTCCTTCGTGTAGCTCTTCCAGAAGCAGCTCAGTCGCCTCTGGATGTATGCATAGCAGATATGGGCCGGAGAAAGATCGTTTATAAAGTTTATTGTCCTCGGCCAGCCAAAATCGAGAGGCCTTCCTACGTATCCTGTCCGCTTCAACCCTTTCCTCAGGCAGAACATCATCCTTAAGGAAGGATATGATGGGGTCCATCCAGCTAGGTCCCACCCTGATCTGATGAACGCGGATGACATTTCCAATATTTCTCGAAGGTTTAGGTAAGTCTTCAACTAGGATAATCCGAGGTAATCCTTGCGACAACGACGTGGCAAGAGTTGCTAGAGAGTCGGCATGTGCATTGTTATTTCTAGGAACATGGGATAAGGTAAAGGATTCGAACTTACTTTGTATCATCTTGGCTTGACTCAAGTAGTCTTGCATTCTCGGATCTCTAGCCTCCACCTTTCCCTCCATTTGGCCCACAACAAGTTGCAAATCCGAGAACACTTGCACGATCTTTCCTCCCAATTTATGAACCATCTCCATCCCTTTTAGCAAAGCCTCATACTCGGCCTCATTATTTGTAGCCGAGAATCCCAGTCTTAAGGACTTCTCCAATGTGAGACCTTCTAGGGTCGTGATTACTAAACCCACTCCAGATCCCCTTTGATTGGCAGCTCCATCAATGTACACGGTCCAACCCATAAGACCTTTGCCTGCCACCATACCAACTGATTTTACATCAATGCCCCTATTAACGGCACTATCTCTTATTGTGGGCTCAGCAAATTCTGCTACCAAATTAGCCAGTACTTGACCCTTTATTGAGGTGCGCGGCATGTACTTTATATCAAAAGAGCCCAAGATAGTCCTCCATTTTGCAATCCTGCTTGTATAATCTGCACTCCGGAGTATGGCTTTGAGGGGAAGCTGGGTCAGGATAACCACCGTATGAGACTGAAAATAATGGGGGAGCTTACGTGTACCATGCACTATGGCTAGGATTGCATTTTCTAATGGTGGATAACGTATCTCGACTTCATGCAGGGACTTACTCACATAATAAACTGGCTTCTGTACATCCCCGTCGACCCTTATCAGCACCAGACTAACGGCATGGGCGGCCACTGCAATATATGCAAATAAGACCTCATCAACTTCAGGCCGAGACATGATAGGAGGATAAGAAAGATATTCCTTAAGTTTTTGAAAAGCAACAGCACATTCCTCTGTCCATTCGAACCCTTTCCACTTGTTCAATAATTGAAAGAATGGCCTACACCGGTCAGCAGATCTTGAGATAAATCGGTTGAGGGCCGCGGTCATTCCAGTCAATCTTTGCACCTCCTTTGGATTCCGGGGCGGTTGCAGGTTATTGATGGCTTTGACCTGAGCGGGGTTAATTTCGATTCCTCTATGTGTCACCAGGTAGCCCAGAAATTTTCCAGACCCTACCCCAAAGGAGCACTTGGATGCATTGAGTCGTAACTTGTGCTTTCTCAGTGTCTGGAAAGTGTTATCCAGGTCTGGTATATGGGCCGAGATGGTTTTACTCTTAACCACCATATCATCAACGTATACTTCGATCGTTTTTCCTAGTTGTGGTTCAAACATTCGTGTCATCATTCTCTGATAGGTAGCCCCTGTATTCTTCAAGCCAAAAGGCATCACCTTATAGTGATAGTTTCCCGTGGGTGTGACAAAGGCTGTTTTCTCTTGGTCTTCTGGAGCTAAGGGTATTTGATGGTAACCTTGGAAAGTGTCTAAGAAGCTCATCCGAGGATGACCCACAGTAGCGTCCACCAACTGGTCTATGCGGGGCATTGGAAATGAGTCCTTAGGACAAGCCTTATTCAGGTCTGTAAAGTCTACACACACCCTCCACTTTCCGTTCTTCTTTTTCACTACCACTGTGTGTGCCAACCATTCTAGGTAGAATACCTCCTTGATTGCCCCTGCCTTCTTAAGTTTCAGTACCTCTTCCTTTACAGCGTCAGCATGTTCCTGAGACGAACGCCGAGGTGGTTGCCTCCTCGGTACTGCTGTTGGGCTGACGTTGAGGTGGTGACAAATGAAGTTTGGGTCAACCCCTGGAGCCTCGTAGGCATCCCATGCGAATACATCAATGTTTCGTTTCAGAAATGCAACCAGTTCTTCTTTTTCCCGGGATGGCAATTGACTTCCTACTTGGAAGAATTTTTCTATATCATCTGCAATAATCACTTTCTCCAGATCTTCACAGCCGGGCCTTTCAACCTCGGCCTCGTTCGGTTCAGCCGAGGATTCTAACTGCTATAAATTCTTTTTGGCCAAGGCTTGAGACTCCTGTGTTGTTTGATGTGTAATGGCTGCTGTTATGCATTGCCTCACCATGGACTGACTGCCTAGTATTTCTTCAACTCCATCCTCGTACGGAAACTTTACTTTAACATGTAGAGTTGATGAAACAGCGCCTAAAGCATGCAGCCATGGTCTCGCCACTATAGCTGTGTAAGGGAGTAGGCGTCTACTACAATAAAATCCACGTCCACCACTACTAGCCCCGACTGTACAGGTAGTCGGATTAACCCCTTTGGAATAACCGCCTTCCCCTCAAAACTTATCAACGGGGAGTCATAAGCTGTGAGATCTTCAGGCCTCAAATTGAGCCCCTTGAACAAATCTGGGTACATGATGTCAGCTCCACTACCCTGGTCAACTATCACTCTCTTCACATCATAACCCCCTATTCTTAAGGTGATGACCAACGCATCATCATGCGGTTGGATAGTGCCAACTTTATCCTCCTCTGAAAATCCCAACACAGGCAAGGGACTTCTCTTAAGCCTCTTCGGCTCAGCGTTGATGTCGTCGGCAGTGGGACGTAGTACTGACATTATTCTGGTAGGACATGACCCTGTCCGACCTGGCGCTGCGAAGATGACATTGATCGTGCCCAATGATGGCCTCACATTGTTGCTTCCCTGGTTCACGGAACCCAATTGGGTGCCTGGTTCATTAGGTCGATTCATAAATTGCCTTAACCTCCCCTCCTTGACCAGTTGATCCAAGTAATTCCACAGGTTCCTGCAGTTCTCTGTGGTGTGACCCTTATCCTGGTGATAATTGCAATAGAGGTTCTGGTTATGTTTGGTAGGGTCTCCTATCATCCTACTGGGCCATCTAAAGTACGGTTCTCGGCAAATCTTCTCCAACACTTGCTGCACCGGCTCACGAAATACAGCGTTCACTGTTTGGGGCGGGGCCGACCTAGTCTGGCTAGTGAAATTTCTTCGCGGCCATTTGCTGTTATACCTCTCTGCCTTGAAGTCCCTACTCTCATGAGGGACAGTTTTCATCTTCCCTTTACTTTGCTGCTGATCCTCCTCAACCCTCTTATACTCGTCGATACGATCCATAAGCCGACGAACTGTTTTTACCAGCTTCTTGGTCAAGGACTTTCTTAGATCATGTTCAACTGGAAGGCCGACCTTAAAGGTGTTAACTGCCACCTCATCAAAATCACCATCGATCTCGTTAAACGCTTCCCAGTATCTGTCCGAGTAGGTTTTCAACGTCTCGCCTTCTGTCATGGCCATGGACAGTAACGAGTCTAAAGGCCGAGGTACCCTGCTGCATGTAACAAAACGGGACCCAAACGCCATTGTAAGTTCCATATAGGAATCAATGGAGTTCGCCTTTAAGCTGTTGAACCATCTCATCGCGACAGGTCCTAAACTTGAGGGGAAAACTTTACACATCAAGGTTTCATTTTGTGAATAGACCGCCATGCGCTGATTAAAATGGCTCACATGCTCTACTGGGTCTGTTTTGCCATTATAGATGGTGAAGTTTGGCTGCGTGAACCGACGGGGGAGCTTTCCCCTCTCAATACGACGTGTAAAGGGTGATTTGGAGAGTTGGAGCAGCGCTTTCCCCATAGCGTTGCTGCCCAAGTCCCTGGGAAGGGATTTTTTGCTCGCCATATCATGGGGACTCCTTTCTTGGTAAGAAAAAGTCTCACTAGGAGGAGTTGCCGATCTCGGCTTATAGCTACTGCTCTGGGAGTCATCTGACGAAGGGTCAGATATGGAAGGCATCCGTTTGCGTTTGACCCGACGTAATTTCCTTTTCAGATGGTCAATTTCCCTCTGCATGGCCCTAGTATTTGCCTCACTAGAGCCCCTGCTTCTGTCCTGCGGATTACCGGCAGTTCGCCCCGAGTGCACACTGCCTTCTCGATCTTCTATATGTTCTGTCTGTTGGAATGGATCCTCGTGCTGAGATCCGAGAGATTCAGCATGGTCTGGATTCAAACCCGCCATCATGTTATTTGCACCAAAAACTCAAGGATTCCCACAGACGGCGCCAATTGTAAGGGCACAAATTGAGCTTTGTGTTGAATCGAGCCTCCGGATTTAGCCTATGAGTCCTAAACAATGAATTTATAAAGAGCAGGATTCTAATCCAGGGGTTTGGGCGGTAAATAACATAAAAGGTTCGGTTTGATCACAGAACATATGCTTACTTATCAAACGTGGACGAAATATTACTTCCTATGTTACTGCCGAGGACAAATGTTTGGGTTTCCTTACAAGTTCTTTCTCTTTCTCTTTCTCTCTCTTTCTCACTTTCTTTGATTTTTTCTCCCCCTTCACTCTCTTGTCTTCCTTTTCCTTTTATAGGCCTGCCTCTCTCACCTTTCCTTCCCCCACGTGTAATCCAGGTGTCTCCTTTTTCTTGATACTTGTCCCATCGTTCCCCCTTACTCAAATCCCTGGTGGTGAAAGTAGGGCTGAATTTCAATGTTCAGATGTCACATCTTCATTAATGCGGCCAGAGGGGCAGGTATGGTGCCTTTAATGTGGTGGCAGCAGCCTTTTCTCTGATATTTGTCCATCAATTTCCCTTATCTCTTATCTTCACCCTTTCGGTTATTTATACATATGGTCCTTAAAGATGGAGTCTTTGAACCACCGGGCCATTAACACTGTCCTCGGCGGCTTGCTTCCGAGGAAAATATCATCCTCGGACGTGATACCCTGTGGTGCTACGCTCATGCATGGCAACTTTCTTCGTCATGTGGCAGCGCTAGAAATAGTCATTATATCCTCGGATCATTCTAAACTGTCGGGTCAGATTTTCCTCTCTATGGGGGCCCTTTGGGCCGGCCCAATACATGATTTGGGCCCATGGGCACCACAAATATAATATAGGTTTATATTACGTTATATATATTTATATATATTAATGCTAGTTTTATGAAATTTATTCCTAATGAGATTAGGATTATGTTTTTCACGTGTCTAGCATTATTATGGTTATTGACCTTAAAAACCTGTATTTTAAAATATCTAGTGGGAGAGAGATGCAAGGGTTGCATATCACGGCCTCTATTGTTGGTTCATAGTAGTGTGAAATATATACTTTGTCTTTGCCTCGAGCTTAGCATTCCATGCGGAGAGTATTTATTTCATGGTCCTACAAGATTGAATTTCCTAATTTATAGTGGTTTGATAAACACCTTGTCTTAGCTTCGAGCTTTGCATTCCATGCGGAGGGTATTTTTATCATGGTACCACAAAATAAGCTTGTTAAAGGGATGAAATGTGGCTACACATGATTCTAGACAATGGTATACACTAGACTAAGTATTTTAGTATCATCTATGTTGAGTTCTTGCTATTATTACTTAGAGGCTAAATGTAAAACGGAATATTATTAGTGTTTGATAAGAGTTATCATGATAGCACTAATAATAAGAGTAGTTCTCAATCAATCATAGTATTTAATATTCACTCTATGCTGAGGGATATTGAATATGGAATTGGGTTGTCGTTGCATATATTATTTTATGGTTTTATTAAGGTTCCATATTATATGCTAATATGCTAAATTGATAATGTCCAGTTTACTTATTGTATTCATGTTTATTATTTTTAGATTTAAATCATGGCATCATTTAGCCCACCTGTTGCTATTCTTAACCAAAACAAACTGACTGGATCCAACTATGTTGATTGGAAAAGAAACTTGGACATTGTTCTTACTACTGAAGATCACAAATATGTACTTACTCAACCATGTCCTAGCTTTCCTTCACTAGATGCTCCTCTTGAGGAAAAACAACGATATGATCGTTGGCAGAAATCTAATGAGATGGCCAAGTGCTACATCCTAGCATCTGGACAGCCTATACACAATTGTAAGTACTAATGATAATCTCTTCAGCCCTGTGGGCAAACTGGATAGCCTATACACAATAGTAAAGTGGAGCAAAAGGATATGGTCAAAACATAAAACCTAAGTGTAATAGATAATGAAATGAGTAACAGTTAAATAGGATTCTTACCATAGCAAGCTCCTTTTTTAATGTCATAAAGACATTTTGATCCCTCATCTGCCTTAGCTCATTCATGTCCTCAGGCAACAGAAGAGCTTGTTCTAACGTGTCTACCACACAGGTAGCTGTTCCTGTGTCAGAACTCCTGATGGAAGCATCAGTAGTAAGCGCATGATCATCCATGGTCATTGGTGGAGCCCAAATTGGGGCAAACGCAAGCGCATAGATCTCGGTCCCTTTTTTTAGATCTCGTTTGAGTTATGTGAGCCTGTTTAACTCCCTTTTCAGGCTCCACATCCTTAGGAGGGAGGCTTTTCCCTCCCTCAATCACGTCCTTCCCCTTATGCTGATCCCTCTTTCTTTTATGATCAATTTGGTCAGGGCGTTGAGATTGGGTAGGTGGGGGAGGAGGTAGTTTAGGCTAAGAAGACTTCTTTGGGCCTTTATCCTTGGTCTGAGGATGTTTGGTCTGAGCAGCCATTTTCAGGCTCTTGATTCCCCACCTTGGCTTCCATTAGGTCTCTAAGGTTCTGTCTAGGTTTGCGCTGAATTCCCATTGGGTCAAGGCTATGAGTTTCTCCTTGTTTTTTACTTGAAGATGATGTGCCGAGGTCACCAGTTCAATTCTCAAGAGAGGGGGGTTGGTTGAAGACTTCAAATTCGTCCTCGGAATCTGAAACTTTAACAATTTCTTCTTCTTCCTTTACGCTGGGTTGAGAAGAGGTCGCCTCACCGACTGTGTGTTGGGTTAGAAGAGGAATCAAGGGAATACCGTCAGGTATGGGTTGCGTGATGAAGGTGCCTTGAGGAACGGGGGCACCCACAGGTAAAAGGAAGCCCTTGGCAGCAACACTTATCCGGTGTAAGCGTGAGTCTTTTGTTCTAATTACACACTTTGGCGCCTAGAAAGCTTTGGAGATAGGATCGTAGCCGTGGATCAAATGAGCTACTCGGAGTTGGTTATATGTATGCACGAATACTTCAGCCTTCAATATTTCGTCCAATTTTTCGTGATTGACAAGATCGAAGTGGCGAATAGCTATGTGTGGATCTGTAAATTCATCAAGAAAAATATGATTAAATCGAGCAAATGTTTTTATATAAATTCAAATAAAAAAGAAAAGAAAGTGTGGTTGTGAGTAATTCATCTAAACCTAGAGTCTCACCTGGTTCCCCTTCCCTTGTCGGACAGGGGACGCCATCTTGCCAATCCCCTGATATGATTAGAAGGTCTTTTTTCATACCCTTGTTAGATTCAGGGAGACATTGGATTAATCTAACCTCGGGGTACCTAGATTTTAAATAATATCCCTACCCCTTCAAGTGGTGGAAATTGTAAATCCAGTTCACGTTGTGATGATTAAGCCTTAGACCTATCTTTTAAATTAGTGCATCTACAGAACCCAAAATCCTAAACATATTTGGGGCACACTGGGTAGGAGCTAGTCTAAAGGCCCAAAGGTAGTCCCTAGTAACCGTCCCCATTAGGATTTTCATCCCTCCCTCTATGAAAGTGATCATCGGGATAACTACCTCTCCCGTTCACCTTTTCTCATGCCACTCCTCTTCCGTACAATATGTAACGGATACCCCCGGGGGAATTCCATACCGAGCCTTAAATTGTTCTATCTTTTCATTAGAATCTACTAGGGAAGCAAATCTACCCATTTGTAGGAGAAGGTTAGAGGTATTGACGAATATAAAAAAGGACAGGTGAGTCAAGGAGAAAGAAACACAAAAAAGAGAAAAGTATGTAAAAAGATAATGAATAAGGAAGTTCGGGAAGACTTACTTTAGGACGAAACCACCTCGGTCTAATTCTTGGTAATTGTGAGGGCACGTGTAGATCGAAAAAGTTGGCAGATTCATTGTATGAGAGTTGAAGTGAGTAAGATGGTTTAAATTGTTGATATTTATATCAGCGAGAGTTATGAAGCGGGAAGATTCCCGCCTATGTTCCTATGCAATCCTCAGCCGTTAGATGTGCATCGCGTCGTCAAACGTAGGGGACAAAAAGCTGTCAGAATTAGGGGACGCTCTGCATGCTAAAATGTCAAGAACGTGTAGTGGGTAGTTCAAGGGACATCATCACAATCAAGGAAGAGGTGCGGTGAACACAAATTAACGGTGACAGATGTCGAGATCCTTTTTTCCTCCCGAAGTTGGCAGAAATGAGAATCTCAAGGAACTATTATGGGGTTAATGGGCCCAAGAATATATGTTGGGCTAGAGGCCCAATCTAAGGACATTGAATGATCCGAGGATGTGGGAATATCCCAAAAGGTAGTACTGATGGATAAAGAAGCGATGTCTAATAAAGGTTATCGAAGAAGGTGATCCAAGAAAGAGTATGTCCTCGTCTATTTAAAGCCAAGGTAGGAGAGAGCTATCTGGCGTCCAAAGGTGATATTCTAGGAAATCCTATAAGTAAGGGTAGGCATGATGGATGTACAAGATAAAGCTATTACCACCGCATTGAATGCTCTGTAGCTAACTCTCTAGCTGCATTAATGGGGAAGTGATGTCTGAGCATCAGGGTTCAACCTTACAACTGCCTCCAAAGACTTCAGGGATAAGATGATGGGATAAGTATCTAAATCAGTAATCTGATTCATGCGTGGAAGATGGAGAGAAGAAGGGGGATGATATAAAAGGCAAAGGAAGACATTCAATAGGGGCATCGGAGAAAAGAGAGAGAAAACACTGTACACATTAGCACTCATGATTGTAATCTATCTTTGAAAGAGTGAAAGATAAGATCCATTATCCTCGGCCTGAGTCCGAGAACAATTTCTATTACATAAACTATCCAACGTGTATGATGTTGCAATCTAACCCATCATTTTTGTTATTTAACACCACTAAAACCTATATTTCAAGCCCACTCTCTACAGATTTCATTGTATTGGGCTTTTTGGGCCTATTCCATTCTTACTTTTGGGTTTGGATGCAAATTGTGACCTTACAATGCCAAATTATATCTGTATGTATACTTACCGTAATCTACTCATAACATATTTTATAGACTATGGTTATAATAAGGTGATGTGATTTGAACCCTAGACATCCCTATTAGAAACACCAAGAAGTGCCAATTGAGTTACAAAGCTCTTGAGTGAAATATTTTCAATAGTATGAAAGTAATTTTAAACTAGAGCGAAAGTAAAAAAAAAAAAAAAAAAATCTATATACAGAACAATCATTTACAATGCAAATTTCTTTGATCCTCTCTTTTTGTTAGTTTGAACCTTTTGTATTATCTTAAATTTTTATAAGAAAGTTGATAAATTAATACATTGATTTTAATTACTAAAAAAGAAAATTGAAGAGACTTATATTTCCTTTTCTTTTCTGTGAGAATTAGTAAAGACTGGAGAAGGGCTTTGATGTTTGCCAATGTAAAAAGGTCAACACCAACATCCTATCCAAGCAAGCAGAAGCAATTCATTGGGCAATTATCTTGGCAAGTTGCTTAAATATGCATAATGTTAGAGTGAATAGTGATTCTAAAACCTACACTATTGCAACCATAACTCCCAAGCAGCGAATTCCCTGAAAACTATTTAATTTTGCAAATGAAGTTCAAACTCTTGTTGTGCAATTTAGGTTGTGTTTGAGATAGCTTATATTGGGTAGCTTCTTTTACTATTTATCTTATTTTTGCTAATATTCATAGGTTCCATTGCACTTTTTTGTACTATTTATGAGTTTCACTGTACTCTTTCAGCTAATTTTTAGCTTACCTATAGTACTTTCAACAAAAAAATTTCAGTTTCAGCTAAATAATCTGTTTTCAATCGAACACTTAGTTTCTTAGATATTAGTCGGGTCAATCATGATTGTAACAAGGTTGCTCATATTATGGATAGATGGACTCTCATCTGAAGAACTCTATATTTGGTTTTATTTCTTTATTTATTTTAGTGAAGGCTTTGGCCCTTGTGTTTAGCTAAAGTTATTTCAGGGGAGGTTGCTTCCTATATGTTCTTTCCTTTTGTTGCAATAAAGCTTTGTTAAAATTAAAGTTAGATTTAAAAAAAAAAAAAAAAAGTGATTTATACATACTGTATTAATGTTAGTTTAACTGAGTTATACCAAATAGTGCTTGGTGAAACTAGTGAAAGCATTTTGTGTTTCAACTCTATACAATGAGCCTCTCACAACAATGAGCCTCACATATCAGTGGGTCCCACATACTGTGAGAGGATTGCTGCATGGAGTTGAAACTGATCAACCTCTTTGTATTCCTTTGGAGTCATGTCATTAAACAAGTTTAAAACCAAAAGTGCAATTGGATACAAGTTGCCAAAGGTAAATTGGTGGAGATTAGTTTGGCATTCTAATGATCTCATATTTTAGGGTTGCACATTTATTATGCTCTCATGATTTTGGGTGGATAGTTATCTATTAATTTGCTAATTTTTATACTAATTTAGGTTGTGTATAAGGTGGTTTTACCGAATCAACAGTTTTTGATCCACTCTTTGAATTCGTATCATGAATTATAACTAGTCATCTGTCAATTAATACTTAATTTTTTGCCTTTTATTTCACTTGCCAAAAATAAGAGAAAAACAAAAATGTCATCCCCTCTAGCTCCATCACCAACCTTCGACACACCACACAAGCAAGAGACAACCACCACCATCCTTACTAGTACCAGATTGACCCTGCCACTGCCACCACCTACACCTCCCTGTTTTCTTGACATAAACACCAATCCCATCACCATTGTTGTTGAATCCACTTCCTCTTGGACCACCACCACCACCTCTGCCTTGCTCCTTATCTTCTTGCCTAAGCATGGCAGCAATGGTATTGCAATCCCACTTAGGCTCAAATGTGCCCGCCTTTATTGCAGTCACGAAGTTGTCGCTTGACTTCTAGAAGTTTGGGGGCTGATTCGATTGGCGACCCCTGTGCAGCCATCAAATCGGTTCTCTTGGGTAGGAGAATGTCCAATGGAGTTCTTTTGGTGGTGTGGCTTGCATGGGTTAGAGAACTAAAGATTGAGGATGATTGTTGTTGTGGTTGTCTCTTGCTAGTTGTTTTGCCGGAGGTTAGCGGTGTTGGAGATTCTTTGGGTTTTTTTTTTTCTCTTATTTTTGGCAAGTAGAATAAAAGCCAGAAATTAGGTATTAATTGACAGATGGTTGATTCTAAATTGTGATATATGGAATGGAATAGAGAGAGTGGTACAGAAGATCTTGATTTGGTTTTACCTAAATGAGTGAAGTGGTCATCCTAGCTTTCATGTGCATTATGCTTGGGATCAAAATTGAAAAAATTAAAATGGACACTTGGCACAAAGTTAGACTACGATTAGAAGCTAGTTTGGAGTTGATTTGAATTCTGATTGTGCTTTGACTTTAATAAATTATATATGATACATGATTAGCATATTGGTTGCAAAATTTTGAAGTTTATGATACTTATTTCAAATATCCCTATAGTTTAGGTGTCTAATTGTAATTAACCTTTTATATTCTATCATCTACAAAGAAGGTAGTACTTATTTCAAATATCCCTATAGTTTAGATGTCTAATTGTAATTAACCTTTTATATTCTATCATCTACAAAGAAGGTAGGGTCAAAGCGGCATTAAGCAAGAAGCTTTATTACCCGTTGGGGTCGTTGGAAGCTAAAGTCAAGGCACTGGAGAAAGCTGTAGATTTTGCTCAATGTTGGTATTTGGGATGCACACTTCGAATGTGACTCACAACTGGTCTCCAATGCAATTATAGGTTTGAGTAGTCCACAAGTGGCCTTTTGTAACATAGTATTTATCATAGATATTTTTGATCTATGCAAGTTTCACACGTTAAGCAAGATGGTAATAATCCAGCGCATATTTTGGTTCAATATGCCAAGGGGATTGGTAATTATGTAACTTGGGTGGAAGAAAATCCGGGTATCATTGAGTCGGCTTTGGCTCAAGATATATTGAATTTATCTTCAACTTAATAAAGTTACTAGTCTTTCATAAAAATAAAAAAAGCTTATGTAGTTGTCACAAGACTTAAAGAGCAGGAGCTAGAGAATGAGCAGATACAATGCAACTTCAACAATAATATCTTTCTGGTTTGCTTGTATGCCCTCTCTACTGCTTTGGTTTCAATTTCAGGGAAGCACTGCACAGATAGCCATAATTAACATTGGGTCCACTATAAAGATGAATATATGGGGAGCAAAATAAAACAGCCTCTGGACAGAAATATATACCTATTGATGCAATAACGCTTTCCTGTGGGAGGTGGACCATCATCAAAGATATGGCCAAGATGAGCATCACAAACAGCACACAGAACTTCCTGGCGAGGCATGAAAATAATTGACAAATCTAACTTTGATTTTACATTGCTTCCTATAGGTTGGTAATAAGAAGGCCAGCCAGTTCCACTATCAAATTTAGTAGAAGATCTGGGGAAGAGAATTCATATCACTCAGTTTAGGAGAAAGTTGAGTGAGCAAAACATGTTAGTTCTACTAAGAAGTCTCATTGAGAATTGAAAACTAACTCAAATAAAGGAGTATCACAGCATATGCAATTGTAAGTTCCACGGGTTTTGGTGTTCCAGTATTCCCTGAACATGAAAAGGAAAAATAGAAGATGAATAAGACAAATGGTATATCAAAAGAAGCAGTTGTCTTGACAGCATTAGCTCGAGCTTTCCTTATGCATACAGCATAAGCAGCATCTCCTGTCAATCAAGTATGTAAGCCTCTCTCTGGAAACTGGCTGATTCACATGTAAAGCTCTCCTGATTTATAAAGAACATTGCATGTTCCTCTGGGCTATGGATAGTGGCTTTCCAGAGTAGGATCAACCCATTTCAGTACATGCATGAAACCATCCTGTTGCAAGTATAGGCTTACATTCATGCGTGTCGCTGCAACTACTCAATTCTAAGACCAGACATCATCTACAAAAGGGTGGATCAAGGCCCTTGACTAGTTCCAGTCTCTCTACAAACAAAACCTCCAGTAACTATTGTGGTAATCAAAGTGTTGTTAACTCCATATCTGTACTATAGGCCCAAACTACATGCCTCATAACTGAATGGATGAGCCACCTCCAGATTCTCTCCCAATAAACTATACGCAGAACTACTCTAAGGGCTCGGAGGTTTTACCTATTCTTATTCCTCAGCAATTCAATCATTTCCCAAAAGGGCAGACCCTTGGTGATTTGACAATCTTCTTTCCATTCTTCTTCCTCTCATCTACCCCTCAGAGTCATCAAAGAACTAATTGGAATTCCCATTATTGTCAACAGGTAACCACTAGTTCCTATAGAGTCTTATTTGACTTGCAAGATTATTTTTTTAAATGAAGTCATAATTAGATATACAGTTATCCCATAATTTTTATTTTTCACAAATCAAGTCTGAGGCATTCACTGCATCCTACTTGGGCTTTTGGAAGCATTAAAAGAAGTCAAATTGTTCACATGTTTATTATAACAGCAATTATTTTGTCCAGAAAAAGGTAAGAATATTAAATGCAGTGAGAAAAAAAAAAGTTAACCAGTAGTCTGTACTGATCATACCCAGTGAAAGCTCTCTCGGTCCCCTTTTGACGTGTAATGTAAAATTGTTCCCCTGTGAGCCGCTTCTTCCATTCTTCATCACTTAGAGATTTATAGTCAATGCTTCCTGCCTCTGCACATGACATAGCAAATGACTCTCTAGTAGCCTTATGCTAACACAAGATTGAAGAACATCATCAAGATCTAAACATATTTTTATAGTCTTTACAGGACCAGCCACTCCAGGTGTCCCTTTAAAATTGATGTAGTATAGAGAGGAGTTGTTGTTTTGCTTTTTTTTTTTTTTTTGGGTTGTGGGGGGGGGGGGGGGGTTGGATGGGGAGTTGGTCATTCTTGTCCAATTATCTGTCATATTCTCAATTTAAATTATCTTTTCTATTAAAGATGAATTAACACGCAGAATGAGAATTTAGATGATGTGATCATGATTATTTCAGATTATATGCACTTTAAATTTTTATACTCTAAAGAGATAGAAATACACATTCTTCTGCCTAAAATAGGATGCTTATTTCAAATTCACAAGAATGATATTAGTACAACCTGCATTGGTCTATTTTTAACTTCTGAGCTAAACTTTTGTTGGAAACAGAAAGGAGTTGGACCATAAAAGGCAGATAATTTTGTAACTGTTGTAAACTTATATCCTAGTAGCTACTCTCAACTGTGTTTATCTAAAGCTCAAAGCTACTCTTATCCACACAAAGGAACAAGGACTATACATTTCAATCAAAACCCAGTTGTAAATAGTTTGAAATTAATATCTTAAAGAATAAATTTTCTTTATTAGAGACTTCAGGAAGATCTATAGTCTTGTGGAATGAAATTATAAGGGCCCGCTGGTTCAACCACAATGATATGAGCACATAGGAATGTCAGTATCAAATTATACAATAGACTGATTATCTATGATCTAGAAAAATAAATGAGCTAAAAAGAAAACCATTTGTAATCGACTTCAAGATCAAAGTAAAACTAGGTATTTCTTTTCTCACTTCCTCAAGATAAATGAAAAGGCAAATTAGATCAGAAATTGATCATAACTTAGAACTGAAGTGCCATATACTTAACGCCATTCCAAGAACTCTCTATCCATAACATATTTAACAAATTAAAAAGGTTATGCCCACATCTGTTGCAACAAAATATTTGACAATAACTAATGTTAACTGAAGAAAACTCTGGCCCTCCAAGTCTCCATTCAGTAGCATTCAAAATCATCTCCAATGTTCTTTGAGAATAACTACTATCACACTCTATACAATTTGACTTAAGAGGCAACCAAAACAACATAATACAGTATTAAATAATTAAAACCAAGAATCAGACATATCTGATCAGGCTAAAACAAAACAGTTAAAGATCTCATGTGTAGTATAGCCTATAAGCTGATATCACACCATAAGAAGCTAATTTCCATATGTTACAAAAGAAGTAGTAACAACTTCTTATGAACTTTGAGAACACTTCTACATATTAAATCAAAGCAAGTCCAGAGCTTAATTAAGCTTTGTTTATAAATTTCTGAGACAACAAGATTTGGGGTACAAATTAAGTACAAAGCCTAAATATATATCATTATTTGTATTCATTTTCCAAGTCTCCAGCTCAAAGACATCCGAATACTTTTTTTTTATTGGTAAATAAAAACTTTATTGAAAAAAGGAAAAAATACAAGAAGGAGAAAAAAATTTCCTTGGTACACAGGGAGTGTACAAGGAAAGAAAAGCCTACCCAAAATTACATAAATCTATGAAATTTAAAACAGAAGGCGTGGCAAGACCACTCAAAGCGGTCCTCCATTCAAATAAAGACTGAAGGAAAATGCGCTTCAACTCGATAATAGAACGCTCCTCCCCTTCAAAGATTCTATTATTCTGTTCTCTCCATATGTTCCGCATAATATACTGCAGAATAACACCCCAAACAGACGCTGACCTATATCGCCCAACACCACTATGCCAACAAGCAAGCAACTCAACCACTTGTTCAGGCATAACCCAGGGTATACCAAATAAAATGAATACAAAGGACCAAAAATCAGAGGCATAAGGACAATGAATGAGCAGGTGGTCCACCGATTCCCAATCATTTTTACACTAACAACACCTGTTAACAACACAAATATTTCTCTTCCACAAACTATCCAAAGTTAGATACCACCCCTTCGCTGCTGTCCAAGTGTAAAAAGCTATCTTAGGAGGAGCTTTTGCCTTCTAAATATTTTTCCAAGGGAAGGAATGATTAACTCTGTTAGATAAGACAGAATAAAATGATTTCACTTCAAAAGAACCAATCCGGGTAGCAACCCACAAAACTTTATCTTCCTCATTCCAATCCACCTTAGAAGAAAAAAGAAGAGCAAAGAAAGATTCCAAACTTGCCAATTCCCAATCTTGTATCAGTCTAATAAGAAGCATATCCCAATGCACAATCCCATTATGCCAACACAAATACTCTGCTACAAACACATCCTTATTCCTTGCTATGTGTTATGACATCAGTTATACTTCCTTGAGAGGTAATTCCCCACACCATAAATTGTCCCAAAAATGAATTCAAACACCCCTTCCCACCTCTAATCTGATATTTTGAGAAACTCTTCCCCAACCACCTCTAATACTTTTAATATCATGAGTTTCATTCCTTCTAAGGTCAAAATCTGACAGCCAACAATTTGACAATGATGCAATATGCTAAAGTGAACTGCGGTATTTTCAAATGAGAAATCACTAATCAATACTTAGTCGTGGTGAGATTGCCAACATACATGATCAGTTCTAGCTTCCTATTTCAACTTCTAAGACCTTCAAAGAAAGTAGTTGTAGCAGTTACTTTCAAATTATACTCAACAATATTTTTCATGCACCTCTTCCTTTGGAGTGCCCCTTTCTCTAATCAACATAAATGGGCTTGCTTATACCATCTATTTCCTATACCCTATACAATTTTTCATTAAGATGATCCATTTGGAAATTTATTTCTCCCACTGGAGTGGGGCAGGAGGTACACCAATTCATTCTTAACCCAACTTCACTCCGTTGGTCACTCCCAGATCATATATAGAAGTTTTTACAATTTATAAATTCTCCCAATTGTCTAAAGATTATCTCTCACACAAGCAACCCTCCTCAAAACCATGATCGTTAGTCGTTACACTGAAATCAAATTCTCCCTTCACCAAGTAAAATAAGGACAAGTGCATGGGTGCGTGTGAATTGAACACAACTTATCATCCAAATCAAGTTAAGATTAAATGAACCAAACTAAGAAATTTAATATATATATATATATATATTTATATATATGAAAGAAAGTAAAATTGGCGACCATATATAATAAGAACAATCAACACAAATGTATAAGAGAGTCTAATAAGAGAAACAAACCTTGAATGCTGTCTGGTTTCTGGGAAGAACCTGAGGAGCCCATTGCACGGGCTGATAATGAAACCCTCTTGGGTTTTGGTGAACCCAATCCGAAAAGCTTCGACTTGAAGCCAATTTGTAATTGGGTATTTGAGGAAATGAAACAAGATATAGTTGGAATTGGTAAGCAGCTTAAACTTGAACTATGATAAGAAACCATTGCCAGGTGAGTTTAAAATCGTGTGACTGAGGGAATACAGGAGAGTTATATATACTAGCCTCGTCACACATGCTTCGCGCGTGAGATGCGACTTTTTATTTTATTTTTTCATTTTATTTTATTTTTTAGTGGTATTAGCAAAAAAAAAATTTATATTTTTTATTATATACATAATTTTTATTTTGAGAATCTAATTTATAATTAGATAAATAAATTTAAAAATCAATAGAAAAGTGACATTATTTTTTAGGTAATGTTTTAGTGGAAGTCAGAATTTTATTTTTACCGGATTATCTTCTAGTTTTGTCTTTATTTAAACATAAGAATGTAAGGGTATTTTAGAACAAAAAAATCCGAATTGTCTTTTAGTTTTTTTTTTTTTATATATATTTAGATTTGTTTTTGGATAAACGTGGGGTATTTAACTTATTTTTCTATTTTTTTTAAAAAATAAACATTTAGTTGCTTTAAATAAGTGGGTTAGTGGAGGAGTGTTCATATTTTGTAGGCAATATTTTAGTGTAAGTTAGACATGTATTTTTACCAAACTACCATTTAGTTTTGTTTTTACTTAAACTTAGGATTATAGGGGTATTTTGGAACCAAAAAAAAATCCGGTTTAAACAAGGGAAACTCCTTAAATAGTAATATAGATATACTAGCCTCATTGCATGGGCAAAGACGAGACTCTTTTTTTTTTTTTTTTAGGTGATAATAGCAAAAAAAATTATATTTTTTATTTTATATATATAATTTTTATTTTGAGAATCTAATTTATAAGTGGATAGATAAATTTAAAAATCAATAAGAAAGTGACCCTATTTTTTAGGTAATATTTTAGTGGAAGTTAAGATTGAATCTATTATAATTTAGAATTATTACATTTTTCAATAACAACAAAACTTAGATGTGTAATGAGTAAATTATTTCATTCAAAACGCAGAACACTCATCACCCTCCTAAATATTTTTGTAATTGAAAAATGTAGTAATTTCAAATTATAATGGATACAAATTATTAATCTTTACAAAAAAAATATAAGAGAAATTTGAAAATTATCAGGAGAATGGGAGTTAAAGATGTATCTACTTATAAAAAAAAAAGTGTATATATCTATTTAGTTTAGTTTTTTTTTTATATTTATTTTTGTTTTTGGATAAATATGGGGTGTTTCTTTTTAAGGAAAAAAAAAGTGGGTTGTTTAACTTATTTTTTTATTTAAAAAAAAAAACAATAAACATATAGTTATTTTGAAGAAGTGGGTTAGTAGAAAAGTAATCATATTTTGTAGGCAATGTTTTAGTGCAAGTTAGACATGTATTTTTACCAAACTATCATTTTGTTCTTTCTCTACTTAAACGTAGGGACATAGGGGTATTTTAGAACCAAAAAAAAAAATCCGGTCCAAATAGAGGCAACCGCTTAAATAGTAGTATATATATATATATAAGCAAACCTGAGGTACAGTATCTTAAGTTCCCTATTTAAAATTTTGATACCTGTCCCATTTAACAAACCAAGTAAACAGCGTTAAAACTAAAATATCTTTTTCTTTTTTTATTATTATTTCCTTCTTCCTTCTTTTTCCTGTACCTACAAAGGCTTGTCTTCCAAGACCTAAAACCCTTCTCTTCCAAACCACCCATGACCCTTCTCTTCCAAACCCAAAACAAATATTTCCTTCCTCCTTCTTTTTCTTATACCTGCAAACAGCTTTTCTTCCAAACCTAAAACTTTTCTTTTCCAAACCACCCATGACCCTTCTCTTCCAAACCCAAAACCAAAAAAGAAAAAAAAAAGAATATCTCATAGCTCTCTCTCTCTCTCTCTCTCTCTCTCTCTCTCTCTCGGTGTGTGTATGTATGTGTATCTGTTTCATTTCTTCTTTTTTGATCTATGATTCTTTCTTGCCTGATCTATGATGCTTTCTTCTTTTTTGATCTATGATTCTCTCTCTCTCTCTCTCTCTCTCTCTCTCTCTCAGTGTGTGTGTATGTATGTGTATCTGTTTCCTTTCTCCTTTTTTAATCTATAGTTCTTTCTTTTTTTATCTATGATTCTGTCTTCTTTTCTAATCTATGATTCTCTCTCTCTCTCTCTCTCTCTCTCTCTCTCTTGACGGAGATTTGAAGTCGTGGTTTCTCACAGTACAGGAAAAAAAGGAAGAAGGAAAAAAGAAAAAATTTTAAACCGTGGGTTAACGCCATTTGTTTGGGATGTCAAATTGGACAAATGTCAAAATTTTAAGTAAGGAACCAAGGTACTGTGCCTAAGCTACTAGTCTATGTGGTATGACATATATCTATTATCGATAATAGAATAGATATTTATTATACAGCTCAAAAATAAAATATTTATTTATTTTATTATCTATTTTATTATTTAAATTTAAGAAACTTAATAATAATAAAAAAACTCAAGAAAGCATAACTGATGTCATACCACATAGATAATAGAATACTAGCCTGCTCTTCTATTTTTTGGGTAAGGGTTTATTTAGAGCATTATTATAATTTGGGATTACTACATTTTCCAATTACAAAAAAAAAAAAAAAAAAAAAAAAAACCTAGGGGTGTGATGAAAAATTAACTCTTACAATCATCACCCTACTCTTCTAGTTTTTTTTTTTTTTTTAACTTCACTTTCCTTACTCACATTTTCTTTTGTTAAAAAAAATCTCACGATTTCCTCTCTCTTTTTTTTTTTTTCTTTTAAATCTCTTCCATATTTTAGGGGAAAAAAAAAGACTCCTACTATAAAACTGCTACTATAACTTCTATATCCATATCGTTATATTCAGGCATTAACAGATTTGATTTTGAAAGAAAATAAAAAGGCTAAATTTTAGGGAAATTTAAAAGATAAAGGTGGGGAATTGATGTGACCCTATCCTTATTTAAAAGTTTATTAAAAAAAAAAAAAAACTACACGTTTAAAAAAATCTCATATTCTATCCATGTACTATTTAAAAAATCTCACTTTCCATCCCACGTTTAAAAACTACCCAACCACCCTTTTTTTTTCTTTCAGATTCACGTTTTCCTCTTCTTCTTCTTTTCTTTTAAATCTCTTCCATATTTTGGAAAAAAAAGACTCCTACTATAAAACCACTACTATAACTTCTCGATCTATATCCTTATATTTAGGCACTAACATATCTGATTTTGAAAGAAAATAAAAGGCTATACTTTAGGGAAATTTAAAGATTAATGTGGGAAATTGGTGTGACCCTATCCTTATTTAAAAGTTTATCAAAAAAAGAAAAAGAAAATATACACGTTAAAAAAAATCCCATGTAAAAAGAAAATAACTCTCCTCTCACGTAGGAGCTTCTCTCTCTCATTTGCCAAAACGAGATTCTCCCTCCCTTTGTTTGATACTAAGGGCTTGCGGTTTTTTGTTTTTGGTTATTTTTACTTGATTCCAAATGGCAGAAAAAGTGATTGACAGTCTAGAAAACATGAAGTTGATAGCCGAGGAAGAAGAGATTATTGAGATATCTAATGAGGGTCAGCTAGTTGAGATTGAGAACTGTAATTTGAGTTTGATTGGAAAGTTTTTGACTTGTAGAGCCTTCAACAAAAGGGTGGCTTTGAGTATGATAAGGAAAGCGTGGGGCATGAATTCTGAGCTGCAGATTGTAGAGGTTGGATCAAATCTGTTTCAGTTCAAATATCAAATAGAATTTGACTTAAGCCATTTATTGAAAGGGGACCCCTAGAGCTTTGATAACCAAATGCTTTTACTAAAAAGATGGCAGCAAGGGATGACTGCGAGTAATGTTAAACTAGAGCATGCATCTTATGGATTCAAATTTGGGGGGCTCCTTTTGATATAGTGTCTCTGCAAGTAGCAAAAGAAGTAGGTAGCAAATTGGGCATGGTGGAAGATGTGGAGAGAAGAAGAGGGTAGGATACGCTAAATTATTTTTTATGAGGGTGCATGTTGCATTACCGGTCTCTAAACCTTTGAGGCATGGCAGATTTATTGTAGATTTAAATGGAGAACGTACATGGGTAAAATTTAAATATGAAAGATTGCTGATTTTTTGCCACTTTTGTGGTATACTTGGGCATGATCTACGTCACTATACGAGTCATTATGTACTTGAGGGACATTGGGGGGAGATAGACTACCAATATGGTAGTGATTAAAGGCTATTGGTGGTCGGCAAAGATCACTGATATGGACGAGTAGGGTAGAACCTAGTCCAGTCGAAAATCATGGGGAGGATGCTAAATTTCAGGAAGTGGAGACTGTGAATGATGGATTGGATAGCTTGAATCAATTGGATAATTCTGAAAAACATGGAAGAAACCCGGATATACAACAAAGAGACAATTTAGGGGATAGAGGTGTAGTGGATGTTGACAATACTTATGCTATCACTAATAATATGGATAAGGATGATGAGAGCTTCAAGTCACAATCTAATAGCTTCAAGGAAAACAACGTGACTAACATCAATGCGACTGAACAAGTTGGGCCGAATCTAACTGGACCAACTCAAACTAAATTAAAATCAACATGGACCAAAAATATGAGGATGGATTATGGGCTTGGAAACATCATAAGGGCCACAGATACACCAGGGCTTGGAAAGAGAGGAAGTCCTACTGATTTACATGCTACTTTACCAGATGAAGGGGAGAAAATACAGAGAAGAAAAAGGGAGAAATTGGATCAAAATAATGATGATGGATTGGCGAGGGTGGTTGACCACCCTTGTTGGGAGTAATGAAAATTCTAAGTTGGAACTACCAAAGGCTTGGGAACCCTTGGACAAGTCGTAGCCTTCGCAAGATTGTGAGGGAACAAGCTCCCAATGTATGTTTTCTTATGGAGACATGGTTAGATAAAGATGGGTTTGAAAAATTATATGGTGAATTGCCTTTTCCAAATAAAATCATTCTTAAGAAACTTGACTCAGGTGGAGGATTAGCTTTACTGTGGAAGAAAGATATTATGATGGATTTGACCAATTTTACTAATAATCATATACTTGCAAAAGTGAAGGAGGAAGATGGATTTATGTGGTGGTTGACATGCTTTTATGGATGGCTGGAAGTGCAGTATAAACACAAGTCTTGGGAATTACTTATGTTAGGGTTTGTGCCCAAAAATCCAATTTATTGGCATCTCATAAATAATCAAATTGTTTAATTATATGAGACTATTTATAAATGAACTAATGGGACATTATCATAGTCCATGAGATGCATTGTATGTGATTTAGTCACAGAAGATGTAAATCACAAGTTTTTTGTAAACTCAAAATGTAGTTCGTAGTCGATGATGAATTTGGCGTTTCATCTGCGAAGACTATAACACATCAACTAAGATGATTTGTCTTGATCATGAAAGTGGAGACTTCTAGTTGATGTGTTGATGTGTCTTAAGAGTTAAGACATATTGAATTGGACCGTTTTGAGATTAATTATTCAATCAACAACTGTCACCTGAATAATTAATCTCATGACTTCTAATTTCATAGACTCTTAATCCTGAGAGGGTAGTGAACCTGATCATGAAATATAGGTTACTTTAATATATCAGAAGTGAGATCTAATATTCATGGTCAAAACCTCGATATGTTGGGTAACCACACGTAGTGTTGAGAGAACACATATTCTTAAGATGAAATCCATAATCTTTTTTTGTAGAGACACGAAATATCCCCTTGAGATAAGTTTAATAAGAACTGGTTATTTAGGGCGTCCACTTTAGTAAGGAGTTACTAAAGCAAAAATTACTGTTCATTCTTCAAACCGTACAAAAATTTAGAAATTCTGCTGGAGATCTCCAGAGGATTGTTTGGAGTCGCTTTTAGACGGTGTGTCACGTATCTAAAACCTCCCGCCCATTTCTGATTTCCCTTTAAAATTGAAACCTAAAAGTAAAATCAAGAAAAAAAAGCCAGTCACAAAAACAGAGGAACAAGGCTGGAAAGGAAAATAAGAGAGGTAGAAATAGAGAAGCTTAGGGGAGTAGTACGGGACTGCGTGAGCAAGCACCTCTACTCCTCCGCCATATTCTTCGCAGACAAAGTGGCCGCCTTGACCAATGAACCTGCTGACATCTACATGCAGGCCCAAGCTCTATTCCTCGGCCGCCACTTCCAGTGCATCTTCGGTCTCCCCAACGCCTAAAAAATCGTCCTCACCGATCTCTGCTCTCGATACCTCGTTGCAAAATGTCTGGAGGAACTCAACGACTGGGACCAATGCCTCTCTATGCTCAACCTCCCTCACCACCACACCAATAACTCTCTCATCTACTTGGATAAAGACGCTATCGATGCTGAAATCAATGTTTTTTTCTTTATCATTATCTTTATTTACTCTTTCTTCTAATCATATTTTTATATAAACAAAAATTCTTATTTCTCCTCTCCATCCTCCATCAACAGATATCTTCCGCTATTTGTTTTCTTCGCGCTAAGGCATACGAAGCTCTCGAAAACCGTGCCCAGGCACGTCTCTGATTAGTTTCATTTTCCTCCAATTATTTGTTTCTTTTATTATTATTATTATTATTATTATTATTATTATTATTATTATTATTATTATTATTTCTGATTAAAGAAAAAAAGAAGGTACATAGCTGCTGTCAAAGCTGATCCTTTATGTTACGAGGTACATACATCTTTATCTTTGTTATTATTATTATTACTACTATTATTACTATTATTATTATTATCATTTCATTCTTTGGGCATCCTCGACTCCATTCATTCTTTCTTACTTCTTTCACTTCCATGGGTTTTTTGCTAAATCTTTTGGGCTTCCTCGGCCCAACTACCACATTTTTTACTTTACAAGCTTATTGGCCTTTGTGCGAATCCCTATGAATTTACTAATTCATTTCTTAAGCTTCCTCGACCCATTTTTCACTCTCTCCACCTCTTACATTTTTCATTGGTTTACTACTTCATTTCTTGGGCTCCCTTGGCCTTTTGCTTTCTCCATAGCCACTTTTTTTTTTTGTGGGCTTATTGACTATGATTTTTGTGCCCAATGGTCTTTATTTTACTATTTTTCTTCTCCATCATTCTCATATTGCTAGGCTTTTTCTGCCATTGAACATTTTTGCCAAAAGGGGGCCTCAACAACAGTATTATTTGAAAACTAAAAACTAGTATGGATGAATTCTTTTTTTTTTTTTAAGAATACTAATATTTTTATAACACATACATGAAAAGATGGGAGAATGTTTTACAAAAACTTACAGTATGGATGAATTCTTTAAATACATTATTTTTTTTATTGTTGATAAATACAATGTTTAAACACCCTAAATTGAGAATCATATTCAAACACTCATAAATAAACACTCTTGCAAACATGTTTATTTATTTATTTATTTTTACCTACAGTTGTCAGTCTTTAAGCACTGAAAGTGTAAGAGCATCTCCAATGATGTAGCTAAAGGCAAAATATTCGCTATAATAGAGAATGTGACAAAAAAAGGGTCTTCAATAGATTCTCTAAACCCTGAATTCCTTTTGGCTCATAAACAGTAGCTCATCAAATCTAATGGGCTACTGTACATCCTTTAAATGTTTTTCTTTTCTATTATAATAATCGGGTATTAAATAAAAAAGTGTTGAAAGATGTGTAGTTGTTAAAAAAAAAATAATGAATGAAGAAATAATATTTGAATGAGATAGATAATGGGCTAGAGAATCTGTTGGAAAGTGTATTTGAAAAAGTGAGTAGATAAAAGGTAAAAATTACTGTTCACTCTTCAAACTGTACAAAAATTTTGAAATTCTGCTGGAGATCTACAGAGGATTGTTTGGAGTCGCTTTTAGACGGTGTGTCACGTATCTAAAACCTCCTGCCCATTTCTGATTTCCCTTTAAAATTGAAACCTAGAAGTAAAATCAAGAAAAAAAAGCCAATCACAGACACAGAGGATTAGGAAAACCCTAGGGTGGAAAGGAAAATGAGAGAGGAAGAAATAGAGAAGCTTAAGGGAGTAGTACGGGACTGCGTGAGAAAGCACCTCTACTCCTCCGCCATATTCTTCACAGACAAAGTGGCCGCCTTGACCAATGAACCTGTTGACATCTACATACAGGCCCAAGCTCTATTCCTTGCCCACCACTTCCGATGCGGCTTCTATCTCCTCAACGCCTCAAAAATTGTCCTCACCGATCTCCGTTTCGATACTTCGCTGCTAAATCTTTGGAGGATCACAACGACTGGGACCAATGCCGCTCTATGCTCAACCTCCCTCACCACCACACCAATAACTCTCTCATCTACTTGGATAAAGACGTTGCAGCTGTTGAAATCAATGTTTTTCTCTTTATCATTATCTTTATTTACTCTTTCTTCTAATCATATTTTTATATAAACAAAAATTAATATTTCTCCTCTCCATCCTCCATCAATAGATATCTTCCGCTATTTGCTTTCTTCGTGCTAAGGCATATGAAGCTCTCAAAAACCGTGCCCAGGCTCATCTTTGATTAGTTTCATTTTCCTCCAATTATTTGTTTCTTTTATTATTATTATTATTATTATTATTTCTGATTAAAGAAAAAAAAAACGTACATAGCTGCTGTCGAAGCTGATCCTTTATGTTACGAGGTACATACATCTTTATCTTTGTTATTTTTATTATTACTACTATTATTACTATTATTATTATTATGATGATCATTTCATTCTTTGGGCATCCTTGACTCCATTCATTCTTTCTTACTTCTTTCACTTCCATGGGTTTTTTGCTAAATCTTTTGGGCTTCCTCGGCCCAATTACCACATTCTTTACTTTACAAGCTTATTGGCCTTTGTGCGAATCCCTATGAATTTACTAATTCATTTCTTAGGCTTCCTCGACCCATTTTTTACGCTCTCCACCTTTTACATTTTCCATTGGTTTACTACTTCATTTCTTGGGCTCCCTTGGCCTTTTGCTTTCTCCATAGCCACTTTTTTTTTTTTTTTTTTTGTGGGCTTATTGACTATGATTTCTGTGCCCAATGGTCTTTATTTTACTATTTTTCTTCTCCATCATTCTCATATTGCTGGGCTTCTTCTGCCATTGAACATTTTTGCCAAAAGGGGGCCTCAACAACAGTATTATTTGAAAACTAAAAACTAGTATGGATGAATTCTTTTTTTTTTTTTAAGAATACTAATATTTTTTTAACACATACATGAAAAGATGGGAGAATATTTTACAAAAACTTACAGTATGGATGAATTCTTTAAATACATTATTTTTTTTATTGTTGATAAATACAATGTTTAAACACCCTAAATTGAGAATCATATTCAAACACTCATAAATAAGCACTCCTGCAAACATGTTTATTTATTTATTTATTTTTACCTACAGTTGGCAGTCTTTAAGCACTGAAAGTGTAAGAGCATCTCCAATGATGTTGCTAAAGGCAAAATATTCGCTATAATAGAGAATGTGACAAAAAAAGGGTCTTCAATAGATTCTCTAAACCCTGAATTCCTTTTGGCTCATGAACAGTAGCTCATCAAATCTAATGGGCTACTGTATATCCTTTAAATGTTTTTCTTTTCTATTATAATAATTGGGTATTAAATAAAAAAGTGTTGAAAGATGTGTAGTTGTTAAAAAAAAAAATAATGAATAAAAAATGAATAAAGAAATAATATTTGAATGAGATAGATAATGGGATAGAGAATCTGTTGGAAAGTGTATTTGAAAAAGTGAGTAGATAAAAGGTAAAAATTATTGTTCATTCTTCAAACTGCACAAAAATTTAGAAATTCTGCTGGAGATCTCCAGAGGATTGTTTGGAGTCGCTTTTAGACGGGGTGTCACGTATCTAAAACCTCCCGCCCATTTCTGATTTCCCATTAAAATATAAACCTAGAAGTAAAATCAAGAAAAAAAAGCCAGTCACAGACAGAGAGGGTTAGGAAAACCCTAGGGTGGAAAGGAAAATGAGAGAGAAAGAAATAGAGAAGCTTAGGGGAGTAGTACGGGACTGTGTGAGCAAGCACCTCTACTCCTCTGCCATATTCTTCGTAGACAAAGTCGCCGCCTTGACTAATGAACCTACTAACATCTACATACGAGCCCAAGCACTATTCCTTGGCCGCCACAACCGGTGCGCCTTTCATCTCCTCAACGCCTCAAAGATCGTCCTCACCGATCTCCGCTTTCGATACCTCACTGCAAAATGTCTGGAGGAACCCAACGACTAGGACCAATGCCTCTCTATGCCCAACCTCCCTCACCACCACACCAATAACTCTCTTATCTACTTGGATAAAGACGCTGCCGCTGCTGAAATCATTGTTTTTTTCTTTACCATTACCTTTATTTACTCTTTCTTCTAATCATATTTTATATAAACAAAAATTCTTATTTCCCCTCTCCATCCTCCATCAACAAATATCTTCGCTATTTGCTTTCTTCGCGCTAAGGCACATGAAGCTCTCAAAAACCATGCCCAGGCTCATCTCTGGTTAGTTTCATTTTCCTCCAATTATTTGTTTTATTATTATTATTATTATTATTATTATTATTATTATTATTATTTCGGATTAAAGAAAAAAAATGGTGCATAGCTGCTGTGAAAGCTAATCCTTTGTATTACGAGGTACACACATCTTCATCTTTATTATTATTATTATTATTACTATTATTATTATTATCATTTTATTCTTTGGGCATCCTCGACTCATTTCATTCTTTCTTATTTCTTTCACTTCCATGGGTTTTTTGCTAAATCTTTTGTTCTTCTTCAGCCCAATTACCACATTCTTTATTTTACAAGCTTATTGGCCTTTGTGCGAATCCCTATGAATTTACTAATTCATTTCTTAGGCTTCCTCGACCCATTGCTTACTCTCTCCACCTCTTGCATTTTCCATGGGTTTACTGCTTCATTTCTTGGGCTCCCTTGGCCTTCTGCTTTCTCCCTAGCCACTTTTTTTTTTTTTTTGTTGGCTTATTGACTTTGATTTATATGCCCAATGGTCTTTATTTTACTATTTTCTTCTCCATCATTCTCATATTGCTGGGCTTTTTCTGCCATTTAACATTTTTGCCAAATGTGGGCCCCAACAAAAGTATTATTTGAAAACTAAAATCTAGTATGGATGAATTCTTTTTTATTTTAAAAATACTAAATATTTTTTTAACACATACACGAAAACAGAGGAGAATGTTTTACAAAAACTTATAGTATGGATGAATTCTTTAAATACATTATTTTTTTTAATGTTGATAAATATAATGTTTAAACACCCTAAATTGAGAATCACATTCAAACACTCATAAATAAACACTCCTGCAAACATGTTTGTTTATTTATTTATTTTCACCTACAGTTGTCGGTCTTTAAGCACTGAAAGTGTAAGAGCATCTCCAATGATGTAGCTAAAGGCAAAATATTCTCTATAATAGAGAATGAGACAAAAAAATGATCTCCAATAGATTCTCTAAACCCTGAATTTTTTTTCGCTCATGAACAGTACCTTATAAATCTGATGGGCTACTGTACATCCTTTAAATGTTTTTTTTCTATTATAATAATCAGGTATTAAATAAAAAAGTGTTGAAAGATGTTTAGTTGTTAAAAAAAAAATAATGAATAAAAAATGAGTGAAGAAATAATATTTGAATGAGATAGATAATGGGATAGAGAATCTGTTGGAAAGTATATTTGAAAAATTGAGCAAATAAAAGGTAAAAATTACTGTTCATTCTTCAAACTGTACAAAAATTTAGAAATTATGCTGGACATCTCCAGAGGATTGTTTGGAGTCGCTTTTAGACGGTGTGTCATGTATCTAAAAACTCCCGCCCATTTCTAATTTCCCTTTAAAATTGAAACCTAGAAGTAAAATCAAGAAAAGAGAGCCAGTCACAGACACAGAGAATTAGGAAAACCATAGGGTGGAAAGGAAAATGAGAGAGGAAGAAATAGAGAAGCTTAGGGGAGTAGTACGGGACTACGTAAGCAAGCACCTCTACTCCTCTACCATATTCTTCGTAGACAAAGTGGCCACCTTGACCAATGAACCTGCTGACATCTACATGCAGGCCCAAGCTCTATTCCTTGGCCGCCACTTCCGGTACGCCTTCCATCTCCTTAACGCCTCGTAGATCGTCGTCACCGATCTCCGCTTTCGATACCTCGCTGCTAAATGTCTGGAGGAACTCAACGACTGGGACCAATGCCTCTCTATGCTCAACCTCCCTCACCACCACACCAATAACTCTCTCATCTACTTGGATAAAGACGCTGCAGCTGCTGAAATCAATGTTTTTTTCTTTGTCATTATATTTATTTACTCTTTCTTCTAATCATATTTTTATATAATAAAAAATTCTTATTTCTCCTCTCCATCCTCCATCCAAAGATATCTTCCGCTATTTGTTTTCTTCGCGCTAACGCATATGAAGCTCTCGAAAACCGTGCCCAAGCTCGTCTATGGTTAGTTTCATTTTCCTACAATTATTATTATTATTATTATTATTATTATTTTTTTTTTATTAAATAAAAAAAAAGGTACATAGCTGCTGTTAAAGCTAATCCTTTATGTTATGAGGTACATACATCTTTATCTTTATTATTATTATTATTAATATTATTATTACAATTATTATTATTATCATTTCATTCTTTGGGCATCCTCGACTCATTTCATTCTTTCTTACTTCTTTCACTTCCATGGGTTTTTTGCTAAATCTTTTGGGCTTCCTCGACCCAATTACTACATTCTTTACTTTACAAGCTTATTGGCCTTTGTGCGAATCCCTATTAATTTACTAATTCATTTCTTAGGCTTCATCGACCCATTTTTTACTCTCTCCATCTCTTACATTTTCCATGGGTTTTCTACTTCATTTCTTGGGCTCCCTTGGCCCTTTGCTTTCCCCCTAGCCACTTTTTTTTTTTTTTTTGGCCCTATTGACTATGATTTTTGTGCCCAATGGTCTTTATTTTACTATTTTTCTTCTCCATCATTCACGTACTATTGGGCTTTTTCTGCGATTGAACATTTTTGCCAAAAGCGGGCCTCAACAACAGTATTATTTGAAAACTAAAAACTAGTATGGATGAATACTTTTTTTTTTTAAGAATACTAAGTAGTTTTTTAACACATACCCGAAAAAAGGGGAGAAGGTTTTACAAAAACTTACAGTATGGATGAATTCTTTAAATACATTATTTTTTTTAATGTTGATAAACATAATGTTTAAACACCTTAAATTGAGAATCATATTCAAACACTTATAAATAAACATTCCTGCAAACATGTTTATTTTTTTATTTATTTTTACCTACAGTTGTCAATCTTTAAGCACTGAAAGTGTAAGAGCATCTCCAATGATGTAGCTAAAGGCAAAATATTCTCTATAATAGAGAATGAGACAAAAAAATGGTCTCCAATAGATTCTCTAAACCCTGAATTTTTTTTGGCTCATGAACAGTACCTCATCAAATCTGATGGGCTACTATACATCCTTTAAATGTTTTTCTTCTATTATAATAATCAGGTATTAAATAAAAATGTGTTGAAAGATGTGTAGTTGTTAAAAAATAAATAAATAAGGAATAAAAAATGAATGAAGAAATAATATTTGAATGAGGTAGATAATGGGATAGAGAATCTGTTGGAAAGTGTATTTGAAAAAGTGAGAAGATAAAAGGTAAAAATTACTGTTCATTCTTCAAATTGTACAAAACTTTAGCAATTCTGCTGGAGATCTCCAGAGGATTGTTTGGAGTCGCTTTTAGACGGTGTGTCATGTATCTAAAACCTCCCGCCCATTTCTGATTTCCCTTTAAAATTGAAACCTAGAAGTAAAATCAAGAAAAAAAAGCCAGTCACAGACACAGAGGATTAGGAAAACCCTAGGGTGGAAAGGAAAATGAGAGAGGAAGAAATAGAGAAGCTTAGGGGAGTAGTATAGGACTGCGTAAGCAAGCACCTCTACTCCTCCGCCATATTCTTCGTAAACAAAGTGGCCACCTTGACCAATGAACCTGTTGACATCTACATGCAGGCCCAAGCTCTATTCCTTGGCCGCCACTTCCGGTACGCCTTCCATCTCGTTAATGCCTCGAAGATCGTCGTCACCGATCTCCGCTTTCGATACCTCGCTGCTAAATGTTTGGAGGAACTCAACGACTGGGACCAATGCCTCTCTATGCTTAACGTCCCTCACCACCACACCAATAACTCTCTCATCTACTTGGATAAAGACGCTGACGCTGCTGAAATCAATGTTTTTTTCTTTATCATTATCTTTATTTACTCTTTCTTCTAATCATATTTTTATATAAACAAAAATTCTTATTTCTCCTCTCCATCCTCCATCAACAGATATCTTCCGCTATTTGCTTTCTTCGTGCTAAGGCATATGAAGCTCTCGAAAATCGCGCCCAAGCTCGTCTCTGATTAGTTTCATTTTCCTCCAATTATTATTTTTTATTATTATTATTATTATAATTTCTTATTAAAAAAAAAGAAAAAGGTACGTAGCTACTGTCAAAGCTAATCCTTTATGTTACGAGGTACATACATCTTTATCTTTATTATTATTATTATTATTATTATTACTATTATTATTATTATCATTTTATTCTTTGGGCATCCTTGACTCATTTCATTCTTTCTTACTTCTTTCACTTCCATGGGTTTTTTGCTAAATCTTTTGAGCTTACTCGGCCCAATTATCACATTCTTTACTTTACAAGCTTATTAGCCTTTGTGCGAATCCCTATGAATTTACTAATTCATTTCTTAGGCTTCCTCGACCCAGTTTTTACTGTGTCCACCTCTTACATTTTCCATGGGTTTACTATTTCATTTCTTGGGCTCCCTTGGCCTTTAGCTTTCTCCCTACCCTCTTATTTTTTTTTTTTGTTGGCTTATTGACTATGATTTCTGTGCCCAATGGTCTTTATTTTACTATTTTTCTTCTCCATCATTTTCATATTGCTGGGCTTTTTCTGCCATTGAACATTTTTGCCAAAAGTGGGCTTCAACAACAGTATTATTTGAAAAATAAAACTAGTGTGGATGAATTTTTTTTTTTTTGAGAATACTAAATATTTTTTTAACACACACGAAAAGAGGGGAGAAGGTTTTGCAAAAACTTACAGTATGGATGAATTCTTTAAATACATTATTTTTTTTATTGTTGATAAATATAATGTTTAAACACCCTAAATTGAGAATCATATTCAAACACTCATAAATAAACACTCTTGCAAAAATGTTTGTTTATTTATTTATTTTTACCTACAATTATCAGCCTTTAAGCACTAAAAGTGTAAGAGTATCTCCAATGATGTAGCTAAAGGCAAAATATTCTCTATAATAGTGAATGAGACAAAAAAATGGTCTCTAATAGATTCTCTAAACCCTAAATTTTTTTTGGCTCATGAACAGTAGCTCATCAAATCTGATGGGCTACTGTACATCCTTTAAATGTCCTTTTTCTATTATAATAATTAGGTATTAAATAAAAAAGTGTTGAAAGGTGTCTAGTTGTTAAAAAATAAATAAAAAATGAATGAAGAAATAATATTTGAATGAGATAGATAATGGGATAGAGAATCTTTTGGAAAGTGTATTTGAAAAGTATGTAGATAAAAGGTAAAAATTACTGTTCATTCTTCAAACTATACAAAAATTTAGAAATTCTGCTGGAGATCTCCAGGGGATTGTTTGGAGTCGCTTTTAGACGGTGTGTCACGTATCTAAAACCTCCCGCCCATTTCTAATTTCCCTTTAAAATTGAAACCTTGAAGTAAAATCAAGAAAAAAAAGCCAGTCACAGACACAGAGGATTAGGAAAACCCTAGGGTGGAAAGGAAAATGAGAGAGGAAGAAATTGAGAAGCTTAGGGGAGTAGTATGGGACTGCATGAGCAAGCACCTCTACTCCTCCGCCATATTCTTCGCAGACAAAGTGGTCGCCTTGACCAATGAACCTGTTGACATCTACACGCAGGCCCAATCTCTATTCCTTGGCCGCCACTTCCGGTGCGCCTCCCATCTCCCCAACGCCTCAAAGATCGTCCTCACCAATCTCCGCTTTTGATACCTTGCTGCTAAATGTCTGGAGGAACTCAACGACTGGGACCAATGCCTCTCTATGCTAAATCTCCCTCACCACCACACTAATAACTCTTTCATCTACTTGGATGAAGACGCTGCCGTTGCTGAAATCAATGTTTTTTTCTTTATCATTTTCTTTATTTACTCTTTCTTCTAATCATATTTTTATATAAACAAAAATTCTTATTTCTCCTCTCCATCCTCCATTAACAGATATCTTCCGCCATTTGCTTTCTTCCCGCTAAGGCATATAAAGCTCTCAAAAACCGTGCCTAGGCTCGTCTTTGGTTATTTCATTTTCCTCCAATTATTTGTTTTTTTTTATTACTATTATTATTATTATTATTATTGTAATTTCTGATTAAAGAAAAAAAAAAGGTACATAGCTAATGTCAAAGCTGATCCTTTATGTTACGAGGTACATACATCTTTATCTTTATTATTATTATTATTATTATTATTATTATCATTTCATTCTTTGGGCATCCTCAACTCATTTCATTCTTTCTTACTTCTTTCACTTCCTTGGGTTTTTTGCTAAATCTTTTGGGCTTCCTCAACCCAATTACCACATTCTTTACGTTACAAGCTTATTGGCCTTTGTGCGAATCCCTATGAATTTACTAATTCATTTCTTAGGCTTCCTCGACCCATTTTTTACTCTCTCCAGTTCTTACATTTTCCATGGGTTTACTCCTTCATTTCTTGGGCTCCCTTGGCCTTTTGCTTTCTCCCTAGCCACTTTTTTTTTTTGGTGGGCTTAATGACTATGATTTCTGTGCCTAATGGTCTTTATTTTACTATTTTTCTTCTCCATCATTCTGATATTGCTGGGCTTTTTCTGCCATTGAACATTTTTGCCAAAAGTGGGCCTCAACAACAGTATTATTTGAAAACTAAAAACTAGTATGGGTGAATTTTTTTTTTTGAGAATACTAAATATTTTTTTAACACATACACGAAAAGAGGGGAGAATGTTTTACAAAAACTTACAGTATGGATGAATTCTTTAAATACATTATTTTTTTTATTGTTGATAAATATAATGTTTAAACACCCTAAATTGAGAATCATATTCAAATACTCATAAATAAACACTCCTGCAAACATGTTTATTTATTTATTTATTTTTACCTACAGTTGTCAGTCTTTAAGCACTGGAAGTGTAAGAGCATCTCTAATGATTTAGCTAAAGGCAAAATATTCTCTATAATAGAGAATGAGACAAAGAAAAATTGTCTCCAATAGATTCTCTAAACCCTGATTTTTTTTTGGCTCATGAACAGTAGCTCATCAAATCTGATGGGCTACTGTACATCCTTTAAATGTTTTTTTTTTTCTATTATAATAATCAGGTATTAAATAAAAAAGTGTTGAAAGATGTGTAGTTGTTAAAAAAAAATAATGAATAAAAAATGAATGAGGAAATAATATTTGAATGAGATAAATAATGAGATAGAGAATCTGTTAGAAAGTGTATTTAAAAAAGTGAGTTGATAAAAGGTAAAAATTACTGTTCATTCTTTAAACTGTAAAAAATTTAGGAATTCTGCTAGAAATCTCCAGAAGATTGTTTGGAGTCGCTTTTAGACGTTATGTCATGCATCTAAAACCTCGGATATGGATCCTCTCCATTTCTCTTTGAAATGGAGAGTGCCCATTTCATGGACAGGATCTCATCGAAATAAATGAACGGCGTAAAAAGTGCCACATCAATTAAAACCTAAAATGCTCAAGCTCGACTATGGTTAACCTTTACTCGGTAAACCCACCTGATCTAACCAATTTTTTTCTAAATCACTCTCTTCTCCAACCCATCTCTAAGCTCCACTTTTTCTCAACCCTGCCGTTGCCGCTGCAACCATGACCCTCCAAACCTCCATTGTCTAAAAATTTACTCAGCAAACCCATTTTTTCTAAAAATTTCAAAATCTCTCTCGTCTCCAACTCATCTCTAAGCTTCACTCTCTCTCTCTTAACCCTGCCATTGCCGCTGCCACCATGACCCCTCATGCCTAGCCACCGTTATCGCGTGGGCCAAGTCTCACACTAGTCCAGCATCGCCGGACTGCTCCGTCGGCGCATATATTGCCTAGTAAGTTTTCCCTCTCTATGAGTTTTTTACTAAAAAGTTTTGTTTGGTTGCTGGAAAAACAATGGAGAAAAAAAACTATGATACTGCTATATATATATTTTAATGGTGCTGAATTTGGTTTCTTTTTTGTGTGGTTTTATTAGTTGTTGGCCACATCTCATAGCCCAGCATCATCAAACTGCTCTGCTGAAACAGCCACTGCCCAGTAAGTTTCTCTCTCTGATTTTTTTTATTGATAAGCTCTGTTTGGTTGCTGGAAAATCGAAGGGAAAAAAAAAACTATGATACTGCTATATTTTGATTGATTTGTTGGTGCTGAATTTGGTTTTTTTTTTTTTTTTTTTTTTTGTTTTTGATAGAATGGTTTCTTGTTGTGTGTGTGGTTTTTTTTTTTTAAAATTTTTTTTAAGCTTTTGGTTTTAAGCTTGGTGGGGTGTTTCAGATTTTTGGGGGATTTATCGTTTCTTTTTTATCTGAATTTGTTCTTAAAGCAATGGGATTTATGGGTTATATTTTTGATACCACGCCCAAGTTTCTTGAGACTAGGATAAGAAACACAAAAAGGAAAACCATAAGCACAGGTTTTTATCTTGTGCTTATGGGTTTCCTTTTTGTGTCTCTTGGGTTTGAATCACACAAGATTTAAACCATATGTGGTATCACATTTCTCCACTTATGGTTTTCCTTTAAAAGATAAAAATCATGGTCCTGGCCCTGATTTTAAATCTTGTGTAGTTGCTGGAAAAACAATGGAAAAAAAAAACTATGATACTGCTATATATATATATATTTTAATGGTGCTGAATTTGGTTTCTTTTTTTGTGTGGTTTTATTAGTTGTTGGTTTGAGCTTCGGGATTAAAATTTGTCAGAATGCACTACCATGGAATGATTAAGTTTGGCTCTACTTTGCCTAATTTCAAAATCTTGCTGCTCATTATCATGACAAATCTTTTATCATCAAAATCTCATTTCCTTTTATCATTTTACCTTGTAGGCTGAGTTAAACCTTTGCTTTCATTGACAAAATATGGTTGATTAGATGCAAAAGGTGCTTCTTTGAATTTCTGTCCACCTAAAACCTCCCGCCCATTTCTGATTTCCCTTTAAAATTGAAACCTAGAAGTAAAATCAAGAAAAAAAAGCCAGTCACAGACACAGAGGATTAGGAAAACCCTAGGGTGGAAAGGAAAATGAGAGAGGAAGAAATAGAGAAGCTTAGGGGAGTAGTACGGGACTGCGTGAGCAAGCACCTCTACTCCTCTGCCATATTCTTCGCAGACAAAGTGGCCGCCTTGACCAATGAGCCTGCTGACGTCTACATGCAGGCCCAAGCTCTATTCCTTGGCCGCCACTTCCGGCGCGCCTTCCATCTCCTCAACGCCTCAAAGATCGTCCTCACTGATCTCCGCTTTCGATACCTCGCTGCTAAATGTCTGGAGGAACTCAACGACTGGGACCAATGCCTCTCTATGCTCAACCTCCCTCACCACCACACCAATAACTCTCTCATCTACTTGGATAAAGACGCTGCCGCTGCTGAAATCAGTGTTTTTTTCTTTATCATTATCTTTATTTACTCTTTCTTCTAATCATATTTTTATATAAACAAAAATTCTTATTTCTCCTCTCCATCTTCCATCAACAGATATCTTCCGCTATTTGCTTTCTTCGCGCTAAGGCATATGAAGCTCTCGAAAACCGTGCCCAGGCTCGTCTCTGGTTAGTTTCATTTTCCTCCAATTATTTTATTATTATTATTATTATTATTATTATTATTATTATTATTATTATTATTATTATTATTATTTCTGATTAAAGAAAACAAAAAAGGTACATAGCTGCTGTCAAAGCTGATCCTTTATGTTACGAGGTACATACATCTTTATCTTTATTATTATTATTATTTCTATTATTATTATTACTATTATTATTATTATACTTGTCTGTGTTGATGCCATTCTCATGGTCAGGCTTTAGAGTGTCTTATTGAAAAGCACATGCTAACCTGCGATGAAGGTGAGTGCCACTATGTTTTTCTTTGACTCAGTTATTTAAGACAAACAAAAGGACCTCATCAATGCCCGCCTACTTTCGTTATACAATGATATCTTTTTCTTTTTAACTTTTCAAGTTGCTGCTGAATTTCAGAAGCAACTCTACTCTCATCACTGCAATTTGGTCCTGAAGATGGATGGCTCTCATCATTTTACTCGTGTTTAACAAAGAAGGTAAATTAAGTTAATAAACCAAATTCAAAATATGTCAGACCTAAACTACATTCCATTGATATCTTGTGCTTGTTTACTCATTGGTTCTATTTCTTTTGTGTTACCTAGTATGGCAAAGAAAGTGTTGTAGAAGCCAAATTCAGAGAACTTGAAAAAGAAAGTTGTATTAGTGACTCTTGTAATTCATCCATCACACAAACCCTAAAAACAAACACAGATCTTTTGGCCTGTAAAGCTGAATACTACCATCAATGTGGCGAATATAAAAAATGTTTTGAACTAACTTCCGTGTAAGTTGACTGCTGTTTTCCAACTACACTCACAATGTAATACTAAGATGTCTCTATTTGATCTTAGCCTTTAGCAATTGTGTTACAGACTGCTTGAAAAAGACCCTTTCCATTTGAAGAGTACCTTGGTGCATTTAGCAGCTGCTATGGAGCTTGGAAATTCAAATGAGCTCTATCTTATGGCATGCAATTTAGTGAAGGACTATCCTCAAAAGTAAGAGGGACTTCCATTATTCAATTGTTCTTATTGTTTTTTTACCTTGTTGGTATGTTTTGAATTTTATTTTATTTTTTTAAAATTCAAATTTCTGATTTAGTCATCAACCACAACTCATCATGAGATGTTTTGCTTACCATCAAGGTTAGGGCTGTCCAGATAGAATCGTAATGCATAATAAAGAGCTGACAAATAGTTTTGGATATATCTTTCCAACTTTCCCCCTCCCATTGCCCCTTTCCCTCAAATTATAGAAAAGAAAATAGATGCATACGGTCTTGTGTTTTCAACTTTGTTGCTATTGGTATATAGATTCTAGATTTTCTTTGGAATTATATGGCCTTTAGTGCTTTAAGTTGATTAATAATCAGAATTTTTCCCATTTTAGGGCTTTATCATGGTTTGCTGTTGGCTGCTACTACTATTGTATCAAGAAATACGATCAATCACACCGTTATTTCAGGTATACCTCAGATGTTATTAATAGAATCCCAATAAAAATTATCATACTTTGAGCTGCCTTACCTCTGCTAAATGTTTCAACTATAATTTGTTGGTTTTTTTTTTGTCTATGAATTGGAACATAAGTGTAAACCTTGATATCCTTAGTTTATTACCTTTTAGTTAGTAGATTTTTATGTTCTCTGCCCTAGCAAGTAGGCTATAACAAATTTTCAGTTGCAATATTGGTGTTGATTTGTGCCCAATGAGCCCTAACTCAACTGGCACCTCCTTTTATAAGTCTTAGGTGGAGGGTGAGGTCTTGAGTTCAAGATCCATTCAGTGCATATGTAACTTATAAAAAAAAGGGTGTGGGTTTGTTGATACTTCTGTTACAATGCTTCAAATCCTACGTTAATGGTCTTGTTTTTTGCCTCGTCAAATCACTTGATCATGGTTGGTTTAACTTCATGACTTCAATCATTTTTCACATTATTTTTTATTATTCATAAATTGCTAAGTGAGACAGGCACCCAATGAGTTTTGAATCCATGACCTCACTCTCTACCCATTCTTTGTGGAAGAAGTTCTATTTGAAGCAGAGCTCATACATGGGCTTTTTGTTTTTAAAAATCCTTGTGGTCTTTTAAGCTAGGAAGCGCAGTCATGGCAAAAATGGCCGTGTCTCATGTAGAATGTCCTTTAAAATTTATTTTTAAGTGGGACATGTCATCGACATGGTTGTGATGCACTCAACACGACTGACAACAATATTAAAAAAGAAAAAAAATATCAGTGTTTACTTCCCTACCAGAATAACCATTGTTGATTAGTATAGCAGAGGCTTCAAACAAATCTCTCTTTCTCACTCTCACACTCAGTTATCTCTCTGCATTGCGCTGTTGACTGTCTTTGCTTTGTCAATGTCAGATCAGCAACCCAATATTGCCATCGGTCATTGTTAGCATCAGATCAGCGACCCTTTTGATTTCTCCAAGCTCTGTTGCTGATTGCTCCTCAGTAAACCCAATTCATTGTTTGTCTAAACTCTACTGCCTACCTGCCCCTGTTCTGTTCTCTAATGCTTTTGATTTTTTTTTTGTTCTAGAGTGTTCTACTGAGTACTCTCTCTTTTTGCTAAATACTGAGTATTATCTCATATCTATCAAGACAAGGGGTTTTAATATACTTTTTAAAATTATTATAAAGTATAAGAGTTTTGGTTAAGTATTTAAGATTGTTGTTTGCCAATTAATTCTTTGATTAATTGTTAAAAATTATTATTAGTTCTTTATGGTCAATTTACTACTAAAAATAAAATATGTTAGTTAAAAGTTGTCATTTAGTTGTATTTATTTATTTATTTAATTTTGAAGTTGAATTATTTGTAGATAAAATTACTACCAAAAAAAAAATTTGATTCATGCTAAATTAGTAATAAATTATGCCCTAAAATATATAAAATTATTTAATTGCCGTGTCCCCACCGTATCTTGAGAACTTTTGTGTCCTTGTGTCTAGTGTTATGTCAGTGTCTGCACTTCCTTGCTTTTAAGTAGGTTTGCGTTTGTTATTTTTCTCCAAACACATGGATTTATTTATTTTTACAATGTGTTTGAGCTCAGAAAATTTTCAGACATCTATTAATAGATATTATTTATAGGTCGGATTCTCTTGGCTGCCCCAAGTTTGGGGCTTGGTCCTGCCCAAATGTGATCTGGTGTCTGCGCTTTTTATTTTTCTTCTCACTTTTAGGTGATCATCTTTTTGAAATTATTGCAGAAGCACCAAATGCTTTGGGAATCTCAGTGATTCTTTGTTTGAGTTGATTATAGTTTATTAATTATTTGGTAAATTTATTGTACCTTATTGCTTTTTGAAGCTGTTTCTGACTTGAGATTAATCTGGGAAAGTCCCAGATAGTCCCTGTGGGGGATGTACCTCATATAGAAGAGTTAGCTCAAAATTTGGGGTGTAAACTTTCTTCTATACCACTGAATATTTGGGGTTACTATTAGAAGCTCATTTCATATGTAAGGCTATTTGGGATGGAATTTTGGAAAGAATTGAAAAATGGCTTGCAAGTTGGAAAAAGATATACTTATCTAAGCATGGAAGGCTCACTCTAATTAAAAGTATGCTCTCTAGTCTCCCTACTTATTTTATGTCTCTTTTCCCACTTCCTTGTTTGGTTGCAAATAGAAAGGAAAAAAATTCAAAGGAACTTCCTTTGGGGTGGTTTGGGGAATGAATATAAATTCCACTTGGTTAATTGGGAGGTTATTTGCCAACCCATTCATTTGGGTGGTTTGGGCTTAAAAAAACTGATGGTGTTCAACCAGGTCTTATTAAGTAAATGGTTGTGGTGATTCGGGATAGAAACTGGCTCTCTTTGGTGGGAAGTGATTGGGATTAAATATGGCATTGCTAAGGGGGGCTGGTGTACAGAAAAGTGGGAGGCAATTATGGGGTTAGCCTGTGGGGATATATAAGCAAAGGGTGGTCTGATTTTTCCAAGAACATAGCTTTATGATGTGGGGACAGGTCATAAGATTAGTTTTTGGCTGGATAGATGGTGGGGAGATGGTCCTGGCATGTTTAATGTGGCTGGTTTGGACGGAACATAATACACGCATCTTTGAAGACAGTGAGAGAACCTTAGATCTTTCAAAAGCTCCTCTTTGGTACTTTGTTTCAGTGGGTGTGTGTTTGGGGTTTTACAAATTGTATTTCCATTTCTGAATTCTTACACTCTATTAGATTAAGTTTCTGAACCTGCGGTATTTTTTCTTGATCAGAACGTTCACCATCATGAACATGATGCTCAGCATTTGAATAAAAGTTTTATTACCTATAAATAAAAATGGTGGGGAGATGGGTCTGTTAAAAATAAGATTCCTGGAACTTTTTGCAATTGCCAAGAATAGAGATGACACTGTTGCAGGTTATTTGGGTTTGTCCAATGGGTGGCCCCAATGGAATCCCACCTGCATTCGGCCTCTTTGTGATTGGGAGCTAGAATCTAGGGATTCCTTCTTGCCAGAAATGTATTCTGCCAAGGTAAGTCTTTTACAGGAAGACAGGTTGGTTTGGACTCCATCTAAATCTCTAGGTTTTTCTGAGCATTCCTACTACATAATTTTGAGTGGAGAGGATTTTCTTCCCCCTTGGAAAGAGGTATGGTGGGTTAGAGTACCTCCTAGTGTTGGTTTCTTTGTTTGGTCCACTGAGAAAGGGAAGATTTTAGCTACAGATAAATTCAGGAGGAGTATGGTGATTCCCAACTGATGTATTATGCGTGAATCTGATGGGGAGGATATAGATCACTTGTTTTTGCATTGTGCTGTTACGGGTGAGTTATGGGCTTTCAATTCTGACACTGATGGGAATTAGTTGGGTGATGCTTAGGAGGGTTCCAGATTTAACCATTAGTTGGAATGGACTGTGTTCTTAGAAGACATACTAGTATTTGGGGGCTATTCCTGTGTGTCTGATGTGGACTATTTGGAGGGAAAGGAACCTGCAAAATTTTGATGGACATGAACGCTCAATTATTCAACTCAAATCTCAGTTGTTGGAGTTTCTTACTTTCTTTGAGTGGCACCGACAGCATGTATATTCTTCTGCTGCTGGATCAGAATTAGATATTCTGGCATATCTAGACAGAGTGTATTTTGCTTAATTCTTTGCCTGGTGAGTGTCCATTGTATACTCCTAAAAAAATAAAAAAATAAAAAGAAGTGATGAGTGCTTTGTTTCTTGCTCTAAGTCATTATATAAATCTTTCTTGTAGTCATGTCTCTTAACTAATTCGATTAACTTTACATTATTGTGAATCAAACTGAAATCTCATTGGCTTTATTTTTTACTGATAAAGGATAAAAAAATTCTCATTGGCTTTGGTGTAATCCACAGCAAGGCTACAAATTTAGATGGAACATTTCCGCCTGCTTGGATAGGTTATGGAAATGCATATGCTGCTCGAGAAGAGGGTGATCAAGCAATGTCGGTATATCGCACTGCTGCTCGCTTATTCCCAGGGTATTGTGTTGTTCCACTGGGCTCTTATTTATAGTGAAATATTATTGAACTATATTTTTTTCAGCCACTTGGCTGTATATTGAAGAGAACATAATTGTATTATAAATTTTAGTTGACCTTGCTTGACTGTTTAACATGCTCATAACTTTTGTTTTTCTTATTCTCTAAAATTTCTATTTTTGTTGAGTAGAAATTTGACCATAATAGTTTGAAATTTTTTCCTCTTTAAAACTTTTCTCATCTTGGTTAAGTAAATAGGGTTATTGTCCATATGTACGCGGCTTTAACGTTGCCACAGTAATGAGCTTTGCTGAAATGATACTTCTTCCTTGTGAGAGCAAAGGGTGAAGTTGTGGGGTTCAAGATTCATTGAGTGCCTGTGTAACTTGCCAATAAAAGGTATTTAACATAGCCATGTCTAGAATTTTGTTAACCTGGCTCTTTTGGGTTGAATATTATAATAGCAACAGGAGGTTCACATGTCGTATCTACAAGTTATTGTCAACAAGAAGAATGATTTTTTTTTTTTTTTTTTTTTACGGCAGAGGATTAATACCTTATATGGATATGCTCAAGATAGTCGAAGATTAAAGGTGACCTTAAGGTGCCAAGGCCTTGTATGGCGCAGGGAGTGAGGCGCCAGAAAGGTGCTAGCCCAATTGAAGCGAGATGCCAATTCTAAATATAGTTGCTATACATATAGATTTTAAATTTTATTTATCTAATGTATTGAACTATTATAATTAAGTGTCTCTGATGGTACGTGCTTGGGCTTGGGAACCTTTGCACACTCCGAGAGCTCGAGGTAGTCACTTGGGCACAAGATCCCGCTGCCCTGTTCTTGGCCAAAACTTGGGCAGAAGAGGCTAGGCTTCGATGATTGTGTGCTGAATTGAAGTTTGACCATTATGGGTTGGTCCAAGTGCGGGGGAAGACGGGTTGTTTAGTTTTACTTTGGAAGAACTCTGTTCGCGTAGAAGTAGTCTTGTCATCTCCGAATTACATCGATGCTTTATTTGGTGTTGATACCGATGAAAAGTGGAGATTCATCGGGGTATATGGCTTTCTAGACTCCGCCAGGAAACATGAAACTTGGTCTCTCCTCCGTAGCCTTCACCTTCGGTTCACTCTCCCTTGGCTGTGCGCCGGGGATTTTAACGAGCTTCTTTGGTCTCCCAAAAAACTCGGCCTTGGTCCCAGACAAGATTGTTTGATGAAAGAGTTTCGAGATGTCCTAGAGGAGTGCGGTTTTAAGAACCTCAGTTATGTTGGTGGTAAGTTCACTTGGAGGGGCAAACGAGCTGGTGGGTTGGTTTTAGAAAGACTTGATAGGGCGGTAGCTACCAATGGTTGGTTTGCTCGCTTCCCGGGCTCCAAGGTTCAAGACCTCCACACCCACTCCTTTGATCATAAGGCTATTCTAATCAAACTGGAAGGTATTACTCCACGCCCAAATCGCCCCTTCAAATTTGAGCAAATGTGGCTTAGGGAGGGTGGGTGTAGTGATACAATGAACAAGGCGTGGGGGTCAACATCCAAGAATGCCAATATGCTTCTGGTTGCTGGGAAGATACAAGTTTGTGGGGAAAAGCTTACAACATGGAGCCAATAGTCTTTTGGTAGCATTAAACGTCAAATTGAAAAGAAAGGTAAACTTCTTACTGAAACCGAAATTGATGCAGCTAAAGGGAAAGTTGATTATGAGTTGGTTAAAGCTTTAAGAGCGGAAGTTAACGATCTTCTTGATGAGGAGAGCCAAATGTGGCAACAACGGTTGAGATCCCTTTTCCTCAAGTGCGGAGATCGAAACACAAGCTATTTTCACAATAAGGCCTCCCACAGATTTCGAAGAAATAGGATTGCTGGTTTGAGGAACGCTTCTAATTTGTGGTGTACTGAGGACAACCTGATCAGAAATATTACATGTGAGTACTACCAATCCCTGTTCACCTCATCCTAGCCATTGGATTTCTTTGTGATTCTGGAGGCAATCAAACCTTTAGTAACTGAGGACATGAATGCTTGGATTCTCAGGCCTTTTCTCAGGGAAGAGGTGGAAGAGGTCGTCAAGCAGATGAAACCCATTACTGCCAGGGCCCTGATGGTAAGCCTCCCTTGTTTTGTCAATCTTTTTGGTCTCTAATTGGTGAGGATATTACCTTTGCGGTGCTTGATTGTTTGAATAACTGCAAAATTCCTAAAGAAATTAACGGTACCAATATCACCCTGATTCCTAAGGTCAAATTCCCTGAGCCTATCACTAATTTTAGGCCAATTAGCCTATGTAATGTTGTGTATAAAATAGTTTCAAAAGTCCTTGCCAACAGACTTAGAGATGTGCTCCCCTCGGTAATATCAGAGAATTAGAGTGCCTTTTCGGCAGGTAGGGTCGTCACTGACAATATCCTGATGGCATTCAAGACAATCAGGCAAATTAGGCTTCATGGCCCTGAAGCTCGACACGAGCAAGGCCTATGATCGGGTTGAGTGGGCTTACCTAGAGGCTATTATGATGAAAATGGGTTTTGCGGGGAGATGGGTTGATCTTATCATGGAGTGCATTACAATTGTCAGCTATTTTGTCCTTATTAATGGCGATCCATCCCTAGTCATCCACCCTTCAAGAGGCCTTCGCCAGGGTGACCCATTGTCACCATATTTATTACTCATATGCTCTGAGGTCCTTCATAGCCTATTACATTAGGCGGCTGAGTCCAAGCAGATCTGGGGAGCGTCCATTTGCAAAAGGGGCCCTTGGTTAACCCACCTATTTTTCGCTGACGATAGCTTGGTCTTCTGCAGAGCCTCCCTTGATGAATGTCATAGAATTCAAGATTTGCTGGACTGTTATGAGAAGGCCTCGGGCCAGCAGCTGAATTGCAACAAAACGGGCTTATACTTTAGCAAATCTACCCCTCCCCTCATTCTTCATCAGATCAAAGAGGCTTTGGGTGTTCAACAGATCAAACAGTATGAAAAATACTTGGGCCTTCCCTCTTTAGTAGGCAGAAAGAAGAAGGCAAGTCTACTTTACATCAAGGACAGGGTCGAGGCTAAGCTTCAAGGGTGGAAAGAACAGCTTCTTTCCCAAGCGGGTCGTGAAATCCTCCTCAAAGCCGTCATTCAGGCAATTCCCACCTTTGCCATGAGTTGTTTCAAGCTCCCAGTTACCCTTTGCAATGATATTAAGGCCTTGATTAAGAAATTCTGGTGGGGGTCAGAGAGGTAATCAGAGAAAGATCCACCGGACCAAGTGGAGCTCACTATGTCACCCAAAAAGCTTAGGCGGTATGGGCTTCAAAGAACTCCAGAAATTTAACAACGCCATGCTAGCAAAACAAGTATGGCGGCTGATGGACAACAAGTCCTCTCTGTTTTATAGATTCTTTGAAGTTAAATTCTTTCCAAACGGCTCCATTCTTGATGCCAAAGAAGGCAATGGCTCCTTCGCCTGGAAGAGCATTTTAAAGGGCAGAGAGGTGATCAAAAAAGGTGTGCAATGGAGGGTGGGAAATGGGTCACTGATTTGAATCTACCATGAAAATTGGCTTCCGGATCCTTATATCAAAAGAGTGGTGTCTCCAAGGGACTTTCTTGGCAGTGATGTCCGTGTCTCTGTTCTAATTGATAGAGATCAACACTGTTGGATGAATGAAACAATCGACAACAATTTCTTGCTACACAAAGCGACTATGATCCAATCAATTCCACTCAGCCTTAGGGATTGTGAGGATCAGATTTTTTGGCACACACTCCGGACGACGCTTACTCTGTCAGGTCCTGATATAGAAGGCTCATGGAGGAAGTGCTGAATGGGGAACCTTCAACCTTGGATTTGTCGCTAACCAAGAGCCTTTGGAAGGGAGTATGGAGACTACAAGTCCCCAATAGGGTCAAAACAGTTTTATGGAGAGCCGGGTTTGATTCATTGCCCTCAAAAGCTAATCTTAAAAAGAGGAAAATTGTAAATGACGACCTTTGCCCCTGGGTGTAATCTCAAGAGTGAGTCCACATTCCATGCTCTTTGGTCGTGCACTATGCTTTCTCCAGTTTGGGATGTCAAATTTTCTTGGCTGAAGAAGAAACTAGAAACTGCGAGTCGATGTTGGAAGTCATTCAGTGCTGCCATGATCACGGTGGCCACTTGGATTTGTTGGCCATGATTGTGTCGCTGCTCTGGGCTTGTAGGAACAAGCTCCGTGTAGGTAAGAGTGTGGCCCCCTTGGCTAAAATTAATGCCTTGGCCATGGAGAACCTTCAAGAGTATCAAAGGGCAATAGCGCATCCCCAACCAACCACGAAGCCAGCAATTACAACCAGTTGGTCTCCTCCTCCAATGGGTTGGGTGAAAGTCAATTTGACGGGTCAACATTCAAAGAAAAGAATTTAGCTGGTCTGGGTGGTATTATTCGTAACGACAGAGGTCTTGTCATGGCTGCCTTTACACAAACTATTCCATTACCTACATCAGTAGAGATGATGGAAGTGTTGGCAGCGCTCAGTGCCATTGGTCTTGTGCGAGAACTTAGTCTGAACCAGGTGCAAGTCGAAGGTGATTCGCCAATCATTATCAAGGCTCTATCTAAGGGTGGTATGGACTCCTCAAGTTTTGGGCATATCATCAAGGACATCATCTCACTATTCTCTGCCTTTCAGTGTGTATCTTTTTGTCATACCCGTAGGCAAGGGAACAGGGTAGCGCATTGTTTAGCAAGGTCAGCTTGTAAGTTTTCCTCTTTCCAGGTCTGGATGGAGGAGACTCCTCATGAGATTGATTCTGTGTATTCGTCTGAAATTACTAATGAATTGTCTTTTCCCCCCTCTTTCTGGGGTGGCTTCTAAAAAAAAAAAGTGTCTCTGATGGTCTGACCTGTGTTGCATGTAGAAATTAGGTCTATTAATTGATTTGAACATAGACTTTACACAGTTTAGCTTAGGCTCTATAAATTAATCTAATTATAGGTTTTTTTTTTTTTTTCTTTTTGATAAGTAAGAATGATATATATACGAAAGACTACTCTGCATGAAGAACATAGAGCAAACCCAAAAAATACAAGAAGAAGGAAACAGAGAGAAACAAAAGAGAAAACCAAGAAACAGAAAAATTACAAAAGAAAAAGGGAGCAAAGAAAAGAAGGGAGATAATTACTAGACGTGAGTCCCTATGCTCGAGACTAATAAAAAAAAGTTCCACTAAAAGAAGCAACTGATCACTGTAGCTATTCAAATTCTCAAAAGTTCTTTGATTCTGTTTCTTCCAAATACACTATAGGATGCATAAAGACTAAGTTTTAGATCTGAGATGAATGCTTTTCCAGCCAATTTCACCAACCAAAAATCAAGTTTGGGATTGATCTAGGAATAACCCAAGACAAGCCAAAAGTTATAAAAACAAAACTTCATAACTGATAAGTTATCTCACAATGAAGAAGTAAGTGGTCTACCGTCTCTCTACAATGACGGCACATAATGCACCAATCCACAAATTCCAATTTCCTCAATCTCAAATGATCTCCCTTTAGGATCTTATTCCAAGCTACACACCAAACAAAAAAAGAAACTCGCCTAGGGGCCTTTACTCTCCAAAGAGCTTTCCAAGGAAAGACGGTTGAAAGAGAATCCTTTAATTTGTTATAATATGACCGGATGTCAAAAGCCCCATTAGGCTTCAATTTCCATCTCATCCGGTCTCCAACATCCATAGGAGGGGTATAGGCACCCAATATACGAAGAAACTGCAACCCTTCATCCATCTCCCAATCGTTAAAAAATCTACTAAAATGAACATCTCAAATTCTTCTCTCTTCCGCCCCCTGCCTAGGCAAATAAGCTTCAACAGAAACCTCCTTATCAATGGCAATACTATACAACCTTGGAAATACCAATTGAAAAGGTTGATCACTATACCACACATCCTGCCAACGCCTCACTCTATTCCCCAACCCAACAACAAACTAACAATTTTTGCTGAAATCCTCCCATCCCTTGCGAATACTTCTCCACAAACCACACCCATGAACTCCCCTACCCAGCTTTGAGGTCCATCCCCCCCATTCTTCCCCATATTTTAAAGCTACCACCCTCCTCCATAACCGAACCTCTTCCTTCCCAAACCACCACAACCAGTTCCCCAATAAGGCCTTATTAAACGTAGTGAGCTTCCTTATCCCCAAGCCACCTTTGGCTATAGGCGCACAAACTTTATCCCATCCTACCAAATGAATCTTGCTATCACCCCATAGGAAATCCCTTTGCAACTTTTCAATTTTATTAGCCACATGAGTAGGAATTATGAATAATGATAGAAAGTAAGTCGGAAGACTAGATAGCGTACTCTTGAGTAACATCAATCGACCCCCCTTAGACAGGTACAACTTCTTCCACCCAGCTAATTTTCACTCAATTTTTTCTAAAATTGGATTCCAAATTTAAGGGGAATTATGAGAAGCCCCCAATGGCATGCCAAGATAAGACATAGGCAAAGTTCCAACTCTGAAGCCCAAAATATCAGCCAGAGCATGCACATCAACAAACTCCCCTATTGGAACCATTTTACTCTTATGCACATTGACCTTCAAACCTGTTACCGCTTGAAAACTAAGTAACAACAACCGAATATGAAGAATTTGCTTCTCATCTACATCACAAAAAAGGATAGTATTGTCTACAAATAATAGATGTGAAACACGTTCCCCTACATCCGTCCTACCCTCAAGATTAAAACCACGGATCAAGCCAGCTCCCTCCACTCTTCTCAACATCCTACTAAACACCTCCATTATGATAAAAAACAGCATAGGAAATAACGGATCTCCTTGTCTGAAACCCCCTTGAACTACCAAAGAAATCAGCTGGAGACCCATTAATCAAAATAGAGAACTCAATTGTGGATATGCAAGTACGGATCCACTTGCACCACTTCACTCCAAAGCCCATCCTATTCAGCAAATACAGCAAAGCCTCCCAATTCACATGATCGTAGGCTTTCTCCATATCGAGCTTACAAATGACTCTAGGAACCCTACTCTTCCCTCAGCTATCCACACTCTCATTTGCAATAAGAATCAAGCCAAGGATTTGTCTCCCACCCACAAAGCTATTTTGATTCTCAAAGATCAATTGATCTAAAACCACTCTCAAGCGATTTGCCAAGACCTTAGCTGAGATTTTATACACACTCCCCACCAAACTAATAGGTCGAAAATCTCTAATATTAGAGGCATCATTCTTTTTAGGAATTAATGCAATGAAGGTAGCATTAAGGGATTTTTTGAACTTGCAATGTTCGAAAAACTCTTCAAAGACCGCTAAGACATCTTTCTCCACTACCCTCCAACAATGATGATAGAACGCCATAGTAAACCCATCCGGACCTGGAGCTTTGTCCCCTTCCAAGTCACTAACAACTTGAAGAATCTCCTCTCTCTCAAACTTCCTTTCAAGCCAAACCCTTTCCATATTCTCAATACGATCAAATTCCAGCCCCTCAACAAAAAGCCTTCACTCCTCAGTCTCCTTGTACAAATTTTTATAAAAATTGTACAACTTGATTAGTTACCTTGGAAACCTCCTCAAAAACCACCCCATCCATCTCCAAGGTCCTTAGATGATTAAACCTTCTATGGGAGTTAGCCATTTTGTGAAAAAACTTGGTGTTATTATCCCCTTCCTTGACACATAACATCCTATATTTTTATCTCCAGGAAATTTCTTCCAAGGAAAGAAGATGCTCCACCTGGGACCTCAACTCAACCCTATGACAATTCTCCCCATCGGAGAGACCAAAATCTCCTTCCTTAGCGTCTAAAGTTATAAACTCCTCCAGTAATTGCTTCTTTTGACACGCTACATTACCAAACTCTCAGCGATTTCGTTGCACAATGTCCTCTTTCAGAGCCTTTAGTTTTTTTGCAAGCACGAAACTAGGTGTACCTACAAAGGAATGTCGATTCCACCAGATTTGAACTCTATCCACAAATCCCTCCGTCTTCAATCACATATTTTCAAATTTGAACGGACTTTTCCCCCTTGCCATACCTCCTGCCTCCAAAAGGATTAGACTGTGATCTGAGATAGGACGGGATAAAATTCTTTGGGTAACATTTGGGAAATGGTCCTCCCAATCTAGGGTGACCAAAGCTCTGTCAATCCTAGACATTGCTGGTTGAACAGTGCCACTAGACCAAGTATAGCTACCTCCTTCCAAAGGCAAATCAACCAAGTTAAGATCTTCAACAAATTCAGAGAATTTTTCCATAGCTAGGGTCAAACAAATCTCGCCCCTACGCTCGCTAGGAAAGCGAACAATATTAAAGTCCCCAAAGCAACACCATGGAATCCTCCAATACTGCTGAATACCCACAAACTCAACCCACATGTGGCCCCTCTCAACATTCTCATTTGGGCCATTAACGCCTGAGCAAGCCCATATAAACCCATCCCCCACCCCTTTCCACTTTGCGAACACTGAGAAAGTACCAACCATAAACTCCACCTTATCCAAAACCCTTTTATCCCACGTAAGCAAAATACCACCAGCAGTCCGATCAGCCTTCAAAATAGCCCAATCCACATATGGACAGCTTCACAAACTACAAACCAGCTGTCTATTCATGCTAGCAATTTTTGTCTCTTGTAAACAAAACATCACACTTCCACTCCCGCAACAAATTCTTCACCACAAGACGTTTCTAAGGATTATTTAAACCTCTAACATTCCATGAAATCATTTTTATCTTCATAAACACTAAAATATCCCCAACTACAGACACCAACACAAGACCACCCTCTATCTCTTGTCATAATTCACTGAAGAGATCAAGTTTTGCAACTCTCTACGTCCCTTTTTTTGGACTTAGCCACCTTTTTGCTACCCGTTGCTTTCCTGTGTAACACATTGGCTGCCTCCATCACTGATTCAAGCCTCTGTAAGAGAGCAATGCACAATTTCTCATGTCGAGTCATAGACAACCCAACCAATTTACTAAAACCAGGAATTTTGTGTTTCACCCACCCAGAAATATCTAACTTAGTCTCAATACTCAATCCCTCATTGACCTCCTCCAACTCTGCCAAATTTGTCGACGCACTTGGAGCAAAGATTTGCAGAGGAAAGCGAACTGACAAATCTGTTTCACCAACACCCATAGAGAAATCAGCTGCTTCCTCCAGCAGCATAACCTCCCTAGGAAGGCTAAAGAGTTCCTTACTAAAGGAAGAATTAACCTCCTGACCCAATGCCCCAAAACCCAGTGCTCCAGATTGCACCAACTCCAAAAAGAGATTGAGAAGAGAAGGTCGAACCAATCGCGGCACCAAATTGAGAGTCACTGTCCTCTTACCTTCAGAAAACAACTCACCTGATAGTGAAATGGAGCCTAAAATGCTGTTCCGGTCAGAGCTAAGCCTGAAAACCATCATCGGAGGGGACTTGGTACACCTCGCCACTCCTACCGGCGATGCGCAGTGCCGGTGAGACAAACCCACCAGAACCCTAGTGCGACGCATCTCCAGTAACGGCAAAGCAGGGCTCGTCGGAGGCATTGGAGACACCGAAAGGCACAAACCACCATTCTTGGCTTGAACCTGTACCTTTGGTGACCACACAAGACCTTTGGCCACCTACGTCGGCATCACGAAGCTCGTCGGACTCGCTCATGGACACTCCCCAGCCTTCTTGTGATTATCGGTTGAGAGTAAGGGCTCTACACACTTAACGGAACATTCCCTAGGCTCAAAGGTTATTGGGCTTGTGACATGTGGGCCTAAACATGACTCACTAACTGTCATATGGGCTACCAGCTTGTTAGGGACCAAGCCCAAACCCAGCTTACCCTTACACAATTCCTTACCAGCTCTTGAAACCCATCTAAGCTTTTGAGCTCCCCCTTTTTTCCTATCCCAAGAAACCTGCCTCCTCCCTATCACATCAACCTCCATGATAAGACCACTCCCTGTCCAGCATGGTCTCCTTACATCACTCTTTTTCCTATTATCATAGGCTTTTGAATTCAAACTGAGACTTGGGAAACGTATCCTACTATCTGCCTGATTTTGCTCACCTACCACTGTCTCCTCGTTAATGCACAGCTCCCTCCTATCTCCTCCTCCCACCACCATCTTAATAGGCTTGCCCACCGGAAAAACTCCCACCTTGGCACCTGTAAGACTTTGATTCACCTCCATCTTCTCCTATCCTAAATGTGTCTTCTTCCCCTTGATCGTGGAACCTAACTGCTTTAGCTGTTTTCTATCCTCTACTCTTCCATGAATGCCTTGCACAGCTTCAGCAAAAGTTCTAGAGTTTTGAGTCTCCAAATATTGCCTATGCACCTTAGGAATAAATGTTGGAAGACCAGTTCCACCCACCGCATATTGGGAAGGAAACAACATCTTTCTTAGTTCAAGGCCAAAAGCCCTCCAAACATTTTTCCCTTTGCCTTCGAGGATAATGATCGACCTCCTACACCCGCCAGCTTTGAGTTTATTCAATAGTAAAAACTGACCAAAAGAATTGGTGCTACGTTGGAGTGTATAAGCAGTGTCACCATCCGTGAATGTAAAAAACTGTTTGGTGCTTGCCCCAACAACAGTATGTTCTAAATTCTTTGTCAGCCATTGTGCTGCATTCTTGCCCATGAAGACCGATCTCATAGAGTATTTACCCCTCTCAAAGATCCGTAGCAAGAAATAACGTCCCCCTTCCTCTACAACTAATTGAAAAAACTTGGATTCAATGAAAAAGCTGCGAAATCCCCCCATCAGTGACTCAACTAAAAAAATAATTGACTTCCAAATCTTCCAACTCCCAAACATAGAAAGCTTGCAAACAAAGCAATTCCAAAATAGCGTTCCCCACCCTTATGGACACCGTTTTCCTACTTACACAGTTCCATTTTGGAGAATTAAGCTGGATCCAGGAAGGCCACTACAAACAACCAGAGAGAAAGGTATTCCCAATCAATTAACTGGACTTCAGCAGTTTAAACCGCCTATTACATATCCTAATTATAGGTTTTGCAACAAGCTTTTGTACATAAATAAATTTAGCAATAGGTTCTACAAGAAGTTAATGTAAATTAATAATCTAACAATAGGTTCTACAACAAGCTTCTATAAATAATTAATCTAACAATAGGTTTTTACAACAAACTTGTATAAAAATGAAAAGAGAAAAAAAAAGGAGAACTATCAAAGCTAAAGCCTAAAAGACTACATGATTGAAAATTTAAAATATTAAAAAAAAAAAATTCTAAATTGATGAGGAAATAAAGAGGTATTACAGAAAAGGAGGGGGGGGGGGGAGATGGAATAGAGCTGCCTGAGAGGTGAGAGTGAGAGAGAGAAAGGGTAAAAAAAAAATAAAAAGGGGATGAGTATAGTTGCCAGATAGAGAGTGAGGAAATAAAAAATGAGGGGAGCTGTTTGTGAGAGAGAGTTAAGAAAATTTTGTTGATGATAAAAAAAAATGTCTAAAGTAGACAGGCAATATACTAAAGAGCATTCACAGGCAATCTAGAAAGGATATCAAATCTGGGTAACACTCATGGGATTGCAAGAAAGCATGATTCCAAGCGAATAACCTGTCAACCAGCTGTGACCTAATCTGATCCATTGACCTTCTTTATCTTCAAAGACGCGTGAGTTTCTTTCTCTCCAAAGTGTCCACATTAAACTAGTAGTCACTCTCCAGATAGGCAACTGGCGCTTTTTAACATACAGACCAGTCCAACTTAGCAGCAAGTCCGACACCTGTCTAGACATCACCCAGGCACCGCAATAAACCCGTGTTCTTGAGCTATCTGGCAATGTAGAAATAAATGGTCAATTGTCTCTCCATTAGAGTTACACATACTAAACCAATCTGGGATAACAATAACCCACTTCCGTAGATTGTTGTGATAATCTTGCCTTTCACTATCGTCTGCATGAAGAATGCAACCTGAGGAGGGGATTTAGCTCTCCAAACAGCTCGCCAAGGGAACAATGAATCCCCCATGATAAAAGTACTTACCTTTGAACCCCTGAGCTTTGGACAGAATCCAAGTTATCCTATCGTCCTGGATGTAACTGAACTAAGTATAACTCATTCAGGAATGAATTCAAGTATTCCAATTCCCAGCATGCACATCTTGGATAAATATTGGATGCCAATGAAGTCTTCCATCTGATAAATTTAAATAGTCAGCCACCTTAGCCTATTCATCTCTAGCAATTAGAAAAGTTCTGGATAATGATCCTTTAAAGGTGAATCTCCCCACCATCTATCATGCCAAAATTGAATTCTATCCCTTGCTTCTATCTCATATTTCACTTAACTGGAAAACTTTTCCGATCCCTAACTAATACACTTATATAGGCTCACACCATATGTCCCATCCACAGGATTTGTTCGCAAACCACCCGGGGAAATTCTGTACTTGGCAGCAATCACCCTATGCCATAAACCAACAATCTTCTAATGGCCAAACCTCACTCCTAGATGGGATAACAGGCTGAATTCCAATTTCAAGATGAAATTTAAACCCATGGTCTTGCTAGTGGCCACAAGTCTTTGTTTTTTTAGTACTTTGTTATAGCGTAATTTTTTTTTGGTTTAACTTTAAGAGGGTTGTGATTGCAAGCTCATCCCCCACTAACTTCATTTAGAGTATGTGTTTGCCACATTTTTTTAAGACCAAATTTCGTAACTGCCACTATTTCTCAATGGCTCATTGCTGTTGAATATAAGTGAGCCTCTTTCCTCAATGCCTTGAACATGGTTTAAGGTGCTCACCTTGCTCACCTGGGCTCTAAGGCGAGTGCCTCTCCTTGCCTGGGCACCTAAGTGACTACCATGTGCAACTCTAGCTTGCCCAAAGTCTGGGTTGGGTTCAGGACCTTCAGCTTGGTCTTGAAAATTTTTTCCAAGATGCACCCCTATTACCATTATTGCCGCATAAAGTTGTCTCTTTGTCTTAATCAAAATTGTGTAACAAATATGTGATTATTTTCATGGTGGTGCATATGCCTAGCGTTCAGTTCATTTTTACTAAAGTGATGCATCAAGGACATCTGCTTTTATTTATAAATTGTTACTTTACAGGCTAAATCTTGATATTCACTTATTCCAGGTGCCATTTACCAACTTTATATATTGGGATGGAATATATGCGAACCCACAGCTTTAAGCTTGCAGAGCAGGTTACTCACCCTCTTAAATACATTGGCCAATTGACATTTTTGGTTTTGATTTTTCAAGAATGTGAATTTATCCTGTGTTCTGTTAGTGGAAGAGTACTTTCTGAACTTGTATTGTAGATATTGCTGTTTAAGTTTGACACAAGCTTCGTACTTATTTTCTAAGGTGATGTTGGTAGACTTCTTTGTTAAGTAGTGAGTTTATAGGGTTGAAAGTCATGGTGTTTTTAGTTCTCCAAAAAAAGACTGAATTATTTGTTACATTGTCTTTGCAGATACATACATGTGTTCAATTATATGAAATCTATCCTAAGAGAAGAAAAAGTATGAAGCTAACTAATCATATCATGCATGTATGAAATAATATCATATCATGTTCAATTTGTATGTATCTTGAAGCATGATATAAAATCACAAATTGAACACATTTTTTCTTGATTTTGTTAGATGGTAATGCTTATGAAATAATAGAGGTTATTGGCATGGGGGATACAAAAAGTGGCATGAAATACATGACCCCAAACTATTTTTTATTGGACTTTGTTTTTAAATTTAACCAATTTTTTAAGTTTTTTTTTTGTGAAACAAGTTTTTAAGTTACGAGTTCTAATTGTATAAAAACTTCTAGAAAAAGTAAGATATGAAACAAAACCAATAAAAAAGATAAATATTTATCTTTCTGTGTAGTTTGGAATGTGTGTATTCTAATTGCTACCTTTTTTCCTAATAAAATCATTTTACTTATCAAAAAAAGAAAGAAAGAAAATACATATTTTTGTTAAGTGAAAGAAGACGTTTTACACCATTGATGTCATCCTCATGGACTTTTGTATCATAACTTTATGCAAATATTTTACACCTTATCTTAAGAGCAAAAGGAACTCTACCTAAATAAACTGAAAGTAACCATTCGAGGCTAGATAGTGTTTTATTTTGGTTTATTTATTTTAAAGAGACACTTCAACTCAACTTACCCTTATTCCCAGCTGTCAAAGGTTGATTATGTTGGTCCTTTTTTGCCACTTAGCCCTATCTAGGGCCATATCAATTGTTAATTATTTAATATCATGTCTTTCTTTATAATTTCTATCAATGTTATTTTTGGCCAATTTGTTCCTTCTGCATTTTCATAATTTCTCTTTTGGATTGGTTCATTTGTATCTGTTATGAATGTCCAAACAATCTAAAAATACTCTCCCTCATTTTATCTTCAATTGGTTCATTTCCCCTCCTCACGATAACTGTGTTTCTTATCATATCTTTCCTAGTTTGCTACATGTCCATCTTAACATTCCCATATTATCCACACTCATTTTTCTTATATAGAAAGTTCATTTTTCACCTGTTGGCTGGTTTGCAACACAGTATAGGACTCATAATCCTAACTGATTTTAATGGAAAAAGAATAAGCACTTTTAGAAAATTAAAATTTGTAAATCATGTGCATACGTCTTACAAGAATTTTGTATTTCTTGAAGACTTCTACATTCAAATTTTTTAACAAGGATGTGAATTAACAAACCCGGTAGACAACTGAGTAATAATTTAGATTTTAGAAAATTGGATTTTTAAAATTTCCAATTGGGAAAATACCCCCTTATCATACTCCTACCAATTGGAATATCCTGAATAAACCTTGTCTGAACACCTTTCTGCTTAATATCCACAACCTCATTCTCCCTTTTAATTGAGAGCATTATAATTATAACAGTCTTTGATTTGTTCGTGGTTAGGATTTGGAGTGTGTGAAATTGATGTGTAACCCTTGCTTGTAAATGAAGAGAATTGTATCATTCTCTATTAAGTCATTAAGGAATACTAAAATGGTGAAACCTATAGTTGGGTTATAAAGGGGAGACACCGGTGGATTGTTTGGGAACATAATCTGGCCTTATTAGTTCCTTGTTATTAATGTTTTTATCATCTAACTCTATTGTTTTTTATTTTTTAAGTAGCTTGGTGGCTTCTCTATTGACCTCTTCATGATTTTATATCAAACTTTCAAAAATTTGATAGACCTATTTTTCTTTAGTTTTTCATGCAGGCTAAGACAATATGCCCTTCAGATCCACTTGTATATAATGAACTTGGTGTTGTCGCTTATCATATGAAAGAGTAAGGATTTCTGGCCTCATGAAATATTATGCTTGTGTTATGCGTAATATTCTTGTGAGATGTATTTTCTTAGAGTTAGTGTTTTGTGTTTAAAGCTTTTATTATCTACAAGATGGTAAGTGCCTAAAACTATAGAAGTTCAACTTTTAGATATACAACATGGTAAAAACGCAAAGCCCGGATACCCACACCCGGGGTGCCTCAGCAGTGAGGGAGTGACTCTGGTTTGACTCCTACCTGAGGAATTTCGTGATTTACCTGATGCCTGCTCAGTGGGGGTGTGTAGGAATCCGAGGTTTGCCCCTCAGGGGTGGTCCCACTGGCCCAAACCTTGAGGGGTTCCTCGTCATAAAATAAATAAATAAATAAATGAAAATAAAAGATAAATTACCAATTGATTCCCAAAGTATAAGTTGTTAGGAAATGGTGAATTTAAACATTTAACCAATTTTCTAATAAACCTTTTCTGCTGTGAAATTTCTACTTTTAAAGTTTGACAAATGGCATAGATAAACATCTAACTTCGGAGGTCTGTTAATTGTTTTCAAGTTTGTAGAAGTTATTGAAGTTTATCAGTAAGGCTTGATGTAAGGTTTTACGAGGTTTAAGTATTCACTTTGTAGAATGTTGTGAAATTCTGCTGAAGTTAAAAAAAAACACTCTTTTCTTAAATTCAAAATTCAAATTTACTTTACATATTTCTTCCACTTTGTTAGTATGTGAAGTGTGAACTACTAACTAGTTATGAGCTTCTCAATACTTGATGACTTAAATGATGAAAATTTTGCAAACTTAGTTATGTTCCTGATCTTGATTAATTAATTTACCACTATAATAGAGATGTGACAATTAAAAGTTATGTGACTTTAATGCTTTTTTTGTTTTGTTTTGTGGATTTAACTGATTCTGTATTATTATTTTTACTGGTGAGCAAACTACATGCAAGGAAGTGTCATTGGAGCTAGAGCTCTTTGGCCAAAGGGTAGTTCTTTTTCTCATTGATGAGGGCTCTAAGTGTAATTTGCTTGTACTTGATTTATCATTGAGTTATAGCTTAACTGGTACTTTCTCCTCCCATAATAATGGGATGGAGAGTGAGGTCATGGGTTGAAGACCCACTAGGTACGTGTGTAACTTACCAATAAAAAAAATTGCTGATAGTTGATTGCTTTGTCATCACTCTCATTTTGTCACTAGTTTGATGTTTTGTTCCTATGAGAGTGGGGCTTTACTCCTTTCTCCTTCTCCTTTAGAATTGAATTATCTTTTTTGAAGAGGAAAAGACTGCAAGAACATGAAGCATAAACTTGAAAGGCTTTGCTCTTAATAGATAACTATAAGCACTACACAAATGCATGGTATAAATTCATCTAGATAACTCCAAAAAAGAACGCGGAAAAGATGCGAAGATAATGAGGCTGTCTTTGAGAGTAACTTTGTACCCAATTCATAAGATGATTGATACTGAAGCAAGACAGCCCACACTTGATATGATGCTTCTTCATCCAAAGATCCAAAAATAGCACGTATATAAACGTTCTGATTTGTGCAAGCCTCAAAACTAGCAATAGTTGACGGCTTGACACTTTATTAACAAAATTGACCTCCAAGTACCAATCTCAATTATCCTAATTCCTAAGCCCCTTCTCTCTTCAAAATTACTCAAAAACACTAATCAATTAAGCCTGATGCAGAAAATGCAGGCTTAAGAGATGAATGTTTCTTGAGAATCGATCAATTAAACCCATTTTGGCCTGTATGGAGAACCTATTCTGGAAACTTAAAATGTGATAAATCGCCTGGCGAAAGAAAGGTTGATCTCTCTTGTATAAAATTCTGATATATTGTTGAGTAATTTTGACTAGTAATTTTTTTGTATTTTGGTTCAGGTATAATAAAGCTGCGTTGTGGTTCGAGAAGACTTTGGCTCATATTCCATCCCCTTTAAGTGAATTATGGGAACCAACTGTGGTTAATCTTGCTCATGCTTACCGAAAGTTAAAGTATGTGTTTAAAATGGTTCTTGGGGCTGTTTTTACTTCCTGGAATTTTTTTTGTCTGATTCTTTTTTATTGTGGTATCACAAAGGAAACATAGATGACGATGTAATGTAGTACTTCTGTAGTCAATTATCTTTCATTGTCTTGTTGCCTCTTTACCTGTTATGGCTGAAATTATTCTGACAGTTTAAGAGAACAATATTGCACTTGTAGGTGCGTTTCATACAGTGACCTTTTTTCATAGTATATTGACAAATAATGTTCCTCCTGCCCCTTATATGATTTCCCTTGGGGCCAAAAATTAACAAACAACCCCCCCCAAAAAAAGGAAAAAAAAAAAAAAGAGAAAAAGAGGGGCATTATAATTATATTAGATAACTATTTATTGATGTTTCACATATTGCTGATGTCACTTAGGATGGCATTTTGAACGTTGCTGGCAATATCTTACCTTATTCCTATGGAAGGAGCCAAGATATGCATAAAACATTCATGATACTAAGTTACATAATAAAAAATAAAACATAGTATCTCATTTAAAGGTCCATTATGACAAGTGGATGTATATTTACATAGCAGTCTGACTGGTATGTAAATAGCCTGTGTTGCCAATAGCTTGGAGCTCACTAGAAGACATTCACTAGTGAAGGATTTTGACAAGTAGTTGGTTTTTACCTGGAGATGTTAGTATCTTTCTGTTGCTTATAGATTTTGTATTTTTACTGCTTTTATTTTGTGTCCTTATTGAGGTGAGTTTCACATCCTCTATGCTGAAACAAACACCTTGTTCTCTTACTGATTTACGTTTTCATGTCTCATTTAAAAAAAAAAAAAAAGTCTTCCTTGTGGTGTTATCTTGGGTTTCATTTGTAATTTTAAGGTGGATATGATTATTCTAGTACTTATCATAGAAACCTAACATGTCTCAGGATGTACCATGAAGCAATTTCACATTATGAGAAAGCACTTGCGTTATCAACAAGAAGTGTGAGCACTTATGCAGGTCTTGCATACACTTATCATTTGCAGGTATCTACAGTTTTCCAATGCTCTTATATGTTTGTTTCCATTGTCTTAATTAGAATGTCCTCTGCTTACCTCTAGAAATAAGTGCTCAGTTGTAGCAGTGTGTTTTTGAATGCAACTTGAGGGAACAACTGCTTTCTAGTTGAACTTCTGCACATGACCTGATTAGAGTGTGTACCCCACACCTACATGTGTTGTACTTTTTTTTTATTTGAGTTCCTACATGAGTTAAAATGGTTTCAGGAATGCAGGTAAAATGATTTGAATGAGGGGCTTAGGTTGCTCCTTACTGTAAAATTACATGGTTGATCATGACTTCCCTTCAAATATGATACTAAGGATCCATTTGGGTACCCTGCAGTTTTTGGCAACTTTTATGTTAAATGTGTGACAGAAAGCTAAAAGCTAGTTTGTTTCCAAAAAATAAAAATGAAAGTTAGATTATTTGTGAAAAAACTAAGACAAAAACAAATTTTACCTTTTTGCCTTTTCCTAAACACAGACTTATTATTGGAAACCAATAATCAATTATTGTCGGGATTAGAAGTCATTATCAATTAATAATTTCTAGAAAATACCAAATGCAAACACAATTTGAGACTGGTAAACTCAGCTAATAAAAAGACTAACTTGTACTCATAAACTAAAACCTAAAATACTTAGGATCTCATAGAAAATTTGAGACTGAACTAAAATATCAAAATACTCTTACTTTGTAGGAATTGCAGGTATTATAATTTTGGATGTTATACCTATAAAAAATATATGAATATTTTTTAAAAATTAGAGATTACAATTTTGCCCATGAATACACCTTAGAGTAAAATGAGCACAAATATATCTATGGACTATTTCTTGTAACAGTAGTATTAGGGCTTTTAGTTTGACTAATAAACTAAAAGCTAATAGAAGGCTAACTTGGACTCATAAAATAAAACCTAAAATACTTATGATCTCATAGAAAAATCTAGACTCTACTTTTAATTCACAGGAATTGCAGATATTACAATTTTGCCCGTGAATGCAAAATTGACCATTAAACTTAATAAATAAAACCCATGAAAAACTGTTAACTTCTAACCCTAGGACACATAACTATTCCTTTAAAGCCACATAACTTTCACCTCCTTTAAAGCCACATAAGTTTCACCTCCTTTGGGTTTCACATGTGGGCCCCATAGACTAAATTTGCATAATTGTAACAAATAAATCTTCCATGACTGCATAAAAAATTCTGTCTTTAGTTATTTTTATTTTTTGTGTGGGAGAAGTGCAGGTGGTGGGGGGGAGGGGTTGGTTGGGATTTAATAGTTATTGTGGAGTGGTAAATGCACTTATTCTCCTCGCTCAATGCTTGGGTCCAAATCCTGCTTGACTCATGTTGTGGTGAAGCGGCATCTACCTCTAAGGGGTCATTTGGGTAAATGCCCTTTTTCCTAGGACTGCGATTAGGGGTTGCATCCATGCCCAGCACCACCCTCTGCCCTTTTCGCCTCAGCCAGAACTAAAATTGACCATGCTTTTCTTGTTACAAACAATATTTGTACAAAAGAGTGTAAAATAGTTACAAATTAAAATGGCAGGTATTCTTCATATATTGAGAGTTATAGACCTAATACATTGGTTTTTAGATATGGGTTTTTATTTATATAGACTACCAATCAATGTTGGTAAAACTGTCATGCGCACACAAGCGCATAGGCCTCTTGGAGCCTAGGCGCAAAGTGCAAGAGTACACCTAATTGAAGTCAAGTGAACATTTCTCAAATACAATATCTATTAACCTTTATTATAAATATTTGTAACATATAATAAAAAAGATATAAAAACTCGAAATTTGTATATTTTACATATTTGGTAAGTACAATTGTATAAGGTTATAATGTTTGTAAGTTCAAATTTAACTTAAAGTTATTTCAATTCTTAAAATTTTTATATAGATAATTGAAAAAAAATATCAACGAACATTATCAAGATTATTTAGTTGTAGAAGTTTAAATATAGCATTTTGTATAATTCTCTTGTGCTTTATAGAGATACATAAACATGATAGTTATGATCAGATGATGTATATCATTCAATAAACCTATATCTAAAACTTAGAGACTAAAAGCACGAGATTAATCTTGTTTGTATCTTTGGACATGTTAGTAAAAAAATTGTGTAATACAACTTAAGAACAGAGGTTGTATAGTAAATCATTGGTCCATGTCATTTATTTCAAGATCAAGTAATCTATTTTGATGAGTCATATCTTTTGGCAATAAAATAAAAAAAGCGTGCCTAGGCATGCTTTGTGCTTCTTTAAAAAGCACCAAAAAAGTGTGCCTAAGCATGCTTCATTGCTTCATTAAATGAGCTTTTTTTTTTGCTAAGCGAAGTGCTTAGACCTTGGTGCTTTGAGCTTTGAGCAGGCTTATAACAGCACTGCTACCAATTTCCAAAGAGGTAATTGGGGTTCAGATGTCAATTAAACTGAAATTTTGATACTTGTATCTTTCAATGGAAAGTAAAGCTGGTCAATTAATTGCGATGATGCACTCTGTTGAACAAGTTAATTTTCAAAAAGAAAAGAAAAGATAAAAAGCCTATTTATTATAAAACTTGTGAATGCAGCAATGGTTTTAATTACTTAGCAAAGTAGTTTGTAGCCAATGGTTACACTTCCACTTAGGGGTGTCCAGACCCGACCGTGACCCGCCGGACCGACCAACCCGCCCGATCTCCACCCGACGCCGGCCCGAACCGAGGCTCCCGTTGGTCGGTTTCGGTTTTCCACGCTCAAGACCCGACGCCGGCGGGTCGAGTGGCGGGTTTTCTTCTCCAAAACCCGAGCCACCCGACCCGACGAAGTAATATAGAAATCCGGCGAAATCACCCTCAAATCCGAGGAGATCCAGCGAGTTCTCAACCATATTGGGTGAGATTTAGCTAGATCCGGCCATTCCCATAAGATTTCAGCAATTTTGGTGCAGATTTCGGCGATTTTGATGCAGATCTGGTGAGTTTTTATATTTTCCGGCGATAATCTGCAGATTCCGGCGATGATTTGCAGATTTCGGCGACAATTTGCAGCACCGGCGACCACCCGATCTCCACCCGAACAGACCCGATCTCCACCTGACCCCAAAACCGACCCGACCGATTGACGCCGGCGGTCGGTTTCGGGTCGATCTTCTGTCCACCCGCCGCCGGCGGGTCGGGTTCGGGCTGGGTCGAAAACCGACCCGACCCGACCCGTGGACACCCCTACTTCCACTCAATATCTTTTTATTGAATCTGAATTTTGACAAATCTATCATTGGATTACAATTTCTTCTTATATCTTCCACACTAGTGAAATTTCCAGTATATAAAAAATTAATAATTATGTCATTAATGAAATGTTTAAATTTCAAGTTTGTAGTATAAAATTATGCATAAAAAATAAGTTTATAGATCAAATAGTAAATAACATTCAATTGGCACAAAATTTGACATGCTTGTTAAGAACACCAAAAACATGTAATTCAATAGTTAGATTTTCAAAATATATAGCCATGTTAATTTTGTATAAAATGAGAGATGTAGCCATTGACTACAAACCAGTTTGTAGCCAAACTTTGTCCTTATTTACGTAATCCTTAAAGAAACTTAAGTACAAAGTTTGACAACAAACTTGGTTATAGCTTAAGGCTACAACTCCACTCAATATCTTTTTATTGAATGTGAATTTTAACAAATCCACCATTAGATTAGTTTTTCTTATATATTCTTCATGCTTGTAAAATTTCTAGAATATCAAAGATCAATAATTATGTCATCAATCAAATGTTTAAATTTCAAGTTTATGTAATCTAAAATTATGCAATAAAAAATAATTTTATGGATTGATTAGTAAATAACATCTGATTGACATAGTGTATTAAAAACTAAAAAAATATGAAATTTAATAGTTAGATTTTCAAAATATGTAGTTATCAAATATATATATATATAGTTAATTTTTTGAGTAGGAGTTGTAGTCTTAGGCTACAATTAAGTTCATAGCCAAACTTTATCCTTTCTAAAATGTTGAAATGTGATCAAACTTTTTAGTAACTTGGTATGTTTTCTTAAACAATAAGAACCAGTATTGTTTTTTTCTGAGTTGAATAATTGGAGGATAGCTCACCTATCAAAACACTAATAATTTGAGGATAGCTACTAAATGTGTCATTGATGATTTGATTGGCTTACTGCTTTTAAATAAATGCATGATACATTCTTGGGGCAGGTGCATATTTCTTTTGGTATAAAATGAATAAACTTCTGTATACCTGCTTGAAAAGTATTATTTGTACTTGTCTCTAAGCACATGAAGATTTCAAACACATTTGCATTTTTAAACCTGATAATTGTGATAATCAGTCTAATGTTGATATGACTGGTTCTCTTCCTTTTTCATATGTGCAGGATAACTTTACTGCATCAATTACATACTATCACAAGGTGAGGAATCACCGATTTACTTGAGTGCCCTTTCATTTAAGGCATGATGAACTTTTTTGCACTTTTGTTATTTACCCCTCAAAAATTGTTGCCATTTTGATATAGCTGGTGTTTATTTAATGGATTTGATTTTTAATTGGACCATAAGAAAGGTTGAGAGCCATCATACAAATGGGATGAAGGATTGGATGTTTGTCATTGAAAACTTAGAAATTATGTTATACCATGTATTGTGCTGGTCCAATTATATATAGCGTTTCATGCATAAGCGTGGTTATCTACCTTTAGTTCTGTAACAATATTATAAAATTTATTCTAAGAATATTTTTAAAAAATACTCAATAATTGTTGGATTGCTTGATATGATATCATTAACTATAATATCTTAAAAGGAGTGCACTGAGAAGTCTGCATTCTGTTAATTATTTGTTCTTCACTGGTTTGAAATTGTTCCCATTGTTCTTGTTATTGAATCAGGCTCTATGGCTGAAACCGGATGATCAGTTTTGTACTGAAATGTTAAGTGTAGCTCTTGTAGATGAATGCCGCCGTGGTGTAGACCCCAAAATTGAATTTCGGCGAAGTGAGGTTTTCGTTTGACGCTTATATTCTTCTAGATTTGATGTAATGTATGTGTAATTAATAACTATTATACCAAAACAGGTTAATTTTTGTGATTTTTAATGTGAAATGTGTGTCAAACATTAGGCAATATGTATTTGACCGACTTGGTTTTATTGAGGTTTTTAGTGCGTTTGGTATAAGCTTATTTAGCTTATTATCTTATAAAAGCTTTTTTAGTCATTTTTTAGAGGAAATAAGCAAAAAGCATATTCAAATACGCATGAATCGTTTTATTGATGGCCAGCATTTAAGATGAATTACTTGTATTTATTGAAGAGTTACCTTTAAGATAACATGAATCATGTACTAATTATGAAAGATTTAGGCAGGAATGTAAATTATACCCTTTTAAGTTTTGTCAATTGTGATTTTAGTCCTTTAAGTTTTACTTTGGTCATTTTAGTCCTGTAAGTTTATGTTGCACTTACTGTCAATTTGCCTTTAAATACCCCTTAAAATAACGAAGTCTTCCTTTATCCCTAATTTTTTATATTAAAATATTTACTTTTTTTTTAATATATTAATATTTTTTCTATACTCAAGTAAAAATGCCAAGAAGGCAGAGTTCAAGTGAGTGTTACAAAATTGCTGGGTTAACCCAGCATTGGTGTGTAGGCGTCTCAAAGGAATAGACTTTGATGAAAAGCGTTAACCCTTGTTGACTTAGGCATTGCAAATCTTCTAACATTGTTTGTTCTGCATTGTATGCTTCCTGATACCTAGTGAAAAAATTAGATATTTGTTTTTATAGAAAGTCTTCCTCTTTCCAACGTTTCCATAGTCTCTACCTCTCTCTTCTCCCTTGGGTTTCCAGAATCCATAATCTCTCTCTCCCTCCGGTCAAGAATATGTATGAATTGAAAGTCTCAGCCATGGACGACAATATTGAGAGATCCGACTGTGGCCGTGGACTGCAGATATCGGCAATTGCCATGGAGCCCCACCACACCATGTTTGCTGATGAAATAGCATGGTTCTTTAACACCAAGACCAACCTTAACATCAGTCAAATCCTAGAATATTGGGTTTGGTGTTACTGTAATCGGTGATGATGGGTTGTGGAGGTCTGGTGGTTGAACTCGGTGATGATGGGGCTCTTTGAGGGGCTCTACGATGGTTTATTTGTGGTATTGAGTTTGTGTTTTTTATATTTATTTTTGGTTCCTTGATTTATTTGGGTTTGATTTGAATTTATATAAAATTTTTTTTGCGTGTTTGGCGTGTATGAAAATCTGTAAAAATCTTGTTGCCCAGATTTACAAATTTGACGTTAATGTTTTTATTTTTTTATTTTATAAAAATTAGTCGAAAGAAAATTTAGATAAAAAATTGATTCCTTTAGTAATTTTGGGTTTGCTGAATGTTTATTTGAATTTATGGAGCTTGATTTGAGCCCTTGTGTTTGTGAAAATTTGGAAAATCTTCTTGGCGAGAAAGTCGATTCCCAAATCTGGGTTCAATATGTAAGGTTAATTATTAAGCATCTTGAAGACAAGTAAACATTAAAGAATTGAAGTTACTATAGGATAAAGAAGAAGAATTTCTGTCTAAACTACAGGTTGTTCTCTTGTAATGACACTAAAAGACATGTATAAGGCTTAGATGAAGTTAGTTACTATAGTAGTGGATATAGTTACTAGATTAACACACTATGTATAGTTTAGTCATTCTTTCTCTTTCTTACCTTTGATTCTCGTATTTAAGGACAAAGCCTCTGAATTTCCAACCAATGATAGCATGAAGCTACGCTAGCAATTTCAATCCTCGGTTTGTGCAGAGCTCACACTTTTCCCCATGTTTTCTACATCTGGCAGCCTATCTTCGAGGCTTTGGTGGGAGGTCTTGCCGATGTTTGATTCAAATGATTTCAGTGTCGTTGGAAAAGATTGTGAATTATACTTCCAAACGAATCTAACCCTATTTCATTTCGATGAGCAGGGAAAAAGTTAACGCATTTCTGAAGTTGGGTGGTTGGAAATATTTGCTAGGAAACCTAAAAATATACCGTTTTCCAAATGGGATTACCATTAATCCTAACCTTCAATGAACCAACTAGGAGTGCTATGTCGTAGAGAATGTCGTCCACTTCAGTAATGTTCCTACTTTTTTTAAACCCTACTTTTTGGATCCCTGATTTGCGGTGTAGAGCAAATATTTGCACAGATATTGCTTCAAAAGTATTCTTTTTGCCAAAAAATCAAATGGCAAAATATGCCAGGTATTTAGGCCATTTTTACACTATTTCTATGATATCTTGCTTATCCATTTTTTTTTTCTAATGTAGGAGCTATCAATGGAAAGGTTTTTCTCGTGTTCTTTGGGTTTTTCTCGTGTTCTTTGAAATGACGATGAACTTGGTTAAATGGAATGGTCGGTTTTTTAGTTAGAATATGATCAAATCTCAGTCAAACTTGGTCAGCTGTAGGGTTTAGCCATAAATTGATCGAGTTTGAAGTTTTTAAAGTGTTCTATGCAAAAACGTAAGCATCTTGGCTTTGTAGACTGTAGTTTTGGTTCAAATATACTTTCTCCATTATATTCTGTTGACACAAACTAGTCTTTGGTAAATTCTGAAACTTGATTAGTTTTGAAAATATATTTTGGTCATCTCAATTTCATTGAAGGACTTTGAAAAGTCCAAGGTGGCCAATGTGATTCCAAGGAGCAATTTTAAAAAATTAGGGGCATGACCCCCTTCCTCCACCTTTGCTCCTATGACCAACCTTGTTAGTGCCCCGACTCAACCAAAGAAAGTCATCTCCTTAAGCACTCTAGGGGCAAGAAAGCATACCTTCATAGAAGCGAGAGGTTCAACATTCATTCTAGAGAACTCAATAATAGGGGGCAAATCTTCCTACTCTGCATCAAACACTAAGTCAAGCACTGCTTCGCAGTTGGGTTCTTCCCTAAGATCCCCTCAAGAGGTTCCCTCTTCAATATTTTTGAGAAGCTCATCTCGTTCGATATTCATGCCAGCTATGATGACGGAGATTGCTACCATTGATGAAAATATTGCTGAAATGGGATGTGCCATCTCTAAACTTACCAAGACTGTGGAGGAGAAAGACCTTCAAATCGCTACCCTTATGAACAAGCTTGAGATTCAGAATTGAGGGGAGTCTAGCAATGGCCAGTCTCAAACTCATCAGCATACATCACAAGGGGCTCATACATCTTCTCCAAAGAAGGCTAACAACCAACAAGGGAGCTCCACCTTCATCGCTTCTCTATCATTCTAGCAATTGCAAGACATGATAGTGAATACTATTAGAGCTCAAAATGGTGGTGCACCTCAGAGTTCTCTTATGTACTCAAAGCCATACATAAATAGGGTTGAAAACTTATGAATGCTTGTAGGTTATCAACCTTCCAAGTTTCAACAGTTTGACAGGAAGGGAAATTCCAAACAACATGTTGCCCACTTCGTCAAAATTTGTAACAATGCTGACACAAAAGGAGATCTCCTTGTGAAACAGTTTGTTCACTCCCTTCGAGGGAATGCTTTCGATTGGCATATCGATCTTGAGCCTAAGTCCATTGACAATTGGGAGCAAATGGAAAGAGAGTTTTTAAATCGCTACCACAGTATTCTTCACACAGTGAGCATGATGGAACTAACATATATGAGGTAATGGAAGGATGAGCTTGTTGTTGACTACATTAATCATTGGCATTCCTTAAGCCTTGATTACAAAGATCGCCTTTTAGAAGCATACAAGGTGAGAATGTGCATCCAAGGTATGCATTGAGGACTACTGTACATCCTTCAAGGGATCAAGCCTTACAACTTTGAAGAAATTTCTACTTGGGAACATGACATGGAGCTTAGCTTGTCTTGCCATGGAGAAAAAGGCCTACCTATTGATAAAGATACAAAGAAAGGTGACAAGTTTTCCAAGTACATTGTTGAGGTGTCTCTTGCCATCACTACAGAGCCTATTCATTAAAAGAAGAATGCAAGTCTACCACAAGAAAAAGAGAGGCATTGACCCACCTTAAAAGAAATGGAAGAAAAGACATATCCTTTTTCTAGACTGATGTTTTAGGAATGCTTGATGAACTCCTAGAAAAGAAGATAATTAAGCTACCGGTAAGCAAACGACTAGAATAGATGAGATGCACCAATGATCCAAAGTATTGCAAATACCATTTAGTTGTAAGTCACCCAGTGGAAAAATGCTTTGTTCTAAAAAACCTCATATTAAGGCTTGCAAAGGAGGGTAAAATCCTCTTGGACCTGGATGAAATGATTGAGTCGTGCTATACCTGTAGACTCTGTATTTTGTATCCCTTACGACTAGGGCCCCTATTCCAAAATGATGGTAAAATTCTAAAACCCAAGGTTGGTTTAGGGCCCGATCAAATTGAAATTGACTTGACGAAGGTTTTTATGGAAAATATAACTATTATATGAGTTGAATAAAACTATTTTTGGAAAATAAAAGGCACGGAAACCCTAAGGCATGTGTATGGAGACACGCATATGTTGGATAAAAATCTGGTTTTGTATCTCATACAAAACACACAGCGGAAGCAACAAACAATGATCTATTTCATTCATGATTGACAACATGCACTATGTAAATTTCAGAATTTAAGAACAAGATAGCGTACCTTTGTGTGGAGAATTTCAAAACAAAGATTAGAAGCACTTGGGAAAACTTTTAATCTTCACTCCAATTCCACTTTACGCCCAAGATGTGTGGTCTCTCAATCAGTTTCCAAAAGGGAGAATGAAAGTGTGTCTCACACTCTTTCTTTTCTCTACAAAAAATCGCATTAAAAAATTCTGTATGTTTCTCCCTTTATAACTAACTGATTGTCTAATTGGGCCGGCCTATTGGGCATTTCTAATTGGGCTTTAATGTGTGGCTTGGAATGGGACCAAAAGGGACCAATAAGATACTAGCTCCAATGGGCCTTGGGCTTTTCCGTCAACTCTTGACAAGTCCAAAGTTACCATTAATTATATTTAATACCACTATATAAATATAATTGCACTCTAGGCCTTATTAATAAATTATATCCCAAGACGTTATTTTACACGCAACCCCTTCATAAAATATTCGTAGTAATACAAAGTCATAAATATATACTGCCACTTTGTAAATTACTACATCTTATCCTTGAGTACCCGGTTTAATCCTTTAAAGTTATTCATCATATATTTATGAAATCTAATTTCATAAATATATATTTTAGTAATTTCTTACCAAAGTGGTTAGGCCTAACTCTCTGAATAACCAAACCCATTAAACTTATCTCAAGGGAATATTTTATATCTCCGTTAAGAGACTATGAATTCTATCTTGAGAATATATGTTCCATCAACACTAAATGTGGCTGCCCAACATACTGAGGTTTTGACCGTTACTTTAGATCTCACTCCTGATATATCAAAGCAACCTACACCTCATGATCAAGTCCATTATTCTCTCAGGATTAAGAGTTCATGCAAATAGAAGTCGTGAGATTTATTATTCATTTGACAGTTGTTAGGAGAATAATAAATCTCACAGTGGTCCAGTTCAATATGTCTTAATTCTTAAAACATATCAACATATCAACTAGAAGTCACCACTTCCATGATCAAGACAAATCATCTTAGTTGATACGTTATAGTCTTCGCAGATGAAATACCCAATTTCATCACCGACTACGAACTATAAATTCTGAGTTTACGAAGAACTTGTGATTTATATCTTCTGTGACTTTTCACATAAATCACATACTATGCATCTCATGGATTATATGATAATGTCCAAATATTCATGTTACCATTATTTTAGATAAGAAATAAACAACTTTATTAAACACAACATTAAGTCATACATAATGTCATATATAGCATCATACAATATGATTTAAGGGCACATATTCTAACAGCATATGCGTACGCATGCTCCAAACCTACGTATGCAAGCTTTATGCATGCATACACAAACACGGGCATGCGTACACACGTTAAAGTTCCAGAAACTATGAAAGACAAGTGTTCTGCATTAAAGTCAAGGTCTGGAATGAATCCTACATTGTCTGGGAGCTGTTCCAAACCCTCATTTCCTCAATATAAAAAAAATTATACATGGTAGTTTTTCAAAACACAAAAAATCCTAAGATTCACTAGAAATAGTGAATCAAAGAGGGACTTTTTTCACAAAACATTCTTATGTCAATTTTCTTCTGATTGAGAACTTTTCTGGTCTTGGTCTTTGAGTTTTGAACCTTACTAATCAATTTTGTTTGGTTGTGAATAAATTGATTGAGGGGAACGGTTATTAGATTTATAGTTTTTAAGTTCTGCTATGTTTTTCTGTGTTTCTGAGTTAGGGATTGGGCATGTATGTGTACGCAGGTCCTATGTATGTGTATGGGTACCCAAGCCCAAAAACCCTAATCTACAACTTTCTGTTTCTGTTTCTTTATTTTATTTGTCTAATATATCTCTATTCTAGCTTGTTTCCACATGTATATTTTTCTGTTTCTCTGTTTATTTGTTTCTTTTCCTTTGATATGTTAGATTAGGGTTTCACTTTTTGATGTTTTCTTTGATATACCATGAACATGAATTCACATGATCATGCATTGATGCATAGGTGCTGTGATGTAGTAAGGTAAGTGATGTAAGTCATGCATTCACATGAACTTGCATTTGGTTGGGGATATGATGAATATGGCATACATTGGATGTGTAACCTAGGATTGCCTTGGAAATGATAACATGATTGTTTGATCTCAAAATGCTTATGTTTCTGCCCTTGTGATATCTTGTTTGTTTACTATCTTAGATGAGATAATATGATATGCATGATAGATATATGCTAGGCTTGTTGTGAGTTGCCATGATGGATGTATTTTAGGGTTTTGAGATAATTGATACCATGTTGGTTGTTAGATGAATGCCAGTGTGTGTGTGTATGTGAGTTTAGGATGCAATATTGAACATGTCTTTAATGAGATTAAGATGTAATACACAATGAGTGGAAGCCGACCCATGGATCCGGTGGGGTTGGGTGTCTAACACCTTTCCATCCCCATACTTAAACTATGAACCCATACTCTGGTAGTAAGACCAGTCTTTCCACGTAAGGTCACTCTAAACATGGTTTCTAAACCTAAACTAGGTGGCAACTCCAACACATTTTCTCCTCCCTAGTCCACTCGGCTGAGGCCTACTCCCCTCTAAAAAAGCATTGTGCCTACAGCGGCGACTCCACTAGGGATAAAGAGTTTGATTTCAATGTGTCCTATTTCTTAATTTTGACAAAGGCTTGTTCAATACTTGTTTGCACACACTTCACTTGGTTCTTTTGTCCCTTTTACCCCAGTTGGTGATGAGTTGGAAGATGAGTACGCTCCATTCGGGCTAAAGTCTTTTGAAGTTCATCTCACCAACTCACAATCTATGTTATTGCCTATGATGGGCTTTGGGTATGATACGATTTGCCACCAATCCACAAAAGTCTGTTTAGGCCCTCAGTTGGAATCATGGCTTACCTAGTTGTGAGTGACCTACTGATTAGTCCTTTTAGCTCTAGGGAGCATACCCACACTTAGAGAGATCCTAGATCCTAGATCCTATTAATGAAAGGGTACCTTTTTATATTTCTTGTTTGTTCAACCATATATCTTGTGTTCACCTAATTCTAAAGGAAAAATAAAAGATGCAAAATCTTGAGGATGACCCAAAGGTTATGGCATACCTTATGATATTGGGATAAAAGAAAAGAAGCTTTCACATGTAAAAGGCTTGTCTCAAAATCCAAAGGTATATCTTAAAAGAACCTTGAGCCTAGAGTAACAAATCAAAAGGCCTCTTGAAAAAGATCCTTGGCCCCAAGGTAACAAATATGCTATGGACTTAGCATCCAACATCCTACAAAGCCAATATGAAATTTCCTAATCTTGGGCCTCCTTGTTGCATGCCTGGGCCCAAAATGATGAGAAGTTCATGGACTTTGAAAGGTAGGCTATAATATATCCTAACTAGAAGGCTACTTCAAAAAAATGATGATAATGAATGGAAAGAAGAAGAGCCCAAAGGTGATGGATACATTGTAAGCCCATTTTTGAGACAAAGGGTTGAAAATCTCTAAGCACATTCTAATGAAAGCCCATGAGAGTAAGATGAGAACATTATTGTAAAAGAAATAAAGCCCATTAAAACAAGGGGCAAGGTTCATGAGAGGAAGGGGAGTAATTTTGTAATAGGGCCTCCATTAAAATGGACTTAAAGATTTTCTAAGAACAACTAAGTTAATGCAAGGAACCTTTTAATTGGGACATAGGCTTAATAAATGGGACTTCCTTTCAGGCACTATTGCACCACCGTGATCAAGAAAACACGTCTCCACTCCAATTTGGGTGAGAAAACGGAATGGGTTTGGTCAAAATTGAGGAAACATATCAAGAAGAGGTATTTCAAGAAGAGACATTGCAAGGGGAAGCATCTCAAGACGTAATGGCTACTCCAATTGACAATGCAACTGTGCAAAATATATTCAAGGAAATAGAAGAACAAAGTGACGTTCTCAAGAAAATGGGGGGTTGCCTCACCAAGCTAGAGGAGAGCAAGCTTAAGAAGTCCATACATGTCGATATACATGATGAAGATGAAAGGAAAGATTGGGATGAAAGGGATAAGACCGAATATAAAAGAAACAAACAATTTGAAAAGCTCATTGCTAATACCGTGGCCATGAAGGAAAAGATAGACAAAATGCAACTAGCCTTTCACAAGGCTCGAGGAATGGATGATTATCTCTAAACTATGGGTGGCATAAGCTCCAAGACTCCCATGGCATTGCCTTCAAAGTTCAAGATTTCTAAAGTGGAAAAGTTTGACGGGACTGGAGACCCAAAGCAACAGGTTAGGAGGTATCTAAGCATTGTTGAAATGAAAGGATTGGATGAGAAGCAAAACTTGCATGCATTTCCTCTGTCACTTACGGGAGGTGCATCAAGGTGGTAATATGGTTTGTGTCGACGCCCAGCCTAGAGACAGATAACCGTCATCGGGCCTTCATTCTACCACCTGCTGTGGCGATGCTCCCAGGCGTGGGGGGCCCGTTGAAGGCCCCTCTCGATAATGGTGCGGTTCGCGCGAAGCTTCGAGTGCTCTCTCTCTTGGTGGAGGAAAGGTATTTGTCTACCTTTAGAGGTGTGGCAGGAATCTTGGCTAAATTTTACAAGATTTACCAAAGGTAAATGAAGTCGCCACTAATTATTGGGTTTTTTTAAGGTGTGATTGGTCACCGGTTTCTAGTTGATTTTATTACCAATCTTAGGCTAAGAAAAAAGGGCATTTTTCCTAATATAATGTGGATGGAAAAAAATTTTGATTCTTGAGTTCAGAAGTTTGGATACGTGTGGGGAAGGTGTAGGCACCCCACAACACCTGCCCATGGACAATCCTTTGTTTTGATAAAACCTTAGTTTTCAGAGATTGGTAATAAAAAGCATGATTTTGGCATTGGCTTTTGGGGCTTTGCATGCATAAGGGGCTTTGAGGTTTGGCTTTTGAATGGGCGTGGTTCTAATCTATGCTTTCCTCAGGCATTCGAGCAAAGTACCAGATTTCCACAGTGAAAATCCAACGACGTGTCACCTTACAGTGACATGGATTGTGACAATCACATCGGAAGGGGTGAGCAGGTGTATATATATATATATATATATACAGACATACATCATGTAGAATGCTAGCACACAGAGCGAGAGAGTAAATGCCTACATCTGTAGAGCATGGCCTAAAATATAGGTGCAGGAAAGTAAATAGGGGTCGCCATATTCTAGAGATGAGGATGAATGGTACGTGGCATGATATACCTAATACAACCCATCTAAGAGAGAAAGGAGGGAGGAAGGAAGGGGGCTTAAAAGAGTACAAAACCAAATGGGAGAGGCTAGAACCCTACACCTACTAAACATAGCTGCTTTGCTCATCTCTACATGCTTGCATCTGCGCCCTTTTTGCTTGCGCCTAGGAGACCGTGCCCTAGCTCCATGTGCCCTCGTTTCATGTGTGTACATGCAAAGGCAAAGACAAGAAACTAGTAGACAAGCAATGGAAGGAATAGATGCATAGATAATGTGCAATGGGAATAAAGCAAACAAGCATACAAGCGAAGTAAGCATAGCATGTGGTTGGAGGCATGACAAGCAACAAGATAAGCAAACGAACTACAAGGAAAAACAAGCAAGGAAGCAACCAAAAAGGTGGTTTCTGTGAGGGACAAATGTAGGTTTGGATCGAATGTCCATAACTTCATTGAGTTGAAGCATGGGTGACATACTAGTAAGCAAGGATGACACACTAGTAAGCAAGACTCATGCATGGAAATGTAAGCAAGCGTGTAAAGATGCATAGAAAGCCAACGGGTGGCATAAACAAACATGGTAAACATAGCATCACACGGAGCGGAAAAAGGTAGGGTACGCACAGAGCAACCCGAAATTCGGAGATGCCTCCCAAATGGTTACATATGAACAAGGCCTCATGGGTGTCAGATGTAACCAAACAAGATCAAGCCCGCGGAGGGCACCAAGCATGGAAAAGCCTAGAACAAGAGAGGCTAGCACAAACATAAAGCATAAAGGCAAGCAAGCATAGACATGCAAATAGGATGATCCAAACTCTTTGATATGGGCCTTGGTGTATAGACGATGACAAAGACCATAAGGTCTAGATTGGGTCCTAACTATTAGGCCAAGACACAAGAAAATGAGATAAAATGAACAAAACGGCTACAATAGCACATGACATAACAAACAAAGCCTAGGCCTAAGCACATAAGCATGGCGTGAAACACGCAAGCACATAGATGATGGAATAAAGCATGTAGAGAACAACGATCTAAGCATGAGAACACACCGATCTACAAGTATAAGCATGGAAAAGCGCGTGAAGGCATGTGAATATACATCTAAGCATGTGGATGTAAGCATGAAAGCATGTAAGAACACCAAATCCAAGCATACAATTATGTGAAAACATGAATCTAGAAATATAGGCATAGAAACATGCGTGTAAACATTTAGATCCAAGCAAGGCATAGCCAAAGTCATGACATTAAGCATGTGAGCATATAATCCTAACATCAACATAGAACAAAAAGAGGAACAAAGCATGGGAAAACATGATATAAAGCATAAAGCATGTAGATTAAGACAAATAAGATATAAACAAGCATGGAAGAACATGGATCTAAACTAAGAACATGCTAGGAGCAAGATAAAGCAAGAAACATGCTAAGGAAAGCAATAAATCATGTTATTAAGGCAAAAAGAGCAAGATAACTGGTAGAAAAAGATTTAGAGGGTTAGGGGTGTGGATAGTAGCTAAAAAGCTACATCCACACCCTTAAACCCCAAATCCAAAGTGTAGAACCAAGGAGAAGAAGACTGGGTATAAATGTGCAAACAGTGTCTAAGCAGAGAGCAAAAATTAGAAAATCTCTTCTTTTTTTTTTTTTTTTTTTTTCGTTTGGGGGTCCCTGGGGCCTTTTATTACTCCGATGCGTTTTCCTAGGTGGTGGCCCTTGTAGGGCAGCTGAAAGGTTGCCACCTTGAAATGGCCTCTGATCGGGTTGATATTGACACCCTTGGAAAGATCTTGACTTCCTGTTTCTAAAAAGGTATAGAACTTGAAAATCCAACGGTTGGATAGTTAATGGTGCTTCGATCAGTGCACTAGCTCGGTTTTCCTAATATCTCAGCCGTTCTAACTCCGATTTTGACCTATGAATAGTCGTTGGACTGAGAATTTGATAATCTTCGCAATGGCATTGTTTCGACTTGTTCTAATGACCAGATCAAAATTAGGGTTTCTAGGCCCGTTAGGGGTCAACTCTGGGTCAAACTTGGTCAAAGTTGCCGAAAATCTCTGAGAAGCTTGAGTTTGATGTAAAACCATAAAAAAAAATGTTGTTTTGTGAGGATTTTGGCCTTGTTTTACTTTCGGCCAACCTAGGGTTGACTAGGGGCGTTTTGGTCATCTTAGCTGAAAAAGGCACTATGGGTGTTCCGGTGTCCGAATAGGTTGCACCACGTCATTCTGGATGTTCTCGTGGCCCCATGGAGAGAAAATCATATTTTTGGGTTTTTCAGGGTCAGACACGCAAAGTGAGGGCAAACAAAATACGGTATCAATAGTTACCCTTTCTTTATCTGACATTTCGAGTGTAATGAGAGGTGTTGGATAAAAAACATGATTTCGAATTTTATCGCCCTTAAATTGCATGTGGAGACTACTCATGGGTCAAGACCGGATTTTACTTGACCGGACCAATCTACTGCAGCTGCCTCTAAAACATCTTCTAGACTTGTCTTTAAGCTCTGGGAGAGAAAAATGATTTTTTTTTTAGGTTTGACGGGGTTAACGTTGACTTGGTCAACGCTAACCGGTGGCCCTTTAGGGTGCGCCAGGCTAACCCGGCGGCCCTAGAAGGTGTGCTGGGCAGCCCAGGTCGCCCAAAGCACTATATAAACCTCTTTTTGTCTAATTTTTAGCTCATTTCACACTTGTCTTGACTTCTCACTTCTAAAAAAGTTCTCTAGAGCAACTTGCAAACTTAGTGGATCTGGCTTTTCAGCTTCAGTCTTTTCTGCACTTGAGGTCAATGTCTATTTTTCCGCATGCTAGTGCTTATTTTATTTTTGGAATTTTCATAAGCATGTGTATATATATATATATACATATTTGCCATGATTTATGCCATGCTATCTTAGGAAAATGCATATATTATTATTATTTATTTATTTTTATTTTTTGCTTTTTGTCTATGTTATATGGGTGTGTAAACATGCGGAAGCTTAAATGCTGAAAATAAAATGCGGGGTATAGGTAAAGGGACTTACTTGGTAGTCAGGAATAGTGGAAATGGTAAGCTTACGGCGCGGCAGCGTTAACCCATTGTAGATCAGGAACTCAAAACTTCTTTAGGAACTTGATAACTATGTAATGGCTGGAGATGTATGGCACGGCCGAGATAATCTCTAAGTAAGATGCGAGCTTACGGCGTGGCCGCGATAACCCACTGTAGATCAGGAACTCGGAACTTCTTTAGGAACTCGATAATTGTGATGGCTGGAGACGTATGGCGTGGCCAAGATAATCTCCAAATAAGATGTGAGCTTACGACGTGGCCGCTATAATCCATTGTAGATCAGAAACTCAGAACTTCTTTAAGAACTTGATAATTGTGATGGCTAGAGACGTATGGCACGGCCGAGATAATCTCCAAATGTGATGCGAGCTGACGGCGCGGCCGCGATAAGCCATTAAAGATTAGGAACTCGAAACTTCTTTAGGAACTTGATAACTGTGATAGCTGGAGACGTACAGAGGACTAAGATAATCTTCAAATAAGATGCGAGCTTGCGGCCGGTTGTGATAACCCACTGTAGATCAGGAACTCGGAACTTCTTTAGGAACTTAATAATTGTGTGATGGCTAGAGAGGTGCGGCCGAGATAATCTCTAAATAAGATGCGAGCTTACGGCACGGCCGCAATAACCCATTGTAGATCAGTAACTCGGAACTTCTTTAGAAACTTGATAACTGTGATGGCTGGAGACGTACGGCGTGGCTAAGATAATCTCCAAATAAGATGTGAGCTTACGGCGTGTGGCCGCAATAACCCACTATAGAAACGTATGGTGCAACCGAGATAATCTCCAAATAAGATGTGAGCTTACGACGCAGCCATGATAACCCACTGTAGGACCCTTGTAAGAGTATGTTTTCATGTGAGAACATATGTTTGACATGAACTTGCTCAACATGTTTAGGAAACAATGTTAGTCCAACTGTATTGCTATTTGTTTCATGGGCTTGCCACTTGTGTCTGAATTTGTAGTTGCTTTGCAGATTAGGTCATGAAGGACGAGATCCAAAGGAGATCGGGGGAAGGCCCTCATTCATGCTACGTCCCATGGGGACTCTTCTTCTAATGACGAGACCATTTCTGCGGGTAAGCGGGCGGCTCGAGTTTTGCAGAGTCACTTTGATGGTAGGGGTGATGACATCAGACCTGCCGGCAAGATCCCTATGGAGACCGGTCCAGGAAACGGCACCCTATCGAGAAGGTTAATGTCTCCTCTGAGTCCTATCCTATTTCCAGTGGGGCTTCCTCATGGTGCGAGCCAGCTACAGGGAGAGGGACCTCTGGAGGAGAGACGCCAGCTGAGGATCTCTTCTTTGATATAAAGGCCAATTTTTCAGGCGAGGAGGTGCTCTATCCGAGTACCTGGAGGTGCAGCTTGAGGCCGATATTTTTGCCGCGTTAGGTGGGTGCCGATGCTTATACTGGAGCCGCGGACGATAGTATCAAAGACACTCACCTTCAGTGGGGGCTAAAGGGGCATCCTTCTGCTCAGGCGCAAAAGGAACAGGTATGTTGTCTTCATTATTTTGTTATTTAGATTCTTGTTATATGCATGTGCTAACGGATAGCTTCTATTTCTGAATGCAGGGGTCCGACAAGATCCAGGGTCGAGGTGCCTGGTCCATTTTTCTCCAGCTGCTGTTTGATCCTAAGACCCATCGGTGTTATGTGGACTTTTTGGGAGAGTAGGGGTTTGAGGACTTTTGAGGATCCCCCAGTACACAATGAGGCATGGGATTGGGGAGGCTTTGGTGCGGTGGTTTCATGCCGAGACAGGAAACTTTCTTCTGAGCTGCGGGGAGTATGCTATTCTCCTTCTTGACTGGACTACCATCATGGGCATTAGATTCGGTGGGAACCCGATCCCGACTAATAACATGAGTTTTGAGATAGCCTGTGAGCTCTTGGGCATCCCTTTCCCACTGACTGGGGACATGAGAGCATACTTTGGGCCCACCATATCGCCACAGATTCGCACTGAGTGGCTGTAGGGTAGCATCCCCTGGGATGTAGCGCCGACTGACATTCATATTCGAAGGTTCTTCATGTATTTCCTCAGTAGTTGCTTCTTTGGCAACAACTAATCAACATTGTCCTGCTAGCTACTGTGGGCCATTAGAGCAGTCTTCGATGTTGGGAGATATGACTGGGGGTTCGTCACTTACAGCTTTTTCATTGCTTTCCTTAGGCAAGCTTTCCAGCGAGACTTCAAGAGCCTGGAGGGGTCTTGGCAGATTTTGACATGGTGGGCATATAAGTATATCTCGGCTTTGCGACTATGGCTTATGGGTTTGTCTGCAAAAGTGCATCCTTGAGCATATGCTTGGTCTCTTTGCACGATTACCAGGGTTGTCTTGGTGCAGCCGATCACTATTTCTACGACATTGGACTGTGTTACCTAGGGCAAGATGGTGGTTTGTACCTACGATGGCTCACTGCTAAGGCAACCAGAGCTTACTATTTCCATGGGCCAATCGAGGATACGACGCTGGTAATGGGCCCTGTCGAGCTGGGAGTTCTTTTTTGTAGAGAGGGCCTTTCATTAGGTCATGTTGGTGTTCAAAGTTCCTAGAGATCCGCCTTCTCTTGGTCTGTCATTTGAGTCCATTGTCCTGGACGAACTGGCTTGTGTGACGAGTTTTTTTTACGCATATGTGGACACTAACAGGGATTATGCCACTTGGTTCATAGAGACCTCTGCGGGGCCTATCATTGGAGATGTTCCTATGAGTGGAGGTAGAGTACTAGGAGGCGTGGTTCGTGCTCAGGTAGCCTCCGGGGCTGAGTGGAGATTGCGTTTAGAGGCTTTGCAAGCCAGGGTGACAGAGCTCGAGACTACTGCTGCTGCTAGGGGGGCGCACTTGTAGGAGGAAACTGCTTGGGCATTAGCTCGAGAGAGGGAGCTTTGGCAGAGGGATAGAGAGACTCGTGCTATTGCCAAAGAGATAGAGTAGAGGCTTAGGCTTTTTTGTCAACTCTTGACAAGTCCAAAATTACCATTAATTATATTTAATACCACTATATAAATATAATTGCACTCTAGGCCTTATTAATAAATTATATCCCAAAATTTTATAATACATGCAACCCCTTCATTAAAATATTCGTAGTAATACAAAGTCGTGAATGTTGACTGCCACTTTGAAGATTACTACTTCTTAATTCTTGAGTACCCGATTTAATCCTTTAAATTATTCATCGTATATTTATGAAATCTAATTTCATAAATATATACTTTAGTAACTTCTTACTAAAGTAGTTAGGCCTAACATTCTGAATAACCAAACCCATTAAACTTATCTCAAGGAAATATTTTATATCTCCGTTAAAAGATTATGAATTCCATCTTGAGAATATATCTTCCATCAACATTAAATGCAGCTGCCCAACTGTTAGGATGTGTGTCCTTAAATTTTATTGTATGATGCTATGTATGACATTACGTATGACTTAATGTTGTGTTTAATAAATTTGTTTTATTATTATCTAAAATAATGGTAACATGAATATTGAGACATTATCATATAGTCCATGAGATGCATAGTATGTGATTTATGTGAAAAGTCACAGAAGATATAAATCACAAGCTCTTTGTAAACTCAGAATTGTAGTTCGTACTCAGTGATGAGATTGGGCATTTTATCTGTGAAGACTATAACATATCGACTAAGATGATTTATCTTTATCATGGAAGTGTAAACTTCTAGTTGATATTTTGATATGTTTTAAGAGTTAAGACATATTGAGCTAGACCGTTGTGAGATTTATTATTCTTCTAACGACTGTCAAATGAATAATAAATCTCACGACTTCTATTTGCATGAAATTTTAATCCTGAGAGAATAATGGCCCTGATTATGACGTGTAGGTTGCTTTGATATATCAAGACTAAGATCTAAAGTAACGGTTAAAATCTCAGTATGTTGGGCAGCCACATTTAGTAAGGAGTTACTAAAGTATATATTTATGAAATTGGATTTCATAAATATATAATGAATAACTTTAGAGGATTAAACCGAGTACTCGAGATGTAGTAATTTACAAAGTGGCAGTCTACATTCATGATTTTGTGTTATTACGAATATTTTATGAAGGGATTGCATGTATAATAAAGTCTTAATAAGGCCTAGAGTGCAATTATATTTATATAGTGGTATTAAATATAATTAATGGTAACTTTGGACCTGTCAAGAGTTGACGGAAAAGCCCAAGGCCCATTGGAATTAATGTCTTATTGGTCCCTTTTGATCCCATTCCAAGCTACACACTAAAGCCAATTGGAAAGGCCCAATTGGCCAGCCTAATTATATAATCAGTTAGTTATAAAGGGAGAAAATATACAGAATTTTCTTTTAGAAGTGTAGAGGAAAAAAAAAAAGAGTGAGACACTCTTTCATTCTCCCTTGGAAACTGATTGAGAGACCACACTTCTTGAGCGTAAAGTGGAATTAGAGTGAAGATTAAAAGTGTTTCCAAGTGCTTCTAATCTTTGTTTTGAATTTCTCCACACCAACATACACTATCTCGTTCTTAAATTCTGAAATTTACATAGTGCATGTTGTCAATTATGAATAAATAGATCCTTATTTGTTGCTTCCGCTGTGTGTTTTGTATAAGATACAAAACCAGTTTTACCAATGCCAACATACTGAGATTTTGATCGTGACTTTAGATCTCACTCTTGATATATCAAAGCAACCTACGCTTCATGGTCAGGTTCATTATACTCTCAGAATTGAGAGTTCATGTAAATAGAAGTCATGAGATTTATTATTCATTTGACAGTAGTTAGTAGAATAATAAATCTCACAGTGGTCCAGTTCAATATATCTTAACTCTTAAAACATATGTCTTAACTCTTAAAACATATCAACATATTAACTAAAAGTCTCTACTTTCATGATCAAGACAAATCATCTTAGTTGATATGTTATAATCTTTGTAGATGAAATGGCTAATTTCATCACCGACTACGAACTAAAAATATGAGTTTACAAAGAACTTGTGATTTATATCTTCTGTGACTTAATCACATAAATCGCATACTATGCATCTCATGGACTATATGATAATGTCCAAATATTCATGTTACCATTATTTTAGATAATAATTAAACAATTTTATTAATCATAACATAACATCATACGTAATGTCATACATAGCATCATACAATAGGATTTAAATGGCACATATCCTAACATCTTTTTTCAAGGAATAGCCTCAACCCATTTTGAAACATAATCTACAGCCACTAGAATGTAAAGATATCCAAAAGAAGGAGGGAACGAACCCATGAAATCTATGCCCCAACAATAAAAAATTTCAACAACTAAAATCAAGTTTAAAGGCATCATATTTCTACGAGTTATTCCTCCCAACTTTTAACAAGACTCACAAGATTTGCAATAATGATGTGTGTCTTTAAACATATTAGGCCAATAAAAACAACATTGCAAAATCTTTGCAACGGTTTTCCTTGAAGAAAGATGGCCTTTACAAGCTTCATTATGACAAAAGGAGATGACACTAAATATTTCATTATCAGGGACACATCTCCTAATGATTTGATCTGGACAATACTTAAATAAATAGGATCATTATGGAAAAAATTGCGTACCTCAACCATGAAGCATTTCTTATCTTAAGCACTCTAGTGAGATGGTGTTTGCCCTGTGACAAGAAAATTGACAATATTAGCATACCAAGGCAAAGTAGAGATGGAAAAAAATTGTTCATCAGGGAATGAATCCCTATTGGGCAATGCATCCATGAATTCATTAAAAGTGAGGCGCGACAGATGGTCTACCACCACATTTTCTACTTCCTTTTTATCTTTGATGGTGATATTAAATTCATGTAGTAGAAGAATCCATCTAATCAACCTTGGCTTTGCATCCTTCTTTGAAAGAAGATATTTTAAAGCTGCATTGTCAGTGAAAACAACAACAATAGAGCCAAGTATATATGAATGGAATTTATCTAAGGCAAATACCACAACAAGTAACTCTTTTTCAGTTGTAAAATAATTCATTTGAGCTTCATTCAAAGTCTTACTTGCATAATAAATTACATGAGATTTTTTATCATTTCTTTGCCCTAAAACAACTCCAATCGCATAATCACTCGCATCACACCTAGTTTAAAAAGGTAAAGTCCAATTTGGTGGTTGCATGATAGGTGAAGTGGTAAGCATGCCTTTTAGCTTATCAAAAGCTTCTTGGCAAGCTTGGGCCCATTCAAAGGGAGTGTCATTTTTTAGGAGGTTACACAGAGGTCTAGATATTGATAGGCCAAGAATGTATTGACCCTTTATGATAAATTAATTAATTAATTAATTAACCAAGTTAATTAATTAATCCAATTAACATGCAAAACGCGTGGTAGCACAAACAAATCACAAATTAAGTTAATGTGCAGTGGAAAAGAAAGTTGACACGGTGATTTGTTTACAAATGGGGAAATCCTCCAAGGCAAAAACCCCATCAGGTGATTTTAAGGTCACCACTCCCGAGAATCTACTATTATCACAATAAGCGGTTACAAATAAAGGAATCTTAATACCTTATACCAACCTACAGTTGAAGCATTACCCCAATACACAATTGGACTTATTCTGTAGTGACAATCTCTCATTTTCAATGCACAACTCTCAGTACGTGACTAACTAATCGATGCGCGGATCCTAGTACGCGGCTTAATCACCAACTTGAGAAAGATGTTGGCTGCAAAGTTCTTTAGTACATCAACACAATGAAGATCACGAAGCTCCTTGGTCACAAAACCTAGTGATGTAAAAACGCATCCGCTTCTTTAAGAGAAAGATGAACTAGGGCAAATTCTATCTTTGGTCACAATTTGCATGAACAAAACTTTGCTTCACACTTACGCAACTTGTGACAGCCCTTAAAATAATCCTTATATATGTTTAGGTTTGTGAGAAAAAAAGGTCTAAACATGTACACACAGATTGGAGTGAAATCAGATTTGAAAAATTGATTTTCATAAATCTTTATAGATAGGGTATCTATTGAGCAGCTGTTAAGCATCGGGTTAAAGCAGCCTTTTAAACCTCGATAGATGCTATCTGTTGAGCTAGCTATCAAGCTTTAAAATCTAGCACTTATTCACTTGTTTCTTGGACAGATTTGCAAGGCTTCAATACTTGGACTTGAATCTTGTTCCTTGAAGTATTAAACACATCTTAGATCTACCCAATTACAAGTAAAGTGCGTTTTGTCGAAGGATTAGCCAACTCTAAATGACATATGTTCCTAACATCATTCACATATGTCCTAACGGATATGAAACTAAAGTCTTTTATGAACCTCTTATAAAATCTAGCATGTCCTAGGAATGATCTCACGTCATTAACAGTCTTACGTGTCGGCAAATTAGCAATTAACTCAATCTTTGCTTTATCCACCTCAATGCCTTTTGAAGAAACAATGTGGCCTAATACAATCCCTTTTGTGACCATGAAATGACACTTTTCCCAATTTAATAGTAAATTCTTTTCTTCACACCTTGTTAAGACTTTTTGCAAATTAGAAAGGCATTCATTAGAAGAGTCACCAAACACAAAAAAATCATCCATGAAAACCTCTAAATAATGCTCTCCATGTCACTAAAAATACTTAGCATGCATCTTTGAAAAGTGGTAGGTGCATTACATAAACCAAATGGCATCCTCCTAAATGCAAAAGTACCAAAAGGACAAGTAAATGTGGTTTTCTTTTGATCTTCAAGTGGAATTTCAATTTGATAGTACCCAGAATACCCATCTAAAAAGCAATAGGACTCATGATCTGCTACTCTCTCTAAAACTTTATCCAAGAAAGGTAAAGCAAAATGATCTTTTCTAGTGATTGCATTCAATTTTCTCTAATCAATACACATGCGCCAACCTGTGGTGACACGAGTTGGAATTAACTCATTATTCTCATTTTTTACCACAGTTATTCCAAATTTCTTAGGCACCAATTGAGCAGGACTTACCCATTTACTATCTGTAATAGGGTATATGATACCCAGATCTAACAATTTGAGCACTTCAGTCCTAACTACCTCTTTCATTGTAGGGTTCAACCTACGTTGCATCTCCCTAGATGGTTTAGCATTGTCCTCTAAATAAATCTTGTGAGTACAAACCAATGGGCTAATTCCTTCAATGTCAGCTATGTTCCATCCTATGGCACTCTATGTTTTCTCAAAACATTTAATAACTTACCTTATTGCAAAGAGTCGAGTTTAGAAGATATTACTACAAGAAAAGTCTCATCAATTCCTAGAAAAGCATACTTGAGCTAACGGGCAAGGGCTTCAACTCCAATTTTGGTACTTGCTCACTAGATGGCAACAACTTTATCTCACGAGGTGGCAACTCCTCATATTTCAATTTCCAATTGCTAGCTTCCAATTCCTGTGCATATTCCAAAAGACAATGAATGTAGGCAATTTCAGAATTCTCATCAATATTAAAATCACATTAATTGACTAGACAAGCTTCTAATGGATCTGAAAAACATGTTTTGTTGAATTTTTCTTGAACAATTGTTCAATTAAGTCAACTTCAAGCACATCCTCTTCATCCCTAGGTTGCTTACAAGTATTAAAAATATTAAGCTCAAGGGTCATATTCCTAAAAGATAATTTAAATACTCCACTTCTACAATTTATCAATGCATTAGAAGTTGCAAGAAATGGGCATCCTAAAATCACAGATATTTGAGAATTAGCATTAGAAACTGGATGCATGTCCAAAATAATAAAGTCAACAGGAAAATAAAATATTTCCACTTGAACCAAAACATCCTCAACAACACCCTTAGGAACAATCATAGATCGATCAGCAAGTTGTAAAATTATGGAAGTAGGTTTTAACTCTCCTAGACCTAATTGCTCATACATTGAATATGACAAAAGATTCACACTTGCCCCAAGATCAAGCAAAGCTTTCTCTATTCTTGAATTACCAATCACACATGAAATAGTGGGACAACCTTGATCTTTAAACTTTGGAGGTCTATTGTTTTGAATGATTGCACTAACTTGTTCAGTCAAAAATGCCTTTTTATGTACATTAAGATTACACTTACCAGTACACAAATCTTTAAAAAATTTAGCATATGATGAAATTTGTTTTATGGCATCCAAAAGAGGAATGCGCACTTTAACTTGCTTAAGCAGTTCAAGGATTTCAAAATTTTGATTCATTTTTTGAGGAGAAATCAACCTTTGGGGAAAGGGAGTAGGGATAGGACACCTTTCAATTTCATTAGATTTAGGCTCAAGGACGTCATCACTACTCTTTATTTTGGAAGATTCATCATGTGTATCTCTTTTAGAAATATCTTTCTCAATGATTTTTCCACCACGAAGAGTAGTTACAGATTTAGCTGGACTCACTTTATTTTTAGAGGAACTACAATCATCAACACAAAATTGGCCTTGGGGGTTTAGTTGTGGTTGAGATGGAAACTTACCTATTTTGCTCATGGATGTGGTCAATTTAGTGAGAGTGCTCTTGATGTCATTTAGAGCTTGTGAATTTTGATTATTAATGGTGGATTAAGTTTGCATGAATTGTTGCAAAGTGTCCTTAAGACTCTTCTTTGGAGGGAGATTATAGGGAACAAAATTTGAAGAACCATGTGTAGGAGGTGCAACCACATTATCATTCCTTCAACTAAAATTTGGATGATTTCTCCACCCTGAATTGTATGTCTCTGAATAGGGGGAAGGATATGATTTTTTCACCATGTTCATAGCATTTTCTTAATCATGCATAAATGAAGACAGCTTGTATCCGAGGGTGTCTGTCAAATATGACACACAGATCGCTCCGGTTGGTAACATACCTTCTTATACAAGCCGAGAACCAACCCTAAGTCTCTGTGCTATTGATCTGGACAATGGCGAAGACTAGTGGATAAATCTTATTATTAGCATATGTCGCCATTGCAATCATCAATTTCCATTTATATTTTCCATGGAGGTGGGTTGCATCAATACTGATCATAGGCCTACAGTGCTTGACCCAACAATAGATGGACGAAACGCCTAAAATACAAACTTGAATGTATAGGTTCCCTGTATGTAATTATCGTCCACTAGTAACTTATACTTTGTACCTAGACTTGCATTCTTAAGTCCTGCCAAAAAAATGCAGCAACTCTACATATGACTCCTTAAAATCCCTGAATATAGCTGCAACGGCCTTTTGTTTGGCATCCCATACCTTATAGATGAACCGTAATGAATACGTTAGAAATGAATACAAGTTAAATAATTAAAGTTGAAGAAAACAAATCAAGACTTGTAAGGCTATAAAATGAAGATAATATTTCTTTCTCTTTCCTTTTATTGTTTTTTCTTGTTTTTTTTTTTTAATTAAAACTATAGATGCTTGTTTAATCGGAATGTCAAGAATGAAGATGCTTATCAGATATGATCCATGTGTCACATGCATTTAGTGATTCACAAAACATTTAGTGTGTCACATGCATTAATGATTCACGAAACAGGTTGTTGCCATATACTTCAAATCACACCTAGCCTTTATTCTTTTTTTTTTTTCAATTTCAATTTTCATAATATTAGGTATTCAAGGGTCTTGGGAAAAAAAATCATTCTTATACTTCCATGAAGACCGATGTCTCTACATTGTATTGAAAAAAGAATGCAAGTTAAAGAATACCTTGTAGTGAGATACATCATGTTTTAAGTCTACCAAAACAAGGTGGCATAAGGACTTTATCTTATACGTGGGGTCTTCTTGTATATAGTACTCAAGTACATATGCTAGGAACACCGAATCAAGCATCCGACCATCATGAGCATTCTGACTCTTGTGATCTTCCAGACATTGTCTCCCTTGCAACATATGGCACGGACTAACCATGGACAGGAATCATCCTCGCAACTTACCATAAGCCTCTCTGAGTCTGAATGCTCAGTTTTGAAGCTAAAATTCTCTCGCACTGCGTACCAGGTCAATGCATGTCCCACCGCCAATTTAGTTGGGAATACCATCCCTTTCATTGGCTGCTCCCCAGGCTACCAACTTGATATTGCCATTTGCATAACCAGTGATGGATCAAACATATTATCCTAAGTGTTTTTGGTGAACCATTCTGGCGTAGGATTAAAACCGGGGCATGTGTTTATGTTCTCTTCTACAAGCACCTCTTCAACATGATCAACATCCTCATGTTCACCCACGGTATCTAAGAACTCCTCAAACTCATCTCTAGTAACATCAATATGGGTTGCATCATCACCAAGTCTGTGATCATCTTCATTTTCGGATGTGCACCCATGCACCTCATCATGAGATAAATGCTCTTCTTCATGCACTTCCTGGTACCCTTCCTTGTCCTCAATCAAATTCACATGCGAAAATGTCTACCACGGTTCACCGCCATACCCATCTCTTGTGTTCTCTGCACACTCTTGATATAACTGTAACAGTATTGAGTCGATATGCTCATCTTCAATTTCATCCAAAATGGTATGTTATGAACCCTCTCTAGCCTCTACTATAGCGAGCTTAACAGTGACATAACAATCCGAAGCAGTGAATCCCTTCACCAACATTTGTTCAACAAATTCCCACATCATCTTCACTTCGACGCCGCCCGATAGCTGTAGTGAATTGTAGAAAACCTAGGTGTCTACAACTCGTTGAGGTGCTCGATACACGATGGAAATGTTATGTCTAGAGTGGTCCAACGCCATCACCGTCAATATTCTTCGTTGCAATTTCCTAAGGTTTATCCCACGCTTCACCTTAACACATTTATGCTTTTGGTTCGAGCCTTGGTATGACAACCCATGCAACTCATGATAATACATCTCTCCATCGTAGTACACATAGAAATAGTGAAAATCCATCACTAACTTGTTCAAAGAATATTGTAGTTGTCATAATCTATAACCACTTAAATAAATTAGGTGTACGATAAAAACAATTTATATTCAAACTCAACCTCCTCGACCTTGTGTATACACATATAAATAATTGAATCTTGATCATTCAAATAATTTATACACATAGACATAATGTGCACTTAACCATATATATATATATATATATATATTATACACATATAAATAATTAAAACTCAACCATTTCAAATTTATTTTATTAAGCCAATTTTTTTTGTTAAGTAATGAATTCATATTACTATGAACACCCGTATTACTGTAAAAGTCAATAGAATATCATATTACCTCAATCTATCAACCACATGAGTTTTATACAATTAAGCCACACATGAACTATACTTGTCACTAATTGGGAATTCAACTAACATTTATTAATGTATGTGTACACACACACACACACACACTCACACACACATATATATATATATATGTAGTTTTAGCACGTGCTTATTCTGAAGGTGTTGTTAGATTGAGCCCATATTCGATTAATAATTAGAGGACTAAACTAGTGACTTGGTTTTATTACCTTTATAGTTTCTGGATGTAGGCATTGCAGATCTTGATATTGATCTCTATCCAATGTGATGAGTTAGCATGCTTTTGTTTGCTACGGAATGCTAATTAGCATGAATATTTTCAAAGGATTTGCTAAATTTTCATGTGTTTACACCTCCACTAGGTTTATGTGTGTAGCTTACAATTTAATAGGAATTGCATATTTTTCATCTAACAAGCAATTAGTTTTTCATGTTTCCTTGACTTGGTGGTTCTAAATAAAATAATCTTACTATGCGTGTTCTCTATTTGCTATCATATGGTCAAGCTTGATTCTTTTATATTTGTGCTCCATTTTTTTTGACAAAAAAGTTATATATATATATATATATATATATATATATATATATATATATATATACATGAAATACAACCTATGCATAAAAATTTTATACGAACCACATACAAACACAATCTGACTAAGCTTTTAACTACTATCTCTATGTACTAATCACAGCAGGGTTGACCCAAAGGTAAAAATGGACAAGAAGTTGGTCTTGGATGGAGACACTCACACTGAGAACCCAAGACTTGCAGATGGTGACCCAACTACCAATAGGGCTTCTGCTTCTTCAGAAGAAATAAAGTGGGAATGGTAGATTGAAAATGGTTTAGAGCTATTGAGGTGGTAGAATGTTAAGAGGTACTCGAGTTTAAGACACTCGAGTTCTTAAAATAAACAATACTTGAGTTTGAAACTATCGAGTACCATTCATTAAGCACTAATTGAGGTGGTTGACGCCAGTATGTTGGTGTGTGTAATAAGTATAGAACTCGAGTTTAGAGGACTCGAGTTTTGTATGTACTAAACACTTGAGTTTCATACTCTCGAGTTCCTCTAATTAAATGCCCACTTTTCTCCAACAACCACTCTGGCAGTTTGTACCCAGCATTAACTTCAAACAACTACTATGATGGAGTATTAGTCACAATTTATGTGAATTTTTATTTATATATTTTATTAATTTAACAGAAAATTTTAAAACTTATGATTAAATTTAATACCACATCAAATTATATTACTTACCCAGGTCAAAAAAAGATACTAGTTTGACGCAAATACAAATTCTAAGACCCAAATTTAGTGAACAGTATGGAATAGTAACACTATTTTTTTGTTAATGGTTGGCATCACAGTATGGCTTGTAACTTCGCTATTTTTTTGCTGGGGATAATACTTCAGGGCTTGATTGCCTGTGCTTTATCCATGTGTGTGCAATTGCATGTAAAATTGGCTTGCAACCCCAACCATTTTATTATCTTACATAAATTTACCTAGGGGCATTTCTCGACCCCTAAACTCTCCATGTTACTATTCAGCAAAAAAACAAACTCTCCATGTTACTGAGCAAAGTGGTCATATTGACCCAAGTTCCCAGTTCAAGCAACTGGATGACCTTTTCCAAGAATGTTACAACTTACAACCACAGTTCAACTGCATCAAGTAAAAACTAACTGTAACACCAACATCAATATACTGAGTATTGAACTTTTTCTCTTTGCTATGAAAATTATATACTATTCTCACCACAGTTCAAAGGCTCGTGGCAAAGAAAGCAGTTTCACAAACATATAAATATGCCCAAAACAAAATTAAAGCCTAAAGCCTCCGTGCAATGGTAACTAGACCAAAGCACCAATCGCAAGAGCGTGTTAACAAAAGATAGAAACATATAAGGGGGAACCATGAGCATCATCCAAAAGAAACCCCACAAAAGGCCTAACTAATCTCAGTAGAGAAACAAAAGAGGGAACTATGAGCATTATCATCCAAAAGAAACCCCACAAAAGACCTATCTCAGCAATAAAACATTACATCTTTGACGTCATCCTTGATCAGATGAAGGGGCAGAAACTCTGTTCTGTTCTCATCCCCAGTAGAACCACCATCTGATGTTTCTCCCTCAATGTAATAGCATGCTCGAAAAGCTGCTAAATGGGCATAATATGCAGGAGGAACTCAACAGAAATGTTTTTATGATCCATAGTAGGAATTCAAAAAAAACCAGGGATTGGAAGGGAATTACGTGTAACACAAATTATTGGTTAGCACTTGTAAGAGATCTGGCAGTAGGATTGTTCTCATCGTACAACACATGATACTGCAAAGGCCAGCTAGTCCCCTGCAAGTACAATACAAATGAATTCAAATCATTCCTCTACAAGGAAGGTATGTCTATTTATAAATCAAAATCCATCCATAGGTATAGCCAGTTGTTCTCAAAGTTAATTCTACAATGAACCAAAGTTTTACCTGTATACCAGCATGGCTGTTAAGTTTTAAAGCAAAACATAGTATGCATTACATGCATCCAACAAGTGGAGAAATTGCAGAAAATCGCGGAAAGTAATATTCTCTCTATAGGTATATTAATTGTGCGACACTACTTTGTCATCTCTCTTCATCAATAAGAATGGTTGACCCATTCCCAATTCCAAGGTCCATCAAAGATTCCATTTCATCATCAAGCAATATCGGTGAAGGAGAACCCTGAAAATTCAGGAACACAACTTATTAGCAAGAGACATTAGCTGCTGACGTACAAAATTCTCTTGGTTCTTATTTTTGAAGCACAGGAGGCAGTGACCAAGGCATGTGTATTGATATTTCGAAAATGTCATCTTTTGTACTTATATTTGAATAAGAATCCAAATCCAAAATGTGTAACTTCTCAATATATGGTGTAGTGTTATTATCAATGATATTCTAAAAGCAAAAGACGGAAGGGACAAACCTCTTCTTGAAGAAACAATTTAGGCTTGATAGACTTCAACTTGAAAAGGCTTTCAGATAGGCTCTTTAGCTTACAAACCTAAAGTAAATGAAATCATTTGAAATTTAAAATCCTAAAATTCATCCAACCAGACACAATTCAGATAAAGGTTGGGAATTTAACCGTGGGGGTTGCTGGCAATTTCTTAGTCAATGGAGGCTTCTCGCCCATAGTTGCTCCCACGCATTTCGAAGTGATAGCTACATGAATATATATAGACCAAATGATTATAGATATCGTAAGAGCAAAAGAGAAACTGATATCAGAATGTTGGATTCATACACAATAGTCCTGAAGCCATTTTTTGTAGGCTGGTTACTCCAACTGATGGCCTTCCATCCTCAATTCCTTGAAAATTTGTAAGCTCGGCAAACCTGTAATTTTAGATCGAGAAGTCCATATCATGAAAGTTTACAATGTCGAAACAAAATCAATTTTTTGAAGCCCATGTGAAATCATATTAGGAAATAATAGTCCGTAAGGTGAACCTTCTCAGGAATTTACATCAAGATTGGTGCTCTATTCTTTTAAATCTACCCATAGTTGCTATCCCTGGAATAAGACAAGGCAACAGAGTCTGAACTTTTCCTAAACCATCTGAATTACTTTGTTTAATTATTTGTGTTTCAAGGAGGAACACTAAACAGTTAGTTAGACTTGTAACAGAATGGATTTTTCATTGTAGATAAACTTAACACTAATACCTTTACATCAAAAAAAATATTTAGGTATTCCATACTTATTTACAACCCTGCTCAATATCAAAACCCTGTAAAGGTTAATTGGGCCAACACTTTACTGGAGTAAATATACCTGGGATGCACTTGTTTGATTTCTTGAGGATCATGCAACTTGGACATAATTAAACGAACATACCTGCAACAGAGATCATGACTAAATTATCTTGTGAAAATAATCTGCAATACACCTTACCATACCATCAAAGCCTGGTTTCTCTCCACCACTCCCATCAGAAACCACAAATGTACGAAATTTCGGGAACCATGAATCATGTGTATTTTCTTTGTTAAACATCATAATATCATATAGAGCACATAATGCCATATAAATAGATAACCCTGTTAAACTGAAAAGATATTATGGTATTCAAAAGATTTCTCAAAATCAATACATAGCAAGGGTTTTTTTTTTTTTTTTTTTTTGAGACCATAAAATTTAAACGTTAAACGTACATCGGTCAAGCAGTAAAAGAAAACATCCCTGCCGTATTTATCCACTCAAACAGGCTCTCTTTATATTGTAATTAGAAGAATGCTTAATATTTATTAAAAGATAAAAAAACTATGACACATAAAAGAAGATAACTTGTTATAAATATGAAAGAGAGCAAAAGTGAGGATGATTGCCTATATAAATGCATAACGTCAATGCAGAAAAGGTAAACTGAGGGATTGGCTAGGAAAAACATACTGAATCTCAGAGTCTTTCCTTTCAAGAGGGCTTACCTGAAAAGTAAATTAGACAAGACTGCATTAGATAAACTTAGTAAAGAAAGTAATGATGACTGCATAGAACTTCAACAGTTTACCTCACTCCCGTTTAGTATTTCGACTTTAGCTAAACGTGCAATCAAAACAAATCTTGGAATACCCCCTCTTCCAGGATCAGCTACTGGATTCTCGGATAGCCTGATATCCTTTCAATGTAACCCCAAAAAAAAAAGAGAATCATTTAAGATTTTGTAGTAAACCATTGAGACTTTAAAGTATTTTGGAGTTCATTATAATCAATATCATATAGTTCAACTTTAGCAAATTATTTAGTCCTCCAAATTGGCAGAAGAGGCCTAGCTTTCAATTACAAACAAGAGATGGAAGATGCCATCAAGTTCATGTATGCCCACCAACATACTATAAATATATATATATATATATAATTACAAAGAGGAGGGGGGATTTGAACCTCTGATGTCTCCGTTAGTAACACCAAGAAGTGCCAACCAATTAAGCTACAAGGCTCTTGGCTTACTTGTATAAAATAAAATAAAATTGAAGCTTGAACTATACTCCATCCATGAGGGTCTAAAAAGCTTATACACAAATGTCTAGGTTCTGAATTCTATCTAGTAGCTTCTTCAAGAAAATGCTATCTGAGAGATTCTTCTTGAATTGGCTCAAGGTTATTATGTAACCAGAGCGATGCAGTAAGCACAACTAATCCAGCTGGAACAATTTATAGGGAAAAAAAAAGGCCCCAGCCTTGCAAGTCAAGAGGCAGTCAAGAGAAAGAATTAAAAAGATCATTGTATGCTACCTAATTGACAAATGAGCCAGTCCTAAGATTTCCTATTTGTCCTTTCTTTTCTTTTTTTATAGGTAAAAATAAATTTATTGATAGGAGACTACCTTGTGAAAAAAATCATGAAGTGGCCTAAGAACTACAAAAGGAAAACTATCTACATATGAATCGATTCTATTTTTCCTTGATAGAGGAGTGTAATATACATGTAAGCTGTTTTCTGTGTACCTAGAAAAAAGGAGTTTAAACAGCATGTCAAATGTACCTTTATTGTGCTAATATTATTCCCCATTAGATGTAGTTCTTCAATTGGGGGGAGTGAATGTTTAAGTATTTCAATCTGCCATAGACAATAAAACAACATATATCACATTGAGGGAAGAAAGGAGTACTTCTCCTTATATAAGTTTTTGAAAACAACATTTTAAAAAGAATTGTATGTCTCATGGCCAATCCCCAGAGGTAATGGCAGCAAAGCTAGACCACAAGGCTGGAACATGAGACCCCACCATTGACAGAGGAGCTCCCCAAAAAAGGGAGGACCAGCAACATCAACAAGCATTTTTATGTGACAAAAAAAGGAGAAAAAATCAAGGCACCTGTGTCCACTTTATGCCGGTATCGTTTAAGACTAAAATACGGATGCTTTTTAGCTGTGCCAGCCCACAAATATCTAAAGACATTAAATTGTTAGATAAGTTGAGGGCTGCAAGCCTGCAAGAGCTGGTAACTGCTCACAGATGGTGCTAACATCCTGCAAGAAAATAAGAACCCACATGAGGTCCAAAATTAAAATCAAGTAGCACTTAACAATAGTAAATTACCTGGATGAATTAGAAACAATCAGAATGTAGTAAAAAGTATACAAATAATTTGGTAACATAAATGCAATGTGCAATGACAAATTTTTTAATCTAGAAAGCTCTACTGCACTCTGGTTTAGCCTTTGGTTGACAAAAAGGGGCAATTGGTCAGTGTTTTAAAAAATGTACCTTCCATTCTGAAAGTAAATTTCCGGCCAAGTCAAGCTCCTTTAAATCTGAGATAAGAGCATTATAAATTAATAACAGTACATGAATTACCTGGATGTAAAAGTTGTATAGAAACAGAAACAAAAAGGTCAGATCCGCAGTGTAGATTTATTGTAGACTGATTGGTTTGAAGGCCTGTTAGTAGAGGAGAAACAATAAAAATATATAAAAAAATAAATAAAATTGTTTATTGTGAATTTAGCCTTTCTTTTTAATGTCCTAAGGATGTGCAAATCACAAGGACTATTCCTGTGCGAACATGGATGCTCAAGCACATGCTCACATGCATTTTTCATAAACGGAATAGTAAGTTGATCTAGCTTATAAAATCCTCACCAAAAGTAAAAATAAAACAAAGCGCTAAGTTCATATAGCAAGCATGGGAAGGGGATTCAAGGATCAACACGAGGCAGTTAATGGAAAACCTCTGAAACAAAGGCTCAAAGAGTATAACTATGATCATGGATATTGGTTTCAGTATGTGACCTGAACTCAGGGAATCTGAACCTCAAAAGGCAGATAGACCAATTTAGTATAAATATGCTCAAGCATAGGAAGATACCTTGATCTAGGCATGTAATAATTTGATTCTGACCAAAGCCATTTTCATTTAAATATTTTTCTTTTTAGTTTTGGCCTCAATAAGGAAAGAAAAATCAAATATATCAAGGAAAAACAATCTTGACCAATTTCTCTATTAAATACAAGAAGCTCTGGTTGCTTTCTGGTCAAGCTAAATTTTGGTATTGTGGTAAACTGCTAATCAGCTATATAAGCTGCCCAGATTTAAAAACAATTGCATGAAGGTAAACCCATGTATCCAGGGAACACGAATCTCAGGGAAAGGAAAATAAATCCAACTTGGCACAGCGGTACCAATTTGACCAGGGTCTCCAGGAGTGATAACACCCAATAAGATAGTGATGCACCAGTTAATTCCTCAAATCGACTTAGCTTGTCTTAAATTTTATCTTTACTAACCAGTTGAACTGATACACGCTTATTGCTAGCTGAAAATACATACGTTTCATCTGCAACACAACAATCAACACATATTCTAAACAGAATTTCCAAAGTTTTCTAAATGTTACTTATATCCAACAAATCATAAGCTTATCATGTCTTTAAGCTTTCACCACATACTTCACACCGCAATTTTTCTAAATGTCGCATGATTACAAATCTGAATAAAATTGGAAACATAAATCTGAAATGAGAAAAATAATTGATAAAATACTTTGCCAAAGATCCAAAACTAGAAATAGCTTAAACTCACTTAAGCTCAAAATTTTAGCAATGCCATACAATTTAACAGCTTCATACACTGTAGCATAACTTGCATTCGAAACCAAAACTGAAATCAACTAATTTCTCTTCCTTCCTTTCTTTCCCACTAGTTTCTTAGCAGCCAAACAGAAACCAATACAATAAGAATATATTTAGAGCTAAGAATTCACTTCATACACTGTAAAGATTGTACTTTGCATTTTTTATGCCAAAAATGAAATCAATAAGAATCTTGATTTTTCCTCTCATGTCCACTATTTTCTCAGCAACCAAACAGAAACCAAGAATATAATCCATTAGATACATCTAACATAAACTAAGAATTCACTCATTCAATGTAAAAAAAAAATAGCTTAACCTTACTAAACAAACACAAAAATATCTTCCTTTTCTTTTTCACTATTTTTTCTCAGCAAGACAGCAACCAAATAGAAACCAAGACAATAATAATGTGTTTGGCGATCAAACAACTTCATACCAAGAATTCACTTCAAACACTATAAAAACCGTAACTTGCATTTTTGAAACCAAAAAATGACATCAATTTAATTTCTTTTCCTCAAATTTCTCAGCAACCAAACACAAACTGATAAAACAATAGTGCATTTAGATTTTTTTCATACAATTATAATGCATTTGGAACCAACATCCATATGTATAATACACTTGTAATACTTCTAGAACCAACATCCAACGCTCAGTTATTACTCATCTCCAGCTAAATAACAAGAAAATATATCAATATGTAAAATTTCCAAAGTAGCAATGACTATCAATATCTTCTGCACCATTATGACAATGTCCTAAACACTCTAATTACTCTTGAAACTTGCTAGATTGCCTAGGAGACGTTTTTCTCAAAACACATATATGATGTACATATATAGTTATTGCAAAAGCCACACTATTCATTGTGTAACTGTAACCATGCTCCTAAAGGACAGCAATATGATCTCAAGATGGCTTTTCTACCCCTTTAAGAAATGCCCACAGTTGAATTAAAAATAGAATTCTTAAGAGAAACACACCATAGAGAGTCTTGAAGAAGAAATAGAGAGCTCGAAAGAAAGAATTGAAGTTGAAGAAATTGATTTCAACTGAATGAATGAATCTGTGCAAGTAATTGTGACTAAATACAAAAACAGAGCACAAGCAAAATATCCCAAATTACATGGGATTAGTTATAGCACATGTGTTGGGCAGTTGTTACACGTGTGAACACAACCTACTTAAATATATTACTAAACTACAGGTAGCTTTAGTCTACATTAAAAGCTACAGTACTACAACAACTACACTTCATTGCTGTCGTTTATCCCAGACTTCATTTCTTCTCTTCTTTCTTCTTTTGCTTTGTTCCTTTTCTTCCTTTCTGATCTGATTCCTTAGTTGCACAACTTTGATACTCACCCTCAAGATGAGAACCAGGGTTGTGATTGTTCACAATGCTCTGGTAAGTAAAGCTTTTAATTGTTGACCACTAAGAGCCTTTGTAAGATCAGCTAGCTGTGAATGAGTAGGTGTGAAGAAAAATCTAATGACTTGATCTTGAACCTTATCTCTGACCAAGTGACAATCTACTTTTATATGCTTGGTCCTCTCATAAAACACAGGGTTCTCTCCAATATATATAGCTGCTTGATTGTCATTGAAAAGCATGGCAGGTCTTGGATGAACTACTTCTAAATCCTTCAACAAAGCCAAAATCCAAGAGATTTCACAAGTAGTCACTGCCATGGCTCTATATTCTACTTTAGCAAAAGATCTAGAGACTATGGATTGCTTCTTAGATTTCCATGAAATTAGAGAATCACCTAAGAAAACACAATACCCAGTGGTGGGTCTTCTAGCGTCAACACAAGATGCCTAGTCTGCATTTGTGCATGCCTTCAAGTGCAAATCTGACTTGGATGACAAAAGAATACCTTGACCAGGACTTCCTTTAAGGTATTGTAACACTTTATAGGCTGCATCTAGAGGAGGTTTTCGTGGCTTGGACATAAATTTACTAAGTTTATGTACTGAGTAAGCAATGTCTAGTTTGGTAATAGTGAGATACAACAATCTGCCTACCAATCTTCTGTAAACACAAGGATCAGGTAACAATTCCCCATAAAACTTGCTCAATTTTAAGTTTTGCTCCATAGGAACTCTGCTAGGTTTGCATCTTGTCATGCTTGCATCTTTAAGTATCTCTAAGGCATACTTTCTTTGGCACAAAGAAATACCTTATTCTAATCTGTCCACTTCAAGTATTTTAAGTTTCCAAGATCTTTCAGCTTGAATTTTTGATCCAAGAACAACTTAAGTTCTTGAACAGCATGAACATCATTGCTGGCAATAAAGACTGCCACTTTGTAGATTACTGCATCTTAATTCTTTGAGTACCCGTTTTAATCCTTTAAAGTTATTCATCATATATTTATAAAATCCAATTTTATAAATATATACTTTAGTAACTCCTTACTAAAGTGGTTAAGCCTAACTCTCTGAATAACTAAATCTATTAAATTTATCTCAAGGGAATATTTTATATCTCCGTTAAGAAACTGTGAATTTCATCCTGAGAACATATGTTCCATTAACACTAAATGTGGCTACTCAACATACTGAGGTTTTGACCATTACTTTAGATCTCACTCCTGATATATCGAAGTAACCTACACATCATGATCAGGTCCATTATCCTCTCAGGATTAAGAGTTCATGTGAATAGAAGTAATGAGATTTATTATTCAATTGACAGTCGTTAGGAGAATAATAAATCTCACAGTGGTCCAGTTCAATATGTTTTAACTCTTAAACATATCAACATACCAACTAGAAATCTCCATTTCCATGATCAAGACAAGTTATCTTAATTGATATATTATAATCTTCGCCGATGAAATGCCCAATTTCATCACCGACTACGAACTAAAATTCTAAGTTTACAAAGAATTTATGATTTATATCTTCTGTGACTAAATCACATACTATGTATCTCATAGACTATATGATAATGTCCGAATAGTCATGTTACCATTATTTTAGATAATAATAAAACAACTTTGTTAAACACAACATTAAGTCATACATAATGTCATACATAGCATCATACAATAGGATTTAAGGACATACATCCTAACACCATTAGTCTTATACTTTACCCTATACACCCATTTGCACCCAATAATTGCCTTTTTATGAGGAGGTAAGGGAGTGATAGTGCAGGTTTGGTTAGATTCCAATGCTGCAAACTCAGCAGCCATAGCATCCTACCATTTAGGGTCTTTGACAGCCTCCTAATAAGATTTAGGCTCAAAACTAGCAGTGATGAGAGAACAAAAATGGGCATAAGAGGGTGACAAACCAGAAGAATCAAGATAATGAGATAAAAGGTATTTAGTACCTGAAATGGAGGAGGTGGATCCAGTCTTGAAGGGTGGATTGGAATGATCAAACTGGTCATGAACAACACTACCACATTTATAATCTTGCAAATAAGCAGGAGCTTTAGTGATTCTGGTAGACTTCCTTAAAGATGGAACAGAATCAAGAAAGGAAGGTTCTGTTTGAGCAGTAGGGACAGAAACAAGTGAAGGGGCAGAAGTAGGAATAAGTAAATCAGAATTAGTTAAATCAGAATTAGGGAAAGTTGAAGTATTGTGAGGTAAAGGAGAATGAGGTAAGTTAGAATCAGATAAAGTAGGTGTAGGAGCAGAATGACTAGGTGAATCAAGAGTAGAAGTAGTGACAAGATCAATAGGATGAGAAACATAAGGTAAAGGGTCATTATAAGGATCTAAGGAAAAATATGAGGCAAAGTGATAGTAGAATGAGGTGAGGAAGAATATGTGGAGGAAATAAAGGGAAAGATAGTCTCATGAAACAGAACATCCCTCGAAACAAAAATTTTCCTAGATGCCAAATTAAGCACTTTAAAACCTTTAATACCATAAGGATAGCCCAGAAAAACACATGAAATAGACCTAGAATCAAACTTAGACCTATTGTGAGACAAAGTAGAGGCAAAACAAAGACAACCAAAAACTTTGAGATGATCATAGGAAGGAATTTTGTTATAAAGCTTCTCAAAAGGTGTTTTGTTCCCTAAGGTGGAAGAAGGTAATCTATTAATGATATACATAGCAGTTAGGACACACTCACCCCAAAAAGAAAGTGGCACAATAGACTGGAACCTTAAGGTTCTTGCTATGCTCAATATATGTTGGTGTTTCCTCTCCACAACTGAATTCTGTTGTGGAGTGGCAACACATGAAAGCTGATGTAAACTGCCATGATCAGCATAGAAATCTTTTAGCATAAACTCTTAAGCATTGTCAGTCCTAATAGCCTTGATATTAGTGTGAATCTGTGTGGATATCATGGTGAGAAAGGAAACCAACAAAGGTCTGGTGTCCGCCTTAGTTTTCATAAGACACACCCAAGTGGATCTAGTGGCATCATCTACAATGGTAAGAAAATACCTAAAACCATCATGAGTAGACTTGGCAAAAGGACCCAAAACATCGCAATGGATAAGATCAAAAGCATTTTCAGACAAATGATTAAAGAAAGGAAAGCGCAAACGTTTTCATTTTGCAATGGGACAAAGAGCACAATTTTTATTGCTATGTATATTGCTTACATCAAGAATACAATCATGTAATGCATGAAGCTTTGCATCTGAAGCATGTCCTAGTCTAAGATGCCAAAGATATGACTTGGTAATGACAAGAATATCATAAACATTATTAACAAAAGTACCAAAAACAGAATCTAGAATGGAAGATACAACAGAATCAAATTTGCAAGAAGGTGTAGATTGCAGCAAGTAGAGGTTGTTATGCAGTTTACCCACTCCAATTATTTTCCAACAAGAAAGGTCTTGTATAAAACATAAATTGGACAAGCAAACAAAACAACAGATTTTTTGTTAATTGACTGACTGAGATCAAATTAAAAGTGAAAGCAGGAACACATAGCACATTTTCAAGAACTAAACTAGTTGTAACTTGAATAGTATTAGGATGTGTGCCCTTGAATCCTATTGTATGATGCTATGTATGACATTATGTATAAATTAATGTTGTGTTTAATAAAGTTGTTTATTTTTATCTAAAATAATGGCAACATGAATATTAGGATATTATCATAGAGTTCATGAGAAGCATAGTATGTGATTTGTGTGAAAAGTCATAGAAGATATAAATCACAAGTTCTTTGTAAACTCAGAATTTATAGTTCGTAGTCGGTGATGAAATTGGGCATTTTATCTGCGAAGACTATAACGTATCAACTAAGATGATTTGTCTTGATCATAGAAGTAGAGACTTCTAGTTGATATGTTTTAAGAGTTAAGACATATTGAACTGGACCACTGTGAGATTTATTATTCTCCTAACGACTGTCAAATGAATAATAAATCTCACAATTTCTATTTGCATAAATTTTTAATCCTGAGAGAACAATGGACCTAATCATGAGGTGTAGGTTACTTTGATATATTAGGAGTGAGATCTAAAGTAACGGTCAAAACCTCAGTATGTTGGGCAGCCACATTTAGTGTTGATGGAACATATATTCTCAAGATGAAATTCATAGTCTCTTGATGGAGATATAAAATATTTTCTTGAGATAAGTTTAATGGATTCAGTTATTCAGAGAGTTAGACGTAACCACTTTAGTAAGAAATTACTAAAGTATATATTTATGAAATTGGATTTCATAAATATATAATAAATAACTTTAAACGATTAAACCGGGTACTCAAGGATAAGATGTAGTAATTTTCAAAGTGGCAATTTATATTCATGACTTTATATTATTACGAATATTTTATGAAGGGGTTGCGTGTATAATAAAGCCTTGGGATATAATTTATTAATAAGGACTAGAGTGCAATTATATTTATATAGTGGTATCTATATATTACTAAAAGCTGAAGCGTAGCGTTTAATATTGCTCTACTCACGTTGAGCCATGTCAGCTTCCACGTCATTATTTTTTTCTTTTCATTTTCTTATAATTATTTTAATATTTTTTTATTTCAAATTTATACTTCTCCAACCTTTTTCTCTCCCATATATTTTCATCTCCCCACTACTTCTCCAACCTTTCTCCTTCCCTCACCTTCTCATCTCCCCACTACCCTTTACATTAATATCATTCTTCATTTTTTCTTTCATCTTCCTCTATTTTTGTCTCTTCTTATTCACAACCTCTTACTATAAATTTGTCACTATCTATTTTACTCTATGCATAATTTTCCCTTACAAAAGAAAAGGTTCTCTCTCTCTCTCCCTCTCTCCCTCTCTCTCTCTCTCTCACACACACACACACTCAATTTTTGGGTAGATTTTTTTTTTTTTTTTTTTTGCATCTTCGCTTTAGGTTGATAATTTTTTATATTCTTTAATCTACTTTAGGTTAATGCGATTCAGTTTTATTTTTTTTAATTGTTGTGTTTTTTTTTTCTCTCTTTGATTGTTAAATGTTATCCTATTACGTTAGAAATGATTAAATATAAAAATATAATATTATCTTACTACATAGCATGATTTAGATAATTTAATTTGATAGTTATTGTAATTTGATAGTATGATTTTTATAGTGCTCAATTTAGATGTTAAACTATGAGACTTTAATCATTTTTGTTTATTTTTCAATCCTTTGTGGTGGAAAAAGTTCTCTTAATCATTGTATTAGAAGTACTCTATAATGCCATTTATTTAGAGAAAAGCAAATGTTGGCTAAACAATAATTATTGGATGAGAAACAAATTTTATCTTTCACAATTTTACTTTAATTATTATTATTAGTTTATAACAATGCATATATAGAAATTTAATTCTTAGATTTTGCTAATAATTGTTTATTTGATAATATGTTTTAGATGGCCAAAATTACAATTTTTACAAAGAAAATAACCTTAGTAGATTATAAATAACAAATTGTTTTCCTAATTGGTCCTATTAATCATAACTAAGTTTTATTAATTTTTTTAATTATTTTTTTCAGTGTTTTGGATTGTAGGTAGAAAAAATAAGTATGAGAAAGTTTGTTTAAAATTAAAAGAATAATGTCCAAATTTTATATTCTTTTTAATGATTAACAAAATGTTATAAATAAATTTTATTAAAAAATAAATATTTTCGTTAATGCGCCTTTTGAATTTTTGAGAAAAATTGTATTTTTTTCATTTTAATATGAGAAAAATTATTGAATTGATGATTGTTCCTATATTACATTTATAATTATTCTTATAATAAATAAAAATATAATTACAAAATACATTACTCTTTATTAAATTAGTTTAAATTGTATAAAAAAATTTAATAAAACTACCATAAAAATATATATCATGCGCAACGCGCAGGTTCGTGGCTAGTTAAATATAATTAATGGTAACTTTGGACTTGTCAAGAGTTGACGAAAAAGCCCAAGGCCCATTGGAGCTAGTGTCTTATTGGTCCCTTTTGGTCTCACTCCAAACCACACACTAAAACCCAATTGGAAAGGCCTAATAAGCCAGCCCAATTAGATAATCAATTAGTTATAAAGGGAGCAATATACAGAATTTTTTTTAAGAAGCGTAGAGAAAAAGAAAAAGAAAAAGAGAGAATGTGAGGCACACTTTCATTCTCCCTTGGAAACTGATTGACTTCTTGGGCGTAAAGTGGAATTGGAGTGAAGATTAAAAGTGTTTCCAAGTGCTTCTAATCTTTGTTTTAAATTTTTCCACACCAAGGTACGCTATCTTGTTCTTAAATTCTGAAATTTTCATAGTGCATATTGTCAATCATAAATGAAATAGATCCTTATTTGTTACTTCCGCTGTGTGTTTTGTATGACATACAAAACCAGATTTTTTCCAACAAATAGTGCCAATGTGTGTGACAACAACCCTTTCACCATTAGGCAATTGAACAAAAGATGAAATGGAGCTAGTGATTTTAGCAAATAGTTTGACTAAATGGACAATATAATATGTTGCCCCAGTGTCAAGAACCCAAGTTTGCTTACCAAAAGCTGATTTATTGACAGGATTTTTGGCAAAAATTGAATGTTGCATATTCAAGCAAATAGAATCTTGAAAAGAGGCACACAAATTACCTGAAATAGCAGAATTGGCTATGGCAATAGCATCATTGGAATTACCAGAAGTGGAAGCATGAGAGTTCAACATGGAGAGCAACTATTGATACTGTTCTGAAGGAAAAGAAAAGGGACTGGTCTGATGCATAATCTCGGATTGGCCTTGATCTCCATTAACCATAACCTGATTAGCTTTGGCAACTCTTCCTTTTTGCTTGTAACCTGGAGGAAATCCAACAAGCTTGTAACATGTTTCCATGATGTGACCACGCTTTCCACAGTGGCTGCACAAAGGTCTTCCTTTGCCAACATTGCCCTTGAAATTCTTGCCATTATTGTTGTTTGAAGAAAAACCTTGATTGAAGGCTTGGTTCTTAACAACAAGTGCAACTGATTCCACTGAAGGAGTGCCATTAAAGGTTGAAGACCTTTGCCTTTCCTCCTGGATCACCAACGAGAAAGCCTTACCTATTGACTGAATAGGTTCCATCATAAGGATTTGAGTCTTGACTTGTGAATAGCAATCATTCAATCCATTGAGAAACTACATGATTGAATCTTGATGATAAAGATGTGCAATCTTATCATTTACTCCACAAGTGCATTTACCACATGAACAACTTGGCAAAGGCCTGAGATTCAGAAATTGATCCCAAGAAGCTTGAAGATCATTGAAAAAGGTTGTCACTATAGAATCCCCATGCATTACAGTGGAGATTTGCTTCTGAAGTTGAGAAATTCTTGGTCCATTGGCTTGTAGAAAACGATTCTTGAGTGCATTCCACACTGCAAAAGCTATGTCTCTGTAAATGACACTAGCTGTGCTGTAAGGTGAAAGTGAATTCAAGATCCATGAAGAGATCATTGAATTGCACTTTGACCAAGCCTGTTTCTCGAGTGGTGTGACTGCCATTGAAGCAGTGATGGAACCATCAACAAAACCAAGTTTACTCCTAGCATTCAAAGCCATTCTCATTACTCTAGCCCAGGTAGGGTAATTATCCTCAGTAAGAGGTTGAGCAACGAGGATCGCACCAAAAGATTCACCATGATGTAGAAAGAATGGACTAGAGGATCCTCCATTGGAGAAAGCTCGTGCTGAGAGGAAGAAGATGAAGTGTTTTTAGTGTTTGACGCCCTTGACAAAGGCTCAAGCTCTAATACCATATAAGAAAGCACAAAGAGTCTTGAAGAAGAAACAGAGAGCTAGAGAGAAAGAATTGAAGTTGAAGAAATTGATTTCAACGGAATGAATGAATCTGTACAAGTAATTGTGACTAAATACAAAAACAGAGCACAAGCAAAATATCCCAAATTACACGGGATTAGTTATAGCACATGTGTTGGGCAGTTATAGCACGTGTGAACACAGCCTACTTAAATATATTACTAAACTACAGGTAGCTTTAGTCTACATTAAAAACTATAGTACTACAACAACTACACTTCATTGCTGTCGTTTATCCCAGATTTTATTTCTTCTCTTCTTTCTTCTTTTGCTTCGTTCGTTTTCTTCCTTTCTGATTTGATTCCTTAATTGCACAACTTTGATACACCACTTGGAGAGCACCATTTTTGGTTCCACCCATGCCATTTGATATCGAAAATCATCCCCATTTGCTTCTCCTTACTGGTTCCTTGACTGGTCTCACCCGCATTTCATTGTTGTTTAGCTGCCTCCCGAAACAATGAGTACACGCGTCAAGAGAATCAATCGCAAACACCTACAGTGTAAGAAGATACAGTCAACTAGTTATATTTAATATGACCACAAACACCTTCAGCAATATATAGTAAAATGACCTTTATCAATATTTGACATAAATATTAGATCATGTAATTATCCTCTGATACAATGCATATTTTTTCCTCCATAGCCAACTCCAAAATGCAATCGAAATGCATCTTTGATACATCAAGCAGTTGTATAAAAATAACTCATAAGGGAACTCTAAATCAACAAAAAAAATCACCATAAAGATGTGGAAATGATATTAAACTGCAGATTAAAATGTCATATCCATAAACAGGCTTCCAGATCACTGATGGTCAGTGTTGTTATATTTATAATCACCAAAAACTTGTAATCATGGTATGATAATAAGTAAAAAGGGATTCAGGAACACAGTGCATGCAATTTGTACACACACATCAACTCAATTTTAACAGGAACAATCAGTTTCAGATATATTAATAGCACTTACAAGGACTACCAAAAGTAACAAGAATTACCTAAGATGGCAAAGAGATTAGAAGTAAAAACTATGAAAGGATCCCGTGTTACACCAAAGACTGCAGGTATTGAGTCAACCTAAAGAAAATAAGCGTTGTATCAACATTTCCATCACAAAATGCCAGTCTCTAAATAGATACATATGCCTGACATTATTAAGAAACTGGGAAAACCTACTCAAATGCTATGTCACTGTGCTCAATAACTGCTACTGTGAGAAGTAAAGGAGTGGCCCGCCCAAAATTTGTGACACCTGTTAGAAATCAAGTAAAATTAATTTAAGATGGTAAACAACTTTAAATCTCTGAGAAACAAAGAATGCTACTTGCTGATCCAGAGTTAAATTTTAACCCATCCCTTGCAGCTTTAAACAGTGTATGTTGAATATATGAAACCCTAATGTTACTTACTTTCCAGACACCACCCTGACTTGTTATAAAACGATTGCCATCATAACTACCTGCAAGGAACAAAAAGGGATGAGACTTTAAAGCAGAAAGATCAATTAGTACAGAGCAAATCAGCTTTAAGGTATTAAAAACCATGACAACTCTATTCTGAATCTGCGTAAAGAATGCTTCCATCATGTATATATTGTTTTTAACTACTAAAGACGGAACACTATATCAACGCAGTACCAGTGCCCATGTTCCAGATTATGAGTGTGTCAAAAACAGGAGAAGCAACATTGCTTGGGTGTTTGCTCTCTAGTCATAGAAAGCAATAGAAACTTAGTGGATAAAATTAGTCAGAGGAAATAATCTATTCAATGCAATTAATCCTTTGTCCAATGTCTATTGTAAAAATCAGATGATGGAGGTGCCTGATCTTATATTAAAAAGTGCTAGAAAAGTATATAAATACCCCAATGACTAAGATGTCCTTATCTCACATTTTGACAGAAGAAGATAATCAGATTTAAAGCAAGCCTACAAATTAGGCTAATCTAGGGTCAACATTTTTACACAAGTAGAGTTCAAATTGAGCTAAGAGCAGCCCTGACTAATGACTCAGCCCCACAAAATAAGAAAATTCCTGTTGAGTACCAGCCTAGAAAAAGATATATAAACCAACTGGCAATAGTCCAATTAAGAATTCAGAAGGAAAGAAATATACAGCAGAACATAACTTGTGACAGGGAAAAATCTTTGGCATGTCTTCACCGCAACGTTGTCGGATAGGTCACTGTCATCTTCTTCACTGGTAAATAGCTATCAAAAGATCACAAATATTTTAAGTCACTAGACATTTAATCTTCAAGAATCACTTCTTGCATGAGACCTTCCTTTCTTTTCTAATAAAATTAGTGTTAGCAATATGGTTAAATGATTAAATTCACCTTTACTTAACCTTTTGAGACAATTTGTAATTTATCATGGTATCAAATTAGGTGGTAATGAGTTCGAACTCTATCTCCACTCTACTTCCCATTTAAAAAGTTAAAAATTCTACATATTGGGCCTCATTTATTAAGGGGGAATCTAGGCTCACATCTGAAAAGGAGTGTTAGAATCATAATTAAATGAACGCAATCAGCATTACCTAACAAGGCTCACATCAAAGAGTTTGGATCATCCTATTTGCATGTATATGCTTGCTTGCTTCTATGCTTTATGTCTGTGTTAGCCTCTCTAGTTCTAGGCTTTGCCACATCTGACTCCCTTAGCGGGTTTGTGGTTGTATGGTTACATCCGACGCCCATAAGGCCTTGTTTGGATGTAACCATTTAGGATGCATCACCATGATGCAGGGTGCTTCGTGCATACCTTTCCCCTTTTCCGCTCCGTGCGATGATATGCTTATCATGCTTGTTTGTGCCACCGGTTGGCTTTCTATGCATCTTTACACGTTTGTTCACATGTCCATGCATGAGTCTTGCTTGCTAGTGTGTCGTCCATACTTTAACACAATGAAGTTATGGCATTCGATCCAAACCCACGTTTGTCCCTCGCAGACACCACCTTTTGTTTGCTTTCTTGCTTGTCTGCCTTCTTGCTTGTTTGCTTGCTTTCTTGTTTCTTTGCTTGCCATGTCTATCATGCTTATATGCTTTATGCTCCTTTCATATGCTCTTTGCAGCTTTTCTTTCCATTACTTGTCTACTAGTTTCTTGTCTTTGCTTTTGCATGTACACACATGGAGTGAGGACGCATGGAGTTAGGGCACGGTTTGCCAGGCGCAAACAAAAAGGGTGCGGATGCAAGCATGTAAATATGATCCAAGCAGCTATGTTCAGTAGGTTTAGGGGTCTAGCTTCTCCCATTTGGTTATGTACTCTTTTAAACCCCCTTCCTTCCTCCCTCCTTTCTTTCTTAGATGGGTTGTATTAGGTATATCATGCCATGTATCATTCGTCCTCATCTCTAGAGTATGGTGACCCCTGTTTACTTTCCTGCACCTATATTTTGGGCCATAATCTAGGGATGTAGGCATTTATTTTCCTGCCCTGTGTGCTAGCATTGTACATGATGTATGTATATGTATTCCTGCCACACCTCCAAAGGTAGAAAAATACCTTCCTCCACCGAGAGAGAGAGAAAGAGAGAAAGCACCCGAAGCACCGCGCTAAACCACACAAACCATCATTTTGAGAGGGGCCTCCAACGGGCCCCCCGCACGTAGGAGCATCGCCACGGTGGGTGGTCAGATGAAGTCCCGACGGTTATCCGTCTTGGGCCAAGCGTCAACACATGGTTCAATCCACATTCCTGAAACATTCACCACTTTTGCAAAGTGCACATTCAATTCTTGACAATCAACCCTCCTGGGGAGGTCCTACCCAAGATTGTTGTGGACCCTGAATTAGTGAATGACCACATGTTCAAGTTTCATTTACCAACTGATTAGATTTGAAATGATGGAGGCATTTGTTTTGCTATCCAAACAATTACATCACTTGATAGCACTTTTGAGCTAGAAAGAAAATGTTTTTCAAATATCACATGAATTTATAATTTGGCACATAAGCTCCAAAGGCTAAGAAGTAAGCGTTCAAGATGACGGAGAAAGGCATTCATTTCCCTACCGTCCCACTTGCAAGAAGTATCCCTTGTTAGCCCAGTTGAGCCTATTGAATTCTTTTCTTGTTTAACCCAGTCAAGGATTACCCCCCCCCCCCCACACTGGGCTAGTTAGATGGTTACAAGGACCTCATGCTAGGTGACTTCTAATATTTGAGTCCATCAAATGAGTCTCTAATTGAAAAAAAAAATGATGAGAAAAGAGCCCAAATTGAATGACAAAAGTCATGGGCAATCAAGTCAAATAAAGCCCCAAATGAAGACAAGACAAAAGAAAAAATTCAGCCCAAAACAATCAAGAAACACGGGCCAAAGAATATCAAAATGAAAGCCCCAAAAATGAAATGGGCAAAATTCGAAAGATTGACTCAAATTGAGGATTTAGTCAAGCATGAGAGGCACCCTAAAAAGGTTCTCGATGAAGTGTAATTCTTGACTTTAGGAAACCCTTCAATGAATTTCACAGCCAAAATATCCTCTCGTAAGCCTAGGAAACCCATGTCCTTACATTACGGTCCTCAGAAAGTCCTTCCTGATTAAGGGCGACTACTTAGTCTACAGAGCTTATGCCAAATAATCACCCATACGTGAAAGTTTTGAGCCTAATATCCTTCATTTCAAGCACCCAACTAACCCCAAGGCCACGTTACAACCTAACGAAAGACCTCATTGATCATTAAGGATCGGTTGGTTGTGGGACATTGAACATTTGGTTAATCATTGATAACAGAATCATCCTTATATGCCAAGGCGTCATGCCTCAAAAAGGGTAGGGCTCTCTCCCAACCCACCTAAAGAGTTCAAAAAGCCAAACACATCATTCCAGTTCTCCCTGCATAAGCATAAAAAGGGACACCCACTCATTTGATAAGCACAAGCACTTTGCTAAAAATCCTTGCTTGCAAGCATGTTCCCTATTCAGGGTAAACGATAGCCATCTAGTACATACATTCATAAACCACATAGGCAACATAGTCTTAGCAAGCCCCTCTTGTGGTACATGCATTCAAATAGATTTTCATGATCATGAATGAATTTCCAAAATTTGTGAACTTGGTTTTCAAAACCAATCGAAACAGAAGGGAAAAATGATTATCCTTAAAGATTTCAAATAACAAGAATTTCAAATCCTCCCAAACCTTTTCAAGTCCACAAAAATCCTTGAGGGTTATTCTTTTCTTCCCAAGGATTTCCAGAAAAATGAGGTTTTAAGATTGCAACAGCTTATGCAAGTCTCCTTTCCTCATTACCAGGCATCTTCAAAAAAGACCTTGAACTCAAAAGATTCAAATGCTTAACCCCAGATTTTAAATACCATCTAAGCATCATTGCCCTAAACACTTTACGAGCTTCTCGAACTCATCCTAATAGAGGATGCCTGAGTCATACTCCAAAAATAACTCCCAATGCCCAAAGGTTAGCCCAGTCTCAATCCTGATACTGGGGCAATTTTATTTTTGATATTTTCAAACCATGGATGGTATTCCCTTTATCCAGTGCAATTTAAGATATCCACTAGGAGAAGGAGAAATCTCTCCCCATGAGAGCCTGAATAGGTTCCTAGTTCACACAGTACATCAAGACCACACAGAACTCAAGATCTAGGCAGTTCTAGTGTAGATATGACCAAGAGTGTCAGCATTTCCAAGAGGGGATCTTGCTCAAAACTTTGAATTCAAAAGGCAGCTGATCAAGGAACCCATTGTGGTATAATCGTCCAACACGAGCTCAAACCCATGTTAAGCCGGTTTGCTGATCCAAAACCTCGCAAAACCCTACACTGGGGCAGTTTATTTTACGCGGTTCCGTCCACTTTGTGCTAATCGATATGCAAGAACAAGTCCGTCCTGCCAGGAACTTTTCCTCTCATGTCAAGAACCGCACAAAACCTACACTGGGGCAGTTTTATCTTGTGTAATCTCTCCCTTTTCCGTCTCCCTCATTGGATTGATCACTATCAGATTGAATCGTTAAACCAATGAGAATATGGTGCAGTGCAAATGCTACCAATATCACACATGTAAAGCTCGTTGAAAGGCAATTTTCAAAATTATACATGTAAGTCCTACCTAGAGGCATTGTTTCATACATACAGTAGCAACCCTTTGAAAGGCGATTTCCAGAATTATACATGTAAGTCCTACCTAAAGGAATTATTTCTTGCATACAGTAGCAGCCCTTTGAAAGGTGATATCCAGAATCATACATTTAAGTCCTACTTAGAGGCATTGTTTTGTACACACATCAGTAGCCTACTTAGAGGCATTGTTTAACACATACAATAGTAGCCCTTCGAAAGGCGATTTTTAGAATCATACATGTAAGTCCTTCCTAGTGGCATTGTTTGACACATACAACAGCAGTCCTTTGAAAGGCGATATCCAGAATCATACATGTAAGTCCTACCTAGAGGCATTGTTTTGTACACACATCAGTAGCCTACTTAGAGGCATTGTTTCACACATACAGCAACAGCCCTTTGAAAGGTGATATCCTGAATCATACATGTAAGTCCTACCTAGAGCCATTGTTTTGTACACACATCAGTAGCCTACTTAAAGGCATTGTTTCACACATACAACAGCAGCTGTTTGAAAGGCAATTTCTAGAATTATACATGTAAGTCCTACTTAGAGGCATTGTTTCACCCATACAACAGTAGCCCTTTGAAAGGCGATTTTTAGAATTATACATGTAAGTCCTACCTAGAGGCATTGTTTCATGCATACAGCAACAGCCCTTCTAAAGACGACATCCAGAATTGTAGATGTAAGTCCTACCTAGAGGCATTTTTTATGCATACAATAACAACCCTTTGAAAGGCGACATCCAGAATTGTACATGTAAGTCCTGCCTAGAGGCATTATTTCTTGCACAGATCAGCAGCCCGCTATTTCCATAATCACACATTAGCAGCCCTCTCAAAGGCGATTTTTCTATGATGATACATTAGCCCTCTCAAAGTCGATTTTCTAGAATTATGCATGTAAACACTACCAAAAGGCATTGCTCCTCACATATGACTACGCCCTCTCAAAGGTGATTTATCTATAGTTATACATATAAGTCTTAACCAAAGGCATTGTCTTTCATATATATCAGCAGCCCTCTCAAAGGCGATTTCCCAGAACTATGCATGTAAGTCCTAATCATAGGCATTATTTTTCACATATATCAGCAGCCCTCTCAAAGGAACTTTTCCTAAAGTGATACATCAGCCCTCTTAAAGGCAGTTTCCAAAATCATTATGGTGCTTGATACCCAACAACGGATCAACACAATCTTCTATGCTTCCACGGTGTAGGACCCTTTCCACACTGCCACGATGTAGGAACTTCTCCTCTCTTGTTCTAGGAATCATTATGGTGCTTGATACCCAACAACAGATCAACACAATCTTCTATGCTTCCATGGTGTAGGACCCTTTCCACACTTCCACGGTGTAGGAACTTCTCCTCTCTTGTTCTAGGAATCATTGTGGTGCTTGATACCCAACAACGGATCAGCACAATCTTCTATGCTTCCATGGAATAGGACACTTTCCACACTTCCACAATGTATGAACTTCTCCTCTCTTTTTCTAAGAATCATTATGGTGCTTGATACCTAACAACGGATCAGTATAATTTTCTATGCTTCCACAGTGTGGGACCCTTTCCACACTTCTTTGGTGTAGTAACTTCTCATCTCTTGTTCTAGGAATCATTATGGTGCTTGATACCCAACAACAGATCAGCACAATCTACCACGCTTCCACAATGTCGGACATTTTCCACGCATCCACAGTGTAGGAATCATTATGGTGCATGATACCCAACAATGGATCAACACAATCTTCTATGCTTCCACGGTATAGGACCCTTTTAGCACTTCCACGGTGTAGGAACTTCTCCATGCTTCCATGGTGTAAGCATCATTATGGTGCTTGATACCCAACAACAGATCAACACAATCTTCCATGCTTCCACAGTGTAAGAACTTCTCCACACTACCATGGCGAAGGAATCTATTATGGTGCTTGATACCCAACAACAAATCTGCACAACTTTCTATGCTTCCACAATGTAAGACCCTTGCCACACTTCCACAGTGTAGGAACTTCTCCTTTCTTGTTCTAGGAATCATTATGGTGCTTGATACCTAACAACGGATCAGCACAATCTTCCATGATTCCACGGTATAGGACCTTTTCCACACTTCCACGATGTACGAACTTCTCCATGCTTCCACGGCGTAGGAGTCATTTATCAGGCATGCTATTCAGATATCCTTTATCTTCGCCTAAACCTATTTTGAGTCTAACTAGCGGTGGTGTCGTACGTCTCACCATCCCACAATCACCAAGTTCTTAAAGAATCCTAAGTTCCCAATCACCAGGTAAGTCCCCTTACTTTTTCCTAGCATTTTATTTTCTGCATCCATTGCATCCAGCATTTGCATGTTTTTCTACCTAGCCCAAAAAAAAAAAAAGTCTAGCATGCGTTCCTAGTTGAATTGCTACTAACATATTTGCAGAAAAAGAATGAAGTTTTTGCCTAGTATCAAGAAACAGACAAGTCCAGAAAATATTTTAGAAGCAGCTGTAGCAGGTTGGTCTAGCCAGGTAAAAACTAGTCTTGATCCATGAGTAGCCTCCACTCGCTATTTGGGAGCGACAAAATTCAAAATCACGTTCTTTATCCGACACCTCTCATTGCACTCGAGTTGCTAGATAAAGAAGGGGCAGCTATTGATACTGTATTTTGTCCATCCTTGATTTGCGTGCTGAACCCCAAAAAATCAAAAATATTATTTTCTCTCCATGGTGCTGCAAGAACATCTATAATGACGTGGCACAACCCGTTCGAATACCGGAGCACTCAAAGTGCCTCATTTAGCCAAAATGACCAAAATGCCCCTACTCAACCCTAGGTTGACCGAAAGTCAAACAAGGCCAAAATCCTCAAAAAATAACATTTTTCATGATTTTACATCAAACCCAAGCTTCTCAGAGATTTTCGGAAACTTTGACCAAGTTTGACCCGCAGTTAAATCCTAGTGGGCCCTAGAAATCCTAATCTTGATACGTTCATAAAAACAGGTTAAGACCAATGTCATTGCAAATATAATCAAATTCTCATTCCAATGACAATTCATGGGTCGAAATCGGAGATAAAACATTTGAGATATTAAGAAAACTGTGAAAAGCGCATAAGTACGCTTCCTGATGTCATAACTTTTTATCCAAATGTTTGATTTTAATTTCTTTAGTTTTCTTAAAACTAGACACCCAGAGCTTTCCAAGAACACCAAATTCGCCTCAATCGAAGTCCGGGAATACCTTCAAATGTGCGTCCGAAGTTGTAACAAAAAAGTGCAACTGGACAAATTTGCCGATGTCAGGATGGCATCAGCCCGGCGCACCAACAAGGTGCGCCGTGCCTCAGAAAACACGCCAAGGGCTATAAATAGCCCCTGGCACCCTAGATTGGAAATTTGGGTTTTTAGGAGCTATTTGGGCTTTTTTTTTTGGGCTTTTTTCCTCTCTTCCCAACACATTTCTCCACCAAAAACACAAGGTATTGTTCTTACCCCTAATCTTCCTCTCCTTGGCTCCATACCTTGGATTTGAGATTTAAGGGTGTGGATGTAGCTTTTTAACTACAATCCACACCCCTTTCTTTCCAAAGCCTTTTTCAAGTTTTTTCTAGGTCTTTTTTGCCTTAATAACATGATTTATTGCTTTATCTAGCTTGTTTCTTGCTTTATCTTGCACCTAGAATGTTCTTAGTTTAGATCCAAGTTCTTCCATGCTTGATTATATGTTATTTGTCTTGATCTACATGCTTTATGCTTTATGCCATGCTTTCTATGCTTAGATCTTCTCTTTCCTATGTTTTTTATGTTTAGATCCACATGCTTCCATGTCTCATACCATGTGTTTATGCCTAGATCTATCTTTCCCATGTGTTGTTTGGCTAGATACATATGTTTCTATGCTTATTTACATGTTATTTGTCTTTCCTACATGCTTTACGCTTTATGCCATATTTTCCTATGCTTTGTCCCTATTTTTGTTCTATGTTGATGTTAGGGTTACATGCTCACATGCTTGTATGATGTTGTTGGCTATGCCTTGCTTGGATCTATGTGTTTATGTGTGTATTACCATGCTATATGGTTATATCCTTGCCTTCACATGCTTATATGCTTGGATTCATGTTCTTTCATATTTATGTGCTAGGCTTGTACATGTTGATGTGTATGTTTCTATGCCTACTTGTCTTGACCTATGTCTTCACATGCCTATGTGCTTGAATCTATGTTCTCTACATGCTTTATACTATCTTCCACGTGCTTATGTGCTCCATGTCATATTTGTATGCCAAGATCTAGGCCATGTTTGTTATGCCACACTATTGTAGCCCTTTTGTCGCTTTTGTCTCTCTTTCTTGTGTTTTTGGCCTATTGGTTTGAACCCAATCAAGACCCTATGGTCTTTGTCATCGTCCATACACCAAGGCCCACATCAAAGGGTTTGGATCATCCTATTTGCATGTCTATGTTGCTTGCTTCTATGCTTTATGCTTGTGTTAGCCTCTCTAGTTCTAGGCTTTGCCACACTTAACGCCTTTAGTGGGTTTGTGGTTGTATGGTTACATCTAATGCCCATGAGGCCTTGTTTGGATGTAAACATTTGGGATGCATCGCCATGACACCGATTGTTTCGTGCATGCCTTTCCCCTTTTCCGCTTCGTGCGATGATATGCTTACCATGCTTGTTTGTGCTACTCGTTGGCTTTCTATGCATCTTTATACGCTTGCTCACATGTCCATGCATGAGTCTTGCTTGCTAGTGAGTAGTCCATACTTCAACACAATGAAATTATGGCATTCAATCCAAACCCACTTTTGTCCCTCGCAGACACCACCTTTTGTTTGCATTCTTGCTTGTTTGCCTTCTTACTTGTTTGCTTGCTTTCTTGTTTCTTTTCTTATCATGTCTATCATGCTTATCTGCTTTATGCCTCTTTCATATGCTCTTTGCATCTTTTCTTTCCATTGCTTGTCTGCTAGTTTCTTGTCTTTGCCTTTGCATGTACACACATAGAGTGAGGACTCATAAAGCTAAGGCATGGTCTCTTAGGCGCAAGCAAAAAGGGCGTGGATGCAAGCATGTAAATATGAACCAAGCAGCTATGTTCAGTAGGTTTAAGGGTCTAGCCTCTCCCATTTGGTTATGTACTCTTTTAAACCCCCTTCCTTCCTCCATCCTTTCTCTCTTAGATGGGTTGTATTAGGTATATCATGCCATGTATCATTCGTCCTCATCTCTAGAGTATGGCAACCCCTGTTTACTTTCCCACACCTATATTTTGGACCATGTTTTAGGGATGTAGGCATTTACTTTCCTGCTCTGTGTGCTAGCATTATGCATGATGTATGTATATGTATACCTGCTCGCCCCTTCCGGTGTGATTGTCACAATCCATGTCACCTAAGGCACAGCAATGCCTAATTTTCTCCGCTAAAGTAAGGTGACACGTCACCGGATTTTCATAATGAAAATCTGGTACTTTGTCCAAATGCCTTAGGAAAGCATAGATTGGGACCACACCCTTTCAAAAGCCAAACCTCAAAGCCCCTATGCAAGAAAAGACCCGAAAGCCAATGCCAAAATCATGTTTTTTACTGTCAATCTCAGAAAATTAAGGTTTTATCAAAACAAAGGATTGTCATTGGACAGGCGTTGTGGAGTGCCTAATACCTTCCCCACACGTAACCAAACTTCCAGACTCAAGAATCAAGATTTTTTTCCATCCACATTAGATTAGGAAAAATGAATTTTTCTTAGCCTAAATCAGTAATAAAATCAACTAGATACAGGTGACCAATCACACCTTAGAAAAACCCAATAATTGGTAGCGACTTCACTTACCTTTGGTAATCACCTAAAATTTGGCCAAGATTCCTGTCACACCTCCAAAAGTAGACAAATACCTTCCTCCACCAAGAGAGAAAAAGCACCCGAAGCACCGCGCAAAACCACACAGACCATCATTTCGAGGGAGGCCTCCAACAGGCCCTGCATGCACGGGAGCCTCACCACAGTGGGTGGTCGGACGAAGGCATGACAATTATCCATCTTGGGCCGGGCATCAACACATGGTTCAATCATTGTAGCTCAACAACATGAGCAGTCTGCAGAAAGTTGCCTCATGCACATTTACAACAAGGGAAAACAAGCTGTATTCAGCTCTACTTTACCTTCATTCTGCACTAACTTTGTACTTGTGAGGGACTATTTTGCAATGATTCAGTATACTTAGTTAAAAGAAGTTTCCCCTCAAACCAAGAGAAGAGGTGGGTGGTGAAGAAGTTTCCACATCTACGATACAATTGAAATAGAAGCATCTGAACAACTAATTCTTGATCAATTCTTTGCCAAAAATACTTTGCCCAAACAAAAAGAAAAAGAGAGCATAGTGTATAAATCCAAAACTAGAAATAACTTTGATAGGCCAAAAATTTATTGAACCCTTGTGATAAATTAACCAATTGATTTAGCCAAGTTAATTAATTAATTCTATTAATATGCAAAATGCGTGGTACCACAAACAAATCACCAAGTAAGTTAATATGCAGCAGAAAATAAAGTTGACACGGTGATTTGTTTACGAATGAGAAAAACCTCCAATGCAAAAACTCCACTGGGTGAATTTAAGGTCACCACTCCCAAGAATCCACTATTATCACAACAAAAGGTTACAAGTAAAGGAATCTTAGAACCTTATACTAACCTACAGTTGAACCCTTACCGCAATACACAATTGGACTTGTTCTGTAGTAACAATCTCTCATTTTCAATACACGGCTCTCAGTACGTGACTAACCAATCGATGCGTGGATCCTAGTACGCGGCTTACTCACCAACTTTAGATCGATGTTGGTTGCAAAGTTCTTCAATTCATCAACACGATAAAGATCACGAAGCTCCTTGGTTACAAAACCCAACGATGTGCAAACACAGCTGCTTCTTCAAAAGAAAGATGAACTAGGGCAAATTCTGTCTCTGGTCACAATTTGCATGACCAAAACTTTGCCTCACACTTGCACAACCTTTGAAGACTCTTAAAATAATTCTTATATATGTTTAGGGTTGTGAGAGAAGAAAGCCTAAACATGTATACACGGATTGGTGTGAAATCAGATCTGAAAAACTAATTTTTATAAATCTCGATAGATAGGTTATCTATTGAGCAGCTGTTGAGCATCAGCCTAAATCTGCCTTTTAAACCTCGATAGATGCTATTTGTCGAGCCAGTTGTTGAGCTTTAAAATCTAGCACTTCTTCACTTATTTCTTGGACAAATTTGCATGCCCAATACTTGGACTTGAACTCTTGTTTCTTGTAGTATTTAAACAAATCCTAGATCTACCCAATTACAAATAAAGTGTGTTTTGACAGAGGATTAGTCAATTCTAAAATAACGTATGTTCTTAACATGATTTACATATGTCCTAACAATCTCCCCCTTTCGCAATCCATGACAATCTCTCGTTTTCAATGCAGGACTCCTGGTACATGACTAACCAATCGATGCGTGGATCTCAGTACGCGGCTTACTCACCAACTTTAGATAGATGTTGGCTACAAAGTTCTTCAGTTCATCAACAAGATGAAGATCACGAAACTCTTTGGTTACAAAATCCAACGGCGTACAAACGCAGCAGCTTCTTCAAGAGAGAGATGAACTAGGGAAAATTCTATCTTCGGTCATAATTTGCATGAACAAAACTTTGCCTCACACCTGTGCAGCCTTTGATAGCCCTTAAAATAATACTTATATATGTTTAAGGTTGTGAAAAAAGAAATCCTAAACATGTATACACGGATTGGTGTGAAATATCAGATTTGAAAAACTAATTTTCATAAATCTCAATAAATAGGTTATCTATAGAGCAGCTATCGAGCATCGGGCTAAATCTGCCTTTTAAACCTCAATAGATGCTATTTGTCAAGCTAGCTGTCGAGCTTTAAAATCCAGCACTTCTTCACTTGTTTCTTAGACAGATTTGCATGGTTCAATACTTGGACTTGAAAACTTGTTCCTTGAAGTATTTAAACACATCCTAGATCTACCCAATTACAAGTAAAGTGTGTTTTGTCAAAAGATTAGCCAATTTTAAAATGACATATGTTCTTAACATGATTCACATATGTCCTAACAAACTTAAACTCACTTAAGCTCAAAATTTTAGCAATGTCATACGATTTAACAACTTCATACACTGTAGCATAACTTGCATTTGAAATCAAAACTGAAATCAACTAATTTGTCTTCCTTCCTTTCTTTCCCACTAGTTTCTTAGCAACCAAAGAAAAACCAATACAATAAGAATAGATTTAGAGCTAAGAATTTACTTCATAAACTGAAATCATCCCCGTTTTTTTCTCCTCACCGATTCCTTGACTGGTCTCACCTTGCCTGAAAGGAACACAAGCAAATACTAATATGTAAATCATTTAACTATGAAGAGATGTATATGTAATCGATATTGAATCAAAGTATAGTACCAGCTCTAGTCCCACAATTAGAAGGATGTGTTCGTGTCTGTTGCGGCCTTCGTGGCCTATCCTCAATATGTGAAGCCTCTTGTGGGGGGTGGGTATCTCTGTCTGGATGAACTCAGTATGCACAAACTCAAGGGGGACATCACCAGGGATGGGCATGAATCTCATCTCATCTCTACCATGTCCATCTACGGGGGCAGTGTTAGTGGTCGATGGGGGAGATGTACAGGTGTTAGGCAACAGAGATGCAGTAGAGGATGTGGGTAGGCAAGTATCATCATGAATCATAAATAGGGACTGAGATGTGTCCCTATGGGCAAACCTATGGGATGGACCTGCATCATCATATGCTATGGATGGCAATGGACCAGCCACATCGCAGCCCATGTCATAACCAATGTCCGAACACAACTCATCTACTGACTGAGTTGCCTCCTCCATGGTGTGGTCATGCACGCGTGTGTGACGCCGACCAAATTGACAGCCTCCACACCCTCAACATCCAGACTCCCCGACCACGCCCTGCAGCCAATGCAGCTGATTCACTCGTATTGCCCGCAGCGCATGCATCATCCAGGCAATTAACCAATCTCTTCAACAGCTTTCAAGGCACCAATACAGTCAATGTAGATCTCAGAACCTGGTTCGTACTTGGCTAGAATCTTCAACTGTGATTCAACCTGTCACAAGTATACAAGAGCAGTGTTAGTAGGTTGAACTAAACTATGTGAAGTGAGGTAAGCCTTTGTAAACTTACCAAAGTGTCCCAGTATGAGGTCTCTTTTGTAATATGGCATCAAGTGCGAAGACAAAACCACACCATATACTCATCATTGTTGCTCATCTCCCCATGAAAAAGTGGTGCATCGACAATTGTGGCGTGCGCAGCCCATTTAGCAATATGTGTGGCATGTTCTTCAACCCCGTTTTTGTCTTGCTTGCCCTGGAGTGTTATCTTGTGAAGTTCAGGTGAAGTATTGACATCGACCAGTATGCCTTACTTCATCCCAAACTGTCGGAGAACACATTCAGGGTGATGGCTTCAACCACCCAAAAATGTAAGAGCGGCACAATAGATCTCCATTTGTGTTGGCCTACAGTACAATATGCGAGCAGGGAACCTAACACAGACTTGTATGGCTCCCAGACAATCTGCAATGATCCAACAAATGCAAACAACCGTATTAACAATATAATTCGAAAAAATGTGTAACGAATGTGAACAATATATGCCAAAAATGTTTTAACTCCAAAATCAAAAATGTTTATTCATTCCAAAGTGAATTGTAAGTAGAACAACTACATGCCAAAGCGGTCCCCAACAAAGGCACGATACCTAATTTGGTTGTAGCGAAGCAAGTGACATACGATAGGTGTGTAGGACGTGCATTGGATGTTCAGTTGTGCACTTAGCCCCTTTCCATCTAGCAAACAACACAGACATAACTTTCATATTAGTTACTTACATAATTCTCATGCGAAAAAGTTAATGCAAAAATGTAAAACAATAACTATGTAAGATCCTACATACCTAACTGCAAGTGGATCTAGGAGCAGTGCCTGGTGTGGATGCCTCATCACGGACATATGTGTGGAAACCTAGCTCATGCCTACAACTGCACCAATAGCAGTGCACCGCCAATCTGCTTAGCTGTCTTCTCTAATGCATTACAAAGGTGTCTATATAGCCAACTTAATGCTACAGTACCCCAGCTAAATTCTTTCCATTGCTGATTGGATTGAAAAAATGTAGATACATGACTAAGAGTCATTCACAAAACTTGTCCATAAACAGCATACCACCCAACATCTCCAGTATGTAAAACCAAGCATACTGCTGCACAAGCAAGTCAATGGCGTTAGCTTGGAGAGGGTTGCTAAACTGTGACTTGAGCCAACACGCTTTTAACCTTGACCCACACAGCATTGTAGTGTTCTCACTAGCACCGACATCTCTGCCCAGCAGCCTATGGCCTAGCAAATTGGCACAAAGGTCACCCCAATCGCCCATACTGGTAAATCCCACGACCGGTAAGCCATCTACAGGTACCCCCATTATAACCTTCATGTCTTGTAGCGTGATGGTCATCTCACAGTGGGGCAAGTAGAATGAGTGCGTCTCCGGCCACCATCTTTCCACCAACATTGTGATCAATGCATGGTCAAGGTCTATATTTGGGACCTGGAGTAGCCTATCTAACCCCGCATGTGTGATATAAGCAGCAATCCGTGGATCTAACCCACCTTCGGGCACACCACTAAATCAGTGACGACAAGTCAGTACACCTGGCACTTCCTGCAAATGGAGCAGCTTTTTATTAATCATAGCCTTCACTAAGCATGTAATAATTAAGCTTCAAACTTAAATGCCAATGCTAGGGACAAGTGCATAGTAAGAAAAATCTTTCTAGTACATATATTAACTACGATTTTGGACAAGTGCATACCTCATCTGCTATAAGAGCATCCCAAAGAAAACTTGAACGATGCTTAGGCTACCTCATCAAGACAGTACTCACAGAGGGTCCCACTCAATGTGGGTCCACATCTGGCATAAATTAAAGGTGATTAATGGCCCATTAAGTGACTACTGGCCCATTAGGTCGAATGCAATGCATAAACATTCTAATTCTCTTTTTAAGGAGCACACATAAGGAAAATTCACAAATTGAGTTCCTACTTTTTCTTTCTTTTTCTTTAATAAATTTATTTTATAAGCTTGAATTTCATTCAAAAGAGAATGGTTATATACCTTACAAGCAGATTCAATGAACTACTGGGAGATTACCCTTATTGAAACAAAAGCACTCATTATAAACATTTTACCCATTTTTTTTGGGTTCCTACTTTTGTATAAATAGAAATATGTGGTTTAGATTGAGGTTTGGCCATTTTTCATATAAACGGGTGGGTGACTATGTCCAGGGTATTGAAGCTCGTACATTTATAGCAATTCTTAAACAATTCTGAGCCCCAAAATTCACAACATTCTGGACAGGGCATGTTATCCATAATCCATTTTGGGCTCAAAATGGAAATCAATAACTTCTTGTACAAAAAAAGAAACACAAAGGAAAATAATCAAGATGCAAGGTACATTGGATAGCCGTGAAAGATTTACGGTGGCCTAGACAACTATGGTTGTGGTCCTATTCAATAAATCGATGGACCTTGCTTCTAAATTTAATCCCAATCCCAATTACCACAAATAACCCTAACCCCCAAACCGTCCTAAACCAAATGGTCAAACAAATATAGAGAGTAAGATCATGTACCTTGTGATTCGAAATTGAAGATGCAGATCACCAAATAAAGACCTCAGTATCGTCAACGTCAAGATTTGAGAGTGAGAGTACACCGAAGAGTGAGAGTAAGAGTGAGAGTGAGAGCAAGAGTGAGAGTGAGAGCAAGAGCAAGAGTGAGACTGAGGGGAGACTGACAGCGAGAAGGAGATTAAGAGCGAGAGTGAGAGCAAGCTCAATGAGAGCGAGAGGGAGATTGAGAGCGAAATTGAGAAAGTGAGAGGGAGATTGAGAGAGTAAGACTCGATGAGAGAGAGAGAGAGAGAGATTGTGTCAGGTCCCAGTCAGTCTGAAATTTAAAAAAAAAAAAGTAAGATTTTTAAGCTCCCACGTGCCCCCCACCTAACCCCACTACCCACCATTCTCCACCACTCCTTTTCTCACTTAGCTCTTCTCTCTTTGACCGGCTCACTTCTCCAACTCTTCCTTCTCTTCTTTTTTTCATTTTCGGTAATACTCTTCTTTCACTCCCTCAAACTCACCGCCGGCCTCCACTCCAAACCACACCATCTCACCATCATTTTTTCGGCAAGATCACCAGAAAAATACTTAGGGACCCCTAAGAATCTTCATCATTTTATTTGAGGTAAAAATTTCTAATCTTTTTGGTGGGTTTTACACTTTTGCTTGAGGTTATTTTTATCTAAGCTTGAATAATGATACCCATGTGATTTATGAACATTAGAAGTGACATTTATGTGTTTTTATGTACGGGTTTTGTGTTGGTGGGATTATTGGATGAGTGGGTATATATTTTGTGCCAAAAATGGCTACTTAAGGTTTATGTATGGTGAAAAAATTTAGGGGTTTTAAGTTATGGCATGTGATAGTTGGTAAATTTAATTTTTCCATTGCCATTGGGTTTATTTGGAGTTGGTTGAAGTTCTAAATTTCTTGTCTCGAAGGATATTGTGATTTTTGCTTTCATGGATCTCTTAATGATGTAGTATGAATTTTATAGAAGCTAATCATAATATTGGAGATGATGTTAAATGGGTTAACTTTATAAATTGGAGTTTATGCCTTGTAAATCAATTTATTAAGAAACTTTGGAAGTGGAATATGTTAATATTGATGAGGTTAAATACTAGGCTTGCCTAATTAAGTGTTTATTTGGCAATTCCTAAATTGTGGCTAGATACAATTTCAAGCTCTATGCTTATTGTAATAGGTTTACTTGATATTGTTTAGGTTCTAGCTAATCTCCTTTGAGCTTGGAGAATTAGGATTTTGAGGTTGCGAGGTAAGTAGCTTTTTAATGGGATTTTTAAAAAATTAATTACATTGCATAAATGTTGTTTTTGGGTTAGACACACTTTTGGAAACTACCTATGGAAACTATATTTTCCTAAAAGCTATTGTGTCGTAACCTTAATATATATATATATATATATATATATGATTATATATATGAAAATGCATTATATTTGATATTGCATTTGGGGAAATGCATGAATTGTTAACATGAAAAATATGAGCATCTTTTATTTAATCTTTGATAAGGAAATTATGAATTCTATGGCTTATTAGAAAATCTAAAGATACTTATCTTGTCTTGTTATTGGGAATTGATAGAAATTCTTTTTGAAAAGAATGGAGTTGAAAACCTTACAAACCTTGTGGAAGTTAGATTATTTAAGGTTTTTCTAAAACTACCGAGATATAAACTGTATTTGAAAGGAAATGTATACTGTGAACTTTATGTGGTTTTAACACCATGCCATGTGTGATTTCCCGGTGATCACCCGATTTGGTTTTCGTAGTCTTTGTGACAACGAAATCAAATCTAGGTCAGTGCCTTTTTACTTTGGATGACGTGTTCTTCCCTGCTGCCCATGGGGGGAAGAGGTTCCTTAATTGTGTGTGGGTGAGGCTGCTATCCATGGGGCCAAGAGACCACATGCAAGAGAGGGCCTATTTGACGCGCTCTCTCTGCTGCCCATGGGGGGAGAGAAAAACCTTGAGGGTATGGGTGAGGCTGCTGTCCATGGGGCCAAGAGTTTGCATACCAAAGAGGACAATATCATGCCAGCTGTGAATGGGTGGATCCCCTGACCGGTCTATGTGGTAGTGTAGTATATTTGTGATAATTTATCTTTTGTTAGATATTATGGCTTTGGAAATTATATTGTTGATGCTCACAGTTTATAGTATATAGTTTCAAGGTAGTTACTTAGAGAAATTTTGTATTTCATTATTTAATCATTCTTGCCATATTATTATTATTGAAGATGAAACTTGCATTTCCCCGACCCCCATTAATTATTCTACTTACTGGGCTTTGTCTCATCCCATTATTTTTATAAACTTTTCAGAGTAGGCAACAACATTTTGAGACAGCTTTTTGGTGGCTAATAGTAGTTAGACTAACTATTGATGGAGGCTGAACTTTTGTAATGGAGTTATTAGATGATGTACATCTTAGAATAGGCTTGACTCATTCTTTTGTATATTATAGCGGTTGTGACTGTATTCCCACTAATCGAACAAGTTGTTATTATGTAATTATTTATTCAAACCTCTATTCTTTTATAGCCAATGGTCCTTATAATTAATGCTTAGAGCTCTGACTTACTTTGAAAGTATATTCAATGGAATTATTATGATAATTCTTGATGTTAGTACTTGATAGGATTTTATGTAGATTGATTTGTCAAAAAGTAAAAATTTACAAGTACTTGAGACGCCTTTCTCACACTTTGGACCCTTTGGCGTTTGGGGCGTGACAAATTGAGAGTTAGACGTGAGTGAAATGGTGCGTATTTACGACGAGCCAAATCCAAGTTCATTGAACTCAAGTATGGTGGACCTGCAACTCGAACCAAACCGAGTTCAATGAACTCGAGTATGGTGGGCCTGCAACCGAGCCAAACCCGAGTTCAATGAACTGGGCATCCTGGAACTACAATGCCCAAGTCATACTCGTGTTTAGGGAACTCGAGTATTGGGTATGTAAAATTACACGGTACTTGAGTCTTGGGAACTCGAGTACAGGACACACAATACTCGAGTTTGAGAACGTCAAGTACCAGCTAACATTTTTTAATGCCCAAAATCCAGCTCAGCCAATGCCATGGTGGCAGACTCACTAGAAACTCGAGTTCACTGAACTCGAGTACTAGATAGAACTCGATTATATGAAACTCAAGTACTAGAAAAGTGGTAGATTGCTAAATACTTTCCAAACAGTGCTAGATTGCCACAAACTTTGCCAAAACGTGGTATTTGGCTATTTTCACCGTGATTTTGTATATCTGGGTTTTATGATTTGAGAAAATCTGGATTTTGTGGTTTGAGAAAATCTAAGAAGATCTACTGCTATATTTGTGTTCGTGTTCTTCCTAGGGATCGGTTTTGTGGTTGTGCTTTTGTGTTTGGTTGACAAGGGCAAGAAAATGCGAAAAAATCTGGGCATGTGTTCTTATGTTTAAAATCTAGGTTTGTGTTCTTTAGTGTTCTTGTTAAAGATGAACACAGATCTAAATTGATGTATTTTTTGAATTTTAATTTTGTTTTACCTTTTCATAAATTTTTTTAAATTGATAAATTAAAAAAAATTAATTGGCTGCTGATGTGGCATTTTTAATATTATTTTAATGGCCATGTAGGCGTTTTGAGTGCCAACAGTGCACTCCATTAGCTATGTAGGATATTTCCATTAGGGAACTGACGGTAGGAACTGAAACGGATAGTGTTTTTCAAACTAGGGACTAAATGTGGTAAAAATAAAAAGTAGGGAATAAAATGGGAATCGGGTCAAAATTTAGGGATAAAAAATGCATTTCCGCCATTTTTTTTTAAGAACAAAATTTAGGTACAATACTTTAATGTTGTTCCTTAAATTCCCCTCTTAAAATTCAGCCATGTGGCTTTTTTCTCATGTGATAGAAATGTATTTTTAGTTAAATATAACCACATAGCTAAATTTTAAGAGGAGAACCTAATTAACAACACTTAAATATTGTACTTAAGTTTTACCATTTTTTTTAAATCCTCTCTAGGCTCTATAATTACATCTTACTAGCTTGTAGCCCCTGCACTGCCGGGATTTTTAAAGCAAACTAAATTAACTTAAAGCAATGGGAAACAAACTGTTTTCCCTAAGTTAATTTTTTCAATCCTCATAAATATTTAGATTCATGAATTTTTTTTTCTAATTTGTACTTTCATCTAGGCACTAAACGGCATGATGAAAAAGAAACATGAATAATAATGAAGACTATACTGCCATCAATCAAAGACAATTAGTTCATATTAATCTTCTCCAGAAGTTGCTAAATCCATCAACTCCTTTGGCTTTGGAACTAAACAATGTAGTCGGTGAACCATCCAAAACCCCATGAACCATGGCTACCCCTTCCCTTTTTCTTGCCAGCAAACTCAAAGCAGAGTCTCTAGCAATACAAAACTCAATCTCTGGCTATATCTTATGCCCTTCCTGCTGGAACCCCGTATGCCGTCCGAAAATCTATGTTACCATTAGTAGGGGTACAAAGGGAGTCTTCTTAAACATATTCAAAGGGATTTTGAAGTGAAACTTGAATTAAAATATCCTAAACTAATTATCATAATACAATAACATGCTATAGAGATTCTATTTTAATTTGAAGAAAGGCAATAAGAATTATAGCAAAACAATGACTTTTCTATCACTAAGACCCTTTCCCATCTTTATTGCAACAACTCCTACTACATCAGATGAAATCCCTACCTGAAACAAACGTGCTCTCACATTCACCACAGAATTTGAAAACCAAAAAGTATAGCAAGTAGCAACTAAGAACTTTAGAAATTATGTGTTTAACCAATAAAATGAGTAAGGAATTCTTTTAGTTAAGGATTGGAAAACGGGCAACTATGGCTACCAAAACTTTTGAAATAAAACCTAAACATAATTAAATCAATGAGTTTAGCATAAAACTCGTAAAATGAAAAGAAAATAATATTATTGATAATTTGATTCTAACTCTATTTATTTATATCATGGTGTTAACAGATGTGGTTGGTGTATTGGAATCTATTGGAGTCATTGAAATATTCACCTCCAACACACAGCAAGTTTTTGCACAGTTGCATCGTCAAATATTGTACCTTGAAAAATTACAAAATCCATTACTAAATCTCCTTCATATCATGTTCTATTCTTTATGCATTCTATTAGAAGTAGAGAGAGACTCACCAAATTTTGTCATAAGCAGAAGAATTTTTAGTGTATACAGCTGTAAGATAGATTGGTAAACAGCCTACTGGGAAGATTTCTGTTATAACTACTTGGCTATCACCATAACCAATGACCCTATGGAAACATAATAGAGAATTAGGAATCAATAATCATAACAATTCATTTTGCAAGGAAACTAAAAAGGGCTTTGTTTTTTTTTTTTTTTTTTTTTTTTTTTTGCTAATAATGCTTACTGTAACAGCATCTATTTCATTCCCTCCAATTTCTCCAACCATGAATATGGCTGTTTTAAGTTTCTCAGCACAATCTATCAAACATTAAAGAAAAAATGTAAATAATAATTTTAACTTTGTATTAAAAGCTTAATTCAATTGATAGGCTAACCATCAGCATTGTGATAGATCCCATTGAAATATGTGGACATCTAATCCAGTTGAACATTGAGAGAGCTTCTAGTAGCTAGTTGTGAAATATTCTTTTTTGCAAGAAATATGTTAGTTATATTTGTTGTTTATGCAATACAATAAAATTCTAGTTGTAGAATTATTACAATTATATGTACGTAGTTTATACAATACAATTAAATTTTGGTAATGGCATATTTCAGACCTTAATGAAACTAACAACACCTTAAATCTGCCAAGTTTAAAATGGTATAAAGGAATGTAAATGGCACTGATAGAGTTACTGGTAAATAAGAGAAAGCATCGTTGATAGTTCAAATGAACTTTAATGTACTTATAAGTGTAGTATGAGATCTTTTATATACTTAGTAGTGAGTGATCAGCAGAATCACTTTCACACTTGCTAGGGAAGCCCTCAATTGGATGTGGATGCCCAAGATTGATGTACTAATCAAAATAGATAAAAATCACATAGAATGTTGTTAACAATTGAAATTGCCAATTAGTTATATGTAATAGAACTTTTTAAGAACACTGGTAATAAACACGCATAACAGAATGAACAACACATATTCATTACAGAACAAACAACATCAAAATTAAGTTGCTAAAAACCATAAAAGGGTGGGAAGATGAAATTTGGGATTTGATGTATATACAAGGTTGTATATAAAAAAAGAAATGAACCAAAATAGATTGAATTAGAAAGAGAGTGCACCTGTATCAGGCTCCACACCACACACTCACCTTTGCTGAACCTTGACAAATAAACATTTATCACCATCAAGACTTCTACCAACTTAAGCAAATATGAAACACAACTTTTCCCATATATTTTTATTTTAAACAAAAAAAACACATAAAACTAACAAAGCATATCTGAAACCAATCCAATATGTATTCAATCTCTCAACAATCGTCTCCTTCTGGCCAAAACAAAATTTTTTTTCCTAAACTCTAAACAAATAGAAGTCAGGAAAAATAAACATTACCGCTATGCATGATAAGGCAATGCGTATATTTACCATTGCAAATAAACATTATCACTATTTGGATTGCATTTGATTCTACCTAGGTTTTACAGTTTTTTTGCAAATAATTCTTAAGGCTTTGGGAATGTCTTTTCTATTAATGTAGTCCTATTTGGTAAGTGCATTGCTAGTATTCATTTCTCAAAAAATAGTTTTGTTAACTCTCACAGTTAGTCTCAAATGAGACTCAAATGCATGGCGCCTAGTCACACCATACTAAACCACATCCATTATAGCAAAGTAGGCACATAAGGTATATAGAGTCAATCCTCTTAAGAGTATGGATAATACACGGTTGTGGTGCATGATTAGAATACAATCTGATCGCAATATATCATGAACAGAATACACATCCTGCTCACATAATCATGATGCCACATTTGAAGATGCATTTTTTATTTTTATTTTTTCATTTTTGTATGATACCTAAGTTTGTACCATGTGTAATAAATTGGAAAAAAAATGAATTCAACAAACTATTAAAATGATCATACCCATTGTCTAAAGTTAATACCTAATTCTTCAAAAGAATGATACATTGAAGAAATTGAAAAGCATCCCCCAAAGAGATCCACGTTACTTCTTCTAAAAGACCTAGAAAAGGAAAAAGCCCAATAATCTATTGCTCTGTTTTGATCTTTAAAGTATCCAAAGGAGACTAGAACTCACTTAAGGACTTTCATTCTATTCATCTGAGTTTTAACCGGACACCATAAATAGATACTCACACATCAAATTAAACAAATACCCAAAACAAAAACAAAAAACAAAAAATCAAAAATCTAACTCGGACACCTTAATAAAAAATATAACCCAAAAAGTCAAATAAAAAAACAAACTAGCAAAATTATTAAAACCTGATCTAATTTAACCAAATACCCAAAAAAAAAAATCTAACTCAAACACCTTAATCAAAAATATAACCCAAAAAGTCATAAAAAACAATCCATCAAAATTATAAAAACCTGATCTAATTTTATGTACAAACTAAAAAGTAAAGAGAAAACTAACCGGTAGTAGCTCCAAAAGCACGTTAGATGTTGGGAGGAAGTAGGGCTTTATGTGTATTCTAATCTTGGAGAGAAATTGAGAGCATTACGGACATATGGTAGTGGAAGTTTTTTATTTTGGTTTTTTCTTTTTCTTTTTTTCGGGTTGATTGGGATTGATGCGGAGCTAAACAAATAGGTTTATCATTGATGTCAATTTTCAAACCGTTTTAGGGTTTTTATTTATTTATTTATTTTTTTTTTTTTGCCTTACGTTGTAACGATCGGGCTCGAAACAATGTAATGATTGGGCTTTTCTACCACTATAAATCAAGGACAAAATCCCTAATGTTGCTGCAAAATATATATGTGTATATATATATATATATATATATATGTGTATATATATGTATATATATATAGAGAGAGAGAGAGAGAGAGAGAGAGAGAGAGAGAGAGGGATAATTTGAAACCAATGCATCCAAAGAAAGAGAATCAACCCATCTATTTTTTTTTTTTTTTTAAGGATAAAAGAAGAACCTAGAAAATTAAGTAAGGAGAACTGCCGGTTTTGAATTCAAAAACACAGATATATTGAAGATTTAAAATTCTAATTCGAATAGGAAAAGCAATGGTGAGGATTCGCAATCTTTCACACAACAAAAACAGTATTTGAAAAGGAAAGGAGTATGCTGACCTTCAGTACAAAAATAAATAGACTATACCAGTGGAGGGTACGGTGGTTTGATGGTGGCAAAGGCCTAACTATCTTCTCAAATTTTTCTCTCCACCATCTATGACAGACCGAATCTCTCTTTATTATTCTCTCTCGGTTCTCCTTGTATTTCTGCAATGTATCTCTCTCTAAACCATATTTTGGGTTTTTGTATTTTTTTTCTTTTTCCCAGTAATGAGATTTCAATCCATGTAATCGGTCTTTCCAACCTTTTAAACTGCATACATGTTAGTTTTTTATAGAGTTTTTTTTCCTATATGGCAGAGTCTCCTTAATTGCAAGAAAAGACAGATGTAAAACAATGTAAATTATATAAATAAATAAATAAAAAACCAATGCTTGCTGGCACTAAGATTGTCTACCACCAATATATATATTACACAAAAGCCGTGTCATACTCATACAATAGCAACATGTACATAATAACCTTCGCCACAAATATCCAGGACCAGGACACCACTTTCTTGCATGTACAGAATAAGAGCAGAATATAATATTACTCACACGCCAGTTTTGTTCCAAAGCTGGTGAGGCAAATTGCAAATGCCTGGAAAGCTGACAAGGGCTGCCTATAATCCATGGTGAAGGTATCATCCCCTACCTTCCCAAACTGAAGGAGAACTGTTTCCTCATCTCCTTTTCCTCCTGGCTGACTTTGATCCGCTATTGCAACCAGTTGAAAATTCTTCACTGATGCTACTGTCACCCGACCATGGAAATTCAAGCACCAGCACTGCAAATGCTCATGCCACCTAGGAGCTTTATTCCTCAAAACTGTATATCCAGACATAGAATACTCTGGTTTCTTCATATTGATGTTGTCCAGAGACTTGCCATTGGAAGCTTCTCCAGGCAACGGGCACTTGAACGAGCAAACCATCCTCCTTGGACCTCTAGATTTCAGAAGGTTGAACTTGTAAGAGACCTGCCCAACCTCAAAGCTGCCAGCAGGAACTTGAGGGCTAATTTGCTTACTTGCAAAACGGCGGCTGCTTCTGCTACTTGAAGGTTTTGCACCACTGTACGGTGGCTGGCTGTCATAGATTGTAAAATTTGTCCCAAGAAAGTCCGAGCTGCAACACATTTCAGATTCAAATGAGAATGTAAACAGAAAATAGAGGCTACCACTTATTTCCTAAAGTAAATTAATTATTTAACTCAAAAGCAGAAAGTAGTTTCATTCCATTCTGACATCTACTGAAGCACTTGATGGGAATCATAACTGGCAGCCCCCTTTGTAGATTTATATGAGGCAAGGGAAAGCTAGGTCTAGTGCTCAAGCATTAATTTGTGATGGAGAGCTCTCTTGATAAAATGTTTTGATTACATAAAATGTTTTAAGATGTGAAATGATTTCAATTGAAAATATTTCCAAGTGTTTGGTGTAACCTAAAAATGGGGAAAAAAAAACCTCATATCAGAACCCACCAACCACCACCAGATTGACACAAGAAAACCCACCCATGACCACCTACTAGATCAGCACAAGAAACCCACCCACCCATAAGAGACGCACAATTCAACCCAACCACCCAGGAAATTGGTGCAATTCGACCTTGCCACCCACCAAATTGGCATCGCTGAGCTTGCCACCGATCACAAAGCCCTATTGCCATTGATCTTGAGTGTTGTTCTATTCACTATTTTAATACCAAATAGCCAGCCATCAAACATATTCAAGATCACTTCAAGAACCCCATCAAGAAATCTTTTCCTTTTTTTTGGTTGCTAATATCAAGAAATCTAATTTTAGTGTTAAATGCTTAAAAACCTGACATCAAAATTGGTATCAGAGCCTATTCAAGTTTCTAGCTTCTAGCCTGTATTAGCACTCCTACAAAAATGGCCAATCTTAGTTGCCAACAAATACCATTGGCACAGATACGATTGGGGAAGCTTACAGATAGGTTTACATATCAAAACACTTTGTCAACCTCTTGAGCTTTAACTCACTCTTATGAAAAGTCATACAAGGGATTTCCAACGTGTTAAATAAAAATAGACCAAGATTCTACCACATTACAACCTCCGACCCACAATTTTATGTTCATCATTCCCCTTCTTTCTTGGAGGCAATGGGGAGTTTTTCAAACATAACCTTTTTTATTTATTCATTTTATAGGTACATTACACACATCTAGTAGATCATGAACCAGAACCTCTCTCCACCTTGATCTTACAAGGGGAGCGGATGGCATTTGAGATAGAGCTCATTGGCCAAACATTAACAATGAGGAAGTTGGAAATACATCAAAATAGGATGTCCAGTAAGAGCACCACCACTCTTTATTTTTGTACTACACAAATTACACATTCAGTCACCAATTTAAAAAATTCACCCAACAAAACTAACCCAGCATGTAGAAAACACAAGTTATATATTATAATAGCACAAAAGGAACTAATCTGCAAACCAGGAGATCCAGTTGAACAATAATAGAATGAACTGGTATGAGTTCCACAGTTGTTGCTAATCTCAAGTTTAGCTGCATAACATTAGCAGTTTGAGCTCTGGAAAAACAAGCAAAGTGGACAACGTTGAACCCAATGTTGGTTGTGTATTGCAAAAGACAACCTAGCATGTTTTGGATTTAAATTCTAAAAAAAATCCACAAATAGCCTCTCAAGCAGAATAAGCTCAACCAGAAGATGCACACTTGTAAAATATCTTAATATCCCAATATTTATCTACTGAGAAACTAAGAGACTCTTTAAAAAACTGAAACTGAAAATCTAAAACTTAGCCTGCAGATAATGATAGCTGCAGTCAATAACACACACACACACACACACACCAACATAGAAAAGGTGTCACCTTAACTCTTTAAATAAAAATTTCTTGCCCTTTTTTTGAAATAAGTAAAAAGAATATCTTACTTTAATTTTCCAACATAAGCATTACTTCCTTGAGATAGGTCATCGGCATCAAGTGATAAAATAAACCCAGTGTGAGCACCATGCCTATACCTCCGTGCTGCCAAGAGAAACTTTCCCTTATCTGTAAATGCTGAGAAGAAGAACAAAGAAATGATCAAATGAATGACAACTTCAAAATTTTGCAACTTGCAAGTTGTGAAGGACCAATCACGGTGGAGCAGTATAGGTAAAAGAATTGACATAGAAAAACAAATGGTCATATCAAAACCATAGCTTTGGGACACCAATTATCGCAGTAAGAATAACGTCATAATATTTCTAACAAAAATCATGGAAATTGTGCCCATTATTAGTCACAATTTTACAATTATTACTTATAGAAGAACATATTCATAATTTTACAATCTTATAAATTATTTAAAAAATTAATCTTCCATCCATTAATATATAGCATTTAAACATCATCACCTCTTTTTAGACACATCTTCCATTAATAAAAACTTTTTTTCTATAGAATTCACAAGAACAAATTAAAAGGAGGTAAGATCTTTTTATAAGATATGTTTGGTTGCATCTTAAAGAATTGTAAAATGGGTAAAGAAGGCTCCAGTTTGCATATGCAGTATAGATGCTTATTATACCAATTAGTTCACAGTTAAACCACATTAAAAAAGCCCCACATCCACAAACACAAAATTCCTCTGTAAACACAATTTTAGGATTGAAAGGATTAGAATTCCAATTGTCCAATTTAAGTGCAGCTTAATGCAAATTTCCTTGTTTCCTTCCAAGAACTAGCTGCTCAAGAAATTTGGCATCTACAGTAACATTAACAAACTAATGCAGCATTATGTATTTTCACAAAAAAAAAAAAAAAGTCTAGATCTTGTCGAACCCATATGAACATGTAGTAAAATTTCAATTTCTCATCATTCAAAAGGCCTTTAAGAAAATATTTACGGTAAATCAAACTCACATGTGGTCCCACCGCTGTGAGTGTGACGCTGCATGCATCCAACAAACTAGATACCACCTCCAGAGAGGCAACAGCTAAGATAGATCTAGACCAGAGGGAGAGAGCAGGGAAGGGATTGCTTCGAAGAAAAAATAGGAAATATAAAGGGGATTAGTTTTTATTTAAATTTAATATATTTTTCATATATATTTCTTATTATACGCAGGTGTGATGCAAGGCAGGTGGAAAATTAAAAACCCACCCCCACCCGGCCACTAAAACTTCATCAAAGCAGGTAAATGCCACCCAGGGCAGCAGAACATACCCATTAGTTTGGCCAAAATTGTTATCCCTAGAGCAAAAAAGGACGCAACCTTTGTACATGGAGAGTATACAAGAGAAGCACCTACATAATATTTAACCTCCAATATGTACAAGGTCAACAACAGAGAAATCAAGTCTTTAGTTTCACAACAGAGACTTCAACTCTTTTATAGTATCTAGCATTTCTCACAACAGAGACTTCAACTCTTTTATAGTATGTAGCATTTCTTTCACTCCATATACACCACATAATGCACAAAGAAATTGCATTCTAAATAACACCACCACAATGCTTCCCAAAACACCCCTGCCAGCATGCCAATCCAAATTGTATATTTGCATTAAGAGAAAGAATGACGATCAAGGTCAATTCAGGTTCCACTAATCGTGACAAAGTCCTCTGTCTTTTAAGTTCATTGCTGACTTAAATAACATAATTAAGGACAAGCAATACCCAAAAAAAAAAAAAAGACATCTTTCCACCACCACTAGCTCCCACGGGGATTCCAATAATGGTAAAAGACATCGGATTCATCCTCCCCCTCCCACCCCAACCCAAAAACAATGCTTGATAGATGCTTCTCTTCTTCTTCTTCTTCTTTTTATTTTATTTTATATTTCATCAGAACAAGATGCTTCTCCTTTTAATTGCTCCTCAAAGACTAGCATTCAGGGAGGAGCTTCATCGTCCAAAATGTCATTAACTTAATGGCACCTTTCTTTTCTAAAAGGGGAGCCTGAAATGGTGAGATTCCTTAAAGAATTACGAACAGACATCAATGTGATCCAAAAAATCAACTATAGATCTACATGAAACCCTTCCCCCACCCCCCAATCGTAGTATAATATTCAACAAAGTTTCTCAAAAAACCATTCTTAATATCCAACATTCATTTATCTTCATCTTCAAAAGTCCTATGGTTTCTCTCTCCAAATGGTCCAAATGATAAAATGAGGAGTTGCTTGCCAACAAACCAAGTTTCAATGACAACCAAACGGTTCTCTCCATGAAACAACCAATCTACATCACTCCAAAGGCTATATGATGCAGAATACAATAGGAAAATGGGAGATAATAGGAAATAAAGGAACAACAGTACAAATCCTAGGCATCACCACCCAAGGGCATTTGGCATCAGCACTAAACACAGAGAACAAAGGAGGAGACATATTTGCAACTCATCATAAAATTATTCTTATTCAAAATCATCTCCCTTTCACCATTACAGGAGTACCAATTAAATAGGTTTTAGGGATTATACTTTTTTTTTATAGGTAATCAGAGAACTATTATCAATGAAAAAATAAGGAAGAGTACAAGTTGTTCATGATGATGAACAACAAGAAAAAGATAAAACAAACAGCTAAAAAAAGAGGGTAATCAAGAATCTAATCTAAGAGAAAACATAAACTCAAAGAGAGAAGAATAATCAGTAAAACCCCAATAATGAGACCACTCAAAAAGACTACGCTGGCATAAAACCTTTAACTCATCCAACATCTTCTTAGTGTCCTCAAAGGAACAGCAATTTTGTTCCAACCAAACAATCCACATTAAGCACCCTAGAATCAAATTCCAAATATTCGAATTATGCTTCCCAAGCCACTGATGCCAACAAGATAACAATCCCGCCGCCAAACCTGGCATAACCCAGTGTATACCAAAAGCCTAAAGCATAAAAGTCCATAAGGTATGTGCAACAGGACAATGAAGAAGAAGGTGGTTCACCGACTCCCCATCACAACAACACATACAATACCTATTTGCCAAAGGGCGACCCCTAAGTATGAGATTATCCATAAAGAGAATCCGATCATGAGCAGCTGTCCAAAAAAAGAAAGCCACTCGCTTAGGAACCTTTGGTTTCCAAACACTCGTCCAAAGAAACAAAGAATTCGGAGTACCACGAATCGCATTGTAATAAGACCGGGTGTCAAACTTATCATCACCTTTGAGCCGCCAACAAAGAGTATCTCTCCTATCACCCCAAGAAATATGAGTTTGGATAAACTAAAGTAGAAAATAAGATGCAACTAGTTCCCAGTCTTCAAAAGCTCTATAAAACCTTAAATCCCACACTCTAACAGTACCCCCTTCTGAAATCCACAAAACCTCAGAGATACAAGCATCCTTGGCAGCTAAACACACATAGAACTTAGGATAGAGATTTTTTAAGGTATTATCGCCAATCCACCTATTATGCTAAAAGTGGATACGAGTGCCTTCACCCACTACAAAAGACTTGCTTAGAGAAGCTCTCCCACCTTACACGAATGCTTCTCCAAAGGCCACATCCATGAGTCCTCTTGCAAACTTTAGTACTCCAGCCCCTTGTTAGGGATTATACTAATATGGAAAATGCCTAATCAAATCCCTTAAAACCCTCGACATTAAAAACTAATGTCAAAATTCAAATTCAAAAATAATTTCAAATATAGAAACAAAATCTTAAACATATTTGGTGCTCCCTGCATCACTATAAATGCAAAAGACCACTACTCCTAAGCTATAGGACAATGAAATAGCAGATGATCTACTATTTTGCAGCTATACTTGCACGTTATACATCTATTACCAACCACCCCCTTCCTTTTAATAAGATTATCCAAGGTCAGAAACTTTGAATAGAATTCAAGGGGCTGGCCACACAAAGAAAGCCACCTTATGTGGCACCTTACTAGCCCACACACACTTCTATGGGAACTATGATGCAGATACTTATCTCAAACACTCATAAAAAGATGGTACACCGAACCACCCCTTCCCATATAGGGTCTAGAATAAGCAAATACTCATTGCATTTTGAAATATTCCAGGAATAAAGCAGCTCCCTCAATTCATTCACTCCTAGTTCCAAATCCTAAAAATCCCTAAAGAATCTTAGTAACACAAACTTCCTTTAGTGAGTGATCCCCACACCAAACGTTATGTAAAAAATTGATTTCCTTACCATTCCCCACACTAAAAGACAAGAAAGTAACAAATTTATCCCAACCAGCCCGAATTCCTTTCCATAAGCTAAATCCATGAGGTCTTCTCGCTATAGCCATAGGCTAGCCTCCCCAATTTTCCCCCCATATTCTGACTTAATAACTCCGCTCCAGAATTGATCTTGTTCCCATAACCACTTATCCAACAACACTTGATTAGAAGTGGTGATTTTCCTAACCCCCAACCCCCCATACCCTATATAAGAGCACACCTTACCCCAACTCACTAAATGAAATTTTCCCTTGCCATTTTCTCCGCCCCACGGGAAACCAAGCTAAATCCTCTCAATCTTGTTAGAAACATGAAATGGAATAGTGAAAAGAGACCAGAAAGAAAAAAAGGTAAGCTAGACAAAGTACTTTTGAGTGATGTAAGTCGACCACTCTTAATAAATACAACTTCCACTCAGCCAACCGTATCTCTAGTATTTTTAACACAACATTCCAAGCTACAATAAATTAACCTAAGGAGCATAAAAGCAGTCCCAAGTAGACTATAGGGAAAGACACCACCTTTCAACATAACAAATCAGCCAAAAATTCATCATTGTCCACCTCCCCCACCTCAGCCAAAAACATAGCACTATCCTCCACCCCCATTGGAACTAGCTCACTGGAATTAATGATGGGTTCAGAGTCAACAGAGGTCCCATAGAAGATATTGTATCTCACATATGTTATTTGCGGTAACATGATTTTATTTTGCAATGCATCTGCTGAGAACTTGCAAAATATTCATCTTATTCTTATGTGCTTTAGGGCGGTGAGATAATCATCTCTTCTATGGGACCTCTATTGACTCTAAACCCACCATCAACCCACCTCTATGGTACCCAGAAGCACAACACTAAGTACCTCCATATAAAGAGTAAAAAGTATAGTGGGTCCCTTTGTGATGGAAATTGAAAGTTCAATTAGTGTGAAGACACTAAAGCTTGTTCAGACCCCAATTTTAAAATTAAGACTAGATTGCTTTTATTCTAACTTATCAAAGTGCGAAATAGGAGTAAATGAGCACAATAAATCGGTAACACTACTCTAAGCCATATTCAACCACAATGAACAATAAAAGAAAAGCTTAAAGAGTAGAGAAGAAAGATGCAAACACAAGATAACACCAAGACATCTTATCAACGTAAGAACTGAAAAACTCGACGAAAAACCTCTCCGCGACCCTCCAAGTCAAAATTGATCCACTAATGAATAAGTTGGAGTACACTAATAATAAAAGACCCTCCAAGCCTAATCTACCCAATGTACTTGAACCCTCCAAGCTCTTGCTACCAACGGACTTCTCGGAGTCTTGTCTTCACTAGCTTTCCAGATCCTGCAATTCAGCCCAATTGCATCCGCCACTCAATGGCTCCTTCCAATGCTTCCCAAAGGCACCAAAACTTGTATCAACACTCAAATTGGGTGAAGTAAGTATTTGGGCTAAAAACCTCTCAAAGATGTGGAGATAGAGAGATAGGAGTAGACGAAAACCAAAAGAAAATGAGTAGATGATTGTAGGTATAACAATCTCTAACTCTCAAGTATTTTTGCTAGGGTTTTCTCTCTGAAAAACACTTTTTACATTTCGTGGGTAATAAGGGTATATATAGTATGGGTAAAGAATTTGGTAAAGCACTTTTTCTTTTTGCCAAACAGAGAGTTTCACGGGTATCTCACGAGATGGTCTTTCTCGCAAAGCACTCACAAATGTGATAGTCTGGCATGACCCTTCAGCTTCTAGTCATGTGCTTCACACATAGCCTTTCGCGGGTTGCTTTACTCGCGAGCTAGTCGCAAAATTCTTCTTTTGAAACTTGATTCTTTACCAATCTCTCACATTCATCCCTTACAAATAAACCCTCATAAATACAGGGAAATGATTGAAGAAATTACAATCAAATTTGGCACGGAATTAAAGTCAACAAAGGCTAGTTAGAAATCACAACTTTACAAAAATAAAGATCAAACAACTAAGAACTTGAACTAGAATTGCCTTAAAATTAAGAATTAAAGCTAGAATTACAGAGAATCTAGAGAAACAGAGTTTCTGTCCTGGTCGGAGACTAAGTTAAAGTTACATAAAAAATAAAATAAAATAAAAAACTGATTCTACTCTTACATAACAAGCCTATTTATAATCTTTTACGACTAGGAAATAAACTAACTAATAGTTACATCTAGGTAGGGTATTACAACATAAGTCAAAGCTGAAATTAATGAAAATATATGGCAGATCTGAGAAGTCAAAATAAGGGGCTGCCTGCCTACCCTAAGAGGTCAAAAATGGTGGCTGGTTGTTTTGGCTAAAGGGGGTTGGTTGGCTGGCCTAAGGTAGAAGGTGACTACATCATACTCCCCTCCATAAAGGAAACTTGCCCTCAAGTTTCAGCTGGAAAATAAGGCTTCAAGTGCTTCACATTGAAGGCATTAAAAATGTTTAGACGATGGAGTAATTGGACTATGTAGGCATTGTCATTGATTTTAGTCAACCCTCTACATGGACCTAACTTCCTTTCTCCCAACTTGGAATAGGAGCCATGAGGACACCTTTCCTTAGTTAAAATCACCCATACGAGGTCCCCTTCCTTGAAAATTAGTTTCCTTCGATGAATATCAGCAACAACCTTGTAGTTTGCATTGGAATGTTCAATTCTTTCCTTGACTTGTGCATGGACAGATTGCATAAACTCTGTCATTTCTGTTACTCTTTACATTTTTCTTCTTAGAAAGTGCAATGGTTGCAAGTCTAAGACACTCAAAGGTTTGTTGCCATAAACACTCAAAGGAGAAGTTTTAATAGTCCGATTAAGAGAAGAGTTGTAAGCAAATTCAGCCAAGGAAGCAAATTCCAACACATTCCACAATGATTAAAGGCTAAGTACATCTTGGATGGATGGCTTCAATCCACTCAAGTACCTTGCAACCATTTGTTCTTCACTATCATTCAAATCTACCCTTACATCAAGTTGGTGAAACCCTTCCATATACTCCTCTACACTACCTTCTTGCTTAAGGTTGTGTAGGTCTTTATAGAGTGATTGGGTGTAGTTGAAAGGAAGAAATTGCTCATGGAGCTTTTTCTTTATCTTCTCCCAACTCTTGATCTTGATTTTACCACTTTGTTAGAAATTTGCAATTGTCCCCACCAAGCAGAAGATCTCCCCTTAAGGCAGATAGTGACTAGCTTCAACGGTGTTACATAGTCTTTCGGTTTGAGACTCCCTTAAAATTATAGTCAAGTTTTGGTTCATTTCTTTCCACATAAGACCTACCCCCTTGGAGGAACTCCAAAAGGGTTCTCAAAATGGGAATGAGAGTCATCGGACTCATCATTAGCCTCATAAGGAGGCTGCATATGCTGCACCACCTCCATAAGTGACACAATTTGTCTCCTTAATTCAGCAATCTCATCTCCTCTCTCTCTATATTTTGATTTTGTCCACCATTCCTCCCCACTGGAGGGTTGGCTTCAACTCCTTCCCCAACATCCATTTGATTTCCCCTTGTTCCACCTCTCCTTCCTCTCCTTCTTTGGGCCATTAGAAGCTTCACAATCTTCAAAAAAATTGTAAATAGTAGCAGCAGCACAAAGGGATCAAATCTGTGATATTTTGCAGCAACAACAGAGATTTGATTGGCACAAGGAACCTAGATCTGAATTCTAGGATCTCGTATGGAGGGAGTAAAAAGAAAAAAAAGAACGAAAGAAAGAAAGAAAGAAACACAAGGAAATCTAGGGCTCAAATGATCAAATTAGTAGGGAAAAGAGGACCAGATTTGTGCTCTGATACCAAATGATGGAAATCGAGATCAAATAACCAAGAACTTGAACTAGAATTGCCTTAGAATTAAGAATTAAAGCTGGAATTACAAAGAAACTGGAGAAATAGAGTTTTTGTCCTGGTCTGAAACTAAGTTAAAGTTACATAAAAAAAAAAAAATTAAAAAAACAAAAAACTGATTCTACTTTTATATAACAAGCCTATTTATAATCTGTATCTACTAGGAAATAAACTAGCTAATAGTTACATCTAGGCAAGCTATCACAACATAAGTCAAAGCTGAAATTATTGAGAATATATGGCAGATCTGAGAAGTCAATATAAGGGGCTGGCTCCCTGCCCTAAGAGGTCAGAAATGGTGGTGGCTGGTTGTTTTGGCTTAAGAGTTGGGGGGGCAATGGTTGGCTAGCCTAAGGTAGAGGGTGACTACATCACTTTGCCTCCACCCTCTCAATATGCTTAAAAGCTCAATGGAGACCTGTTAACCAACACTGAAAAATGCTCAATAGATACACACAAAAGGCTATCCACTTCCTCCACATCTCCCTAAAACCTTAACAATCTAACATATACAAAAAGAAACCCCAATTTACATGATCACAAGCCTTCTCAGTATCTACTTTTACAACCACTCCAGGTATCATGTCCCTCGATCTATTGTCAAGAAATTCATTAGCTATGAGAACCAAGCTTAAGATTTAACTACCTTGTATAAATGCATAATGAAACTTGGTTACTAGTTTCCCTATGACCGTCTTAAGTCTTTTATCCAAAATATTGGCCAATTTTTTATGCAAAATACCTGCCAAACTAATAGGCCAAAATTTTCTTACACTTCATGCTCCAAGTTTAAGTATCAAATTAACAAAAGAAGCATTTAAAGATTTCTCAAAGCTACAATAAGCATAAACCTCCTGAAAGAATACTAGAACACCTTTCTCCATAATATCCCAGCATTTTTGAAAGAGAACAATGTAAAGCCATCAGGCCCTAATGCTTTATTCCCTCTCATACCTTTTATAGCATAAAGAAATCTCCTCTATCAAACTCCCTCTCCAACCAACCCTTTCTACTAATCGTGAAAACCATGATATCAAGGCATAGAGAAGGCCTGGCTACCTTGAATCAGCCATAGAGAAGGCCTGGCCTCCCAAGTTTCTTCAATCAGCCAGGATGGTTCTTTCTTTTTCTTCGTTGAGTCAAAATCTTTTGAATTTTTTGTTGAAGAAGGGGGTACCCTTTTCTTATTACGTATTTTTTAAAGAGGTATAGATTCATTAAGATCAATGTTCATGGGCGAAGAGAGTGCAAAGAGATTGTTATCTATGATGGAAGACTTTATTTCCTCTGAGCCCCCTGGACACTTTGCGCGAACTGTTAGAGATGGAGAGACGGTTTTTATTCTACAATTGGGTTCCAATGCACATGGCTCTTTTCTTATGATTTCAGAACTTTTACATGGCCGTCGGAAAGGTTTCATAGTAATACCGGAAGGAAAATTGGGTAGTGGTTGGCGAGGATTTGGTTTTCACTTGAGGAAGGCTATTGCTTCGAGGACTCTTGCCATTAAATTGCCCCGAAAGAATTTACCTAGGCTTGAATATAAAGCCTCCAAATCTTTTGCGGCAACGGTGGTGCAAGGCCGATGAGTTGAATCCAAAACACACAGGCAGGCAGCGGCGGAGAGCAGCAAGAACGATGGCAACGGAGGACACAAAGGAAAACATTTAATGCTGGATTTTCGAAATTCAAACTTAGCAAATCCTGGAATTCAGACCCAGGATTCTCGCGAGAGCAACCTTGGGAAGGAGAATGCTCAGATCGGGGCGAAGATCTTGCCTGTCTTTTCAAATGGTACTGAAGGTGGGGTAAATTTGGACCTCTATATTAGGTTGGAATGTGGGCCTTATGGTAAGTGGGGGATTAGCTGGTCCAAAGTTATTGAGGTGGACCCTTCGGTTGGCCAAGTTCCAAACCCAAAGCCCATTGACTTTAATAAGCCCAAACAATAATTTGTCCCTTCGGTTGGCCAAGTTCCAAACCCAAAGCCCATTGACTACAATAAGCCCAGACAAAAACATGTTTTTAAATGGAAGCCCAAACCTTCCCAGCCCACTATTCCTCTCACCTTGGCACAATATCAGACCCACCCACACTCTAAGTTCTCCTCGCAAGTTCCTCCCTCTCACCTAATCACTTCGACATCAACAAAAACGGGTAGCGATAAGACCGAGACTAAGCTAACTCCAACAAACATGGAACCGACATGCACCGAGAAGTTTCTCTCAGTGATCGACAATTTTAATGCCTCCGTGACTGAGTCTCTGTGTTCCGATGCTTCCATGAATGAGTCCCTGTGTTCTAATGGTGATGTGGCCTTGCAACGTGACATCCAACGGATCATCCATGAGCACACAAACAACGTCATCAAGAAATGGGGGAATTCCAAGCAATGGGTTCTTGAATTACGAGATGGGACGAAGGTGGCAATCCCGATTCAAATTTCTTTGCCACCGGGAGATGTCGTTGTCGGAGTGGATGACTCGAATCAGTTGGTGATGGTACTGGGGGTGTCATCGGAATCTAAGGAGATAAATTCAAAATGAGAAAAAGGGGATGATGTTATTGTGGAGGATTGGGTTTCAGATATTTGTTCCGATGATGCTTTTCAGTTTACTGAATCTTCACCACCTCTAAATGTCGAACCACTAGCTTTCTCTTTGCCTATGGGTGTCATGGATAATTCTGAAGGGTCAGCAACTCTAGATGTGGAGAAATTGCTGGGTAAGGACAATTAGTCAAAATGGTTTCAGGAAAAAATTCAGTGGTTTTGATGATTTTCTTAGGACATCCCTTAAAGGTTTGGAAGAGCTAGCAACCAAATTCCTGTTGGCTGTTGAAGCTGAGTTACAACAGAGATCTATTAAGGAAAAAACTGAAAAAGCCATGAAGAGCTCAGGGAGGAAAGGATAAAGGGAATTGAGGGGTTTATTTAGCTCTATCAATTATGGTTCAGCTTCTTCAAGGCACATTGGTAATGGTAAAGAAAAGGCACTAATTATTTCCCAATGAATTTGAAGATTTTATCTTGGAATGTTAGAGGTTTGAATAACAAGGAAAAACGGCTCAAGGTTCATAATTTTTTACGTTCTTGGAGGGTTGATATCGTTTGTTTGCAAGAGACAAAATTGGAATGGGTTACAAGAGGACTTGTTAGAAGTATATGGAGTTGTCCTTACATAGATTGGTTATATTTGGGTTCAAAGGGTGCTTCTGGTGGAATTCTGCTCATGTGGGACAAAAGGGTGGTTGAAAAGATAGAGGAAGTAGTGGGGCATTTTTCGATTTCGTGTAGGTTCAAAAACGTCAGTGACCAATTTGAGTGGGCTTTCATAGGTATCTATGGTCCAAATTTGAATAGGAAGCGTCAATTTATGCGGGAGGAATTGGCAAGCTTGAATAGTTGGTGGAATTTGCTATGGTGTTTGGGAGATGATTTTAATGTTATCCGCTTTCCATTGGAAAGGTTAGGAGCGAGAAGATTTAATCGCTGCATGTATGATTTTTTAGATTTTATATCTCTTCATGGGCTAATGGATAATCCTTTGGAGGGAGGTCTTTACACATGGTCTAACTCCACCTCAGCCTCTAGAATAGATCGGTTTCTCTTCTCTCTAGTATTGGCAGAATACTTCACACATTTCTCCCAAAAAAGGCTTCCTAGAGTGTTATCCGATCACTTCCCTATTCTTTTGGAGAGTGGGAGTCATCGAAGATGGCAAATTCCTTTTCGTTTTGAGAATATGTGGTTGAAGGTGGAGACGTTTTAAGATAAGGTGAAGTCCTAGTAGGAGAATTACCATTTTCAAGGGACTCGTAGTTACATTCTTGCCAAGAAGTTGACTGCTCTAAAAACAGATCTAAAGAAGTGGAACGAAACAGATTTTGGCAATATCACAGCCAAGAAACAACAATTATGGAGTAAGTTGAACTTGAGAAGGCAGCCTTGTTAGAGGAGATTAGCTGGAGACAAAAGTCCAGAGTGTTGTTTTTAAAGGAGGGCGACTCCAATACGAGGTTTTTTCATAAAATGGCTAATTCTAATAGAAGAAATAATTGTATTGAAAACCTTATGATTGATGGGGCTTTGTCTTCCAACCAGGATAGGATTGCTGACCATATTGAACAATTCTATATGAACCTATACTCTGAGCAGCAAGAGCAACGTCCTTTCCTGAATGTATTGGATTTTCCAAGGATTTCAAGGGATAATGTGGATTGGTTAGAGAGACCTTTTGAGGAAACTGAGATTTTTGAAGTCATCAAGAAGTTTAATCGGAATAAATCTACTAGACCTGGCGGTTTTTCAATGGCATTCTTTCAAGCTTGCTGGGGGATTCTCGAATCAGACATCATGGCTGTGTTCCACCATTTCCATGTTACAGGTTAGTTTGAAAAAAGCTTGAATGCAACTTTCATTGCTCTGATTCCTAAAAAAGCTGCAACAATGGAAGTAAAGGACTATCGGCCTTGTTTGGGGGGGGGGGGGGGGTGGTTATAAAATACTTGCTAAAGTTTTGGCTATTCGTCTTCGCATGGTTTTAGGAGAGATCATTTCAGCGCCTCAAAATGCCTTTGTTCTAAATAGGCAGATTCTTGATTCCGTTTTTATTGCTAATGAATGTCTTGATAGTAGATTGAAGTCTGGTCAGCCAAGGTTGTTATGTAAATTGGACATAGAGAAAGCTTTTGATCATGTGAACTGGGGATTTCTTACACACTTGCTTGAGCGTTGTGGATTTTCTGATAAGTGGAGGCGATGGATTTCTTTTTGTTTATCAACGGTTCGTTTTTCTATCCTTATTAATGGTTCTCCCCATGGGTTTTTTGGAAGTTAAAGGGGGTTGCGGCAAGGTGATCCCTTGTCCCCTTTGTTATTTGTGTTAGTTATGGAAGCCGTCGATAGAATGTTGGATAAGGCTGTCTATGGAGGTCGTTTGTTAGGTTTAAGTGTAGGTGACTCTACTGGAAGATCTTTGGCGGTTTCTCATCTCCTTTTCGCTGATGATACTCTAATTTTTTGAAATGCTAACATTGATCAAATGCTGATTCTCCGTATGGTGCTCATTTGGTTTGAGGCTGTATCTAGTCTGAAGGTAAATTTGGGTAAGTCTGAACTAGTGGCTGTGGGGGCAGTTCCTAACATGGATCTTTTGGCGGCTGTCTTAGGCTGCAAGCAAGGGTCTCTCCCAATGAAATATTTGGGTCTTCCTTTGGGGGCAAAATTTAAGGACAAGTCAATATGGAATCCAATTCTAGAGAAGATGGAAAGAAAATTAGCAGGTTAGAAAAAATTATATTTATCCAAGGGAGGTATAGTCACTTTAATTAAAAGCACTCTCTCAAATATTCCTACTTATTTTCTTTCTTTATTTCCTATTCCTGCTTCAGTAGCCAACGGAATTGCTAGACTTCAGCGGGACTTTCTGTGGGGTGGCCTAGAAGATGAGCCCAAATTCCATCTGGTTGATTGGTCTACGTTGTGTATTCCGCCGTACTCCGCTTTCTTCAAGTGGGTTGGGAAATAGGAACCTGAGAACTTTCAATGTAGCTTTATTAGGGAAGTGGTTATGGAGATTTGGACAAGAAAGGGATGCTCTATGGCGTCAAGTGATAGAGGTGAAGTGTGGTTGTGATTGGGGTGGTTGGTGTTCTAGCTCTTTCTCTGGTCCATATGGAGTCAGTTTGTGGAAAAATATTAGAAGGGGGTGGCCCTCTCTATCTCGGTTTATTCTGTATGAAATTGGAGATGGATCAAAAGTGCACTTTTGGCTAGATCGTTGGTGTTGATCTTCTCTTGCAGACCGCTATCCTGAATTATATAGGATTTGTCGTATCCAAGAAGCAAGTGTGGCGGATCTAATAAGGTACACCAATGGAGTGCTCCATTGGGAGATACATTTTTGTAGGGATGTGCATAATCGAGAATTGGAAGCTTTCAGGAGCTTCATAAATACCATTTATAGCACACCTGTAAGGGGGATGGGGGAGGATAAGAGATGTTGGCTGCCTTGTAAGAGTAAGGGGTTCACAGTTAGTGCGTACTATCATCTTCTAATTGACCATAGTGAGCAGTTTTTCCCTTGGAAATGCATTTGGAAGCAAAAGATTCCCTCTAGAGTGGCTTTCTTTGTATGGACTGCTGCCTCGAGAAAATGTCTGACAATTGACAATTTAAGGAAAAGAAAGGTTTACATTTTAGATTGGTGTTATATGTGCAAGTGTAATAGTGAAATTGTTGACCATCTATTCCTTCATTGCCCGGTTATTTTTGGAGTCGTGGGATATGGTTTTTGGTTTATTTGGAGTTTATTGGGTTATGCCAATGTCTGTTGTTGGGCTATTTGCTTACTAGCAAGGACGATTTGGTCGCCATCGTAATGGAGATATATAAATGGTTGTTCCCCATTGTTTGATGTGGTGTATTTGGAAGGAGAGAAATAGTAGGTGTTTTGAAGACAATAAGCGTTCCATGCCTGATCTCAAGCTTCTATTTTTCAGAACCTTATTGGACGGGTTCTCTGTGTGGAGAAACCGACATTTTTCTTCTATTTTGGATTTACTTGATTTTTGTAATGTTCATATTTGATATGTTCACCCCTATATACTCCTTGTGTACTTGGGTGTCTCTCTCTTCTTGATATCAATAAATCTTTATTACTTATCACAAACTAATCGTGATAACAGGCAACCCATCCTCTCTTGGCTTCCACTCAGCATCTTCTTTATAAAGGGAGTTGCCAAGTGCCTTGTAACTCAACTGGTACCTTCCGGAATTTCCAATGGAGGCATCCACAATTCGAATCCCCTTCACCCTCATCGTAACCATTGAATTAAAAAGGGAGTCATAAAAGATAAAACCTTAAAATAATGTCCTCCACTCAAGTCAAAAGAACCTCATCCACATCCAACTCCCCAAAGAAGTTTGTTCTCCAATGTGAGTTCATAAAATTGAGTTATTGGTGAATGTCCTGGGTTGTAACTTGTAAGCAAGGTACTTTCCTTAACTGAAAGAGGGGTTAAAGGAGAGAGTCTGTATAATGAATAAATATAAATTGTTCATTGCTCCTAGTCCACCCAAAAGCATTAAGCTTAATCTATCTCAACATGCAAATTTCCTTGACACCTCCAATTGACACACTCTAAATCAAAAGGCCTTGTGCATTCACGTAAAAATTGCCTAACATCACCGTCAAATATTGATCACAAATGAAACAATCTAAAGAAACGTTGTGACCAGTTAGACTTTCTGACATGCCCGCGGTCCCACTACCACTAGCAGCTATTTTTGAAATGTGAAATAAGTCACTAAAAGACCAAGAAACAGAAGAAAGCAAGTTTGTAACCAATGAGTCAAGTCAAGTCAAGTATGCATTTATGTATGTCCCTACCAGCTGAAAATCAATTTACATGTTTGATTTATAGGGCTTAATAACACAAAAGAAGAGAAAAGAAAAGGGGATCCAGAAATTTGATTTAACTTTTGTCCAAATAAATACTTACAGGGAGTGAGGGCAAGATAAAGGTAAAAGGTTGAGGTCTTCTTGTTACGTTTAATAAGACATTGATGAGGAATGTGGCGGGGTCCCGGCTGCATTTAATTTAAAATTGAAATGATAATAATAAGAATAAAGAACAATTGTGATGGTTGAGATATTATTAAAATCAAAATTGTGAAGAGAAGAGAAGAGAGATGAAACCTGTTTGAGGCAAGAAGGGAAAGTGATTTTGGGAACAGCAGAGATGTGGGAAGGGGAAGGGGAGCGAACCACTTGTCTGGTGATTTCTCTCCAACGCTTACAGACGCAACCGCACGCCACCACGTTTTGGCGGTTCGGCCACTGTTCCTCGCTCCTCTCCACCCGCTTTATTATCTCTCCAAGAAGCTCTGCTACCATGCCCGCCCACATTCCTTCTGCTTCCTCCTTCACTTCCTCCTCCACTTCCTCCTCCTTCAGACTCATAAGCCACTTTCCCTTTCCCTTTCCCTTACCCTTTCCCTTTTCCTTTACCTTTCGAAGAGACATCGTTCCAATCCAATTAATATCCCCCACCCAGACACACACAGATAAAAGAACACAACTCCAATTAGAACGAACGCACGGACGCACGCAGTCGTCAGATGAAATCTGATTCTGATTTCTCACCAGAAAAGTGAGAATTTCGGACTCCCGAAATAGGAAATGGGATCAGAAGAAGTGAATTAAAGGTTTATATATATATATATATATATATATATATTTATAAAACTAATATATATATATATATATATCTACAATATTTTTCCGTCAAATTTCATGTGGCAGGATGTTATTAGTTGTTATTGTTGGGAGTAAAAAGTAATCTTAGTATTATATTCAAATTTGAACCAGTATCAACTAATCATCCGTAATTTGTTGTAAAAATGTTGTAGACGTAGTATCTCATATATATATATATATATAGGAAACGACTAGAAAATCCTAAGCGAGAAGCATAAATAACCATCTCACCACTGTTGTCTGCTAATCATAAAATGACATATGTATGCTTCGGCATAGTAAAAGTACAATGTCAAAAGCTTAACATAATTGGATATTTCTTTTCTCTATCTTATATGTCCATGCATGATATGCTAAAAAGAAAATATGTAAAGAAAAATTAAAGCAAAAAGAATCAAAATGTTTTAAAATATGATTGCAAGCGTGTCTTCTAGGAAATGTGAGAGTTATAAGATGTACCTCAAAAGTGATAGTCTCTATTAAGTAGTTATGATCGTGTGTGAGTTAAATTGATTTGCTTATATCTCAAATCGTCATAACATGGAGACACATATGCAATCTTGCGATGTTTTTCACACACAACATGTAATATTATTTGCTACTTTTGATTCATGTGTAGGTACAATGTGAGTTAAATTGATTTATTTATATCTCAAATCGTCATAACATGTAGACACATATGCAATCTTGCGATATTTTTCACATACAACACGTAATATTCTTTACTACTTTTGATTCATGTGTAGGTACAATGTGAGTTAAATTGATTTGTTTATATCTCAAATCGTCATAACATGTAGACACATATGCAATCTTGCGATATTTTTCACATACAACACGTAATATTCTTTACTACTTTTGATTCATGTGTAGGTACAATGTGAGTTAAATTGATTTGCTTATATCTCAAATTGTCATAACATGTAGACACATATGCAATCTTGCGATATTTTCACACACAACACGTAATATTCTTTGCTACTTTTGATTAATGTGTAGGTATAATATGATTTGGTCATCACAAAGAATACATGTATTAATGTATACCCACTAAACTGTCTTGACTTATTTTTGAAATATAAAATTAATTAAACTTGTTGTGTGTGTGTGTGTGTGTGTGTTTTGGATCTAATTGCTTGACATTTTTCTTAATTTAGAGATGTTTTTTAGAGCTAAAATTGGTGTTTGGATCTTTGGTTGAGTAGCATGCTTGATTGCATTCATATATATGTTTTTTTCTTCTTAAAAAACTATTTTAAGCAATCTTAACAGCTTCTTGATACCTCTCGACAGCTTCTTGATACCTTTCGAGCTTTTCAGCTTCTTTTTATCGTAATGTCAATAGCTCATCGATTCATCGAGAAAGTTTACGTCTTCTCGATAGATTCTCGATAGTCCTCGATCCATCGAGTCCCTTTGCTGTGGAAACATCTGGATAGCTTCTCAATAGCTATATCCGTTAAACTTTAAAGCTCAACACCTCTCGATACCTCTCGATCTGTCAAGAATTATGAACTTCTATTTAAATGGTCAGTGCGATTTCAACTTCACTTTTCTTGATCTCTCTCGATCCTTTCTGACCTCTCACCTTTCCAAGCACCTCTCTCTCACTTCAAGCCTCTTTCCTAGTTGATTTTCGGCCTAGATCAAGCGTTTCTTCTCTGGTAAGGGTCTTTAATCCTTCATTCTTCATGTATTTCATGCATTAGACCTAGGTTTTTGGAAAAAATTTGGGGTTTTTCAAAATTGATAAGGTTTTTGCACAATTTTGGGGTGGATTTTGTATAACTGATCATAAATAATCATGCATTGCATCACATTTGCATTATAACAATGTTTCATGCATTTTAGATGCGTATTTACTTTGTTGCAAACTTGCGTGCTGGTAGGTTTGGATTGGGCTAAGCCCATAATGCTTTTAAGTTTGCATGTCACATGTTCATGCATTTTTCATACATACATACCTTCATTTCTTTATATTCATATATTGAATTGTTTTGGTGCTCTTCTGCTTGTCTCCCTCTTTCTCTCATTCTTTCAGTCTGAATCATGGCACCTAAGCTTAAGTCAACTCTGTCTCAAAATCCTCTTCGTTCCAAGGCATCTTTCTCTAATCCTACTCCTTCTCATCTTCGGTTCTATGATGAAAAAGCTCGTAACGACTTCTCAAAGAACTTCTCTCGATAAGGCATTCATTCAAAACGCCAAGTCATTTTATCGAATTTCTCCGATACCGACCTACCTACTGTCATCTACAATAGGGGTTTGGAGTCACTATGTGGCGTCCCGGTCACGTGCCTTTCCGTGATCATACAGGAGTTTTACTCCAATATGAACGAATTCGATTATTCAGTACCTCATTTTTCTACTCACGTTCGAGGTACGCGCATTGTGATCACTCTAGATATTGTATCTAAGGTGCTTCATGTCCCGAGGGTGGTGTATCTTGACTACCTCGATTGTGAGTGTCTTAAGACTGTGTCTAAAGACGAGCTTATGTCTCTGTTCCGTGAGACTTCTTCCTCTTGGGGGTGATAATCAGAACACCCGTTGCTCAACTTTTGCTAAAAACCCGAGATTTGTTAACATGGTAATGACTTTTGTTCTACATCATTTGTCTCACTATAACTCTATCACAGAGCCTCGTGCTCGAATTTTGCTATTCCTCCTAAAGCATCTTACTATAAACTTCCTTCTCATTTCATCATCTCCCTCATAGATGTATATAGGAATACGACGACCTGTAATAAGCTCATCTTTCCTTCAACTATCACGAGGATTCTTCTCTATTTATCTATTACATTTCCCATTTCCGATCATTTCCCTGTTATGTGTACCATCGATGCTACGACTGTCAAACTGAGTGAGGCCCAACTTTGACCGAAGCGACCATAGACTAAGACGGCGACACCTCTAGCTTCTTCAACTTTATCCATATCCGCTCCTTCTTCTTCTGTGGGCTGTGTGACTCTTGATGAGATCATGGCTCAGCTTCAGCACATGGATGCTCACCTTGACAGTCTCAGCGATGAGTTGTGTCAGGTGAAAACCTGTGTCGGTCGTATTGCACGATGACAGGCTCGCCTTGGTAGCTTCGTTGAGTCTTCCACTCCTTCTCTAGAGACTTCTGAGGATGAGGACGACGATGATGGCTCTGATGGTGGTGGTGATGAGGATGGTGGTGATAGCTCCTCTAGCGATGATGAGATGACTGCTTGAGTTACTTGCCCTTTATCATTCGTGACAAAAAGGGGAAGTAGTTTTGGGTATGAGAGTAGTCAAGTATTTAGGGGAAGAGTTAGTATATAAGATATTTTTGTTAAGGGAAGTGTATATACTTTAAGAGATGTAGTAAAGACTTACGTATTTTTTATTTTCTTTATTTTTTAGATGCTTAATTCATGTACCATTGGTCTTGTGACCACTTTATGATAGCAAACCTTGTATTTTTTATTCATATATATATATATATATGATGAGGTTGTTATTACAGTTGTTTCACCTATCTCTTCATGTGTTATTTCTTTTCTCTTTTTATGCACATGCTTCTTATATATTTATATGCAATCTTTTATTTCTGTTTCACCCTAAGATGCTTTGATGAGTTTTATTTAAAGTGTTTCAAAGATACAGGTTGTTACAATCTTCCTTACCATGAACTCTCTTCTTGCAAAGTTTTTCAAGAGTTTGTGTTAGAATAGATTTTATTGTACTCAACAAGTAAGCATGAGTTGAGTGATTTATGACTTCTCTCATATGTTCATTTGTTTATTGTGGTTTTGTCACGGATTGCCAAAAGGGAAGATTGTTAGGACATATGTGATTTATGTTAGGAATATATGCCATTATGTATTGGTTAATCTTTTGACTAAAAGTACTTTACTTGTAATTGGGTAGATCTAAGATGTGTTTAATATTTCAAGGAACAAGGTTTCAAGATCAAGTGTTAAAACCATGCAAGTCTATCTAAAAATCTAGTGATGAAGGGCTAGATTTTAAATCTCGACAGCTGGTATCTATCGAGATTTAAAAAGTTGTTTCAACCCAATACTCGACAGTTGTTCGATAGATAGGTTATCTATCGAGATTTATGAAAATAAGATTTTCAGCTCTGATTTCATTCCGATTCATGACTATGTGTTTAGGCTTTATTTTCTCACAACCCTAAACATATATATAAGGATTATTTTAAGGGCTGTCACAGTGAACATATTTTGCACAAGTGTGAAGCAAAGTATTGTTCATGCAAATTATGATCGAAAACCTAATTTGCCCTAGTTCTTCTTTCTCTTAAAGAAGCTGCTGTATTTATACGCCGTGGGTTTTTGTGACCAAGAAGCTTCATGATTTTCATTGTGTGATGAACTGAAGAAATTTGCAGCCAACATCCTTCTCAAGTTGGTGATTAAGTCGTGTACTGGAATTTGTCCATCTATTAGTTAGTCACGTACTGGGAGCCGTGTATTAAAATGAGAGATTGTCACTACAGAACAAGTTTAATTGTGTATTTGGATAAGGGTTCAACTGTAGGTTGATATAAGGTACTGGAATTCCTTTACTTGTAACTGCTTGTTGTAATAATAGTGAATTCTCGGGAGTGGTGACCTTAAAATCACTTAGTGAGGTTTTTGTCTTGGAGGTTTTCCCCATTCGTAGACAAATCACCTTGTCAACTTTATTTTCCGCTACATTTTAATTTTAGTTGGTGGGTTTTTTGTGCTGCCACGTATATTGCATGTTGTTCGGGGGCCTTTTTCGTTTGCTTGGCCACGTGTGATCCTTTGGAGGGGTGACCTTACTAGACCCAGGTTCGTTTAAGGAATTGCGTCTTGGAACTCAATATTGGGCCACGTGGCCTAACGGCTACCGATGTATTTTTAAGCCTACAAAACCATCAAAGCCAAAATTTAAGAATCACAATAATGGTTGAATAAATATGTAATATGTGTTTGATATAATGGATTTGATTAGTAGTTGTAATAGTACTTAAAATAAAGTAGTATTTATTTAGAAGTAAAGTAATCATGTACTTAATGATATAAATTTGAAGATATGGAAGCGAAATCACTTATCTTTGTATGGTTTGTAGCCCAGCTGTGTAGAATCAGTGAGTCAATAGGATTCCAGCAGAATGCCAGCAGTAGAGGCTAGTTAAGCTTGCCCCTCCTATCATGCATTTAAATGAATTTGAGCCTTGGTTAATAGTTGTAATAGTAGTTGGAATAAAGTAATATGTATTTAAATGTGAAGTAATTATGTACTAAATAATGTAGATTTAAAAATATGGAAACAAAATCACTTATCTTTGCATGATTTGTAGCCTAGCTGTACAGCTTCTGTGAGTTGATGATATTCCAGCAGAGTGACCCCAGCGGTAGAGAGGCAGTTTGTCATAATAGCTTTAAGATTGAGGGGAAAAATGGGTGCAACTGGATGGAGAGAGAGTATGCCCAGCTGTGTGTAGGGGTTGGTTAAGCTTGCCCCTCTTATCATGCACTTAAATGAGTTTTCCCCTTGACAATGCTCTTTTAGTTATTGTGAAGTTATGAATAGTTTTGCCTTCCATAAGAAAGACTTTTGTATGGAGTATTTGTGCCTTCTAAGAGAAAGGTTTTATGTAAGATAGATTTGTGTCTTCCATGAGAAGGGTTTTGATATGAGATCTTGGTACCTTCTAGGAGAAGGGCTTTAGCATTAAAAGTTTATGCCTTCCATGAGAAAGGATTTTGTAAAAGAGATAGAGAAGAGTATTGATACGTGTTTATAGGCAGCAAAATAGTAGAACTTTAGAGTGAGAGAGTATGAGTGTGGAGTTTAAAAGAGTGTAGTGTGTTATATGTAATGGTGTAGTAAATGTGTATGAGATTGTGTAAGAGAATTAGGGAAAGAGATGTTTAAAGATATGAGTATTTTGTGGGATGTAGCATTTGTAATATGTATGGTATATGGAAGTATAAGAGATATGGTAGTTAAAGATAGTAAAAATATGAGGTTATAACCGTTGAAGAAGTTGTAGAGAGTACTTTCTAAGAGGAAAGATTTTGTAAGAGAAAAGCATGGAAATGTGTTTAGGTATTTGGAGATAGGAGTAGTAAGATATGTGTATTTTCTTAATATGCAGAGTGAGAGAATGAGAACAAGAGGAGTAATAGTGTTGTAGTGTGTTTAGCAATATTTTTGGGATTTACTGTTGGGCTTTTCTGTTGGGAGGATAGATGAGGGCTTATGAAGGCATTTATGAGCTGAAGGCTGAAGAGTTTTGTTCTTGATTTGGAAACTAAAAACTTAGAAGCTAAGAACTTCATTGAGAGCTTTAGAAGATCATTAAAGGGAGAGAAAGTAGATAGGTTTGTGAAAGAGTCCCTCTTCTCCATTGATGTCCCCCTTGAGGTGTTGATAGGGGTTCTATTTAGCTGAATTTAAGGGAGTATTTTAACAAGGAATCTCAGCCAAAATCTGTCCTAAATAGTAATGAATCTTAAAAAAATCTATTTCAAGATTTGAGCAAAAATGGTATGTTTAGGTTCAAGGTGTTCTTGTCGTTTTGGGTAAGAGCTGCTAGGAAAAGAGCAGCAGAAAAGGAAGGTATTTTGGCAAGAAAAAGATACTTGTTTTAGTTGGTTTTGGTTTTAGCCAAATGAGGAAAAATTAATTTTGCTAAGGCTGCTGGGTCAACTGTTACATTTGTTCTAAAAATGCTGTCCTACCTGTCAAAAAAAGCTGTGACAGCTATCATGAGACAGCTGTCACAGTTGTCATAAGACAGATGTTACTTTGGGCAGAAGCAAATGAAGTCAGCTAGGCGATTTTAGACTGCTGGAGAGAACATTCAGCATTTACTTTATGGATTTGGCTGAAAATGGTAAGATCCCTTTCAAGGATATTTTTCTATTTTGGGTATAGCAGCTGGCAGCTGGGATTTCAACATTAAATGGCTGATGATATCACTTCCAACCAGGTGTTAAGTGTTGAATATATTGCTGGGGTTCTGCTGGAAATGTTTCCCCTTTTGGATATTTGTGTTTTTGGTGCAAGGTTCCATTACAACACATTTCTAGTAAGTAATAGAATGATTGGTTGAAAGTTAATGAGGCTTTAGAGATCTAGGTAAGGTCTCATCGTGTTGTGACATAATCTTGGTGAGCAAGAAGAGTGTTTAATACTCTGCTCTAGCAAATGGCAGAGAAATATATGGTTTGATTGTGGCAGACAGCAACTGGGTATAAGAGATATCATGAATATTTTGCATAAAGTTGGAGATTAAAGATAGCTAATCAGATTATGTTATGGGTTTGAGTTGGTTTTAGTTAAAAGCAGTAATGAAATTTATGTAGAATAATATAATGAAGTTTCTAAGTTTGTATAGCAACAGCTGGAGATTGAATGATCAGTTATTTTTCCAGCGGTTAGATGGCTAGGGATATTGAATATAAGTTTTTGAAAAAAAGCAATGGGGGAATCTTATCATTTGAAGTACTATGTGATAAGAGATGCTTACCATATGTTACCCGCTACACACGGACTCGTCAAAGTTTAGGGAGTTGGAGAAGACACTCCAAGCAACATGTTTTTTTTATCAACTTTAAACCGCTGGAGTTTTACTAAACATACCTCTTGGCCCTCCAAATCACGACTCCTAAAACTTTCCCAAAGAGACTCATGAGCTTGGATTATAAGTCGAAGATGAGATAATATACCTCGGGTTTTGTTGTCATTTTGCGTAAATATAGGCTCTTGTTAAAGAAGCCGCTTGTCATGAGTGTAAGAGAGGTAATATAGGCTGTGAGTTTTAATTCATTGCTTAAGCCCGATCCATATGTTGATATTGATGATGCCATGAGTTATGATCTCAATTGATGAAAAAGAAATTTAGACCATGAATCCGCCTCTTGAAGTAAGAATCTCGCAGGCCATGTGAGCTCAATCCATGTAGTTAAATGAGATATGAGCTTATTTTGGGTTTTAAATAAATTTACCCAAAAAATCAATAATATGTTGATGTAGCATAGGTTGCCAATGAAGTAATGCCATGTGGGCCGAAAAAAGAGTCCTCAACACATGTTAATTTGATTAATTAATAAACTCGACTAATTAATCAATTAATTCACCACAAGGGATCAATACATTTTTGGCTTATCATATAGAATCTTGAGACGTTATAAAGAAATTTCTTAAGAGAAATCTCTAAACCACTAAAATACTTAAAGTGATTATGTTAATTTAGTTTACTAAATATATATTTTCCTAGTAGTTTAGCAAATTTATATTAACCATATGGCATTTTTTATTAAAGATAAAAATTAAAAACCATTTAAAGCCTTAATAAACAAAATTAAATACATCAACAAAACAAAAATTAAATAGATTTGACAATAAATATTTTTTTTAATTAAGTATTAAATTCTTTGATTCTTTCCATTAAAAAAAATAAATTGATTATTCCCTTATAAAAATTGATTCTTTCCTTATAAAAATAATAGAATAAGATGCTAACACAAGTGCATGGATAGCCAATTAGGCTCAACCCAGTAGCCTAGCCCGCTAAAGACAAAATGGGCATTGCCCAAGGGCAGGGTCATGGGCTAGGATTTTCTCTTTCGGCTCAGCCCTACCTAACCCGTTATTTAGTTAATAGCCCACTGTGCCTAGCCCATTGTGCCAATAGGCTAAATAAAAATAGCCCTGGCCAACCTGACTTGGCCCATTAACAACCCTTATATATTTGATAGAAACTTGAGTTGGAAAATTATCTCTTAACTTTTATTATTGGCAAAAACACAATTTTGGTCCCTACATTTTGGAGTTATGATCAATTTGGTCCCTACATCTGTCAATTTAGTCCCTGCTATTTTTAACTTGTAGCCAATTTGGTCCCTATCGTTAACTCACTAATGGAAAATACATACGTGGCTAATGGATTGCATAGTTGACATGTCTAATATTAAAAAATTAAATCTAATACTAACATGTTTCTATTTTATTAACCACATCAGCGCTTAGATGGCAAGAAAGCCATGTTAGCATTTAAAAAAAAAATGTTTTTGTTTACCAATTTGAGCGTCATTGCTCCAAGTCGACGTCGGAGACGTTGATTCCAATGCTTGGATCGCCTCTCGTTGGTCCAGATCATGATCTGGGTATCTTTGATTGTGTTATTTTTTATGTTGGCAGCTCGTTTTGATGGCGCTACCATATTGATGAGATCGGTGGCTAGAAGGCGAGTTCGAGGTCTCGAGATATGATCTAATGGGTTGGTTTGAACGCGGATTGACTAGATATATCTTGGGTTGTGGCTGGTTTTTCTGGTGGGGTGGGCTGGAATTTGAGTTGTTGGTTGCCGAACTTTAGGCGGTTCATTGGCAATTAGTCTGTGAGGGGGAAATGACGTTGACTTGGAGTGTCTCAAATACGTAGTTGAAGTTTGATGTTTTAGTTGTGTCTTGAGTAGCGGTGGCAAGAAGGCTTAGATTTGTGATTCACGGCAAAGAGTTTTTTAATAGAGAGACAATGGCAAAGTGTTTTTTAGTTTTTCAAGAAACTAAATTTTGACTAGGTTCTTCTAAAAAAAAATGATTAAGTTGTTGAGGATTGTGTGTTTGTTTGTAAAAAAAAGCGAATATAAAATTGAAGGGATTGATGTGGATTTTCTTGAATTTTTGGTATTGTATTGTGATTTCTTTTTGTTTTTATGTTTGGATGTCAAGAAAAAAATTTTTTTTTTTGAGAAATGGATGCCAAGAAAATAAGAAATTGATATTTCTGTTATTTAAACTATTATTATAAAGTTTTGAAATATTATGTGAATTTATTTATATATTTTTTAAATGTTGATGTGGTTTTTTGCCATCTAAGTGCTGATGTGGTTAATAAAATATAAACATGCCAGCATCAGATTTAATTTTTTTAATATTAGACATGCTAACAATGCAATCCGTTAGCTACGCATGCATTTTTATTAGTGAGTTAATGGTAGGGACCAAATTGCTACAAGTTGAAAATAGCGGAGACCTAATTCACTGCTACCAAAATATAGGAACCAAGTTGACCGTGACCCCAAAGTATAGGGACCAAAATAATGTTTCGCCTTTATTATTTAACTTTTGCATACGATAAAATTGTTGTCCTTATTTAGTTTCATGTGAGATTAAGTTGTTTTCTATAAAATTTTAGCGGAAAACAATTTTATTTCATGTCAAACTAAATATAAAAAGTTAAGAGATAGTTAAAGTATCATTTTAAATGTTTCCAAACTTTATTCAAAATCTTTATTTTTTTTTTAAAAATACTCATTTTGAATGAACGGGTTCAATAATCACAAGATAAAAGTGAACTGGCAAAGTGTGAGAATCGTTCTTTTTACTAAAAATTTAGGCTAAAGCTAATGGGTCTTGGAAATCCTCGACTGTGTGTGTATGTGTATGGAGTTCTTACTTATTTTATTAAAAGAAATTTAAGAAAATCAGGAATGAATATGGCTTTTTCATTGATATTAAATTGAAACATATCATTGGATTAAAAGAAAATAAAAGGCTAAAATACACTAATCTCTTAGCAAAAAAAAAAAAAAAAAAACCTAAAATATACTATCAATTTATTAAGCTTGCCTAATGAGGGCTTTTAGTCCCTCAAGTTTCAGGTGAACGTTATTGATCCTTTTGTTAAATATAGTTAGTTCTAATTCATCCAAATTATCATATGCATGTTCTAATTGAAGCCTAATGGTTACCAAGAAATTTTGGGTGTGTCCTAATGGTGGCAACCAAGACAAATTAAAATACTAACGGTTAACTTGTAAACTATTTTAAGTTGCAGCCCAAGCCAATTTAGTTCAAACCCTTGGTACGATGGTCACTCCACAAGTATAAGTACTTGTGGACTGTGAGAGGGTAATGGCTGAGGTTCAAGTCTCTAGGAAGGAGCTTCACACACATATACACTTAGATTAGGCTAAAGTAGAACTGTACTTGTATAAAAAAAAAATTGTGTCATTTAAGGGTCTTATCTAAGGTCTTAAAGTAGTGCTGGGTAGTTTGAAGCTTATTGGAAGAAGTTATGCCCACTTGGAAGTCTTATCTACTTAGTAGTTAGTTGGTTACACTATCCTTGTTACCAAACAAGGGGCTTCAGGTAGATACAAGAGTGGCAAGAACTCTAATATGTTGTAACAGTTTCTTGTTAGCTAGTTTGTTACTTGTAACAACATTAGCCAGTTTGACACTTGGCAAGCTCCTAAGTGGCTGCCAATTCCTAACAACATGTGTAAACACTATAACAGTCTATTTGTACTCAATTTGTTAGAGTCAATAAAATTGAAGTCTTATGTGCTTTGCTTTGGAACTTAGTATTCTTCTAGAGGTGCCTAACCACCTAATAGATGTTCCAAGCAACTCACATTACTAACCCATTCCAAAACATAATAGCCTACACAATTCCATGCACCAAACAAAGCAATGACATTGCATTTTTTAAGTGACATGGTAATGTTTTAATATTAAAAAATTTTAAAACCATTATTTACACGAAATAAAACCCACATGACCCATTCAATTGTGGAAGACCCAAACCAAACCAAACATGTTGCTAACAAGTCTTCCCCCAAATCAAAGCCTGTCACAAAGAAATCCCTAATATAAGCACACCACCTTGCCACCCTAGTGAGCTTCAGGTTTGTATCTTGCTCAGTCGTGTGCTTTTTTCACTTCTCTACGGAGTACGCCGTAGCCGAATGGACCAAAGGCGAAGGGGTTTAGGAGTCACCACCTGATTTAGGAGCGGGAACTAATTGGGGCTCTTACAACAGGTCTTATATATCAAGATTCTAGGTTCAGAGTTAAGGTAAAATGATGGAAAGGTGTTAGGCACTCAACCTCGCTCGGCCCATAAGCTGGCATCCACTCATTGTGTTCCACGTCCTGATTCTATTAAGGAATATACATACACATATTAGTTCTATTGGATTGAGTTTTGGTTTCCATCAAAACTAGCTTGGTATTTATGTATTTCCATGATGTCTTATTTCTCTTGTCAAGTGTCATACCCATTTTGTTATCCTTGCCAAATGTTGAATAATGTTGTTTGAGGCTTTTATGCATAGATGACACTTATGCCTTTGTGCTGACAGCTTGACTCTGTGTTTAAAATCTTGTTTTGACAGGAAAGTTTTAATTTTTTATTATTAGAGTCTACTTTTTTGGATAGAAAGCTTCTAGCTTTGCATGAAAGTATGCATTCTTGATTGATTTTGGGCATGAGATATCAAACTTTACCTAAAACCTTACTCATTCATTAAAAATGACATCTTGAGGTTAAAGCTTTAATCTTTTGGACATGGGATAATAAAAATGAAACCTTTGATTAAAAAGCTTCCTTATTTGAATGAAAGCTTCCATTTTTAATGTTAAACTTGCACCCTTTGCTTTGTTCATCTCCTTTGTCCATGAAAGGTTGCACCTTAGTTTTAAGTTTGATCCTTTGGTACTTAAATCTATGTTTCCATGTTAAAGTTTGAACCGTGGGAACGGAGGATGGCATTTTTACCTTTTGGTTTTTATCTTTGCAAGTCACAGGATAATGTCACATGTTAATCTTTGTATGAAGATGCTTATTTTTAACTTGGAAAGTTTAATCTTTGGGTCAAAGTCTTTACCTTTGGCCTAAAGATTGCATTTTTGTGTGAAAGATGAAATATTTTGACTCAAATGTTAAAACTTTACCTTAAACTTCCTTCCTTTGCATTTAGTTTATGTTTAAGGTTTCTTTTTTCTTTTCTTTTTTTTTAATAATGCTTACATTGCATATGTTAGTTTATTCCTTTTGCATTAAGGTCATACCTTTTTACATGCTTGCATTTCCTTCTGCTTAGTCATCCTACAATGTTCTTCCTTTTTAAGGTTTAAAACTTTCTTGGAATCTTTATGATGCTAGCATGTCAAGGGGCGGTGTTACCTTAAGGCTAGGGGGTTCAAATGAACCACTTGACATGGCCAATGTTTTTTTTAATATATGTATAATTTTTAATAAAATTTTTTAAGTCCTTAAAATAAAATTTTGAACCCTTTGACCCTAAATCAAACCTAGCTGATATAAATTTGAATATGATCATATTAATACTACTTTTACAATATTTTCATAATAATTTAACAATAAAAGTTAAGTGGCAAGTTGTAATTGGTTTTTATCAGGACCTACAACTAACATCACTTTTTTCCTACCTTTAAAAACTTGCCTCCTAGGTTTTTTTGTGAAAGTATTGTGTCAATAGCACTACTCTTAAATATTTATTTTACAAGAAAGCAAAAAAAAAAGTATTTCAAATTTTTGCTCATTCATTAAAAAAACAAAAACTTTTTTTTCTAGGACATTGGCTTACTTTTCCATTGACTGCAGAATAAAGTTGTTTTTCCCTACACTTTTCTTCTTAATCAACAAAAAGTACACCATTATTACAACCAACAGATCAATATCTATATCTGTGACTCTTTCATCATTCTCTATATCTTTCTTTTTCTCTTTTATGTTTTCTTAGTTTCTCTCTCTATTTGATCAAGTAGTTTGATAAATATTCTATAGATTTCCAAATCCAATAAGTTTTTTAGTGTTTGCCCTAATTGCAAGAGACTAACCATGTGTATGGTTAAGAAGTTATACACTTCAAAAATAAAAAAAAATTATATCAGTTACTTTTTTTTTCTTAGTTTCACATATAAGTCCAATTCCAAGAAATTGAATGCGTGTATGATTAGTTATTTAATTATATTTGTTTTATGCATTTGATGGTTATTGTCTTACGATATTTATACTAAATTCTATTTAGAATACTATTTTAGATTATTGTATAATGTAAATGATATGGATTTTGTACATATAAAATAATAATTATATTATTTTTTGACTTAAAAAAATAATTATTTTATTTTTTGACTGCCCCTTATGACAAATTCCTAGCTCTACCGCTACTGACCCCCCTACAAATAAACTCTGGAGCCGTCACTGAATATGTTCATGGCTTTAAATTTTTTCATAACTGGGCTACCACCAATAAAAAAATAAATTTAAAAGCTTTTTCCAAATGTAAAAGTAAAACCAATGGGATTTTTTAAATCCTTTCCTTTTTAGGGGACTTTTTAAAAGTATAAAACTCATGGTATTTTTAAATATTTTCCCTTTTAGGGAAATTCTCAAAAATACAAAGCTCGTTGGATTTTTAATCCTTTCCCTTTTAGGGAACTTTTTAAAAGTATAAAACCAATTGGGGTTTTTAATCTTTTTCTTTTCAGGGATTCTTTCCAAATTGAAACTCATAGGACTTTTATTCTCTCTATTCTAGGGAATATTTCAAAAATATAAATCCTATGGGATTTTAACCACTTCCTTTCTAAGAGGCTTTTTAAAATTAACAAATCAGGAGATTTTAATTAAACCCCTTTTAAGGAATTTTCTAAATAAAAAATCTTGAGAATTTTATTTTGGGTATTTAAATACTGATGCTTGGTCCATAGCATAGATTCACTAAGTACATCGGTCCCTAAGGCCAAACATAAACCCCCTTGTTTAAAACTAATTTTACTTTGTTATTTTTGACATGAGAATAAATTGGAGATTTAAATTGTTTAATTTAGGGTTAATTGCAATAAACCCACCTGTGATTTAGCCCAAAATCTCTTTGCCTACCCTTGGTTTAAAAAATATCACTTTACCCACTTGAGGTTCGCCTTATCAATGCTTCGTAACCCACCTCTTTAAAAAACATGGGTAAATATGTATTTTTGTCCGCCTTTTATGTCTCTCTTCCCAAAACATAGAAAAACTATAAAAACAAGAGAAAATAAGATCTAAAAATAAGATTTTATAAAATTTAAAAACATGCAACCAAAACAATCATCCAACCAAAATTAAGAACATTCAATGAAGCTTGTTAACCACATTTTCTTCTCGCATAGTAAAAATCGTCCAACCAAATTATATTTCTTTGCTTTGTATAGGAAGTGGTGGTGCAAAGGTTCCAAAGGTTGTGTGGAACAAAACCCAACACAATTTTGAGACCGGAGACAAGAAAGCGTACATAGAGTAAGTATTGAGAGATGATGGGAAAGTGATGGACATAGTCCACGCCTTCGTACCATCTTACAAGAGAGGCTTAGGCTTGGCTTCCCACCTTTGCAGTGCTGCCTTCAACCATGCCAAATCTCATTTCTACTTTGTCATGCCCACCTGTACTTATGTCTCTGTGAGTCCTACCTGTAGGCACAAGGGAGGAGTCGCAACCTAGTTTTTACGGTAGTCTGGGAATCATATATATAGCGTCCCTTCGAGAAAGGACCTTTCGATCTTACTGCCAGAGATATGAGTTCGAAATTTAAGTACCCTCTTAGGAAGGTGTTAGGCACCCAAGATCGCCCAACCATAAGGTTGGCCTCCCGTCATTGTGTCTTATACCTCAACTTTACTATAAACTAGTTCAACACTTATATCCTAAACTCACACACACACACACTAACATGCAACTAGCATACAATATGACATCTTTTATCCCAAACAAATATGCTTATCTATCCATTAAACCCAAGAGAGCCAAACATACAAAAGAAACCCTAGCATTCATCTAGCATATGAAAACCCTATCTAAAACAAGGCAACAAGCATATCATCAAACATAACACATATCATAAACCAGTCATTAACACATTAGAAACCCTAATCATATATTTAAGTATATTTCATCATATCATCAAAACAAAACATAAATGCATGGACATCTCTAATGCATGACTTACCCTTTACTTAACTCTCAGCAACACAGCACCTATAGCATTGACGAATGGCATGACATCAAAACAAGAAACAAGCATTAAAACCCTAATCTAAACATGTGATAGCAAACAAGCATGTGAAAGAAGTAAACAAGAACCTACAGAGCCTAGAACATATAAAAAATGGCTCAACAAAACAAGCATGTGAAGGCAGAGACAAAACAAACAAACAAAAATTTAGGGTTTTTGGGCAATGGCATCACGCACGGTAACAAACCTACGTACACATAATCAAGTCTGTGTGCACATAATCAAGCCTGCATGTGTAGGCAAGATTACGCTTACGCAAGTCCTTACTCAAAAAACCTAAAAACACAAAAACAGAGCAAAACTTTAAAATGAAAATCTAACAACCTAACGCGCACAAAAAAATAAAAAGAATTAAGAAACTAACTTAAACAGGCATACACCGATATAAACTATGCAAGAAAAAAAAATAAAACGTAGAAATAAAAATAGAAAAGAAAAAGAAATAAAGAGAAAGGGTTAGACCCAATACCTCAATCAAAAGCTTTCCAATGTTGATTTTGACCGTTCCCCTCAATCAAGTCTATTCACAAACCAATAAAAAAATGATAAGTAACGTTAAACTAAAAGAATTGGGGCCAGAAGAGATCCCAATCAAATAAAACTGAGTTGAGGGTGTTTTTTGGAAAACTCCCTTTTGATTCACTATTTTCTAATGAATCTTAGGTTTTCCTTGTGGAATTTCTGTGTGTTTTAAAAATGTACCATGTAAGACTTTTTTATAGTTGAAAAAATGGGGTTTGGAATGGCTCCTAGACGATGTGGGATTCATTCTAAACCTCATACATTATTGCAGAAAACTTGTCTTTCTTATGCTTCTAAAACCCTAACTGCGTACGTAGGAATATGCCTGCGTATGAATGCTTTGGCGCGCGTACGCAAGCCGAAGGCCATTTTGGTCATTTTATTTTCAAAAATAGATTTTTACTCATTTAAAATGTTATATTTTCCATTTTAACACTCTTCAAGTCAATTTGTCATCTAATTGGGTTATAAACTGGCATTGGGCCTTAGAGTTCGAGCATCATTAGGGAACGAGGGCTTGAGTACATAATGCGGTGTTTACACCACTCTGACCCTTATCAATACCCTTTTTGTTGCTGACATGCATCTTGGCCTCTATGACGATGCTATCATTTTTTATCATGCAGGGAAGGTAATCTGGTTTTGTTGCATTAACAAGCAATGTTTGACCTCTTACAAGGAATTATAATCAAAGGTTTTAACGTTATTAGTGTATTTACTCCTTTTGTAAGACCACTAGATTTCTTTATTACTAATTAGTAATAATGATTCCTCGGTCTAGCTCCACTTATGGGGATCAACATGGAAATTCCACTCTTACGTGATAGAGTTATATAATATATCGTAACTTTATCATCATTAGCTTCTCTGTGTGATTGTGATTGAGTTTTTCTTTTTCAATGCTTGGTTTCAATTTAATTGTTTCATTGGTTTTAATTGCAATTGATTTGTTGGGTTTCACTGGGTTTCTCTTTTTTTTGGGATTATTCTAGTAATGAATATATCTTGGGGAAATAAAGTACTCATTTTATTCATTAAAAAGTAGCACATATTTTGGATTTTTTTAATAAAAATTTGTGGGTCTGTTTATCCAAAAGATTCTGATAACTCTTACTAGTTCTTTAGTGATTGAAATACTAATGTTTCAGTTCTAATTCATGGTACAAACCCATGCAAATCCACAAAAACCCTAAACTGAGTAAAGAACAAAGTTGTTTATCATTTTAGGTTCATCATTTTCATTTACTACAATTTGGAAGTGATTCATTGGTAGCATTGTATTTCACAAAGTAAAGATATATCCTTTGGTTTTGTTGGACCATGAGCTATGTCATTCCATCTCAAAACTAATTGGTGATTAGGAAGACACATTCAAATCTTTTATGGCCTTCGCTATCACCTCACACGAGCCTGTTTTTAGAGTGGTTGTAGGGAGTCAAATTGTGGTCCCTCCAACAATCCATGATCATGACTCTGATACTATTTGTAAGCTCAAATAGTGTGAAACACTATAGCCAATTTAGACCCCCAATTTTAAACTTACGGCTAGATTACTTTTATTCTAACTTATCTAAGTGTGGAACAAAAGTAAATAATACATAATAAATGAAACTACTCTCTAAGCCATAACCACAAGCAAACAATAACAAATATAAAGCTTAAAGAGTAAAAGAAGAGAGATGCAAATACAAGATAATACTGAGATATGTTATTGAAGAGAAAATAGAAGAATTTGGCGAAAAACCTCTCCACGACCCTCTAAGTCAAAATCGATCCACTAGTGAGTAAGTTAGAGTACAAGGATACCAAAAAAACACTCCAAGCCTAATCTACCCAAAGTACTTGAGCTCTCCAAGTTCCAGATTCCAGCAAACTTCTTGGAATCTTGTTTTCATTAGTTATCCAGATTCCGTAATATGGCCCGATTGCATTTGCCAAGCCTTATCGGCTTCTTTTAGCAAATCTCTAATGCTTTTCAAGCTCCAAATCACTCTCAACACTTTGAATAGGTGTGAGTTGTGTTTGGATACAAATCTCCTCTCAAGATATATCAATAGGAGAGGAAAGGAGAAGAGATTATTAAGGAATTCTCACTTAAGGATGAGTAACTCTCTCTAGGATGATGGGTGTGGTAGAAATATTTCTAGGGTTTTCCTCTGAATAGCCTCCTTACATTTTGTGGGTAATGAGGGTATATATAATATAAGTGAAGGATATAAGAGTCATACTTAAAATCATCTAGGTAGAGAGTTTCGCGGGTCACTCACGACTTGGCCTGAGTCGCGAAATGCAGCCTAACACTTGACTCTTTAGTTTCTAGCATGTGCTTCTCATGTGACTTTCGCGAGTTAGACCACTAGCGAGACAAGTCACGAGATCAACTTCTTGAGCAATCTTTACCAACTTAATACTAAACCCATTACAAATAAATCCCACAAAATACAAGAAAAAAAATTAATGAAATTACAACATTTTTTGTCATGGAATAAAACCAACACAAATGTTATGTAAAAAACCATAACTTAACAGGTTTGATGATTTTTATTATGCTAATGATGAGAAGAGATTGGAGTTAACAAAGTTGATTGAATGTTCTTAATTTTGGTTGGGTGATTGTTTTGGTTGTATGTTTTTAAATTTTACAAAACCTAACTTTTTTGATCTTCTTTTCTCATATTTAAAAAAAAAAAAAGTTTTTCTATGTTTTGGAATGAGAGAGACATATAAGGGGAGCGAAAATGCATATTTGCCCCTATTTTTAACAGAGATGAGTTATGGAGCCTTAACGGGGCAAGCCTCAGGTGAGTAAAGTGACATTTTTTAAACTACGGGTAGGTAAAGTGATTTCAAGCCAAACCACATGTAGGTTTACTACAATTACCCATTTAATTTAAAAGCATGAGATATATTCTTTTGTACCCTCTTTTTACATCACTCATGCATTTTCATATGTCATGCTTTTACATGTCATCAGAATAGATTACATGTCATTTATTCTTTACATGTCATTCTAGGATAGATCACATATCATTCTTATATGTCATCCTAGGATAAACTTTACCTTTGTTTCATTGCACATGTGTATGCATTTCATTCATTCTCTTTAAAACTAAATGCCAAATATCTTAGTTATTTTTTAGATGGTGGTTTTTAAGGTTAAATTCAAAATAAAGTACTATTCCTTGGGATATGGGTCGTAGGGTGCCTAACACATTTCTCACATGTAACCAAATTTTCAAATCTCTAGTTTCTAGTTTGAAACGTTCTTTTATTTTCTAATTTAGCATAAGAGCCCTAGGGTTTTATTAATTGAATTTAGGAAATAAAATCGATTAGACATAGGTGACCAATCACTCTTTAGAATCTCAACTGTTGGTAGTGACTCCTCAAAAATCAATATAGGCATAAATATTCATTTACACGCACTTAGCAAATTATTATACATGTTGATCATCAGTGTTGTCAACACACGTCTCCAAAGCAAGGTGTTGAGGCACAAATTTTTGGGCCCTAATTTCTTTAGCCCACTCACAAAATACCCACACAAGCCCAAGAATTATTTTGAAGCTCACATAAATATCTTCCACATATTACTTAAATATTATCCATGTTATTGGGCTCTTACAAATATTACCCACTATATTTCACATATTATCAAATTTGGGTTTTCACAAAAAATGCCCATCACCTTGCTACCAGCGTTGGGCCACAAAATTATACTTCCCCCAGAAAAAGCCCAAAATCATTTAACTTGTGGGCAAGACCCAAAAGACCCAACAAAACCCTTTTCTAAGCCTGTTGCTACACGACACCTTTCTAAGCCCGTTGCTACACAGCATTATTCTAAGCCCGTTGTTACACGGCATCTTTTCTAAGCCCGTTGCTATACGGCACCATTCTAAACTCGTTGCTACATGGTATCTTTTCTAAGCCCGTTGCTACGCGGCACCATTCTAAGCCCGTCGCTACGTGGCACCATTCTAAACCTGTCGCTACGCGGCACTATTCTAAGTCCGTCACTACACGGCATCATTCTAAGTCCGTCGCTACACGGCACATTTTCTAAACCCGTTGCTACACGGCACCTTACTAAGCTCGTTGCTACACGGCACCTTTCTAAGCTCATTGCTACACAACACCTTTCAAAGTCCGTTGCTACACGGCGATATTTGTTTACAAAAATCTCAAACTATTTACAAAGCCCAAATACTAATTTAACACTATTTTACAAAGTCCAAATACTAATTTGGCAAACTATTTTCTAAAGCCCAATATCATTTTGACATTATTTCATAAAGCCCAATATGATTTTGGCACTATTTTACAAAGCCCAAATACTAATTTGGCAAACTATTTTCTAAAACCCAATATTAAATTGACACTATTTTACAAAGCCTAAATACTAATTTGGCAAACTATCTTACAAAGCGTAAATACTAATTTAGCAACTATCTTCTAAAGCCCAATATCATTTTGGCACTATTTCATAAAGCCCAATATGATTTTGGCACTATTTTACAAAGCCCAAATACTAATTTGGCAAAATATTTTACAAAGCCCAAATACTAATTTGACAAGCTATTTTCTAAAGCCCAATACTAATTTGGCAACTATTTTCTAAAGCTCAATACTAATTTGACAACTATTTTTTAAAGCCCAATATCATTTTGGCACTATTTCATGAACCTCAATATTATCTTGGCAAAAACCCAAATATTATTTTGGCACATATTTACAAAATTTAAATACCATCTTAACAATTATTTCACATATACCAAATCTCTTACTCATGGGAAATATTAGTATTCATCCTACAAGGAATGCTTCTCTTGCAAAGTTTATAAAAGCCCATGAATATCATCCATAGCAAAATTCCTCATTTTGTAGGAAAAATTAAGCCCAAATATAAAGCCCAGCTGGGGCCAGCCCAGGCCACACTCAAGTCCGAGTAGCTGGAGCTCACGTGAGCCAACCAGCCAAAACTCAGCACAAATTCAGCAGCTGGAGCCCACTCCCATCAGGTTCCAGCTTGTCCAATCAAGTCAGCATAGTACACATGTCCATCAGGGGTCAAACCTCACCTCTACAAGCTGAAACATCATCATTTATTGTGTGACATAAAGCTGAAACAAACTTGACATAAGCCTAAAAATACTTGACCAGAAGCTGAAAGCACTTCAGCCAGCCAGCCATCTCCTCTTTCTTCTCCAACCCATTCAGTCAAACATCAGAGGTAGCCATTAAAGCTCTTGAAGCAAGCTGAAATCAACTCATTTTCATGCTAAAAAATATGTATTTTCTGGTTCATGAACCAAGCACATGAACCCATTATGGGAAAACTTAGGGAAATGTGACTTGGATGGCACCAAGGGGATCCCAGCAGAGCTCCCAACGAAGGCTCCAAGGTTGACACCTGACTTGGGGTGATGTAATTTGCCTTTGGGAGCTCTGAACCTAGTAAGCAGCACATCTAAGGTCATTAGCTTAATGCATGCTCAAACCCCCATCAGCCAAGACCAAACAACATTAATGCTAGGTCAGAATCTCAGCTGATATTACCCCAAAACAGCAAAAGTCTTCCAAAAGATTAAGCTTACCATTTTTAGCTAACATTCTAAGAATGAATCCCTAAGGATTTTCTAAAGATTGGGGAAGATTTAGCAAAGGTTATTTGCCAATTGCCTCCTAAATCTCGACCATAAATAGAACCCTCCATTAATACCTCAAGAGGGGGAACAAGGAAGACACCAAGAAACACACTCACAAAGGAAAACTCTCAAAAACCTTTCTGTATCAGCTTTTCAATATCCCAGCAAAGTCCTAAGTCACAAAACTCTCATTCTTAAACATGAAAAATGAGTTCCCCCACTCCTAGCTTAAAAACACCTCTCATACCTTAAGTTAGAAAAGCATACAGCTCCTCCCCAGTAAAAAGTTCCAACAGCCTTCTATACACTCCCACTCACTACCCATAAATGCCTCTCTTTACTCATTATATATACTACACCCAAGAGCATGCTTTAGCACCATGATGATCTTGCTGCACTAGCGAGGATCTCTCTCTCTCCCTTCATCTCACACTAAGTCTTCTCTATTGTTTGTTACCATGGAACCCATGATATTTACTTACTCTTTTACTATTGATGGTTATGATGTAACTGTTACAATAGAATTTTTTCCTCATATTTACGTATTAGAAGATTCTTCTTCAAAACTAACGGATGCTGAGTCCTAAAATATGGATGTTTTCCTCAATCTTTGAAAAACTTTATTGCTGAGTTATTTTTCTGCAGAACTATTTTTACGGCTGGGTTATTTCCTGCATAAATATTTTCACGGTTGGGTTACTCTTTTCTGCAGAAGTACTTTACAGCTAGGTTATTCTTTCCATAGAAGTATTTTACAGCTGGGCTACTCTCTTCTGCAGGAGTATTTTACAGCTGAGTTACCATTTTTTCTCTGAAAATATTTTACGGCTGGGTTATTTTCTGTAGAAGCACTTTACCGTTAGGTTATTTTCTGTAGAAACACTATACTGCTGGGCTATTTCTTACAGTAGGCTTTTAAACCATGCTGACATGTTTGCTGTAGGGATTGTTTAAGGGCCGTTCTTGTAAGTCTCAATCTAGGCCCAGGGTATAAAAATATGGTGGATTATTTGGATCTTCGTCGATAGCCTTTGGGCCATGTATCAAGCCCATCTTCGAGTTTCGGTTTAGGCCCCCGACCCAATATAAATCTCATTTGTCGGAAAGAAAACTTTTTCGCCCCCGACACAAGGTTTCCAAGCCAATGGAACCGAACGTCATGAACACAATGAGAATCCGGTTACGACACTATTCTTAATTTGGTTCTTAAGTTTTCACAGCTATGATTTTGGTCCATGCTATTATCTTTGTCTCAAAAACACTATTTTTAAACTAGCAATGCAATTTATTAGTTACTTAGGTGTTTTCAGTATGTGAAATTTTTGTGGGGACCAAAATGAAAGCTGTGAAAATTTATAGATCAAATTGAAAATATGACCAAAATATAGGGACTAATTTTTTTGTTTACTCTTTGAAAATGTTGGGCCTTCGAGCCCAGTAATTTTTTAAAAAATTACTTTTCATAAAGACTTTTGGGTTTTCGAGTTGTAATTTGGAAAAGAATTTGTCATTATTTGAAAAAGAAATTTTGGGGATTTGAAACTTAATTTATTATTTGGAAAAGGTTCTTAGGCTCGTGATCCCAACGATGTATTTTTGTAAAAAAAATTTAGGTACTTAGAGCATTAGCATCGGTGGGTGTAAACCCCCAAAGTGCTACTCCACACCCCCAAACACCAAAATCCTACCTATATTCGGGTTCTTATTCTTAAATTATTATTTTTAGAACTTTGCTACTTCTTAAACTTATTGTAGCTCAATTGTAAACTTAAAATTGTTTATTTTATTCAACTCTCTATCCTCTCTCTTCTTTTAATGGTAATTTTATTCTCTCTCTCTCTCTCTTTCTCTCTCTCTCTCCAATCACTCCCTGTCACTTCTCTCTCTCAAACCTTACCATAGGAATGGGTCATTTTGCGTAGAGATCAGAATGGGTTGTGGTGTTGAGATTAGTTGGAGGCATCGAGATTTACATGTAGTGGTGGCATGGTTATGGTGGAGATCAGCATGGTGGAGATTGAAGCCAATCCTAAAGATCATTGGTTTTTCTAGTTGTAAGAGTTGTGATTGTGAATGGTGGGTTTCTTCTGGTTTTGGTATAAGTTTGGTATCCTTGGTGGTGATGGTGGTAGGTTATGGGTTTGAGGCGATGATGGGTTGTAAGGGTGGTGGTTTTTGATGTGGTGATTTTTTTATATAAAAAGTAGGAGTTGTGGTGGTGTCTGGTGGGTTATAATAATAGAGTTGTGGTGGTGGCTGGTTTTTTGTTTTTTTTCGGTGGTGGTTAGTTGTTAGGAACCTAGAGGTTTCTAATGAGGATGGGTATGAATTGTAGGGAGATTGATGAGAATTATAGAGAAATTGACTTAATTCGAGATAATCACCCTTCATAGAGAAATAGAAAGATTGAGAGAGAGAGAGAGAGAGAGAGAGAGAGAGAGAGATGCACTAACACACTAAGAAATTTGTTTATTCTTCAATTAATCTCTAATATCGAATTACAATCATGTATGTATAGGAGATTAGTTCTAATGTCATTGGCTCATATGGCTCAAGATAATTGGCTACTTAATTTAACATGTGCTCTATCAATTAAGTCATGTTAAATGAGCTACATGTGCTCAAATCCTAACTAATTCGTCCTAATTCTAATCTCAACCAATTAGCCAACTACCTAACTAAAGGGATTACCATAGTTATTTCATATTTCTAACATTTCTCTCCCCTTGAAAACAACTTGTTCACAAGGTGTTGTTGTGAGATGACACCTTCATTAAAGGAGATCTTCCAATGGACTAATACCTTAGTGACATTTTGATCACCATATTTATGCATTTCTCTTTGACAAGCAGTCTCATGCACATGAAGGTTTCTTCTTAGTAGATTTTCAAATTTTGTTCTTATTCTTGAGCCTTCAATGGTTCTTCAATCTTCAAGGTCTCATTGGTTCTTTGAACCTTAGAATGTTCTTATATCCTCAAGACCTTATTTGATTCTAGAATTATTAAAAATGTTGGCGCTTGCATCTTGGATTCTTGGATCATCGACACTTGGATTGCCAATTCTTGAATCATAGACTCTTGAATGAAAGCCTCCATTAGTGCATCAAGAATTGATTCTAAGAAGATCATCATCACCTTGCTCGTTGGTTCTTTGGACTGAACTTCAAGGGCAATGTGTACATGGATATTATCATCCACTTTGACACAAAAATCAATGTCCCAACTTGCAACAACAACAGTAGATTCTTGGAACTTAATTTGTTTTTTGAGTTCCATTGAATAAAGAGATTGCAATTCCTCTTCTGTCATATTCTCAAGATCCTCTTGCAATCTTAAGAGCTCTTCTTTCATGGCCTTTTTAGATTCAGCCAAGGCCTTGACTTTCTTTGAAACATCCTTGACATCCTCTAAAATTTTGTTCATCATTTGTTGTAGCTCATCTAGCCATACCCCTTTCGCCCTCTCAAGTCGAGTCTTTATTATTTTTAGCAATGATCGGTTTGCTACTTCTGCTTGGCCGTTCGCTTGTGGGTGGGAGGGTGAGGAATGGTGATTCTTGATTCCAAATTGCTTGCAAAAGTCTCTAAAAGGTGCGCTGCCAAACTGTTATTATTCCAAGGCATAGGTGAGATCCAAGTTCATTGCTACAATTTCTTATTGAATACTTAACTTCCAATGACGGTTACACAAAAAAGTATAACTCCTATGGCTGTTGTGGAAGTTATCCTTGAACCCTCTGACCTTCTAAAATACAAGGGAAGTTACAAATCAAATAACCGTTTATGGGGCGCACTATATAAACACCCATTCATACAAGATAAATGTAGGTTTTTATAATTCCAAAAAGGTTGGAATTCCAGAGTTGAGGAGAGAAACTAATTTTGGCATCGGAGGGTTGGCCAGTCCACCCTGGTCACCATTGATCTTTTGTTCTTTCTTTTTTAGGCCTTTAAAACAGTGGCTAATCTTTGAAGTCCGAAGCATCTAGCTTACTGATTTTCTTCGCATTATTAAATATAATTACATTTTAGGTTTTATTAATAAATTATATCCCAAAACTTTATTATACATGTAACCATTTCATAAAATATTCGTAGTAATACAAAGTCATAGATATTGATTGCCACTTTGAAGATTACTATATCTTAATCTTTGAGTACTTGGTTTAATCCTTCAAGTTATTCATCATATATTTATGAAATCAATATATACTTTAGTAATTTCTTACTAAAGTGGTTAGGCCTAACATTCTAAATAATCAAATCCATTAAACTTATCTCAAGGAAACTCTTAAAGCATATCAACTAGAAGTTTTCATTTCCATGATCAAGACAAATTATCTTAGTTGATATGTTATATTATTCGCAGATGAAATGCCTAATTTTATTACAGACTACGAACTAAAATTCTGAGTTTACAAAGAATTTGTGATTTATATTTTTTGTGACTAAATTATATAAATCACATACTATGCATCTCATGGACTATATAATAATGTCCAAATATTCATATTACTATTATTTTAGATAATAATAAAATAATTTTATTAATCACAACATAATATTATACATAATGTTATACATAGCATCTTATAGTAAGATTTAAAGGATACATATCTTAATAAACGAACGAAAATAATACTTTTAGAATATTATTTCATTCCCTTATTTGGGAGATTTAATGAAGAGAATGGAAAATTCATTTCCTTATTTGGAAGTTTAAGTAGGAGGGAATGAAATGGGTAGAAGGGAACACTCATTCCTCTCTATTCTCTTAAAATCTCAAATTTTTTCATTCCTCTCGAAATTGGGAGGAATAGGAGGGAATGAAATTAGATTTAATGATTTTCTTTTAGTAAAACTCCCAAAATACCTCTATATATTAAACCATTTATTTCAAAATAGGGGTCTAATAGTAATATTGCCATAAAATGATTCAATTTGATTTCGTCTATGTTACTCTCAAACAAGATTACTTACATTTTATTTATTTTCATTCAATTCTATTCCTTAATATTAAAACATCCAATCAAGGTTACTTGTTTCTTGACATTAACTGCTAGCATGCAGTTTTGGTGATTGTATCTCCTTATCTCATTCCCCATTCCCCTATATGTGTGTGTTATCAAATAAAAAAAAAATTACTTAATTCCATTCCATTCTTTTCATTTTCTTAAATACATTTTATTCCATTCCTTTTTATCATTTAATGATTATTTCATGACTTTCCCTTATAATCTCCAAAACGTAGCCTAATGAAATAATTATATTTTAGTCCCACATGTTCATCTTCTCACACGTTGATAATTTTACCCTAAAACGTTTTCGAATTTACATTGTGATCCAACTTGACCCGCTTCTTTCAACAATTACACATTGCGCCGGACAACCTAAAAAGCTTCTACAATTATATTTTAACCAATCATTCTCTGGCTGTCAAAAATAAAAATTGGAAAAAGAGTTTAGTTGTAAGGGCATAAGTAACAGCTCTGCTTCACTGCCGGTGAGGGTAAACGCATATGATATTGGTATTGATATTGATATTGATATCTACTAGCTACCTGTGGCAACTGGCAAAGGCAACCGCCGCCGAAGTGTGCTTCCAAAAAAAAGTCGGCAATGGCTTCTCCCTCTTCTCAGTACCAAATCAAAATCATGGCGGAGTATGCCAAGTCGGACCGGTCGTCTTGCAAGAAGTGCGCGAAACAAATCGCCAAGAAGTCTCTCAGAGTGGGAATGGTGAGCCGAGACGCGCGAGGCTTCGACATCACCAAATGGCACCATTTGGATTGTTTCTCACTTGGCTCAGCCCAACGCTCACCCTCACCCTCTCTTTCGCTCCACTCCATTAAGGGCCTCGATTCACTGCAGACTAGTGATCAGGAAGCGCTCAAGGAACTGCTGGATAAGTCTGTAGAAGATGGAAAGGTGTAACAGAACACACACACACACACAAAATAAATAAATATAAATGTTCGTCACCATTCTACTTAATACCAAATACTTTTTTTTTTTTTTTTTCCATTAACAGGTTCGCAAAAGAGACGAGGATGAAGTAGAAGAATCCGGGAATTCGAAAAAAGCCAAGGTAGCCAAATCTGTTTCATTCTCTCAACTGGTTTTATGATAATAATATACTTTACTAATTAATAGGTTCTATAAGAAATTGAGCGTTTCAGGATTGTGCAGCAATCCTTTCAAGTATTGATTACTGGTATGGGACATGGGTAAAGATACAATACATATATTTTTTTTTAAGGAATTTATGTTTTTTTTTTTTTTTTTTAGAATTTTTAAAACTTGACTTCTAATAGTTGGACCAAGGAACTTTAAACAACTATTCTAGTGTGCAGTTTTCATAATTATTGAAGTGATTTAGGTTCCGAACATTAGAATATGCCCAAGCCCGATGATCTTAGAATCAATATGTTTTGATGTTTCTCAACATTATTTAGTTTCATAAGAATATGATCATGCTATCAATGTGTATTCAAGTTGAAAGTGTGGATTCAAATGAGTTCACCTGTGCATTTATCTGTCTTGTTGTAATCCATGCACAACAATGCATTATATATACATCTCATGAGTACATTAATAACAATTTTGACATGGATCTTGATGTTCTATGGAATAAGTTTAGTGCACCATTTACAATTCTCCTACAGCCATTCCATATTTTCTTCTGGTGGGTGTGGGTATGATTCTACCCGTGCAAGCTGTCGCTTGCTGGGTCATATGTATTGCACTTAATTCCTGGCGAATGTGACCACATGTAAAAAGCATTTAATCACATAGGTTGTTGCTCTAACTGGATTATTGACAATTATGGATCATTTCTTTTAGTACAGTTCATCTTGTACACTGTTTCTCTACCTTTTTAATTACCTTTTAATTGTTCAATTGTAATTAAGTTTGTTGATCTTTACTTTTCACACAATTGCTTGTAGTTATCAACATCTCATGGGGAACCCAACCTAGAAATAGCCTTCTCTCTTTCTGACATCAAGGACAAGTACAAAGTATGATTCATTCCCATTGTTGCTTTTCTCTGTCCAACAAATTCAATGGTTTTTGCACATCTATTGTTGGTCATAGTAGATATTGACTGTAATACTGATCTATATTTGAAAACTATGTAGCATCATACTAATTGCCTTTTTCTTGCATACTTTTGCTGTGTTCTGCCAAGTTTTCTTGTGTTGAAAATTTTTCCTGACTCAGGATGCTACGCTTCAACCTAAATGGAAGGCGTTCAAGACAATAATATTTCTTGAACAGGTGAGAATATAGTATTATATATAAGTTTTATTAGGTTGCTTGTTTAGTCTTGGATACAGAACATGCGGTATAATATTATTATTAAATATATTTTTATTTATGATTAAAAATCTGCACTAAGTTACTCCAATCTGCTGTTTTCTCATTAGAGGAAACTTTTCTCCAATGAACAAATATGACGCCAAAATTGTATTTTTTACTTTTCAAAATTCTATTGGACATATTCAGCCTAAACCCTAAAGATTGCCCAAACAACACTGGTTCCTGCATTTTTTACTGTTTACTGACATGTATTTATTTTACAGCTGTTATTGGCAATTTGATTGCTTATCAAAAGGAAAAAATTACTTTGTTTCACATGCTTACAAGTCTTAAGTTGCACTTGTGAACTTGTGCCCACTAATATATTTGGTCTAAAATAACAATATTCAGCAGAAAAAGCTTTAAGTTTTTATTCTTCACATTCCTAGGTTGTCCACTCTCTCCACGGTTTCTCTGATGGATTTCCTAGATACTCTACTTTTGTGCCATTAATTATACGGCTGGTTTCGTTGTATTTTATTTTCTAGTCATGTTTTGCTTTGCTGCTTTTCTTTGATTTGTACACTCCCTGTTACACTTTTTGTTTTTTTAATAAATTACAATTACCTATAAAAAAAGTTTTTATTCTTCACAAGGTCTATATGATTCACTTTTTGTAGGATGATGGTCTTCACAATTCAAATAAAATTGCAGCATTTGATTTTGATGGATGCCTGGTAAAAACATCTGTAAAGAGGTATGGCTTTATCTTATGTTTGAGCAATTTAAATTTTGAAAAAAAATCATTTATTATGATTTTTTATATAAATTTATTTCTGTGTTAGTACTTATTAGGAAAAGATTTCTTTTACATTTAAAGTTCTGTTTGTTTTGATGGAAAACCTTATGTAAAAATAGTTTTCTGTGTGTTTTTGGTATTTGGTTACATAAAAACAAATAGGTCAATGGAAAAATCTATTAAAAATAAGGCTTATTTTTTAGAGGTTTTTTTCGCTAATTTTTTTTTAGAAAACAATCTCTCTCTCTCTCTCTCTCCCACACACACACACACATCTCTTGTTGTCTCTCTCTGTCTTTGTTTGTAAGGCATCTTGAGATGGTATCTAATGAGGTTTCCAATCCAATTATCATTGTGTTCCATTTTCGCAAAGCTCTTCAATACCTTGTGTAGTAACAGGCTCAACAACTAAATCAACAAGGTTATTAGGCCAGTCTAGATGGTTTCTACAACTACCGAGGAAGTGACATCCCATAGGGCTATTGCGTTAAAAAACTATTTCAACTTGATGGTGCTATGGTAGATGGAGGACAACGGTTTTTTATTTATTTTTGCCTACTTGGATTACCTTTGGCTACCAGACATATAATTATAAAAAATTATACAAAATTTTATAATTTTTAGTAATGTTTATGTGCTATATATATTGATAATTTAAGAGTTACAATAGGAAGAGGATTGAATTATGGATGTTTTCGATAGAAACACTAGGATGTGTCAATCAATTGAACAACAACACTCTTGGTTATGTACTATTTTATTTTGATTATGTAATTATTTTACACAATATACATGTTATACATGTTTTGAATTATGCAAGAAATGTTAGTGATTTTTTGTGCATACTAAATGCCAGAAAACGTTTTTATCTCATTTTCAAGGTCAATACCAAACATAGAAAAATGAGATGGTTTTTTAGAAAATGTACAATTTTCTAGAAAACATTTATGACGAAACAAATGGAGCATTCATTTGTTTCGTCATTTGGTGGTCAATTGATTCACCATTACACTTGCACATATAACATCAGTCCAAAATCCAAACCTTCTTTTTTCTTAAATTGTCAATCGTCAAACATTTCCCCAAAAACAACAGTTTAGAAAAAGAAGGCTACTTGAGAAGGGATCTTCTACTTCCATATGCTTTTCCAAGGGAAAAATAAATCATAATTGCCAACTAAAAGAGAGTAATAAGCACTAACCATAAACCCCTTGTTTCTATCTAGTTTCCAATACATTTTATCCTCCCCAATCCCCCTTATAGAAGAGTCATATATGGTAATTATGAAGCTCAAGTAAGCCACCAATTCCCAATCGTTGGCATCCCTAAAAACACTTATATTCCAAAAGCATTTTGTGAAGCTGAAATGATATTGCCCATGACCGTGCGTAGTTAAGTAGCCAAAACTTTAGCAATAATTTTCTAAACGCCCCCCAACAAGACTGATAGGGTGAAAATCCCTGATTCTATTGCTGTATTTTTTTTTTTTGGGATGAGAGTAATGAAGGTAGCATTCAAACTTTTTTCAAACTGACCTTTAGCATAAAAGTGGTGAAACACGGTCATAAGATCTGGTTTGAGAATCTCCTAACAAGATTGGAAAATGCTATAGGAAAACCAATAGGTCTAGGCGATTTGTCACCATTAAAATCCTTAATGACTTCAAAAGTCTTTGCCTTGTCAAAAGGTCTCTTTACTTAGTCTGCTTTTTCTCCGAATATCGTTGGAATTTTCAACGCATCTAGAAATGGCCGATCATCTTGTTGCTCAGAGTATAAATTCATAAAGAATTGAGTAATACAATCAGCAATCATATCCGAATTGGAAGAAAAACTCTCATTAACCATAAGATTCTCAATATTGTTATTTCTTCTATTCGAATTGGCCATTTTGTGAAAAAATATTGTATTGGAATCCCCATCCTTCTAGTGCAGCACTTTAGACTTTTGCCTCCAACTAATCTCTTCTAATAAAGTGATCTTCTCAATTTCAGTACTTAGATATACTTGTTCTAATATTTCCTCATTAGTTAGAGGGTGAGTCTCCCCTTTAACGTCTAAAGCATCCAAATTTCTCCATAGCTGTTGCTTCTTAACAGTGACATTTCCAAATCCCATTTGATTCCACTTTTTAAAATTCAATTTCAAAGCTGCTAACTTATTATCCAAAACATAGCTAGGAGATCCCTGAAACAAATAAGATGCCCACCAAACCTGCACTTTGTCTACAAACTTCTTTGTCCACAACCGCATATTTTCAAAATGAAAAGGAGTTCTCCCTCTCTGTTGACTCCCACCCTCTAGCAAAATTGGAAAGTGATCCGATAAGACTCTAGGCATCCTTTCTTGGGAAAAGTGAGTGAAATAATCTGCCAACAGCAGAGAGAAGAGAAACCAATCTATTCTAGGTGCAGAGGAAGAATTGGACCATGTGTAAGTGCCCCCTTCCAAAGGAATATCCATCAGCCCATGAAGAGAGATAAAGTCAGAAAAGTCATACATAGCACGAGTGACTTAGGCCTTGTTTGGATTTTGCCAAACTCAGTTAACAAAACTGAGTTTTGTTAACTCATAACCCAAAAATCGTGGGCCCCACATCACTGAAGTCTGTTTGGATGATTTTTTGTTTGATCACTCAGTTAACAAAACTGAGTTTTGTGAGGTTTGAGTTAACAATTTCGGAAACAAGAAATGCTTGTTTTCAAGTTATGAAATATGAGTTACAATGGCATGATGGTAATTTCCGTCACAAGTTGGGCCCCACGGTCGGAGTGTTGTCCCATCAGTCTTAGCTTTACTCCCTCCAACGGTAATAAATCACAGCAATCTCTTTCCTACACAACCAACTTTTTCCTTTTATCATTCTTCACTTTCTTCGGAAGAAACTCCCAAACCCACTGCAAAAGCTCCTCCCATTCCAGTCTTGCACACCCATTTGAAGGAGGAATTTTGAGCTAAAGGAAATCTCCATCTGACGTGCTCCTTTGTAGTAGTGTGTTTTGGATACTTTTTTATTTTATTTTGCAAGAACGTCCATACTAAAGTAAACATAAAACAAACTAGAATCTACAATTAGATGAACTCATCAATCTACAATACTGCTTGATACAGAGCAAGTAATGAACTTCATGTCAATAATCAATTTAATTCCTTCGCCTTTTTCTCACCCATTTATTTCCTCAGCAACAACACCCATATGATTTGTAAATTCCAATCTCTACCCAGTACTCCCTTCCCACATGAAATCCCAATTGAAACCTTAAAATTTGAAACAATACCACATCAAAAAAAAAAAAAAAAAAACCCCATGTATACTATTATCCACTCATCATTTCTCCAATTAACACAGACACATAAGCAAACTTGCAACAATAAAGAAATAAACTTTATTGAATACCATGACATACCCAGAAAATAAGTTCATTTTTTCCCTTAAATTTCAAAAAAGATGTGGGAAAAATTCATACACTAGTCTTGGTAATTTCCTTTGGAGTCGTCGGATACCTCTTGATGTGAATGCTACCGTTGATCTGATTTCAAGGAGTAGCGCAACTGGGTTCAGTTTCAGGGCTGACGATGGAGGAAGGAAGTGTAGAGGTACTTGGTGGGTTCGGTTTCAGGTACAAGGAAGGAGGAAGATGATGTAGGAAGGGTCCATGGCTTCGACGCAGTTGGGCGAGGATGGAGGAGATGAGGTGCTGGGTTCGGGGCCTTTGGGGTTTTTTTGTTGTTAAAGGAAATAAGACCCAGGTGAAAATAAAAGAGAAGGAGACAAGAGAAGCAATCCGTGCAATTGTTTTTTGTGGGACCCAATGAATGACATAAAGGCGAGTGAGTGAATTGAATATGCACTGAGATAATTTACCCAAACAGACCACTAAACTGAGTTATAAGAAATTGAGGTATTTTTGAGTGATTAGTGATGAGTGATGAGTTATAGGTGATGAGTGATGAAAATTGAGTGAAGAGTGAAGAGTGATAAAAAAAAAAAAACCAAACAGGGCCTTAGTGCCCCTAATCTCTCTGATGGAAAACAAATTATATTAAAATTGCCTCTTAGACAGCATGGCACATTCCACCAATTGATAAGACCTACCAATTCTTCCCACACAATTCGATGTTTCCTGTTTAAATTTCGGTCATAGACACATGAAAGCCCATTCAAACTGATTGCCAACATTTTTAAATTTGCAAGACTCTGAAATTGTCCCACTTCTTCCTCCACTTTTTCCATAATCCTACGATCCCACATAAGAAAAAAATAACCCTAGAAGCACCTTCATAACCTAGATACAACCGATCGATATAAGGAAAACTCCAAATACTTTGATCGATACCTCTTGTAATCTACTCCAATTTAGTCTCCTACAAACAAACAATATTAGCCCTCCAAGAACGCAACAAATTACGTATTTAGAGCCGCTTTTCCAACTCATTCAAACCTCTAACATTCCAGGATAATAGCTTCAACTTCATAGGGAAACAAGCGAAGCCCTATCCCAACTAGTACCACTATGCCTTGCTGATGTAGTGCATAATTAATGGAGCTGAATAGACCCCTCATCTCCCCTAGTCCTTCCTCTCCCGAACTCTTCAAATTTCTTGCATTATTTTCCTTAGCAACCCTCTAAAGTAACTTAGCTTCAACAGCCAACTAAAATTGGTTGCTTCAACAGCCATTTAGAGATGTCCCTAGGAAATCATCAAACTCATTGAATCTACTTTGGAACCAATCTGAGTAAAGTTCTTTCTCCATAGACTTCTCCACACCCACTTCTACTTGTCCTACACAATAATTATCCATGGCACCCAATGGCATGGAGAAAGCCAGTGGTTCAATAGATAGAGGCAACAAGCGACTCTCATTCATTTGATAGCATCCACTGAATAGGTATCCGAGACCCAATTCTGCACTACAACTTTATCCCCTTTAACCTGAACATTTGACATCTCCATCTAGTCTGAAGACTTCAACGAAACTACCGCCAACTAGTTTTGCTCAACCGAACCAATTATGGTATCACCCGACGGCAAAGAGATCTGAATTGGAATTGCCACCCTTCTCCCATTACGTAAATCAAGAATCCATTGCTTAGAATTACCCCATTTCCTGTTGACATTGCCAGAATGCTCTTGAAGGATCAAACGAAGGTCGTGTTGCAAGGCCTCATCACAATTGGGTGTGGGTATTGGCCCCTTTAGAGTCTCCATAGACTCATCGAAGCCAAGAAACTTAACTACAGCACCATCGAAGAGTAGTTGATCACTGGGGTTAGTATTGCAGTGCTTGTTGTTTTGAATTGTAATTGAATCGGCCTAGTCACTGTTGCATCGGAACTGAAGGACATTGGGGGACTCATCTTAGTGCTTGTTGGGACCCATCTTGCTACATCGGTTCTCGTAGACACTAGACTCCCCATCTTGGTGCTTGCAGAGACCCATATTGCTGCATTTGAACTTGAAGACACCAAAGGACCCAACTCTGTGCTTGCCGGGACACATAACTTAGAGCTCGACTTCTGAGGGAGAGATTGATGGCGAATGGAAACATGGTTATGGGTGCGCAACAAGGGTTACAAGGCTGGTACCGTTTGGGCCTCCACTCCGAAATGGGTTTGGGGTTGGGCTTATAAGGATATGCATTGGTGGGCTTAAAGTGGGGAGCCATGGGTTTCAAAAGAGTTGGGCCCACTTGATGGACTCTGGACCATTTGACCTTCCACTTACCATCCAGATCACATTCCATCCTAAAAGAGATCCAAAATCAATCCTTCTTCTGAGCCATTAGAAACAATGCCATTTATAACCGACAAAATTTTTGCCCCAATATTTACTTTTTCCTTCCCAGCATTCCTCTCACGAAAATCCTGGTTTTGACTACTTAGGATATTTTTCAAATTTTGAAAGTTTGGAATTAATTGCTTTCCTTTATTACCTCCACCATCTTCCCTTCGACAGCCCTCCGCCACTGCTAACATGTGAGTTTTGGTATCTCTTTGTCGGCACTGCTCCACTATTGTTGGTTTCAAGACAGACTGGGATGGCAGTTTGATTGCAAGAGTCCCAGGAGCGATAGCCTTCCATAGATGAAATCCAAACTCTCTCCAACCACTACCCAATTTTCTTTCAAGCACCACAATGAAACCTTTTTGGCGGCTATGAATAAGTTTTGAGATCATAAAAAAACTACCATATGCATTGGAGCCCAATTGCAGGATAAAAACTTCATCTCCAACCCTAAAGGTACGTGCTAAATTTCCAGTAGATACATTGGACATGAGATCCTTCACAATAGCTAGCAAAAGCCTCACACTCTCTTTAGCCATGACAACAACGTATAGAGTAAATACATAACATGTAAAAAGTACCCCTTCTTCAACTGAGAATTCTAATGTTTTTGACTCAACTAAAATGAATATGGAACCTCCCATGACAACAGGAAAAACAAAAGAAAAACAAAAATTTGTTGACTAATCCGAGGTAGCCAGGCCTCCTCTCATGGGGAAACTCCTACTAAGAGAAGATGCTCCCAAACAGTACCAAATAGTATGAGGACCTCAAATGTCTTATTGCACTTTTCTAATAAGTGCAAGTGTTCTTTTAGTGCTTTTTATTTTTTGTATAAAAAAGATATGTATTATTGAATTTAACTGTTGGATCTCCCTTGATTGTTGTACAAATACCAAATATTGTGGTGTGATACACTATACATAAGCGAATCTATTATTACTTCTCAACTCAATTAATTTTAGAAGAAGAGAGAAATAAATCCAAAAAACCGCTTAGCACCAGTAATAGCCAATTAGGAAGATGACAAGGGTTATAAATGTTGTGATGGCAATGATGACAGTCCTTTGCTTTGTTCTTTACATCTAGGTCTAGAGGCCTTTGCGCTTAACTGCGCATCACACTTTCACAAACATTGCTAGGCAGTTTTAGCCACAGATCAAGGCCCCAGGCATTCTTAAGGTTTATGGCTTTGCCAAAGGGAACAGGTTTGTATCTCTGTTGTGGTGTGTGTGGGTTGGAGGCTGGGGTGGGAGGAGGTTCTCATGCTTCTTTGTTCGGGTACTAAATACCTTAACTGCTTTACATGTTTTCACTGCCACAAACACAACAACCTAGAAAAACCCAAAACCCACCAAGACCACCACCAGTTGAAAAAAAAAAACCATAAAACTTCAACTACCAACACAACACCACCATTACCACCGTGACCCAAAATCAACCACAGCCACCAGCCATTTCACAACCACAGCCACCAACCATTGCACAATCCAGAAAATCCTATCAAACGGATACCCACCACAAACCGTACCCACCCACCATCAACAATGGCAAAACATCGTCGTCCACCTCAATAAGCCATGACCTCATTCTCTCACTTGTCTCGCATCTCCAATCCCTTGAATCCAACTCTGGATAATTATCCAATTCGGCGTCATTTTCCTTTGAATAATTCTCCGATCCCTTAATCTTCTTTGCCATCTCCTTCGGGTCCTGCCGATTCGTTGATTTCGATACCCAATTGGATTGGACCAGTTTCGCTATGGACCCCGATTTACTTTCTTCTGCTTCAACACCAACAGCTGCAGAAGAGGAAGAAGTGCCCTTAGCTTTAAGAGTGGCGAATCTGGCAGATAGATCGGAGTTGTTGTCGTTGGTTGATTTGTGTGATTGAGATTGAGATTGAGGAACAACGGATGAGGAGGAAGGTCGAGATTTTTTGAGTGATTGGAAGCAACGGTCGAGATCAGAGTCTATGTAGTTGGGAGAGACTCAAGACATGTGAGAATCGAGAGGTAGAAGATGAGAATGAGAGAGAGAGAGAGAAGCAAATTGCAATAGACAAAGGAAAGGGAAAGGGAGGCATGCGTGAGGTGAAAATAAAATTGTATTATTTTATTATAACATTCAGCTATAGTGAGCTGCTAGAGATGGCAACTCACTGTACCTGGGTGTAAAAAATTATAGCATGTGGCATATTTGATGTAGTGTCTTCTTTGTGTGTTGGTTGTTATTAATAGCATTTTTAGCATTCTTGATGTGAATGCTTTAAGAGCATTCTCATCAACAATTGTAAAAATTTTAGCATCTACAATTTTAAAACACTACTTTTATAATTTTAACACCTCATTTTACAATATACTAAGCATCAAACATTCTATTTTTTTTACAATTTCATTTAAATATTCTTTCTTTAATATTTTTATTCATTTTTTTTACAACTTCATTTAATTTTTTTTATTTCTTTAAAAGAAAGTAGGCCTTGAATAAAAAAATAATATAAGTTTTACAATTTGTGAATTGTGGTCTCAAATTTGAGATTGCACTGTTCATCAATATTAAATATTATGACATTTAAAACACTTGATGAAAGTAGTTTTTTAGAGTTTGGTGTGTCAAATGCCAAATATTTGGCATTTGACACACTTGATGAGAATGCTCTAAGAGTATTACACTAGGAATGCTGTTCCTAAAACAAGTGCTTGAGCAAAATATTAAATTTTGCTTGACATAATCCTGTAATCCCTCACACAAACATCCCAAATCACTATTCAATTTACCAAGTTTTTTTTTTTTTGGGGGGGGGGGGTGGTTCCTATGAATATAATTTGCTTGACAAGTTTGTTCATTTCCTAAGAGTGATTTTTGCCCTGTGGAGCTCGTACTATACATAATGATCTGTTTATTTTTATTTGTCAAGTTTTTAACTTCATTTTGTGACTGGTGGTAAGCAATGTTATTTATCCCTGGTGGATTCCTTCTCTATAGTGCAATTTGGCCAGCTTATTAATTGATCGAGCTGTTTATGTTATTGCTGAGAGAGATTCCAAAACCAAATTTGGCAGGTTATCAGAATTGTTGAATCAGCCATACAATGTTAAACTGTTGGATCTCTAACATTATCTGACTTCTCCATTCATGATTATCTTAGTTTTTTTTTTTTTTTGATAAGTTATTTGTCTCAGTTTGATTACTTGATTAAAATGAATGCTCTGGGAATTTAACCTGTATTGATTGCTTAGCTAGCTTATATTGTTAATGCTCACGGTCAAAGTCTATGTAAACTATTTCTCTCCTGATTGGTTGTACTGTTTAATGCCGGAAACATTTTTCATCTGTAAAATCATCTCACTAAGATTATTGGAATAAATTGATTGACAACCTGATATTCTGCTCTACTTTGTTTCAGAGTAGGTGCAGATGCATGGTCCCTTATGTATCCTTCAGTTCCTGATAAACTACAGAGTTTGTACAATGATGGCTTCAAGCTGGTTTGTTTCCCTTCATTGAAAGCTAGTTGAAATTTTAATAATTGTGCTGTAGTTCTCACACTTTTTTTACAGTACTTCTTTCTTTCTTAATTTGTAAGTGTTACTTTAGCATGGCAGTTTTGGTTCAATAGTTTTTTGTAGCTTCTATTGTAACTATCATCATCAGGTAATCTTCACCAATGAATCAAATATTGAGCGCTGGAAGAAAAAGAGACAGGTAGCGGTGGACTCAAAAATAGGACGCCTCAACAATTTTATCAAGCGAGTAAATGTCCCAATTCAGGTAGTCTTTGTATGTCTTTGTGATGTTATTTACAATCACAAGCCAATTGTAGTGAAATCATCTTTTGGTTAAGTATGTACTTTTTTGGAAATCAAGGCATTTGGTAGATGGATTAAAATAATTTAGTTACTTTTGGTTCATAAGCTTTTAATTTTATTAGTAATATATGTTAAGAAGTTGATGACCAAATCCTTTTGACAATCACAAGCCAATTGTAGTGAAATCTTTTTTTGGTTAAGTCTCTAATTTTTTGGAAATCAGGGGATTTGGTAGATGGATTAAAATAATTTAGTTATTTTTGGTTCATAAGCTCATAATTTTATTACCAATATATGTTAAGAAGTTGACAATCAAATCTTTTTGCCATGACATCAAGTTTCAAATTATTCTGGTTCTCTAGTTCTTCGGACCTGAATTTTGAATTTTTCAGTAAGGCAGTTGGCGTAAGATAGATGCAGGAAATCTTTCTATGTGCTTGCCATGAGTTTAGGATTAGGAGAATTTGTGAATCTAGGGTTAAAAGTTGTAGGAGAAATGGTTAGGGCTTAAAATTTACTAGAGTTTAATAAGATGGGGAAAAAAAGGCAAGAGCAAACGAGGGTCTAGAAATTTATTTATTTTTGATAAGAAATGAAAATTTTGTTGAACAAAAAAGGAAGCACCCGTGTACGCCGGGGATGTATTTGGGGAGCAGTACAAGCAATCTTTCAAATTACAGTGCTCAAGCATTTCTAGAAAATTAGAACAGGGAAGAGGTTTAAAAGCAACACTCCAATCCAGTAAAATATGAAAAAAAGAGAGATTTAATCTCAAAAAAAGAATAGACTGTTCACATCCCTCAAAGCATCTCACATTCCATTCCCTTCAAAGACACCGCATATTGCAATGCGGCACAATCCTTCAAAAGCTATATTTCAGTGTCTACCAAAGGTACCTTGCCAAACTTCTAACAAATCAAGGGCCTCTATTGTAGGGCCAAGTATCTAGAAATTTATAGGAAAATTATAGGCAATAATACTATTTTTCAAAAAGAAATGGAATATATGGTTTAGGGCCTCTATTGTATCACTTGTCCTATGAAATTTATTCAATGAAATAATAACTCGCATTGATGTGAAAAATATCCAGTAAAATATGCAAGTTGAATTGCAATTATCTTTGTGCAGGTTTTTATAGCTTGTGGGTTAGGTGAATCTTCCATCCAGGCGGCAGACCCCTTTCGTAAACCCAAACCAGGGATGTGGCACGTTATGGAGAAGCACTTCAACTTTGGCATTTCCATTGATATGAATCAGTTAACTTTCCATTCCCTCTGTTTCTTTGCTTTGTTTCTATGACAAATTTTCTCAACATTGAGCAAAATTTTCAGTGCTATCTTGTCCATTCTTCTATAGGAATTTATTTGTGTTGTTTATGGTGAAGGTGTATAGGGTTTGATTAGTAAACCCTAACACATGAAATATTATTTATATATAAAGTACATGATATTACTATTTTGCCCCTATTACTCATAACACTCTACCTCAAGCTGGAGAGTAGAACTGCCTGGATGTGCTTTAGGATACCTCACAATCCGAATAACTGCCTCCCAATGTGGAAGGCGAGGATCTTTCATAAACTGGCTCAAAACACTAACTGAAATTGTTATATCTGGGCGAGCAATTGTGAGATAATTCAGTTTACCAACCAGACAACGATATCTCTTAGCATTAGATAACAGCTCCCCTGATCTTCATACCCCATAGGAGTCTCCACTGGTTTAGATCCTAACATGCCAGTTTCTTCCAAAATATCCAACACATACTTCCTTTGTGATAAAATGATGCCTTCTTTAGATCGTGCTACCTCAATACCCAAGAAATAACGAAGTTTATCCAGATCCTTAGTTCGAAAGGAGTTTTGAAGGTATCTTTTCAAATCATCAATACCCTGCTTGTCATCTCTAGTGATTATAATATCATCAACATATACTATTAACAAAATCTTTCCTCTATTAGAGGTATGAGAAAACACAGAGTGATCAGAGTGGCAATGTTGCAATCCAAACTTTTAACACCACTTCACTGAATTTACCAAACCAAGCTCTGGGAGATTGTTTGAGACCATAGATGGCTTTATGCAACCTATACACTTTTTCATACTCCCCCTGAGCAACAAGCCCAGGTGGTTGCTCCATATACACCTCTTCCTTCAAATCACCATTCAAGAAGGCATTTTTAACATCTAACTGGAATAATGGCCAGCCCAAATTAGCAGCCAAGGAGATCAAAATCCGGATAGAAGAAATTTTAGCAATAGGTGAGAATGTCTCGGCATAGTCAACACCGTATGTCTAGGTATACCCTTTGGCAACCAAGCGAGCCTTCAAATGCTCAATAGAACCATCAGACAAATACTTCACAATATACACCCAACAACAATCAGCAGTAGTTTTCCCTGGAGGATGAGTAACTAAAGACCAAGTAGCATTTTCAGACAGGGATAGCATTTTTCCTCCATAGTAAACTTCCAACCAGAGATGGACATAGCCTCCTGGACAAACTTAGGAACAACAGTAGAATTCTAGGATGTGGTAAAGGCATGAAGAGATGGAGAAAAGTGACCATAAGAGACAAACTGAGAGATAGGGTGAGAGGTATAAGAATGCAATTGGAAGAGAGGTAGGATCAGGAGTCGGATCACTAGGCGGGGTAGAAGTCTCTGTTGGAGGTTTCTGCCGACGACAATATACTTGGAGTGGTTTCGGAGGAGATTCAATATGAGACACAGGTGGTAGGAGAGGAAGACAAGGAGGAGAACAGTCACTAGTAACCGAAGGAGAGAAATAGGACTGAGATTCATCAAATGTGACATCAACACTAATGAAACGACGCCGAAGAGTAGGTGAGTAATATCGGTATCCCTTTTGAGTACGAGAATACCCAAGAAAAACACATTTAATGGATCTAGGATCAAGTTTGTCACTCCCTGGACCTAAGATATGAACATAGCATACACAACCAAAGATCTTAAGAGGTAGATGAAACAAAAGTGCATCAGGAGAGAGCACAGTATAAGGGATCAGACTACCTAAAACAGTGGAAAGCATACGATTAATTAGGTGACAGACAGTGAGAACAATGTCGCTCCAATATGATTTGGGAACACGCATATGAAACTTTAAGGCACGAGCGACCTCTAACAAATGACGCATTTTGCGTTCAGCAACACCATTTTGTCGTGAAGTATGGGGGCATGAAGATTGGTGAATTATATCATGATCATAAAAAAATTGAGACAAAGATGTATGAAAATATTCACAAGCATTATCAGACTGAAAAATACGAAGTGAAGCATTAAACTGAGTCTTTATTTCCATATAAAATAATTTGTAAATTGAGTTCAATTCAGACTGTTCTTTCATAAGATAAAGATAGGTGAATTTAGAATAATAATCAACAAAAATGACAAAATATCTAAATCCCAACAATGAGGGAGTGTTTCTTGGACCCCAAATATCAGAATGAGCTAAATGAAAAGGACTACTAATACAACTCTCAGGCCTAGAGGCAAAAGGCACCCTATGGTGTTTACCTAACTGATATGCTTCACATTGTAAAGACTCAATTTGACGACATGACAGAACTAATGACTTCAAATTCTTGAGAGATGGATGACCAATGCGACAATGATGTTGAAGAGGCGAGATAGACAAATGATAAGCCACTAAACGGGAAGAACCACATCGATCCAGGTAATAAAGTCCACCGGCTTCATGCCCTCCACCAATAATCTTCCCCGTCTTGAGATCCTGAAAGATACAATGACTAGATAAAAAAATGGCAGCACAATTCAAAATTTTAGTAAGCTTACTAATTGATAAAAGGTTAAAAGGAAAATCAAGAATATATAAGATAGAAGAGAGAGAAAGATTAGGACTAAGATTAGCAGTGCCCAACCCAGAGACTATAGTGGCTGAGCCATCTGCCAATGTAACATTGGGAAGACTACTAGATTGCTCAAGGTCAGAGAGTAAACCTGGTGTACCTGTCGTATGATCAGTAGCACCTGAGTCAATGACCCAAGGGTCCTAAGTGGCAAGACAAGTAGCGGAAATACCTTGTTGAGCCAAAGTAGCAGTAGAATCAGACCCAACAAAGTTGGAATGTAGAGACAAGAGGCGATTGTACTCTTCCTCAGGAATAGTGACTACTCTGGATGTTGGTGGAAGTGACTGTAAAGGCTGTTCTTGAACTTGAAAACTAGCTTGATGAGCTGAGGGATTACCATACAACTCCCAATAAAAGTCTAGTGTATGATTCTCATCATGACAATAAGTGCACTTGCGAAGACCATGTCCTCTACCACGACCCCCTTGGTCACGACCTCCACGACCTCGACCTCCACGATCACTTCTATTACTCCCCATATAAGTGGTAAAGGTAGATTTATCACCAGAAGGTAATGCATTAATACTGGAAGAAGAGAAAGGGGCAGCACTCGAAGCAGATAATGTGGCCTGTCGAAGTCTACCAAAAACTTCACTCAATGAAGGGAGGTCTGGACTAGCTAAAATTTGTGATTTTATTGGATTCAAACTTTTAGGCAATCTAGAGATGAAGCGAGCAACATGCATAGAATCTCGTTGTTTTTTCATAATTTTAACATCAGAGGAGATGGGCGGATAAATATTGAGTTCTTCACATACACCCATAAACTTGTTATAATAGTCCTCCAAAGACAAATCACTTAAACTCAAGGAGAAATAATTTTGATGAAGATCATAAGTCCGCGTCAAATTGTTAACACTAGAGTAAAGTTCCTTGGCTTGTTCCCAAACAAGTTTAGCAGTTGGTAAGAAAACCAAACTACAACTGACTTTGACTCCATGCTATTCCACAAACAACTCTTAATTTGTGCATCTTTGGCTCTCCAATAAGCAAATTTAGGGTCTGTAGGTACAGGGGGTTCATTAATCACGTAATCAAACTTCTTTCTACCAAGAAGAAAGACTTCAACTGCTTGTGCCCACTGAGCATAATTACTTCCATTCATACGAATGGAAGTAATTGATAACATATCAGGAGATAAGAAATAATTAGGGGGCTGAGCACTGTCTTTGGACTCCATAATAGCAATCTAAAGAACGAACTAACACTAAATAAATATGCTGGACTGAATTAAAACAAACTCTAACCAGCAACCAATGTACTTCAACCAATCAGCAACTCCAACAGCAACTCATCTATCAAAGAATCAACACCAAACTATTCCAAAAACAAGGCAGCAACAAATCCATACCAACACCAAAAAAAAAAAAAAATTGCTCAATCCACCACTAAACATCAATCAACAGAGTCTAGTCCAACAAATCAACCCAAGGTTGCCTGAACAGATAATTAGAGAACGTATTGAAGAAGAAAAGAAAATCAGACCATGGTTGAAACCCCCAGTAGAAAAACTCCGGTGGCAGCGCGAGGATCAGCAAGTGGTCTATCGAGATCGTCAGAGGTCTCTGTTAGGGTTGTCGGAGCTAGTGAGTTGCTGTTATGGTTGCCGGCGACGACAGTATCGGTGGGTGGTGGTTGGAGGATTAACAGCAGCGGTGGGTTGATGGCTCTGATACCATGTTGTTTACAGTGAAGGTGTATAGGGTTTGATAAGTCAACCCTAACACATAAAATATTATTTATATATAAAGTACATGATATTATTTTTTTGCCCCTATTACTCATAACAATTTGGATACTTAATTTTATAATATTTAATTCTCCAAAAGAATCTCTGCATTGTAGATCCTTTTACGTTGGTGATGCAGCTGGGAGAGAGAATGATCACAGTGATGCTGATATTAAATTTGCGGAGGTAAAATTTTGGTATTATTGGAGCATATTTATTATTTTATGTGGTAGTCTTGTTTCACTGTTCCACATTAAGTCTTGTGATTCAATAATTTTTCACCTCCATTCTTGTGTGATTCTTTTTCCAATCGTTTTTACCTGTATTTTTGTATTATTGTTGCTTTCCTTTCTCTGTCTGCTCATACTACTTCTCAGTAATGCTTGATCCAGACAAGTGAAACTTTTGCCTCTGGAACATGATTTTTTTATTTATAATTTTTTCCTTTCTAAATTTTTTAATAAGGTTTTCAGATGGCAATCTTGCTAGAGTTTCTTAATAGTTTAGAACAGAAAATATCTCCTTTTTTTTTTTTTTTGAACGAAAGATAGACAATTTTATTGAAAGATACTCTGGTGTTTACAAGTAAGGCCAAACTAAAACAGAATGGCATAAGGGGGTGCAGACTACATCTCAGTCATAACCCCAGATAGGGTGACATACAAAGCCTAATCAAGAATAGGCAGAACTGAAATATCTAGGTCTAACATCACACCTACTGTGCTGCCAAACGGTTTTGGTACTTGGTCAACAAACTAGCTGCACTTTCCATGATCCACCGTGGCTGTAACTGAACGTGCTCGAAGTAGTATTTATTTTGTGCATTCCAGATGCTCCAAGCCGTGATTGCCCACCTGTCCAGCTCCGATGCCTCCAGCACGTTCTGCATGTGTTTGAAAACAGGAAGAAATCAGCTGCATCATTAGTGATTCATTACTACATTTCTATACTTGACCTCTGACCAACGCCCACACGTTTCTCGCAAACGGACATGTCTAGAGCACATGTGCTATTGACTCAGGTTCCTGGCGACAGAACTCGCATGTTGGCTTGACCCAGACCTTCCTTCGGCACAAGTTGTCCCCCTTTGGTAGGCAGTTAGAGCATGCCCTCCATAAGAATGTTCGCACCTTAGGTGGTATGTTGAGCTTCCAAATTTTTCCCCATGTAGCACCATGTGCCTGAGCCGAGGAGTGTTTAGCCAAGGCAGCGGATTTTAGTTGAAGAGCTACTCTATGTGCTGTCTTCACCTAGAATGTTTTTGCTTTGTTCTCAGTCCAGATCAGTGTGTCCTGGGCATCAAGATGGTTGAGGGGAAGAGCTGAAATTTCTGCACGTGTTCTTGGGGTGAATGTTGCTGATAGTTTACCCCTATCCCACTGCCGTGAGCTCTGGTCTATCAAATCACATACCTTCATCTCTTCATCGGGCTCATGTAAGAACACTGGTGCGTTAGGGAGCCATTTGTGTGTGGTAACTCTGATTCTGCTACCGTCCCCAACCTGCCATGTAGACCCCTCCCTTAACACATCTCTTGCAGTCAACAGTGACCTACAAACAAAAGAAGGATTAGAGCCCAAGTCTGCCATTAAGAAGCTGCAGTTAGGAAAATACCTCACCTTATACAACCTATAGAAGAGTGATTGTTCATTATGAATGAGCCTTCTATAACACCCCAAACTCATACCAAGGATTTAGATGCATAACCTGTCTTATAAATAATCAACAATGATATAATGGAACAGAGCGTAATTAAATATCCACAAATAAACTTCTAACCATCAAAATCTTTCCTATGAAATCCATTAAAACAAAACTTTAACAATAAAGTGTCCAAATATAATCTGAAAGAGTTCCACAAATGTCAAACTCACTATTCTAAGAAAATATGCTAAAATAGTACATCAACTAACATAGCTCCAAAAGTAGTCTTCAATCTATGGCTCCAATGATCTACTACCAAAAGATATTCCATTGCTTTAATCTGAAAGGGTGGAGAAATGGAGGGTGAGCTAGATGCCCAATAAGAGACTACATAACATGAGGATGTCTTTCAAAACAAATCATTAGTCTCATTGACTAAATATAGTCTTTACAAAACATTTACAGATAGTTTTAACAGTAATACAATATATTCTATAAAAGTGTCAAGAATAAAACTTTTAACTATAACTCTGTAATCATTAGATAAAATAATAACCACTTTAGTTTGCCAAAATACACTAGATAGGTAGAAACAATTATATTATAGTAATAAACAAATTTTCGACTTATAAAGGTTAATAACAATAAAACAGTAGTTCGATATGGAAAACATTAAATATAAGCCAGACAAGACATAAAATGCTAAACATTCGGTGGATGATTCCCATAGGGAATAATAACAGTAACCTCAAAGAGGCAACACTGACTCCAAACAGAAAACGATAACACTGCACTGCACCACACCACAATAACACTATATCGGCTGAAGACCAACACTTAACCCTGTGTTGGCAAAGGTTGCAGGCTGTCTAGCTGACCGTTTAAAACCATTCTTACTTTATTACAATATTGTCAATAACAATCATATTTCATATAACAAATATTTTCTCAAAAATATAGTTTTCAATCATTCTTAACTTATACAGTTGCAAAACAATATACAAAAAAATAATAAAATTCAAGTATGTGTATAAAACATTGACAATGATAGAAGTTTTTGAAAACTTCACTTTTGCAATTATATATATATAAATATATTTTTACCAAAAATATATATAAATATACACGTCTTGAGAGACGTTATGTTCTCAAGTCCAATTACCTTTGGTTGTTAAACCAAGCTTCAGCTCAACTGTTTGAATCAATATCAACTATAACCTAAATAAGGACAAGACGACTCAATAAGAATGGATACACTAAGGCAGCAATAAAAATATAAATTTCACTCTTAAAATTCGTATCTCACTACTTATTTTGAAACCATAGCTAATTTAGTACTCAATTGCTTTATCAAGCACTCCAAAATCAATACCTAGTATACAATTCTAATGAGCCAAATATGTAGATCTCTATGTTATTTAATTCTCCCAATACAAGTTGGCTTCCAAATAATCACATGCTTGTAGATCATATTAACCCAAAATAAATATATAGCATCCATAAAATCTCTAACCGTAAGACATAGTATTCTATTGCATGTATTGACAGATATTTAGGAACTTGAAACCATGCTATAGATTCCAGGTTCAATAAGTCAGCACCACAAGTAATAAGCTGCGTAAATCCCAAATAACAAATCCCCTAAAAGCTTAAGCCATGAGTCCGTATGTAAAAGTTCATGCAAGTCTAATATACTACACTAGCATTATGAATTATCCCATAGATCTTTGTGAGAGAGGCATACTTGAACACACGGATGTAGAAATTTTTTTTTTCTTCTGTAATCTCACAGTTTCTCTTTTCGTCTTTTAGCAAGAAACCCTAACCCTAACTTACTTACACGTTAAAACTGTTTCCACTTAGGCTGAAATTTAAAAACCACTAAAAACTTAAATAAGCTTCCAAGACTTTAATTCCCACTAAAACTCATATTAAAGTTGTTTAGATAGGCTAAAACTCTAAAGAATTCCAATAACACTTAAACTTCTAATCTAAATAGGAATTCTCTTATCATTTTCCTTAACTGATAAGGAGACCAAAAGTTAAATATGAATAATCCACAAAATAACTCACGTTACATCTTTTATTTATTTTCTTTGTAGTGTTCATAATATAAAATAATATCACTTTCCAAATAAATTAAATAATTCATCAATTCCACTCTAGAAGCAATTAAATTCAATATAAGTGAGGCGGGTGTTACACTCCAAGCTTGCTTAGCCAGCATTGCCAAATTGAAAGCCGAGATGTCACGAAACCCCATGCCTCCCTTCTTTTTTTCTTTACACAATTTTTGCCAATTAATCCAATGGATCTTCTTTTCATCCTTGGTTTGACCCCGCCAGTAATTTGATAGAAGGGAGTTAATTTTGTCACAAATGGCTTTTGGAAGTTCGAATAGACATATGGAGCAGGTGGGTATGGCTGGGGCGACCATCTTAATTAGGATCTCATGACCTGCTTTGGATATAAGCTTTTCCTTCCCACCCATCGCCCTTTTTGTGATTTTTTCTTGAAGCTCCTTGAAGGTATTGACTTTTGATTTTCCACTCACCATTGGTAGTCCTAGATATTTTTCACAATCTGCCATAGTTCTTGCCCCCATCATCTGTTGGATAGCCTTTCTCACCTCTGGTTTGGTATTTGTGCTAAAAAACAAAGATGATAGCTTGGCCAGATGCCGCTTCATAAGTCCCCAAGAGATCAAGTAATCTTTGACACTCCTCCACAGTGGCACGACAAAATAAGAGGCTATTATCAGCAAACAATAGGTGAGAAATGCACACCCCTTGTTGGCTAGATTTATACCTCTCAAATTGTGGAACTTTTTGGCTTTTCTGAGTATGACAGACAAACCTTTAGCACAATGTAGGAGCAAGTATGGGGATAGTGGGTCACCCTGTTTTAGTCCTCTTGATGGTTTAATGAAACCACACGGCTTCCCATTGATTATGACTGAATATGAGGCTGTTGTGATTGTCTCCATAGCCAACTGTACCTATCTAGGGTCAAAACCCAGTTTTACCATTATTTGGCGTCGAAAGCCCCACTTCACTCGGTCATAAGCCTTGCCAATATCTAGCTTGATTGCCATTTGTCCCATCTGTCCTTTTCTTCGATTCCTCATCCTCTATAACAACTCATGTGCTACAATAGTATTATCAGTGACAAGCCTATTAGGGACAAAAGCACTTTGTGCATCAGAGACCACCATAGGGAGGATATGTTTCAAATGGTTAGCTATAACCTTAGAATCAATTCTGGATATTACATTAAACTTATGGGCCTATAATCAGACATGTGTTTCAATTCATTGTTCTTTGGGATTAGTACAATATGTGTAAAATTCATTTTATGCATCATGTGGCCAGAGTTTAAAACTGAAAGAACTGCTATTGTCACATCTTGACCCACTATATGCCAATAATTTTGAAAGAAGAAATGGGACATACCATCTGGTCTGGGGGGATTTTGAGGGATGCATTTGAAACAATGCTTGCTTGACTTCCTCAAAACTATACCTTTGGAGTAAGGTTGTATTCATTGCTGGAGTGATTAGGTGATCCACTGAGTTCAATACCCCGCTAAAATCTGCCGGGTTGGAAGATGTGAATAATTCCTGGAAATAATGGGTGGCTGTCTTGGCTATCTGGTCATTGGATGTGCACCATACCTCAGTTTGAGAAGTGATTCCAGAAATATGGTTTTTCCTACGTTGTTAGCTGGCCCTTTGGTGGAAGAACTTTGTGTTTTTGTTGCTCGCTAGTAACCAAATGGATCTTGATCTCTGACGCTAGAAGACTTCATCCTGATGGAGGAGTGCATTGATCTCAATTTTCAATGCCCTGATTGTTGGCTGGTTTGTGGGATCATTTTGTAGTGATAATTCCAGAAAATATATCTTTCAAGTACTCTATGAATGACTTAAATTTGGGATGATATAACTAGGATTGTCCTGGAAACTTTACGTGATGAAACTGTCATATTGCATTTCATAATGCCGACTTATATTGGTCTATAAGACTCTAAGCTGGTCTTGCAGTCTGAGGCTTCATAGCTTCCTCTTTATCTGAAGTTTTGATGCCAGCTTATAGCGGTCTAAGCTGGTCTTGCAGTCTGAGGCTTCTTAGCTTCTCTTTAGCTGAAAGTTTGTATTTTATTTGTGAAGTTCAATTAGATGATTAGCCCAACAATAGCCTTTCTTTAATATATAGAATTTTTTGTTTATCTGAAAATGCTTTTTAGTATTGAACATCAGCAAGGCTGGTAAAACCATTATTTTTCTAGTGTGCTGTGGCAGTCAGCATTATATATGACGTTATTTGATGCACATAAATATCCTGGGTTAAAGAAGGTTTATTATTTTCTGCACAAAATTTTCTTTGTGATCGCAGGCCATTGGTTTGAAATTTTATGTCCCTGAGGAATACTTTGGTGCCTGAGGGGAATTTAGTGGTCATTGGCTTCTCAAGGATTGACATCAGTGTCACTTTGGCAGTTCATATTGCACTGACTAGCGAGTGATCGTTTACTGAAAATTATCCTAATTACTAATTAGTCATGTTTGCATTGGGATCTCTGTGGAAACTTTTGTATAAAGCTGAAAGCTCAAGTAGAATAGAATTTTCCCTTGGTTGGGTTTTCTTTTCTAAATAGCTTAAGTAGAATAGTATTTTGACTAAATTTCCTTACTTGGGTCCTCTGTGTGTGTGTGTGTGTGTGTGGTTGGTGAGTTTAGAACTGGAATACTTTCTACCCTGATTATTGATCAGTTAATCGTTGTTTTGGAGAATTTGGATTTATCTGGAAATTTTTTCATATATATATATATATATATAAAACAAGGGTTATCTTAAGAAAGGATCCTAAATAATTAGTTGTCACCGACTCACCATGACAACAATTAGCATGAATATGAGAAATGGGTGATTTCCAGTTTCCACAAATGGTTCACAAGATAATTTATTGCTCTCATCATTCTTCCTCTATCACAGGTTGTTTAAACTTAACACATCAATATAATATAGAGAGGACGAACCTAATGAGAGGGCAACACAAAGCCATGCCGAGTTACTCCAACGTGCATGTCCACTGCGTTGCACGTGTGTTGAGTTGATATGTGATTAGGATTTAGGATAGGGCCTTTACACCGGTCCTTATTGGAATATAACTATGGAATACTGAAGTAGAGGCTGACCCACGCAACCGCATAGGTTTGGGTACCTAACATATTCCCAAGTCCATACCTTAAATTTGGACTAAATATCTGGTTGGTTAGACATTTACCAACAACAAATGAGTTGGTTATCGGTTGCTCGGCATACTTTTGGGCCTGTTTGTAGGTTGGGCTATAACATATGGCTACTTGGTTTGGCCCGATTACAATTTAATCAGCAACAATTTTTTGTTATATTTGACCCCCTAAGGGTTTTTTTCTTTTGGTGAACCCTGAAGGGTTTAGATTAAAGTAAATAATTGAAAATGTTAATTTAACACCCAATTTAAAAGGGTAGGCTACACCTATCTAATTATTTCATGTTGGGCTTTTAATTGACTATATCGATGGTCTGGATAACATTATAAATGATACATGCTTATGCCAAAATTTTGTCTATTTTAATATAAGAACCTTTTTTTCTTTCTATTTTACTTAATTACTTTTCAAAACACTCACATTAAATTATCTATTCTAAACTTTATTTTGTTAAATTTTAAAATTTTTCATTTTTAAAAATTGTTTCTCTATTCACATACTTCAACCATTATCCAAAAATACACAAAAATAATTAAAACTAAAATGCAAGACAATAGTTCTTGTGTATATTTGCACAAGTGCAACAGCAAAAATGCATTTTGCATAATAAATATATAAACTAAACGTGGGTAAATTTTGGGATTGGTTGGAAAAAATTTATTTTATATATACTTAAAAAAAAATATTATGTTAATAATATTTTTACAAAAAATTTTAGAGGAGAAGGATATGGATATTGTGATAAAAAAGCGGAAGAGTTAGAAATTTTCTCAAATTGACTGCTAATCGAGGGCCTGCGTACCCTTTCCTACAAAGTGAAAAAATAGCACGCAGTAGGATGGGTATCAAGAAGAAGACAAGACAGCACACATTGAAATTGAAAGTGAAACGGTAGTGTTGTCTTTTATTTCATTTTCTCTCAGCAAGATTGATCCGATCCGATCCGATCCGATCACATTAAGAAGTAGAAAAGAAAGAAATGTGGAGGCAGAAGCAGAGTAGCAGTAGTACGGAAGTGGGTTGCATTGCGTGCGAGGAGCTGAGCTTGGTTGGGGCCGGAAAGGAAGGGTGGCTCGTGGAGGACCCAAATCTTGTGTGTGCTCTGGACACTCACGCACTTGCGCTCGCCCACAACTCCCTCATACTCCTCCTCGGATTCGGATCTTCTTCTTCTTCTTCTTCGCCCGATTCTCGTGTCAACATCCGACCCGATTTGTCCCCGATCGAGTCCGAGCATATTACAGCCATTGAGTGGCTCGTTTTTGAAGATTACGATATTCGGGTTGTTGTGGCCGGCACCTCTTCCGGCTATTTGCTCTTTTACTCTCTGCTTGGTCATTTCATTCACAAACAGGTTTGCCCCGCTCTCATCTCTCTACGTTTTAACCAATTTGTAATCATCATCATCATCATCATTGTCTGAAAGTACTATGATAAAAATTAAACAATTCATTCCCGCTTCTGGTTGTCTGTTTTGAGCAAAAAGTAGTTTACCTCATTTTTATTGAGCTTAAAAAAATTGTTGATGAAACTAGTGAAAATTCAATTACACAGATGATACATCCTGGGCGAATTCTTAAGTTGAGAGTTCGTGGAACAAAGAGAGATTTGACCCAAGACACTGCTTCCTCAGAAGAAGTCTGTGTTGTCATGCCGGGCATAGTTGCTCGCTTTGATGGTTCTCATATTCAGGTACATTTTCTGTCTCTTATTATTATTTTGCAACTACTTTAGAGAGACTAACTTGTACTAATGTACATCCTCCAAACTTTGGGTTAATTTTGCTTTTGGTCCTTGAAGAGGAACAATCTCTTGGGAGTGGTAGAGTTAGTGGAAATGTTGCCATAGCCAGCTGTGGTTGGTGTGGCCATTGGTAGGTGAGGGAGAATATAAAACAAAAGCAAAAGCAAGAAAAAGAAAAAGGATTTTTTTTTTTTAATTAGAATTTTTCTAATAAAAGTGCTGATGTGGATTTTATTTGGTTGGATTGTTGATATGGATTAAATAGTATTCAAAATGACATAGTTTCAATTATGAAAAGTACTTTGTTTTAAGTACAAGTGGGAATTTAATAGCCATGTGTGGCTGTGATGGACGGAAGAGTCACATTAAAAGCACTCCCAAACATAAGTGACCAAAATTAGAACTTTTAAATTTCAGAGATAAAAAAAAATTGGTCCAAACTTAGAGGATGTACTTTGCATTTTATTCTATACTCTATTATTAATAATGCAATTGTTATGGTTAATATGATGCAAATGAGTAAGTTCTTGTCTTTGTTGGGTTTCTAAAAGAAAATAACCAGTTATTATTCAATGATTTGTGTGAGTATAAGTTTATGGTTGCACTGTATATATTCTTGTTCCACGTTTGGTGTTATTGGATTCTGGCTTTTAGGGATCTTCATTGATTGTGACTCTAATAATGTGCTTTGCATGCTTGTTTGCTTGTTTTCTTAGAGTATGCTGCGCCAATGGTTTGAAGACACACATACTCAGTACTGGGATCAGAAACCAAAAAAGCGAGGTTCAGAGGGCCCAGAAACTCATGGAAGATTACCTTTCCAGTTATGGAATGTTAGCAAGTATGGTACTTGTGCTGATGCTGCAATCACTGGTATAATGCCTCCACCATTGATGGAACTCCAGGTATAAACTATTCTCTTGAATGTTAGCAAGTATCCGTTGTCTCCTTTGTTATTTTTAGTCATGATGGAGGTGTTTAGTAGGATGGTGAAGAGAATGGAGGGGGCAGGTTTACTCTGTGGCTTTAGGGGAGATGGTAGGAGGCGTAGAGGGGAATGTGTTTCTCATTTGTTGTTTGCAGATGACACTATTTTGTTTTGTGACGCAAAGGTGGAGCAAGTCCTGCATGTTCGTATGCTTCTTCTTTGTTTTCAGGCTGTGACGGGTTTGAAGGTTAACGTAGCTAAAAGTGAGATGGTTCCTATAGGGGAGGTATATAATGTGCAGGCCTTGGCAGAGATTTTGGGTTGTAGGGTTGGGGCCTTGCCAATGACGTATCTTGGTATGCCGTTGGGGGCGTCTCATAAGTCCCCTTCTATTTGGAACCTTATTTTGGAGAAAATCGAACGAAAGTTGGCAGGGTGGAAGAAGTTGTATTTATCAAAAGGCGGTAGGTTGACTCTGCTCAAAAGTACGCTCTCTAGTCTTCCCACCTATTTTTTATCCTTGTTTACCATTCCTACCCATGTGGCAAACAAAATTGAGAAGCTTCAAAGGGACTTCTTGTGGGGTGATTCTAAGATTCATTTATTGGGTTGGGATAAGGTGTGTTTGCCTATTGCTAATGGTGGTTTGGGTATTAGGAAATTGACCACTTTCAATAAAGCCTTACAAGGAAAGTGGCTCTGGCGCTTTGGGATTGAGGAGAATAGGCTTTGGAGGAGGGTGGTAGCTTTGAAATTTGGGGAAGAATGGGGGGGGTGGACCTCTAAGTTGGGAAGGGGTGTTTATGGGTGTGGGTTGTGGAGAAGTATCCGGATGGGTTGGGAAGTTTTTAACAAATATGTTCAGTATAAGGTGGGGATGGGGGATAGGGTGAAATTATGGACGGACAGGTGGTGTGGAGATCTTCCCCTACATTTGGCTTTTCCTATTTTGTACAATTTTGCTGCTAACAGAGAGACTTCCGTAGAATCTTCTTTGGTTTGTCAAGAAGCTGTGAATAGGAGAACTTGGGATGTCCGTTTCATTCGGGGCCCTAATGATTGGGAGGCAGATGTGGTGGATGATTTTTTTCGCCTCTTGGCATCCAATCTTCCTTCTGTGACGGATGGTGATCGGTTGAAATGGAGGTTAACAAAAAATGGAGATTTTACTATCCGCTCATTTTATCATAAGTTACATGGCTCTTCTTCCATTGCTTTTCCATGGAAAGGTATTTGGAAGGTTAAGGCACCCCGGCGTGTCTCTTTCTTTGTTTGGACAGCCGCTTGGAATAGGATCCTCATGGGAGATATCTTAAGACTTAGAGGCTTTGATTTCGTTGATTGGTGCATTATGTGCCGTTGCTGTGGTGAGACAGTTGAGCATTTGGTGTTACATTGTGGGAAGGCTTATCGTTTGTGGTGTTATGTCTTTAGGATTTTTGGGATTTCCTGGGTTCCCTCTTGTACGGTGCAAGATTTCCTTTTTAGTTGGTGGAATTGGTTGGGGAAGCATTCATCTTACATATGGAACCTAGTTCCGCTGTGTTTGATGTGGTGTATTTGGAAGGAACGCAACCGACGGACGTTTGAGGATTTGGATAGATCCGAGGACCAACTACTTGCTCTCTTTTCTGGTTCCTTGTTTGATTGGGCTAGGGCTTGGGGACTCACATCTAGTGACTCTATTCCTTTGTTCCTTAGCTCTCTTTTTCTTTGTAGTTAATGTTTTTTCTTCTTTTTTGTATTGTCCTCTTTTCTATTTCAATGAAGTTTTTTACTTATCAAAAAAAAAAAAATTACTGTAAAGTTGGTTTCTTTAAAAGTCGTCTTCATGGTTTAAGGTTCTGTTTAGTAAACAAGTGGTAATATTCTTATTTGTGTTGGCTTATAAAACATATTAGGGTCAATTACCATCTTGGTCCCTAACGCTTGCCCTATGTGTCAAAACAGCCCCTAATATTTCAAATGTGTCAGTATAATCCCTAATGTTTTGGTATTGTGTCAAAATAGTTCATGCCATTAATTGGTGGATGGAAGAAGATGATGTGGCTAACAGTAATATTAAAATATTAACTTTGGTGCCAGCAAGGATGCCTCTTGGCCCCAATTATTAAAAAAATAAAAAAGCCAGACTAAAATTCCAAGACCTGTTGGTTGGGTTTTCTTCTTCTTTTTTTTTTTTTTCCTTAAACAATCTTCCTAGCCCCAAAGCCAATACACCCAAAAGCTATTGGGTTCATAGCACTTGCAACAAGAATCAGATGGATTTAAGGAGAGCACTGACCGAGCATTTGATGTTACTATCTAATGTGCTTTGATAATTTGATTTTTGGAGATTACAAGTTCAACATTAGATGAACTAAAATAGAAAATCAAAAGTTGCTTCAAACTTGGACCGAAACCTCTATTTGTGTGCCATGGACAATTACAACCATTTACCTGTACTTAATGAAGCTAATTTCCTTGCGTTAGTGCAGAAGCACCATTTCAACACATGATACCATACAACTTGGTCAACCCATGAAGATTCTTGCACACATGACAGGCCAGGGCCAAAGTTTTTAGAGTGAGAGTTCCACATGTTTGGGTGCCCTATGATTGGTTCTTGCTTTGTAAGGCAAGTCAAGAAAAAAGTCTACAGAGCTGTTGATGCGGGAGACACAAGAAGATTTTTATTTAGTATTATTTATGTTTGCAAGTCAATTGTATTTTTATGTTTTAGGTCCTAGTAGTTTATTAGGCTATTAATTTTTTAATTTGGAAGTAAGGTTATTTTCGTAATAAGGCAATTAGGGTTTCCTAGCTTATTAGAACTAGGGTTTAGTAATCTTTTATAAGCAACCTATTGGACTCCTTGAGGAGATAGTTGATATTTTGATGAATGAAAAAATGACTGTTTGGTTTTTTTTTGGTCTGGTGTTGACTCCAGGTCTATACCAGGTGCTGACTCCTAGTGGTTTCCTCGCTTGGTGCTGATTCAAAGTCAGGCCTAGGTGCTGATTCGTAGGTCATATCCATTTATTTTATTGTTTTTTCAATTTTGTTTTGGGTTGTCCTGCATAACCTGTACTTGAATCTATGCAAAATGATCAGAGATCTAGGTATTTTAGTTTGGCTGATAGTTTTTCTTTTTCTTTTTTTAAATTGTTTTTGTAATTAAGGCCATGCGGCATCCCAAGAGGCATCAAAGTTAATATTTTAATATCTCCGTAAACCACTCTAGTTTTTTCCATTCACCACTTGACGGTAGGGACTGTTTTGACGCAATACCAAAAGTTTATGGACTAAATTGACACATTTGAAAAGTAAAGGACCATTTTGACATATAGGACAAATGTTAAGGATAAAAATGGTAATTAACCCAACATATTACTCTATACAGGCTGTCAATGTTGTGCTGTCTTGTTTTTATTCTAGTATTTCCTCATAATAATACTTCTAGTAGTTTGTCGATGATGAGAAGCCAATTTCGTTTTAATTTAATTTTATTTAGTTTCAATGTCAAGGGCAATTTTGTAATTTATGGTTTCTAGGGATAGGCTGTTCTAATAGTCCAAATCTTATTCGCGGTCAAGAAGTTCAAGTTCTACTTGAAATAGGTATTAATAATCTATTTATACAGATGTAAGTGTAATGCTTTCTATTTAAGAACAGGAATGATTTTTCTAATTTTTTCAGAAGCGATGAAGCTTTATTTGTGGTTTCTATGATACAACCTTCTTTGAGGTGTGATGCTTTGAAGTTTATTCTTTTTCTTTTCTGTCCTTAGAGTTCAAACAACTTGAAGCCTAGAAACACACCTGAATTTCTGATGCAGGAAAAAAGCTTGAATGCGTTCTGATACCAATTTTGACGTAGGATTTTTAGGAATTTGGCACTAAATTAAATTCCTTGATGGGATGTTTAAGGGTAAGTTAATAAGATTGGATGTTTGGTGACTGGTGTTAGAAGCAGTGAATAGAATGAGAAACAAAGAAGGATAAACCCTAGGCAATCTTAATGAAGTTTTCCCAAGCAATCACACCTTCAAAGCTTTAAATGAGCTATTGCAATTTTATTAAAATTAAGCTCACGTCTTCTTGACTACAGTAAATGCTTTATATAGGCTATTGCTAAATCTTTTCCTAGAAGGACTAGAACTTCTAAATAACCTATTCCTAGAAAGACTAGAATTACTAGTAGCAAAGAAAAATTACTTGAGGACTTTTAAACCAAATAGAAACAGGACCAGTGAAGTCGATACCGTATCGGTACTGGCCGTACCGGTCGGTATGTATTGTACCGGTACGTATACCGGTATCAAAACGATAACGTTTCGTATCGGTTTAAATATCGGCTGTACCGGTTTAAATACCGGCCGTACCAGCCATACCGGCCAATTTCGGACAGTACCGGCCAGGACAGAAAAAGCTTTTTTTTTTTTGTTTTGTTGTAATTTTTGAATTTTTGTAAAGGCATAATGGCAACTTATTTACATTAACTTATTAGTATTATTTGTTTTCTTAGTATGCAATGAACAATTAAACTTTATATTTTTTATATTGTGTTTTTTTTTTAATTGATGCTAAAGTCTAAAACTCTGAATAATTTGTTCTGAATTGATGTAATGTTTTATGGTAAATTTTTATTTTTATTATAATACACACACATACATATGTGTGTGTGTGTGTGTGTATATATATTTATAAATATAAAAAATAACGGTAAACTCGAAACGGTACACCGGTATTGACTGGTATTGAAATATATCGTTCCACTGGTCAAACTGGTACATCCTCCGGTACGAGATTGACTCCCTTGAAAAGGACACCAAATACAAAAAAGGACTTAAGCCATGGACATCATTCCTAAAAATTTGGAATTTACCAATTTGCCTTTATTCTAGTAAACTTAATTACAACTTAACCAGCGATGGTCTGAACTAAAAACCTTAATACTAAGACTCAATAATGACTAAAGTAACATATGAAAAGTACAAAGAAAATTCTACATCAAAACTATATTAGTATACCACATATATTGAATCTTTTGGTATTTAATCTTATTTTCTTGAGCAGCTGAGCTCTTTATTATTTGCATCAATCTCCCTTGGTTGCGGAAAACTCGACCTCAAGTTTTGAGATGTTGAAGTTGTACAATTCCTGGCCTCTTGCATTACCAAATTGCATAAAATTTAAAATTACCAAATAGCCCTTATTCTAATGAAACTTATTTAAAACTGGACCAACAACTTTTTAACATAAAAAACTTCTAATATTAAGACTCAATAATAACTAATGTAACCTACAAAAGGTGCTAAGAAAGTTCCACATCATAACTATATAACACATCTTGAATATTTTGGTATTTAATCTTTTTTTTCATCAAATTCTTTATTGTCCGCAGCAATTTGTCAACTTCAAACCCTAAAATTCAAAATTTCAAAACCCTAAATCATCCATCCATCAAATAACCAAAAACAGCCCAATTACTGTTGGTTTACTGTTCATTACTCTAGAACAGCAACCCAAACCTTAGATTTTCTCATTGATTCAATTCTAAATCCTGCTATTCATTATAACCATTTGAAACCCTATAGTCCATATTATTTTCCAGCTTTATTCCCACCAAACCTTAAGCCCTAATGCCTGAAAATCCAAGGTGTCTACCAGATCTGATTTGATTTCATTGCCATTTGCCCTACATCATTTGTCTCATAAAATGATGGAAACTCTCTGAAGGTATTTTGGTTTTTGAATTCAGCTGCTTTTATTGTTGGGCAGTCAAGTCAGCGTTATTACTCTGCGGTCGCTGTTGGAGAGGATGCTGTTGTTTCGGCATTCAGGTACTGATGGGATATCTTTCTCTATAATGATTTTTAATTTATTGTCTTGACAAAATTGATTCTTCTCACTTTGCATCCTAAAGGGCTATCTTTGTTATTTGTCCTTTACTCTTTTACATTGGTATTTTGTTGACTAAGTTCTATTTCAACCTCTAAAAGGCTTTCAGAAGACAAAAGCAGGTCTTTAGTGGGAGCAATTTTATCAAAAGTCGTTCCTGCAACATTTTCGACAATTGCTTCTGTCTCGAGAATGTTTTGGCGGAGTGAACAAATGTCACCAAGAAAATCGGAAGTGAAGCCTCAATCATTTGCTCGAGGTAGACTAATTAATAATTATGTTTCAAATTGTGAGTTCTGCTATAGATTTTTCACAGTAAAATTCAAATACTTTCTCATAAACTCATCCGAGCTCATTGAGACCCACCACCAATGTTTTGAATTTCGTTCTGGAAACCATTCCAGATTGACTAGTGGAACGGAATATTTCGGTACCGGTGTGCACTGGTGCGTTGTTTCGGGATTACACACCGTATATATATATATATATAACCTCGATAAAATCCCTGATTTTAGTTTCTCTATCTAACCAATTTTTTAATTAAAAAAAAAACCATCTATCTATCTTTTATTTGTATGCAATATAAATATAAAATGTTAGTATAATAATAATATTATTGTGTCACAAAATATAAAAGAGAAAAGAGAAGTGTCTTTTGTCTTTATTAGCAAAAGCCCAAACGGGTAAAGTCAAACCCGACACAAATTTGAATTTATTATTTTTTTTCTTTTTTCGTTTTAGTTTTAGCTTTCCATCCATTCTCTCTCTCACCTGCCAAAATTATGTCAAATATCTCATCAAAATGTCAGACCACATTTATTTCTTACTTTTTTCTATTTCCCAAATCCTCTCTTCACTGTCCCATGTTCACCTGTTTTCTCCCAAATCCTCTCTTCACTGTCCCATGTTCCCTTTATTTTGTTCTCTACTTTTTTTCTCCTCATCTTAACTCTCTTTCTTCATTCATCGGTTCTCAGTTTATTCTTTTTCCTCATCTCCACTTATCTCAAGCATCATATCAATTGCCAATTTTCTTTCATGCTTTCTCTCTTGCCTCTCTTTTTCAAGTTTTTTTTTTCTTCACTCAAGTGTTATAATTTCGGGCCGGTACACTCATTTTGCCTGGCATACCGAAATTTTGTAAGGCACGCCGGTTCAGGCCGGCACAAGGCGGTGTTTGGAATGATATGGAACAAGGGGGTTCTTTGCACCGGACTAAGCACTGGAGTGAAAAATTCTGGCCATTCCGGCTGCACTGGAATGGTATTCAAAACATTGCCCACCACAACACAAAATAAAGGAGAGAAAAATAGTTCTGGTGAAAAAGTTGGTGAATTTTGGTGTCACCGGATTTTTCCGTTGTGTATAATGTAATATAGAGAGTATATATTTAGATGTGCTGCCAATGACCTCTAGCTCAAATTTTACTTCCTCATTAATGTGTGTAGTTTTAAGCACTCATCCATCTAGATACAACTGTCTGGTGAGAAGAAAAAAAGGTGTTATATATACATACACACACACACACTAGCCTCATCACACGCTCGTGCAATGAGGCTTTTTTTATAGAAATAAAAAACTTGTGTTTTTATTTTATATATATAATTTTTATTTTGAGAATCTAATTTATAAGTGGATAAAACAATTTAAAAATTAATAGGAGTGGCCATATCTTTTTGGCAATGTTTTAATAGAAGTTAGAGTTGTATTTTTACCGGATTGTCCTATAGTTTTGTTTCTACTTAAATATAGGGGTGTATGACCGTTTTTGAACAAAAAAATGAGTATCCCAAATAGGAAAAGCCCCTTAAATAGTAGTATAGATATATATGAAATAAATAATTACCTAATACATGGTTTTGACGGGTGGGATTGTGTATTGTGATTTACTCTCCAAGGATGGGTCCAAATGACCTTGCCTTGGTGAGGTTCCAAGTCATCCAAAAAAAAAAAAAAAAAAAAAAAATGGAATGAGGAAATTTGTTTAAAGATATGGGTGGTTTCCATTGAGAAAATATGAGGGAGAGTTGTTTGAGATGGTTTGAAAATGCTATGGCATAGTCTATCTCCAGTTTATTGTGAATGTGAAGTATGAATAGTGTTTCCTTCCAAGCTTCCTACATCCAACTTTCAACTACCTACAAATTTCTATTGGCTGACAGACTGGCAACTTGTTTTGTGACAGCTTCTCCTTTGACGTGTTTGAAGGATCATCCAAGGAAGGGTGAGAAGCTGACCCTCTCACCTAGCGGTACATTAGCTGCAATAACAGATTCACTTGGTCGTATATTGCTCTTAGACACTCAGGCACTTGTGGTGGTGCGGTTATGGAAGGTTTTCCCTTGGCATCTATAAATTGAAATTTTAGTCTGACATAAGTATTTTCCCCCTAACAGTGGATTTAAATAATTTGCAGGGATATCGCGATGCTAGCTGCCTATTCATGGAGATGCTAGTCAAAAGAGATACTGCTGCAGCATCAAGTTCCAATTATTATGAACCAGTGAAGAGTGATTACTGTTTGTGTTTGGCTATTCATGCACCTCGAAAAGGAATTGTTGAGGTATGCTTTTGCTATGTTTGAGTGACTCATTGATGCCTATTCATTAAAGTGCATATTATTTTTTTGTAATTGGTATATTTTTCAAAAGCTAAAGCATAGGAGGTTTAAGCATCATTGAAATTGGCTTGAACCAATAAATAATTTTTTTTTTGATAGTTAATTGAAGTTTCATTGATAAGAAAAGTAAATTGTGTTTACGATGGTAAACCCATTGCACTTGAAAGGAATACAAACAAAATCAAAGAGGAGCTTACAGAATTTAAAAAAATCAGACATAGTAATACAGTGCATAGAACCCCAAGTACGAGATCACTCAAACAAAGTATTGGCCAGCAAAGACTTCAAAAGATCTACAAGTCTCTTAATGTCTTCAAATGTACGTGCATTGTGTTCATGCCAGATTAGCCACAAAAGACAAGTTGGTACTGAAGAAAATTTCCCTAACCAATTCCTCTGTGCAAAAAGAAGAGAAACAATGGTATTCAGCATCACCCATTGAACTCCAAACATCAGAAAAACTTTGCTCCACAAAGCATGGACAAACTTACAATGAAGTAGAAGATGATCTATAATTTTCCTCATCACTACATAAGCAACATCAATTAATAAGAGGCAAGTTCCTCTTAACAAGGTTATCAATTGTGAGAATCCCACCCCTAGCTTCTGTCCATAAAAAGAAAGACACCCTTTTAGGTTCCTTTGCACACGAAATGCTATTCCAAGGGAAAGAAATAGAAGGGGCGTCCAATAGAGAATTATAAAAAGAATGCATATCAAAAACACCATTCTGAATCAACTACCAATTAAGACATCATCACCCTCCCCCCTTGGCATTTGGAGTAAATATGCTAAAAAAAGTAAACACTCTCTCCAATTCCCAGTCATGAAAAGCTCGATAGAATGGTATGTTTCAACACCTACCTCCCCCTTCAGGTGCATTAAAAACCAAATCAGCAATCCATGCTTCTTTAGAGATAGTGTTGACAAACAGATTAGGATAAAAATCTTTCAAAGGATCAAGATTACTCCATGGGTCATACTAGAACCGAATACGAAATCTCTCTCCCACTGTATGCACCACATGTCCAAAAAAACTCTTTGCACGTCCTTCTAACAACTCTACTGCACCAACCCCCTCTAGCCTCTCCTTATTTGGTAGCTATAACCCGACGTCATAAATGGGCGGCTTTGTACCCAAAACGCCATAACCACTTTCCAAGCAAAGCTTGGTTAAACAACCCGATCCTTCGGATCTCCAAACCACCTGTCTCAATCGGCCAACAAACCTTATCCTAATCAACAAGCAGATATTTGAAGACTTCATTTGATCTCCCCCCAAAGGAAATTTCTCTTAATTCTTTCTAATCTATTCGCCACATATTTAGGAATAGTAAAAAGAGATAGATAATAGTGGAAAGGCTAGATAGAGTACTTTTTAGTAAGGTAAGCCTACCACCCTTTGACAAATATAAACATTTCCAACTAGAGAGCTTTTTTTCCATCCTCTCTATGATAGGGTTCCAAATTGAGGAATCCTTATAATGAGCCCCAAGAGGCATACCCAAATAAGACACAAGCAAATTGCCAACTTTGCAACGTAAAATATGAGCCAGAGCATCCAAGTTGCCAACCTCACCCACTGGAAGAATCTCAGTCTTGCCAACGTATACTTTCAAGCCTGTGATAGCTTCAAAGAAGATCAACACCTTCAAAGAAGATCAACACCTTCAAAGAAGATCAACACCTTCAAAGAAGATCAACACCTTCAAAGAAGATCAACACCTTCAAAGAAGATCAACACCTTCCGTGTATATGATAATTGCTCCCTAAAGGCATCACAAAATAAGATGGTATTGTTAGCAAAAAGGAGATGAGAGATATGCAAACCTCTTTGCGCATAGGGATTTGCTTGGAAACTACTAAGAAGGCCTCCCTCGTCTGTTCTCTTCAACAATCTACACAGCTCCTCCATCACCAACAGGAAAAGGAGTGGAGATAGTGGGTCCCCTTGACGAAGAGTGCAAGAGCTACCAAAAAACCCAATTGGAGACCCATTAACAAGAACTGAAAACCAATGGTAGAAATACAAGCCTTCATCCATCTCCCTCGCTTCTTCTTATAACCCAACCTCTCCATAAGGTTAAACAACGCATTCCAATTCACATGATCATAAGTGTTCTCAACGTCCAACTTGACAATCACACTCCGGATGCTGCTCTTTATTTTGCCATCCAAGCATTTATTTGCAATGAGAACAAAATCAAGAATCTGTCTTCCTTCAACAAAAGAATTTGGGGAATTGGAGATGAGCTTATCCATCTCCCCCACTTCTCCCCAAAACCCATCCTTTCCATAAGGTTAAACAACGCATTCCAAAACACATGAGCATAAGCCTTCTCAATGTCCAACTTGACAATCACACCTGAGATGCCACTCTTTTTTCGGCTATCCAAGCATTCATTTGCAATGAGAACGGAATCAAGAATTTGTCTTCTTCCAACAAAAGAATTTGGGGAATTGAAGATGAGCTTATCCAACACATTACGAAGTCTATGAGTCAACACCTTTAACAAAAGCTTATACAACCCACCCACAAGGTTAGTAGGACAAAAGTCTTTAATGTTGAGTGCATTAATCTTCTTGGGAATCAAACAGAGGAAAGTGGCATTGAGAGGTTTTTCGAAGACGCAATGTCTATGAAAATCCTAGAAAAAAGCCATAACATCCCTTTCAAGCACAGCAACACTTTTGAAAAAAAGCCATAGTAAAACCATTAGGCCCAGGAGCCTTATCACCCTCAGCCTCTTGAAGTGCCTCTGGATGTCCTCCTTGTCAAACTCCCTTTGTAGTGATAGCCTCTCGGTTTCATCCAAGCTAGCAAACTCTAACCCATCAACAGTGGGCTTCCAAGATTTAGACTCCCGATATTGTCCTATTGTTTCTGAGTTGTGGTCTATGGTGTTCACCTTGTTTGGTATTGGGTGATGCCAAAGACTGTGGTTGAGCTCCTTGCATGTTGGCAAGGAAATTTTGGTCATCATCATAATGGTGTTATTTTGATGGTTGTCCCTCATTGTTTGATGTAGTGCATTTGGCGGGAGAGAAATAATCGGCATTTTGACGATTCTGAAAGGACTATAGCCGATTTAAAACTTTTCTTCTTTAAAACTCTATCGGATTGGATGTCTATCATAAGCAGTCATTCTATTTTTTTGGTCTATTATTTGATGGATGCTTGTAATTTTTGTATTTGATTGTTTTGGTCCCCTGCTGTATACTTCCTGTATGCTTGGGTGACTCATTCTTATGTCTTTGAATAAAATTTTCTTTACTTATATATATAAAAAAAAAGATATAGACTCCCGACCTGAGCCTGAATATCTGAATCAGTCTCATACAAAACGCCCTCAACCTCCACACCCTTGAACCAATAATGTGACTTGTTATGCTATAGATCTTAGTTGCTTTACTGCAATGCAATTCTTGCTGCAAACATTTATTGTTGGGAAGTGAAGAAAGGTAAGTATGGACTAAGGAATAATAGGTAAATTTCTGTAAGATCAAGCAGATTAACACAGTTACGAAGGGCCCTGTTTTTCATTTGTTATTGTTGAACCATGGTTGTGATTCTTATTGTATTGGGTGTATGATTGCCTAGAAAATCTCATTTTGGTGACTGCATGATCTGTAGGAATTCAGCACTAAATTAGATTTCTTGATGAGATCTTGAAGGTTTCTTGAATAGGGTTAAAGATATGGATCTTGAATATGGTTGGTAGAACAGTGAATAGATTGAGTATAAAGAAAGATAAACTCAAGAAAATCACACCTAAGTCTTCCTAAGCAATCACACTTAGGAAGGTGAAGGAAATCACACCCTCAAAACGCTCAAAGTTTGAAGTATGCTGTTGGAATATTATTAAAATCAGTCTCACTATCAATGTTGTTGACTGCAATAAAGCCCTTACCCATCTGCTCTCTCTCTCTCCCTCTCCCCCCCCCCCCCCCCCCCCCCCCGCCCCCGCCCCGCCAAAAAAAACCTCCACCTCTTATAAACTATAAAATAAAGAGTACTAGGGGCATGAGAGAATTTATACAATCTACATTTTCTATCCTCTCATTTTTCTTTTCAACCAAACAAAAGAGTTTCTCTCCCCCCCCCCCCCCCAAAAAAAAAAAAAAAAAACACATATGAGTGAAAATCAAATCTCCTCTTCTATCCCCCAATCAAATGAAGCCTAAGTGTAAAGCATAGGCGCACATTTGATTGAAGTGAAGTGCATATTTTAGAAGATAATGTAATAATTTGACATTAAATATTAATGGGCAATATAACAATCAAGTTATTGACTTATCATATATAATTGAAATATAACATTTTATATGATTTTACTTATAAGAAAATAACATTTTATATGATTTTCTTGTGCTTTAAAAAATATACACAAATATGATATTCGATAATATTTGATAGCCATTATCAAATGAAGACATGAAATACATAGTTGATACAATCCAAAAAGCACTAAAATATTGAGTAATGATTTCTATGCCTAAAAAAAGCAATGCAATGTAATCCTAAGAGTATATAAACCATCATGTTTATTAAGCATAGGACCATTATCATTAGCATCAAAAGATTTGTAACCCATCATCTTCCACATCTACTTCATCAAAATTAATAGTCTCTCTCATGAGGAGTATTGTGAACTAGAATTCTAGAACTTGAACTTGTTGCCTTCCTCAGTGATCCCATTCTTGCTTGATTCACCTTTGGCGAGGATGAGCAGTATGTGGAGTGTGGTCCCCGGATGGTTTTTTATTCCTAGAATTTGTAAAGGTGTGGAGGGGCGGGCTTAGGTGTAAGTTATCATGCCATAAAATTGACTTCCATATGAAAATCAGTTTTATATATCAACAACATTAAGATCTGATAGCTACATTTCACATTTTTTTAAGCTAGAAAAACTTAGCTTTGCTATTATTGAAAATGCTCCAAAAAGGGCATGCTTTAGGCGCACATTCACAGATGTGCCTTGCTTTAGAGGTGAAAAGCGCTGAGCTTTCAGGGCTTTGAAGTTTTCTCTTGAGTGCACTTTTACAAACAATGGTTTATTATATTGTTTATTTACTATTGGATCAGTTTTAATTTAGTTCTTAGTAGAATAAGCACAATGTGTTGATCATAGATTTCTTGAACAGGCTGTCCTTGACTAAAGTCTGAGTCTTATTTTACTTTTTCTTTGTTATCAGTAGTCCTATCTTTCTAGGAATAGATTATGCCTATAAATTCAACCTAGACAAGCCAAGAGCATTGTAACTCGGTGGCATTGATTGGTCTTCTTCATAAGGAGAACCATGGTCCAAAAGAGCCCTCCATCATCCGGAACATCCCAAATTAATGCTTGTGCACTAGAACCAGTTTTCTGTCACCTCTTGTACATTTTCAAAGGAGGCTTCCAGTTACATTCCCCATCACAAAAAGTTCATGATTGGAAAATTTGAAATCCAAAGGCATGCCATTCTCATCATTAATTTTGCTGGCCTTAGGGGTGCTTCATTTTTAATCTTTAGGTGAGCCTTGTGGGTACTTTCTCTGTGCATCATGGTTCCCTTGCCAATGAAATGTTTTATTATGTGTGAAAAATAAAATATTGTTCAACTTCCTCGAATTTTTTCAGAATTACTTATTTACTTCTGCATTCATTTGCTATCTACTTTAAATTTCTATTTTTGAGAACATACCATGCCATCTGCAGTCAATTATCCTTTGAATACTATTTTTATTTAACCTGCTATGCGAAATGTTTGGAATGTCATCATCTTCCATGTTCTGCTTTTGGGTAACAGAATTACTCTTGCTTTCGTGAAGTTAGTAATCTGATAATACTTTTGGTTTCTTTAAGGAACTACTTGTTCAATCTCTAATAATATCCTTGAGTGTGTAAACATTTGGTTTTGAGGCTTGTTTCTTGTCCTTTATCTCACTTTTGGATGTTAATGACCTTAAAATCTTGTTATGCCCTTAGTTTTATTACTCTTATCTATTGTTTCTTATCCAAGTAAATGTTATGAACTTAAAACAAGATGCTATTACTGTGCCCAGCCAACCTAAGCATTTCACCACCAATAACCAAAGTACTGGAATGATTTCTAAGTATGTTTTCTCATGTGAACAACTTCCTGCAGATCTGGCAGATGAGAACTGGACCACGTCTTCGGATTATTCAATGTGCCAAAGGTGCTAAAATACTGCAACCTACCTATAGATTTGGATCATCTATGACCTCTCCTTATGTTCCTTTGGAGGTTTTCTTGTTGAATGGGGATTCTGGTCAAATATCAGTTTTAAATCGAACCCTTAATTGATTTGTACATTGTAAAACACTCTTTATCCTGATATTTTACTGTAGAAAAATGATAAATTTTCTGATTAAGATGGCTCTTTAAATTTGGGGGGATTTTGATGGCTCTTTTAAATTTTCATTTGGTTAATTGGAAGACCGTTGGCCAATTGATTCAGCCATGGGGCTTGGGCATTCAAAGTATGGTGTGTTTTAACCAAGCCCTGCTTGTCAAATGGTTGTGGCGTTTTACTACTGAAAGGAGGCAATTTGTTGTGATGTTATTTCTTTGAAATATGGTAGCCTTTGGGTTGGTTGGACTTCCGAGTAGCTGACAGAATCCAGTGGGGCCAGTTTATGGAGAAATCTTCAAAATGGGTGGAAGAGTTTGGTGAGTTTTCTTATGTTTGAAGTGGGTAGTGGTTGAGTGTGACATCTGTTTTTGGTATGATTATTGGTGTGGTGACTTATTTTTATTTTTTATTTTTTTGACAAGTAATAAACTTCATTGAAGGAAAAACTAGTACAAGAAAAGCCAGAGCACACAAGATGTGTATCAAGGAAAGCACAGGTACAGAGTAAAAAAAAAGAGTACATCTATCAAGCAAATCAGATAACAAAGAAAAAAGATAAAACCCCCGAAGCATTAGCCCATCCAAACAAAGTCTGGAAAAAAGATAGGGATGTGGAATCGTGTGGAGACTTATGTCTTAAGGATACTAATCCGGATGTTTTTTGCCTAGTCAGGGATAAAGATGCAGCAGCTCTAGCAGATTATATTTCAGGGTCTGTTTTTTGGAATATCTCTCTCACCAGACCATATATTGGGAAGAGGAGCTTCTACTTTACTTTATAGAGAAGTTATATTTTGTCAAGATTGGGAGTTCTGGGGAGGATTGTCAATTGTGTTTAATGGATCCTTACCACCAGAGATGATTTTGAGGTAAAATCTTTTTATAAAGCTTTGATTGCTAGAGGATCCAAAAGCTTTCCTTGGAAGATTATATAATAGACAAAGGTTCCGAAGTTATGTGGACAGTCTCTTAGGGAAAAATCTTAATTATGAACAACCTCTGCAAAAGGTGTTTGTGTGCGGTGGATTGGAGTTGTATGTGCAAGTGGAGTGGTGAGTTTATTGAACATCTGTTATTTCATCACCCTTTTCGCTCATGAAGTTTGGTCCATGGTTTTTGGCATGTTTGGATTAGCTTGGGTTGTGGCTCAAAGTGTATTAGCATTGATGGAATGTTGGAAGGTAGGGTTTGTTATTGAACCCAAGAAGTAAATACCTAAAACCTATATATAATTTGATGTATGAAAACATGAATAGTGTTTTCCTTCATCCGTAAAACATAGCCATCTTGGCTTAGCTTTTGAGCTCCTTGTTTTACTTCTCTCCCAATTTGTAGCACTTCCTAGTCGTTGAATTCCCTTTGCTTCATCAAAGAGATGCCTGAGATACGACTGGTTAGGTTCATCCCATTTTAGTGTTATTATGGTTCATCCCTTTGCTTCATCAAGAGTCCTATGCTCCCAAGTCCAATGTCCCTAGCCAACGACATTCCACTGAGCAGTTACTTCAATGGTATTTACATCAAAGTACCATCTGCTCCATTTTGCACCCATATACCCGTGCAGTTCATTTCTCTAAAAGAAATTGCTCCATCTTAGTACTGCAGTAAGCAAGACATCAACTTGACCCTCCAACGAGTGAAAAATTTCCCATTAAATCTAATCCTGTTTCCCAACATCTTGCTAAAAATGATGAAGGTACATGAAAGTGAATCTGTTTTATACACTTAATTTATAGGCAGTCAATATTTACAATCAAAATAGAGCAATTATGTTAAAACTCAGTTGTTTTTATAGCAGAAAACTTTCACCGATTATGATTTAGTGCATCCCAAGTGTGTGACACAAGTGTAACTAAAATATAAAGTGACACAAACATCAACATATAAATCATAAAAGAGAATCTTCGGACTTGTGGCAGTGGAACTAGAACATGCACACGGCATGTTGTGCAATGTGACTTTTTGTTGGTGTCACTTTATACACCCAACAATAGTTTTGTTTTTAAATTTTCTATCTGTGTAGTGTCATGCACCTAAACTCGTGAAACCTCCCTGAAATTTGTTTACACAAAATGGAAACCAAACAGTTGTTTTAACTGCCGTTTTATTTTCAAAAAAAGAAAAAAGAAAAAAGGAAAACAGTTGTTTAAACATTGCAGTCCAACATTCTTCTCTGTCTGTCTAAACTATACAAGCAATTATGTGCAATGTTGCACTTGAACTCGTGAAACCTCCCCTGAAGAATTACAAGCTCGCTGTAAAGCCTCAGTTAGCTTCTTGAGTGCCTTGTCATATGATATAAATCCCATGAACCAGAATTCATAGCCATCCCTTGTGACAATGTGGATGTACTTTTCTGAGGGGTTCAATCTGTTGGCAGAAGGATTAACTGCTCTCAATTGATCAAGCTGCACAACCATCTACATATTGACCCAGCAGATATAAAGATATAAGTTCATACTAATCGAAATACAAATTTAAAATTCAATTACTTAGAAAGTGACGATGTATGAACGAATTTGCAGCTTAAATTAACTAAACCTTCATCCTTGTTGCTTAAAAAAGTTTAGAAATCTAAAATGTACATGACGGTAATCCTACAAAAGGAGTCATTGCTAGAGCAAGCAAAAATGTGTTTGTTAGGTTTGCAGGTGAATTTGTTTGTTTGGCTTTTTTGTACTTTATTAATGATTACTGCAGGGTCTTCTCATGTTGGACAAGAAATCATGGAATCAATTCTCCCTTTTATTTTAAGAAGTATTCCCCGTTCAAATAACAAAAAGAATCGAGAAAGGACCATTACTAACAAATTATATATATATAAAAGATATTCATCCGCTCTCAGCAAAAGGGTTCATCACTCTCTTTTCCCTTCTCCTCTTTTTCTCAATGGATGCTACCACTCCCACTTTAAACTTAAGATGTGGATATTTTTAAAATATCTGATATGCTTTCCACCAATGAAACGCAATCAATCTGCCGACTTGGTAGTCTTAAGATGCCAATTGTATGACTATCAACATTCTAGTAATAACGTGGTACGTGGCTGACAAACATAAACATTCTTCACACTTCATATCTTTAGACAATCCCCAATTTGGTAGAAAACTCAACTAATTCATGGACAATAATTGGTGCTCTATTAGAGTTCAATTCTTGTATGCATGCTCAAAACTCTATCCTTAACTTTGCCTCTTAGCTCAAAAACCTGAACTTGTAGTTCGATTAAAAGTTATCTACTCAGATATTGAGAAACGATAATCTACTGGTTGCCAATGCCCATACATGGTTAGATTAAGTATATGAGTCGAGGATTGCATTATTAAGTGAAAAAGGAATGATAATACCTTATAGTACATCCACTCTGGCTGCCCTGTGGATAAATAACAACAGAAGGAGTAATCACTGCAAAATGCTACTCTTTTAGTGGATAAGTAAAGTGTTCCAATCACAGGTCCGGAGGTAGTTGATAAATAGCAGGCATACGAGTTCAATAGCTCTTCTCCTGGCAAGATATTGAATGCTTGCTGGAATGCATGATCAAGCCCTCCTTCAGCAAGTACCTTTGTTCCTTGAGCAAGTCTTGCCATTGCTGCATCAGTAAGACTAGGACTAACTCTGACTGTAATACAAAAAAGCAGATTAATTGTCTAACTCAAAATGCATATTTGAAGCAATAGGTAACAAAATTATGCAATCAAGTGAGAACTTCATGATTATATCTTTGATGGTAATCCTATGTGCCACACAAAGTCATGTTAGAAGTAATCTGTAGAAGCCCAAGGAAGGAGAACAGAAAGTGATTTCTGACTACAGGATATGCAAATCATTTTACTGTTAATAGCTGAAGTAGCCTCCAGTACATATTACAATACTATTAGTCTACAATGCAGATACCTTGGACAAAGTTTGGATATAACTCCCACTAAAACAATTAACATGGCTATATATTTTGAAAATATAACCGTTGGATTATATATTCTTTATATTTTTAACACGCATTTTAAATTTCGCTAATAAGATGTTATTTACTATTCAATCTATAAACTTATTTTTTTATGCATAATTTTAGATTACAGAATTTTGAAATTTATACATTTAATATTGATCTTTGATTTTATGGAAATTTTGCAAGCGTGGAGGATATAAGAAGAAAATGTTATCCAATAGTGGATTTGTCAAAATTCACATCAAATAAAAAGATATGGAGTAGAGTTGTAGTCATTAATTACAATTAAGTTTGGTAGCTAAACTTTGTCCGGATACCTTATGGAATTATATGCAACAGTGGTTTGGTCATAGTACTAAGGACTAAGTTGAGATCCTCTCCAGTTCACTTTACCTATTACAATCAAGCTAGTCAGACTCATTGCTGCACTTAATTTCAAAATCTAATGACTCCATACAGTTCTAGAGTCCATAATATTTTCAAATGAGGGTTAAGCTAATCCTCTTTATTGACGGTGAGAAAAATTTGAGAGAGAGAGGATTCCTTTGAAGGAGAAGAGATAAATGAAAGCAAATAAGTTAATCATATTCAAAGGTAAATACTCTTTGTAATGCTTCCCACTCACTCCTTTTCTTTCTTCTTTTGCATGAAACCTGCCCGCTTCCAACTTCTTCACTTATTTCCCCTCAACAATGATAAGATGGTCTAAGCCCATGTTCTTCAAATGTATTTTGGCATTGTAAGCAGATCTTATAGATTTCATGAACTCCTTTTTGTATTTCGCAATACCTAAGGCTTGTAGCAATCTCCTTCAACATTTATCTTGGAAATTCCAAGTTTTTAATTTTTCTCAAACCCAGCAAGGAGATGGAGCTCAGCTCCTTTAGTTTTTGATACTGAAAAGCTCAGAAAAAGTGAAATACTAATGCTTTCGGATGGAACCCATACAAGGCCTCTTGTTTCTAACTGTCGGGCAGACTTCAAGGGGACATAGTAGTAAAATAATTCTCAATCACAAAAAGGAAGGAAAGGGGTGAAAGAAGAAGAAGAAGAAGAAGAAGCTATCAGTTGAAGAACATACTGCCTTGCCTTCTAATTTCAAGCATTCAAACACACAAAAAGTCAATTAAATTTTCTTTTTTGAAAGTCCGAAGAAACCACTAAATAAATAGATTTCCCATAATATATCAATCTTATTCAGTGCCATGTATGTTATACAGAATTTATTTACAAACTAAAAGTAGTAAGTTTCATGTCCAATAGCCACGCAATTGTCCCAAATGATGTAGACGTATCCCAAAATGAATCTCTGCTTTATTGGAGAAATGGATCAAAATAAGCAAGGTAACTGGCTATTTAGTGAAAGTAAGATGACGAGCAGGGAGTAAGAGCATGCCTTTATGCTTGAGATGAGCATGGGAGAAACAACTGGAAATGACATTAAATTAAAGAATGGTTGGAACTGTATGCATATTGGCTACCCTGTGATGTGAGGCTTGAGGGTGAGGGTAGTGTTGAATGAAGCATCCAAAACACTAATGCTTAAAAAGCATTTAAAAGGAAAATACACCAATTGGGTTTTTTGTGTAGGTAGGTTTGAACCCCCAGATCCCTTATGCAATAACAAAGAGATTTTACTAGTTGAGCTAATAAGAGCACACACTATTCCGCCATCACCCCTTTCAAGCTAGCTCCTTCTTTGATTACCATCAAGATCAATCAAAAAAGTTAAAGCAGAGACTGTAGCAGAGTAGAAGAAGAAGAAGAATCATGAATTGGTTTTCCAAATCAAGTTAAAAGTACAATATGATTTCGATACACTAATAACTCATCAGTTTCAAATAAACACCACTGCAGCAAGTTACTGTTGCAGTCAAAAGAGAGAGAACAATATTATTGAGAAGACTCACGGTGATGCCAGACATCGTCGGCTATGGCCTCTGCTTTTCTTGTGGCATATTCAACCCTCTTTCCACAGCGACTCAACGCATCAAACATCCTATCTATCGGACCTGCACCATCACGGACCATATATAGCTTATTTACCAATAACAACAACAACAATAAGACCTCTGTTTTTTTCTTTTCAACAAAAAACAATTAATAAACCAAACATGTTCAATCATGACTGCAAAAAAAGAAGAAGTAGAAGCATGGTTACAAAAGTAGTGAGTGCTAACGCTTGCAAGATGAACAAGACGATGTGGGATCAGGGGAGATGATGATGTAGGGGTTATTGGTGTGTTGGTTGTGGTTATTATTAGTAAGAGGAGGGACGGCTGACTGTGAGTGGTTATACATTTTGTTGTTCTTGCTGTTGCTGCTTTCTTTCTTCCTGTTTTCTGGATTGATATGGTTTTTGCGTAAAGTTATTGTGAAAAATTGAATGGGAATCCAAGTGAAGGAATTGATCTCAGTGAGACAAGAAATGACGATGCCAATACGACCTAATAACAAACGAACAAAATTAGTACTGATGACCCACCGCTCTTTTATCAAAAGCCAAAAAAGAGAAAAAAAAAAAAAAAAAAAAAAGAAGAAGCAAGAGGAAACTGTTGACTATTCCATAAAACTGAATATGTTCTCCAAGGACCTTTTCCCTAGAATGTTCCCCGTCCCAAAAAAAAAAAAAAAAAAAACTAATTTATTTCTATTCCATAAAATAATTATCTTTTTTTTTTTTTTGGTTGGTAAAAAGGAGAATTCATTAACAACTAAATAGCAACACCAGAAACATTAACAATCTGATCAAAGGCAACCCCAGCTGTGTACAAAATCTTGGGAAAGCAAGGCTCCCCTCCTAGCTAGAGCATCGTCACATTTATTTGCTTTCCCATAACTATGTTGAATTTTAACCATGAGAATATCTCTCAAACCAGCCCTACAATCTCCAAGGATAGCATCCAAACCATTCTGATTTCTATCCTCTTTTTGCAATAGGTCCACCACGAGCTTCGCATCTAGTTCTATAATTACTGTTGGGATTTTTAAGGCAATGCACAAGCAGATTCCGTCTCAAAGAGCCTAGAGCTTGGCAGCAGCACTGGTGGTGACCTTTATAGCTCTTGCAAAGCCTTTCACCCATTCCCTATTTGCGTTGCGAATCAATCCTCCACCTCCTGCCAAACTGGGGTTTCCAACAGAAGAGCCATCAGTGTTTAATTTAACATAATTCTTAGGGGGGCAGTGCCAATTGATCTTGATAGTTGTGCAATGACCACCAGGACTACCATTGACACCAAGAAAAGCAAATTTGGTGGCTTTAGCCACCACCTCCTTCTTTAGATCATTTTGAGCTCTCTCTCTTCCGAAGACTACACTATTTTTGTGAAGCCATATCCCAAAAGGAAAGACAACCCCCCAATTGATCCCCGAGCAAGGGGAGCCTTTTGTACTTCGGTAGTTTAACCTTCGGGATGGAGATAGTCTTCCAAATCCATTCACCTTTAAATGGGCTCGCTTGCTCGTCTTCACCTTTCATGCCAGCCAGCCTATAGGCCTCCTTAAGCTCAAAAGCCCCACTCAGGGATGAGAACCAGGTGAGACGAATCTTATACAAAGCAGAAAAGGATATAGGAGTGGACTTGAAGGCAGACAACAATTGGGCAGGTAAAGAGAAAGATATGTTTTGCCAATTCCACATATTGAAGTTAGCAACCTCCTTTAAGTGAATATTCTCTTCCCTGTGGTTGAGAGGGCCTGAATGAGACTTCTCAATGGGCCTTTGTCTAGCCATTTGTCATACCATAAGGATAGTTGGCTATCTCTACCAACTATCCATTTGGACGCCCATTTAAAAACTGCCTTGCCTTCTCTTATTGTGGACCAGGTGTTGGAGCAGGTCCGAATTTTCAGATGGGCACTGGTCTGTCTTCTATCTACCCTATACTTATGATTTAAAACCTTGGCCCATAGGGAGGACGTCTCTGTCTTCAATCTCTAGTTGAGTTTGGCTAAGAGAGCAATATTTTTGGCTTTGGCTGCATGGATACCAAGACCTCCCTCTCTTTTGGGCTTAGTAATCTTCTTCTAGCTAACCATGTGGAGCTTCTTCTTGTTGTCAATTGATCCTTAATGGAAGTTTCAACTTAATTGGTCCACACTATGGAGAACTTTTGTGGGAGGGCCATACACTGCATTACATAATTTGGAATGGTAGTAATAATAGATTGAGTGAGGACGAGCCGTCCAGCGAAAGACAACAGATTTGCCTTCCACCTAGCAAGGCAAATTTGAATCTGCTCAATAATAAACCCATAATCCTGGCTCATGCTTGAGAGTTTTATAGGGAATCCCGAATATTTCCCCAGCGTCAGAGTGGACCTGAACTCCAGGATCTCGCATAAATCTGCTCTAGTTTCAGTTTTGACATTAAGAGAAAAGAAAGCGCTGGATTTTGCATTGCTCACTTTTTGACTCCACAAAGAGTAAAATGAGTTGAGGACATCTCTTACAGTCAAGCAATTTTTCTTATCTGCTTTTGCAAAAAGGACGAGGTTATCAGCAAAGAAGAGATGAGAAAAGGCCAGCCTTTCTTGCGAGGCTCTAAGCGGGTCCCACAGCTTGGCATCGCACTTCTCTATGATGAGAGCTCCCAAAACTTCCATACAAAGGATAAATAAATAGGGAGAGAGGAGTCCCCCTGTCTAATGCCTCTTAAAGGAAGAAAAGGCTTGAGAGCACCACCATTGTACAGTACAGAGATGGAAGAAGTTGAGACACAGCTCATAATTAGGGAGACTAGTTGGCTAGGGAACTTGAAAAGGGCCAAGGTGTCGTAGATGAAACTCCATTTCAGGCGGTCATAAACCTTTTCCAAATCAATTTTTATTGCCATGAACCTTCCTTTCCCTTTCTTCTTAGACATGGTGTGAACAAGTTCCTAAACAATTATTGTATTGTCAACCTTTTTCCGACTAGGAATGAAAGCTGTTTGGTAGGGTGAGACTAGGTTTGATAGCATGGGATGAATCCTGGCCACAATCACCTTTGTAACAATCTTATACACGGTGTTGCATAAACTAATTGAATAGTAGTTGCTGAGAGATTTAGGTGTATTGCACTTGGGGATCAGGGTGATAAGGGTCCTGTTTAGGTACTCCGACATTGTTTGGGAGGTGAAAATTTGTTTCACTTCCTTTCTTACCGACTCCTCGACTAGAAGCCAAAAGCATTGAAAAAACCCCACATAGAGGCCATCTGGGGCCTGAGGCTTTGAAAGCTTTGAGAAACAAGAAAGCGCTTGAAATTTCCTCATCGGATATCGAAACAGCGAGCTTGGCAGCATCTTCCTCCTTCAAGCAGGAGTTCCAGCAAGGGGGATCCCACAAAGAGAGGAGGGACCTACTGTGGCTGGACATGTATAACTTTGAATAACCATTCCTGATGAAGTTAGCAATATCTCTCTCCTCATTGAACCAGTTCCCCATGTGGTCTTTCAGGCAAGTGATACGAATTTTGCTTCGACACAACAGAGCAGAACTGTGGTAAAAGGTTGTGTTTCTGTCCCCCTCAACCAGCCAAGTGATGTGCGACTTCATGGCCCAGTACTCTTCCTCTAATTTTGAGACCTCAAATAGTTCTGTGCGCAACTCTTGCTCAAGTAAAACCAGAAAATTATTGGGGTTATTGGAAAGGGTAATTTGAACACCCCTAAGTCTGGCAAGGATACACTTTTTTCGATGGAACAAATTTCCAAACACATTCCTATCCCAAACCTTAGCTTTGTCAATGAACTTAGAGACTGCGTGCAATAAGGAACTAGGATTTTCCCTTGCGCCTCTCACTATACCCTAGAAGGAAGGGTGGGAAAGCCATATTGGCTGGAATCTGAAAGGCTGATCTTGCCCGATGCTTGAGCATTGTCCCAGTGCAGCTTGATTGGACAATGATCTGAATGGCCTTTTTCAAGGTGCTCAACACAAGCTTTCAGAAAAAGCGCATTCCATTTAGCATTTACAAAAACATGGTCTATCCTTTCTTGAACAAGCTACCTTAGAGGCCTATTGTTTGTCCATGTATAGCATGCACCAGAGAAACCAATGTCAATCATCTTGCAGGTATCAAGGCATTCATGGAATTTGAGATCTTACTGATATTCATCACTCTTCCTCCATACTTATCTTCCCCAACCAGCACTTCATTAAAATCCCATGCAATAACCCAGGGTAAGGCATGAAGACTGGAAGCAGTAGATAGGTTATCCCATATAAGTCACCTTTCAGCAAGTCTTGAATTAGCATAGACTGCAGAGAAGAGCCAAGGACCCAGAGAGTTGGGGGTGTTGAGAGTCACCAATGCATGGACCTCTTGCTTGTGGTAGAGAGCTCTGTAACTTCCACTTGGGCAGAGTTCCACAAAACCCAGAGGCCACCAGATAGCTCAATGTTATTAACCAAAATTTCCCCATCCATGGAAAGCCTATCCGCAATACTTTTGGCTTTGTCTCCACTAAATTTTGTTTCCATGATGACAAAGATTGTAGGATAATGCTTAAAAATCAAATTAGAGACAAGACTATGAAAATTTGGGTTGAAGGCACCCCGGCAATTCCAAATAAGCATATTCATTTCTACAATTAAGAGATTAATTAGAACCAAAAACTCAGGGAGGAACAGAGTTGTTACCTCCATCATTAAATTACACATCATCAGCCTCAGGGTCTGAGGCCCCAACTCCATCTGCAAGTGGGCTACCATGCCCTTAGGGACTTCCCTCATCTGCTGTATTCTTTTTCCTTGGCCAAAGGGATGGGTCAATATGCTTCAAGGGGGCTCTTGATATGCTATCACATGCAGCGACAACACTAGATCCCACCTTATCATCGTCTACATAGGGGCAATTGGAGATTTCCTTTAAATGGACTCTAAAAGGATTTGGATCAATATTCATTTGAGTGGGTTTATCCAGCCTCTCCTCCACTGTCGCGTCTGACTAGACCATCATATCATCTCCATTATCCATGTCTTGCATCTCTGTACTGGAGCTTGTAATAGCACAACTGAGTTGGGGGGAGGGGGTGAAGGGGACCCACCTGCCCTAAACACCTTGAGGGGCATTGCTTTGCCTAGCTCATTGACAGAAGCAAAACAACTTCCCATCTCCGAGGAGGTTTTGGGCCTGCTTTGGCCAGTTGCTCTCTAGGCCTGGCTAGGTTTTTTGTTTGTTTGGTCCCGAGATGCTTTCCTAGGCTTCTGACCTCGGGCAGAGCAAATATCCTTGACATTTGAAGAGATGACTTTTGTCTTGTTCAAGAGAGAGAGATCCTTAGTGCGATCTGCTTCAGAGTCACTACCAAACGAAAAACCAGAGGCCTTTTGCTTTTGCTTTCCAGTACTATTCCCTAGACCCACATTAACCATACCTAGAGCCATGTTGGAAGGCCTGGTATACACAAGCTTCTTAGGCCCATATTCCGCAGGCTCTGAAAGTGGTAACTGATTTGATTCTTTTCGAATCTTCCTGCTTTGTTTCTTTTTTTGTGCAACAAGGATTTAAGGCCTAAAGGTCTCTTCCTCTAATAGGCCCTGTCCCTACGAAATCTGATCTTTTCCCACCTCTTCTAGTCTATCAACTTTCTTCGGCACCCCAGCTTTGTATGGATAGCCTTTCGCCTTATGATCAACTCTACCGCACAAAAAACATAACGTGGTAATACCTTCATATTGCACTAGATGGTCAAGCCCACCAACTTTAATGTTCGTGTCCAAAGTTTTGTCAAAACAAATCTGGACACATAACTTGGCAAAGCATCCCCTAGTCTTTGTAGCCATGTGTGTATATATTCTCAAGATCGACCCAATGGCCTTTTCAATATCCCTTAACATTGAGGGTTCACAATACTCAATAGGAAGCTTTGGGAGCCGAATCTAGACTGCCACCGAGGACACGTTTACAATAGAATATCTAAAATTTGGTTCCCAGCAGCGGATAGAGAGGTAGTGGCCTCCCATAAACCACGGACCCCCTTTAAGAACCTTTGAACGGTCCTCTTTAACTGAGAACTTGATAAGAAAGAAATCTTGGCCTAAGTCCACGCAATCCATCTTGCCAATCAGTTTCCACATACCTAGAAGCTTGGAATGGAGGAAATGATAACCCACGTTCTTTCCAAAAACTTTGACTATGAGGGTGTTTGCCCAGGGAGTACGCATCTTTCCTTTCCTCTCCTAGGATAACTTCACCACCACTTCACTTGGCGGAAGGTCAATATACTCATCATCCGACTTAATCTTTGTTTCCATGTTACTCTCAAATTCAAAGGCCTGTTCGAAAGCCCCTAGCATCTCACCTACGAGCTTCTCTCTTTGTGACTTGGTACCTCTTTCACCATAGGAAGGGGAAGCTATGTGATGAGCTCCCACCCTATGGTCTTGTTTTATCTTCTTTGTTCTCTGTTGGAGTTCTTCGTCTTCCTCTTTAGACCTAACTATTGTTTTGCTTATCATAGGGAGTTCTTCGTGGCCTTAGCTTCGCTAAGTTTGCTACTTCACACGCCCAACCTGTCAAAATATCTACACATATTCTAACGTGGGAAATGTATTCATAGTTGGGCATTTTTAGATGTATTCATGTTAGCTATAACTCAGAAATATATTATATACTTAAAATTGTTAAGTATTTTAGATGTTGGTGAACATAAATTTCAGTTGCAATAACAATATTTTGATGTATTCATTTTATGTGTCATTTGAATTTTTCAAAACACTATATTTAACCCATTTTAAGGTTAACTTGATAATCAATCAATCAATCAATATATCATATACTTACTATATATAAAAGCAGAAGTTTTTTCCCGCAATTAAGGAGGTGCTTTCATGTAGGAAAAATGCTCATCTAAAATTCTGCCATGTATAAGTTAAAAAATGATAAATTATATTGTTTCACCATCTTAACACTATTAGATCTTAACACCATTTTTCTTAGTATATAAAAAAAATCGATTAAAATACTATTAGGCTTGGGATATAGAGATAGAGAAGGAGGGAAAAAAAACTGGGATACAGAGATAAGGAGATGGCTAGCCATTGTTAGGACATATGTGATTCATGTTATGAACATATGTTATAATGTATTGGTTAATCTTTTGACAAAATGCACTTTACTTGTAATTGGGTAGATCTAGGATGTGTTTAATGCTTCAAGGAACAAAGTTTCAAGATCAAGTGTTAAAGCCATGCAAGTCTGTCCAAGAATCAAGTAAAGAAGTGCTGGTTTTTAAAGCTTGATAGCTAGAATATATCGAGATTTAAAAAGCTATTCCAGCCCGAAGCTCGACAGCTGCTCGACAGATAGGGTATCTATCGAGAATTATGAAAATCAGATTTTTAGTTCTGATTTCATTCCAATCCGTAGTCTGTTCAAGAATCAAGGAATGAAGTGTTGGTTTTTAAAACTCGACAGCTAGCTCGATAGCTAGTATCTATCAAGATTTAAAAAGCTATTCTAGCCCGAAGCTCGACAACTGTTGGACAGGTAGGGTATTTATCGAGAATTATGAAAATCAGATTTTCAGTTATAATTTCATTCCAATTTGTGAGTATGTGTTTGAGCTTTCTTTTCTCACAACCCTAAACATATGTAAGGATTATTTTAAGGGCCGTCATAGAGAGCACAATCGCACAAGTGTAAAGCAAAGTGTTGTTTATGCAAATTGTGACTAGAAATCTAGTTTGCCCTAGTTCTTCTTTCTTTTGATGAAGCTGTTGTGTTTGTACACCATAGGGTTTTGTTAACAAGAAAATTTGTAATCTTCATCGTGTGATGAACTGAAGAACTTTGCAACCAACATCCTTCTCAAGTTGGTGATCATGTCGCGTATTAGGATCCGCGCATCTATTGGTTAGTCACGTACTAGGAACCGTGCATTAAAAGGAGATTGTCACTACAGAACAAGTCCAATTGGGTATCGGGGTAAGGGTTCAATTGTAGGTTGGTGTAAGGTACTAAGATTCCTTTACTTGTAACTGCTTGTTGTGAAAATAATGAATTCTCGGGAGTGGCAACCTTAAAATCACCTGGTGAGGTTTTTTTGCCTTGAAGGTGTTCCCCATTCGAAAACAAATCACTTTGTCAAATTTATTTTTAGCTAAATTTTATTTTAGTTGGTGATTTTTTTGTGCTGCCACGTACATTGCATGTTAATTTGATTAATTAATAAACTTGGGTAATTAATCAATTAATATAAGGGGTTAATATAGTTTTGGCTTATCAGCCATCACCATCATTTTCCTGCCATAGTTTGTTCCCTTGCCAGACTTACACCACCAGAACCGGCACCGGTAATGCACATAGGAATTGAGATACAGACACAGAGAGAACTACCACCGGTAATGCTTTTTTCTTAGATCTGGGTATGAAATATGATTTAGTTTTGAGAAATTTGGGTGGATTGATTTTTGTTTAGGTATATGGGTTACACTAGGTTTTGATTTGATTTTTTTGAAATTTAGGGTTATATATGATTTAGGTTTGGAGAGGGCAAAGATAGAGAAATAAGAGAGAACGTGAGTTTGCTATTTGGATAGAGTGTTGGTAACGAGAGAAATCTGACATCTTCCAGTCAGACCATTAAAAACCTTTATTGGTAATTTTTTTTTAAATATTGCTTTAAATGTTTGAGTTGATATAGTCTTAGGTTTGGGTATTCAATTGAATTGATTTTGATTCAAGATCTGTCTTCCTTTTTTTACTTTTCCCCCTCTAAACTACACTCTAAAATACCATTTAGAGGACAAAAAAAACAAACATCTCCTTCCATTAGAGAGCGAGAGGGAGATTGAAGAAGTTTGATTTTTTTTTTTTTAAATTTGATTTTAATTGTCAATTTGTCATATACTTACTGCTACAATTATTGTTTCTTCATGTTTTATTCTTATTTCCTTCTATGCATGTTTTAATTTCATGTTGGGTTAAAATTATAGGAAAAAATAATTGTGTTAAGTTCTTAAAATTTTCTATTGCATATGACTAATTGTTAACAATGTTCTATTCAGTTTTTATCTATTTTAGATTAGTTCTATGACAGATTTTGTTTGATGTTTCTGAAATGATTTCAAATTGCAGAGTGAATATTTGTGGTGTAAATTCAAAATTATTTTCTAGGATGTTTAAATTCTTAGTGCGATTCTATTTTTGAAAAATAATTTCCTCAAACTAATTTTCGAATAGAATAATAACTAAAAACATCATCTTTTAAAATAGTCTTTCTCACAATAAAAAATCTGGGTATCAATATACATATTAATAGTCATTTGCTTTGTTAAATCTCATTACTTTATGCTTTCACAAAATTTTGAACCGTTTAACTATAGTTTCTTTAAAGAACAAAATAATAATAATAAAAAATACTGCATTTACGTCTCTTATAAGAGAAATCCAAAGATGAGCATGTGAATGAGAAAAAAAAAATTTTTGTTTGTAAGTTTTATTCCTTGAAACCTTTTTTTATAATTGATACTTGCCTTTGTAATTAGTGTTTTGAAAAAATAGTTCTACACTTCTTTTGTGATAAAGGCATTCTCTTTATTGGTGTAAAGAAAAGCCTTTTTGGCCTTTTGACACTATAGCAAATTGTAGTTAATCTAGGTGAAATATATTAAGTGGTTATAATATTATTTACTTAAATGGTTTCAGATAAATGTCTTCGCATATTTATATGTCTAATATACAATTGCAGAAGAAAATCATATAATAACATTATTGCAGTAGAATATGCTATTACTTTACAATATGATTCAAAATTTAGTAATGAAAAGTGAAAAAAATTCATTAGTAGATATTGATGAAAGATTGTTAAAAAATCCTATAATGGAACCTTCTTATAGAGATCGGAGATTCAAAAGCAAGGGCAGGTCCTTTGGATATGATTCTCACTAAGGTTCGCCCCTCTCTGCAATTTTATTCGTTTCCCCTTTGATTTTGAGCTTTTTTTTGTTAGCACAATTCTCCACGAGATGAAGTATATATGCACCCCATTTGTTTGACAATGTTAGAATGAGCCTAGAGTTGTTTATAAATTCATAGCAAATAACATTCCTTTCATTTCCATTTGAAACATGGACCCCATTTGTTTGACAAAACAAACTTTCACTCACTCTTGCTGGGAATAGGGGTTTCGTTTTTTCCTATTTAAAACAAATTAACATGGATGCCTTGAATTTTTACAGCAGGAGTTTCTGTTTTGGTTCACCATGTGGAGGGAGACACCAAAGATGCTTGGAAGGCCTATAGAAACATGTGTTTGACATGCTACCTCCTGTGCTTTTCGGTGGTTTTACTTATAATTTTTCTTTTGAGATACAAACTAACCCCAATTCATAGGAATTGCTTAAAATCGTTATTACCCTTGTTGTTCTCTAGGTTTCCGGATAACTCTTTGTTTTAGCTTTATTTGAAAGGGAAAAAAAAGAGTTAAAATATTTATCTTTGAGAGTTTTCCATTGAATTATTTTCTCAATTGAAGATAAAGATTGGTGGGGAGATATTTCTAAGAAAGGGGCTCTGCCTTGGCAAATAATAGCTGTGATGGAAGACATTTGAGACTTGCTGGCTTAGTGTAGACATTTATATTTTGTACATTTAAATTTATTGGCAAAAGAAAAGTCTTAGATGCATTTTTTTGGGACAATAACTGCAGTGCTTAGTAGTTTTTCTATCTTCAAGATTTATAGAAAGCTTACAGAAATGTTCAAAGGGCTTAAAAAGGTTTGTAATACCGTATGCAATATACTTGGATCAATGATCATTTAAATGTTGTTAGGACATATGTGTTTCATTTTGTTTTCAACATATGTCATTCTTTTATGTAATTGGCTTATCCTTTGACAAGACACACTCGGCTTGTATTTGGGTAGCTCTAGGATGATTTTAATACTTCAAGAAACAAGGTTTCAAGATCAAGTGTTAAAGCCATGCAAGTGGTCTAAGATTCAAGTTGAAAAGTGCCAGATTTTAAAGCTCGACACCTGGCTCGATAACTGCATCTATCGAGTTTTAAGAAGTTGTTTAGCCCCGAGGTTCGATAGCTGCTCGACAGCACCTCGACACCTCTAGCTGTCGAGATTTAAGAAAAACAGATTCTAAGTTCTATTTTTGAGTCTAATCTGTAGATGTGTCTTTGGGACTTATTTTCTTCTAACCCTAGACATATAAAAGGATTATTTTAAGGGCCGTCAATGTACACAAGTTGCACAAGCATTGAGAAACCCTTGTTCAAGTAATTTGTGACCTGAGACAAAGTTCTTGCCCTAGTTCATCTCTCTTGTGAAGAAGTTGCTGTGTAATGTGCATTGTAGGGTTTTGTAACCAAACATCTGCTTGATCTTTATCGTGTGGATGAATTGAAGAACTTTGCATCCAACAACTTTCTCTAGTTGGTGATTGAAGTCGCGTACTGGGATCCGCGTAATTGGTTAGTTACGTACTTGGGAGCCGTGTATCAAAAGGAGAAATTGTCACTACAGAACAAGTCCAATTGGGTATTGGGGTAGGGATTCAACTATAGGTTGGTAAGGTACTTGGGATTCCTTTACTTGTAACTGTTTGTTGTGATAATAGTGGAATTTCGGGAGTGGTGACCTAAAATCATTCGGTGGGGTTTTTGCCGTGTAAGTTTTCCCCATTCGTAAATAAATCACTGTGTCATTTATTTTCCGCTGCATACTTTAGTTTATTGGTGATTTGTTTGTGCTACCACGCAATTTGCATGTTTATGATTAATTAATAACTTGGCTAATTAATCAACTTAATTCATCACAAGGGGTCAATGTGTTTGTGGCCTTTCAAATGTAAATCTTCTTTTGAAAATAGATTTTTATTTTTTTATTTTGTGTTTTAATAATTTTTAACTTAATACATTTTTTTTTCTCACACTTTTTAACGATATGAAGTTTAGCCATTAGTAGCTGACTTAATACTCTACTCATCTCATCTCTTTTATAAACTACTAGTCTCTTAGGTGTTAAATATCATGAGAATTTTAAATGGATTGGTTTTGATTTAGGTATTTGAGTTAGATTTATTTATTTTAAATAATTTGTATTTTTTTTGTAATTAAGGTATGTATTTAGGTTAGAAATAGTTTTGCTGTGGGCATTCGTGTAAGATTTGGTTTTGATTTGTAATATATAATTGCTAAACTTCTATTCAGTCATATGTTAGTATTTGACTTGGGGGGGAGAATGTTTAACATGGAAGCCTTTCAAAATTGGATATGGAATTTGAACGTATTGGTTTGATGGGCATGTTTCATTTTCTTTGCAAGTATTGATTTTTAAGCTTTTTAGTCTATGGGTCTTTTCATTTTCAATTAGTTAAGAGATTTATTTTTTCCCAATTTCCTTTGGGGCTACTTGAATGCTGAAAAAAAATGTTAGAAAGACAAAGAATTACCATTTTCTTTTGCAAGATTTGGGGGCTGTGCAAGCTTGAATACAATATACTTTAGTTTGATTTAAAAAAAAAAATATCTTTCTTTGTTTAGCTTTTGAGAAATTTAACTACTATGAAAGAAAATATCATGTTGATCCTCTACTTTCAAGGTTCTTTTATTTTGATAAATAAAAAGTTCACCTTAGTGATGCAAAATAACTAAGCCAAGCTGTATTCGGTATGGAATTCTATTTTCCTAGGTGCCAATCAATGAATTTTAATTTTAAAGGATATTTAAATTATAGTTGTTCAACCACAATGGGCTACAAATTAATAAATTTCTTGATTTTTCATTTGTTTCTTTTTACTTTTAAATTGTGGGTTTGTTAATTCATTTGGATTAATCACTAGGAAGTGTATTACTTTTTTGGGATTCCAAAATTGTTCACTCTCTAATACAGATGCTTAATAAAAACAACGTTTTGGTTTATGTTTTGAGAATGGCCAAGGATCACTTTGTAAAATCTAATGCTAAAAATGAGAGATTGTGTCTCATCAATGGTTGTACCTATTGTTTTCTTCTATATATAATAGTGGAAGCCTTTCCCTGCAATTGAGGAGGTTGCGACATGTAGGAAAAAATCCTACTTAAAAATCCGCCATGCTACTAGTCAAAAACATGGAATGAAAAGCAAAACGTTGTGCCTTTCACGTCTTCAGGATTTAAAAAATCAAGCATTGCACTCCTTCACCATTGAAAGTGATAGGCCACAAACGCGTTGACCCCTTGTGATTAATTAAATTGATTAATTAGCCAAGTTATTAGTTAATCAAGTTAACATGCAAAATCACGTGGCAGCACAAACAAATCACCAAAACTAAAGTATGCAGCGGAAAATAAAAGACACGGTGATTTGTTTACGAATGGGGAAAACTTGACGGCAAAAACCCCATCGGGTGATTTAAGGTCACCACTCTTGAAACTCCACTATTATCACAACAAGCGATTACAAGCAAGGAATCCAAGTACCTTACCAACCTACAGTTGAACACTTACCCCAATACCCAATTGGACTTGTTTTGTAGTGACAATTTCTCCTCTTAATGCACGGCTCCGAGTACGTGACTAACTAATTGCGCGGATCCTAATACGCGACTTCAATTCACCAACTAGAGAGAGATGTTGGCTGCAAAGTTCTTCAAATCATCCACACGATGAAGATCAAGAAGATGCTTGGTTACAAAACCCTACGGTGCACATTACATAGCAACTTCTTCACAAGAGATGAACAAGGGCATGAACTAGGGCATGAACTTTGTCTTTGATCACAAATTGCATGAACAAGAATTACTCAATACTTGTGCAACTTGCATCATCTATGACGGCCCTTAAAACAATCCTTTTATATGTCTAGGGTTAGGAGAAAAGAAGTCCCAAAGACACATTCACGGATTGGAATTAAAACAGAACTGAAAATCTGTTTTCTTTAAATCTCGACAGATAGAGGTGTCGAGGATCTGTCGAGAAGCTGTTGAGCCTCGGGGCTGAAACAACTTCTAAAGCTCGATAGATACATGTGTCGAGACCAGGTGTTGAGCTTTAGTAACTTGCACTTTCCAGCTTGTTTCTTGGACAGACTTGATGACTTCAACACTCACTCTTGAAACACTGTTTCTTGAAGCGTTAAACACATCCTAAATCTACCCAATTACAAGTAAAGTGCGTTTTGTCAAAGGATAAGCCAATTACATAAAATAGTGACTATGTCAACAACATGAACTACATATGTCCTAACAGAAAGAAAAATTCTTTAGGAACCGTTACATTTAAAAGAAAAAACGCTTAAAGTGGACTGTTGTCTGCCAACTTTTATTAATAAACACCGCCTATAACTCTTTCAGCCAATTAAGAGAAATCCGAAACAACGTAATCTTAGGTAGTTGAGAAATTAATTACAACGGCCATCTTCCATTCAAAAACTTCCTCAATTTATATTTACCTTTTCAACCATTTTTTCCCTACAAAAACAGTGATAGAAGTTCCAAATTAATGTTCTTCTCTTCTGCAAGAATAATTTACTTTGGAAAGAAAGTCGTTGGATTTACTGTAGCAAGTTGAAAGGTGAGAATATTTTCATGTGCTATTTTTTTCATGAGACTGAATAATTATTAAAAAAAAAAAACTGATCCTTGAAAATTTTAGCAGTAGAGCGTGGTGAAAAGGGGGAAAAAAAAGATGATGTGAAGGGAGATCACAGAGGCTCACTGATGTGGAAGAAAAGTATGGAGGAAAGGGAAAGTGACTTTATAGGAATAGTAGAGGTGAGATAAATCTCAATCATGGATGGGATTGGGAATAGTAAAAGTAACTTAATAGGAACCTTCTTTGAAGGTTCATGCTTTACAAAATACCCAACATGTGTCTTTATTTACACTAAGACCATTTTTTATTTTTAATAAGAATCTAATCACTCCTTTTATTTATTCTTTCACTTAAAAAAAAAATTAACAATCATTGTCCTAAAAATAAGACACAATATTAAATTTATTAAGTTTACTTTTTATTTTTGAGAATGAAGTTTGCTTACATTTACTTTGCCTATACATCTAATTCGTTTTTCTTTTTTTGGATCCATATGTGATTTACTAATTGCCAAATTTTGTAGTAGAAATTTCAAACATCTTTAGGGAAAAGAAATAATAAAAGAGTGAACATATAACATTCAATGTGATTTTCTTTTTAATTAGATTGTAAAAGAAATGGTTCCTGCCAAATGAGGAGGAGAGAAGTGATATACTTTAGTATATGGTTATTACTTATGTGGGTGAGGTGTAACCCAATATGTATTAAGGATTGGATTATATAGAAGACTGAAGGCTGTTATTATCAGGGGCATTACAAACCTAGCATCGACACTTCAAGTGAGTGATGGCAGGTATTCTAAAATAATTATCGTCACTTCATTTTCATTTTGTTGGCTTCATAAAATAAGTGAAAATTGTAATACCATATTAATAGAGCTTCTTTAAAATTTTAAGATACCATACCTATAAATTAGAGAGTTTTATTTATTTTGCCATATATAACAAATAAGAGTATCCTAATTCACAATAAATAAATAAAACTAACTAGCCTGCACATTGTGCGGGTCATACACTAGTATATATAAAAGTAGAGACCTCACATGAAAAAGCATAAGGTTCTGCCAAGTGGCACATTCTATGTAAAGAGAATTGAAATATTCTCAAGTGCCATATAAAAGATAAGAACAAATTACATATTGACCTTTTGTTTCATTTGGTTCAATGTTTCAAGACTTTTATAATTAAAAATAAATATTCTTTGCATCATTTGGTTCAATGTTTCAAACCTTTTCATCCCTCACACATACACACAAGCCTCTTTACATTTTAATGCACCATTTTCACTTGCTGCACTTCAACTTCTTTATATATACCTATCCATAGCCCCTCATGTTATCCCATGTCAAATACACACAAACAAAAAATGATGTCATTTACCTTTAATCTTTCGATGACACCTACTTAGCTTTAACATTGTTGTTTCATCTAATCCTAACTCGTATGAGTTGGCTATTGTAGAGAGGAAAAATTCTTAACCTATCACAAGCTGGCACATCATACTACCAAGTCTACAAAGTACAGCCAATCACAAAGCACCACATACTGCTACTAGGTTTTGTTATCACTATTCAGAAACAAACAGAAATTTGCCAAGTGTATTTGAAATAAAAGCATAAAATGCATGCATGCAAAAAAAAAAAAAAATCACACATTGACGTGTGTAAGCAATGATGTAAGCAGTCCGGTGCATGTAAGCAATAACAAAAGTAGTCTAGCGCGTGTAAGTAATGACATAAGATGACCAATCAGGCTGTGACATGCGACACCAATTAGACTCTACATTATGTCGCTCACCCACCCTTAAACTCCTATAAATAGAAGCTTTCCTAAGGCATTTCTACACACACCAAGACATCTAGACCACAAGCAGCATCAAAGAAGATTCAGAAGCACTCAGAAGTACAGAAGCTCTCAGAAGTATAGAATCTCTATTGGAATCAAGTCTCAAAGCCATCAAGAACTTCCAACCTTAAAAGCGAAGAACATTCGAAACAGAATGATCCAAACTGCCTGCCTAGATCTTAAATTTTCAAGCCCAAAAGCCTCTAGAAACTTCAAGAAACCACCAACTAGTGAAGCTTTACTGATTCAAGCCTCCAAAGCCCCAAAGAATTTCCATCACAAAACTTTGAAGACGAAGAACATGCAAAGAACACAAGATGAATACAAAGAACAAATGATTTCTAACAAGCTCATAGCTAGAGATTTGTCGTAATTCTGTTTCAAAGATCTTTAATCCATCCTTCAGCCAAATTGAAAGATATTTGGTGTTCGAGTCAAAATCACATTACTACAATTCCAATCAACAAGTCTTTCAAGGAGATCGAATTAGAGGATCACTCATTTGTAATCACAAAGTATTGTATCACATATATTCATCAATACAAATTCACGTTTGTGAAACTATTTATCTTGTTTGATTTATTTCAAACTCAAAATTTAGTCGTCCATAAATTTTGGCATGCCTAGTGGGACCTCCTGCCTCTCATCTCTTCCTCCTTCAAAAGAAAAGAAATTCAACATCACTTTGCTACCAGCTTCAATGGCCTCTCAAGAACGTTCAAAATTCAGCAATCGATGCTTCCATTGCCAATGATTATACTGGTCCATTCACTTGCAATCGATCCAAAGCTCTCGATTGACTTCAACCCCAACCAACCAACCAAAGAAAGCGAGACTTATACTATCATCTCTCTGGACTTTCTTGCAAATAAGAAAGTCACTACTAAGGATTCATTTGTCTTGAAAGATTTGGAGATTGTACATTACAGTAGCCAAGGCATGTGGCTAGATCTAGACCCTACACATGGAATAGCTGTGAGCAAAGGAAAGGAAAGGTTGGCTGAAGAGGGGGATCTTTGGTTCGTGCCAATGGTATAACCATCTTGTGGAAGGGAGAGATTTGCACTTGACATGGACACCTAGCACTTGCACAGAAGGGATATAGCAACCCCCTATGGTCAAATGTTATAGAACACCCCTTATTAGTTGAGCTTGTGTTGGACCACTATTAAGGACGCATGTATCACTCCTAGTATCCCTGATGTCCCTTTCCCTGTCCAAGGTTTGCTCCCCAGATAGTAGCAGAGTCACCCTCCATTTTACTCCCTTGACATTGGTTTGCTTTCTCTCTTTTCTAGCCATAGTATAGTACAAAAGTTGCATTTGGATTTGTAATGGGCGAATAAGGGTTTGACACCTATCTTGATGTACCTCACAACAGTCCTTGTACTATAAGAGGAACATGTTGTTGAACAATTAGGGCAAGAGCCTAGAGAACAAAAAATAGAAAGTTTTTGTAGGAAAGTGTGGTAGAGAAAAAGCTTTTTTTGGGAAGAACATCACCCTTGTACAAAGGCTTTCATTTCACATAATAGAGAGATTTAAAGAGTATAGGACATTCTCCCCTTGCTTACCTGTTATTTTTCATCCCTTCCGAAGGGTTTTCCACATATTTTTCCCATGCCTTGTTTACTTTCCATCTTATACTTTCCATTTCTCTCGATGTTGAAGTGTTAAAGCTTTATTTTTTATTGTTCTTAAGTTTTTTTTCACTTAAATGTAATGTTAGATGCATCATCCGTTCTATCACATAGTCTTAAAAATCTAACTTGCACGTATAGATATTGATAACCAATCATCCGCAATAAAGAGCTTTTCTATCAACTCTTCACCTATCATGAGAAACTTAAGGAATGATGTGCGTTTGATTCATTCTGTTTCACTATTTTCTCCATCATACCTAGAGGTCATGCCAGTGATGATGACTAACACCTCTACCATGGAAGAAAAGATGATAGAAATGGAACAAAAAGTTGCCTTCCTCACGAGGACACTTGAAGATAGGGTCGTCAAAATAGCAACCCTAATGAACAAACTAGAGGTACAAGATTTGGATGAACCAAGTCTTGACCTTGAGCACCTTCTTGGCTTTACCTTGAAAGGAGAAAATGCTAAAGTTAACAAGGGAAAAGGAGTTGAAGACGCTTCTCAACATAGACATTTCACCTCAATCTCCTCTTTTTCTGTCCAACAACTGCAAGACATGATAACTGTTAAGTTATGATTTTTCTCATAACATTTGTATTGGCTTATTCCATGAAAAAATGTGTTGTAATTTAATTAATTTATCTCCTTGAATTTTTGTGGAATTTATTTGTAATGGGTTTAGTATGAAGTGGTGAAGATTTGATCAAGACAGTTGAAGGTCACATTAGATGCACATGCAGGAAGGTGAACAGTCAAGCTAGGTGTCCAGCTTAGTACAACTTGTCCTGGAGGTTAACTCGCGACTTGGATTCGCGACTTGGACCAGACGCGAGTGACCCGCGAAGTTCCCCTGTTTTACTGAAAATTGTGACATTTTGTATTTCCATCACTTATACTATATATACCTTCATTACCCACAGAAATGGCAAGGAGCCTATTGAGAGAAAGAAGCACAGTATGGGGGTTCTTCCACTAGTTCCCTAATATACTCAAAACCTTATACAAAGTGCATCGACAACATGAGGATGACAAATGGATACCAACCTCCTAAGTTCCTACAATTTGACAGGAAGGGCAATCCAAAACAACACATTGCTCACTTCGTAGAAACTTGTGAGAATGTGGGAACTCAAGGAAGCCTTCTTGTGAAACAGTTTGTCCGTTTGCTCAAGGGAAATGCGTTTGATTGGTACACTGACTTGGAGCGTGAGTCAATCGATAGTTGGGAACAACTCGAAAGGGAGTTTCTTAATCTATTCTATTGCACACGTCGCATGGTAAGCATGATGGAGGTTACTAATATCAAGCAATGGAAGAATTAGCTTGTTATTGATTATATCAATTGATGGCGTTCTTTGAGTTTAGACTGCAAAGATAGAATTTTTGAAATTTCATCTGTGGAGATGTGCATACAAGGCATGCGTTGGGGATTTCTTTATTGTTAGGATGTGTGCCCTTAAATCCTATTGTATGATGCTATGTATGACATTATGTATGATTTAATATTGTGTTTAATAAATTTGTTTATTTTTATCTAAAATAATGGCAACATGAATATTTGGACATTATCATATAGTCCATGAGATGCATAATATGTGATTTATGTGAAAAGTCAGAGAAGATATAAATCACAAGTTCTTTGCAAACTCAGAATTTATAGTTCGTAGTCGGTGATGAAATTGGGCATTTCATCTGCGAAGACTATAACGTATCAACAAAGATGATTTGTCTTGATCATGGAAGTGATGACTTCTAGTTGATATGTTGATATGTTTTAAGAGTTAAGACATATTGAACTGGGCTGCTGTGAGATTTATTATTCTCTCAACGACTGTCAAATGAATAATAAATCTCACGACTTTTATTTGCATGAACTTTTAATCCTAAGAGAATAATGGACCTGATCATGACGTGTAGATTGCTTTGATATATCAGGAGTGAGATCTAATGTAACGGTCAAAATCTCAATATGTTGGGCAACCACATGTAGTGTTGATGGAACATATATTCTTAAGATGGAATTCATAGTCTCTTAACGGAGATACAAAATATTCCCTTGAGATAACTTTAATGGGTTTGGTTATTCAGAGAGTTAGACCTAACCACTTTGGTAAGAAATTACTAAAGAATATATTTATGAAATTGGATTTTATAAATATATGATGAATAATTTTAAAGGATAGGGTACTCAAAAATAAGATGTAGTAATTTACAAAGTGGCAGTCTACATTTATGACTTTGTATTACTACGAATATTTTATGAAGGGGTTGCGTGTATAATAAAGCCTTGGGATATAATTTATTAATAAGGCCTAGAGTGTAATTATATTTATATAGTGGTATTAAATATAATTAATGGTAACTTTGGACTTGTCAAGAGTTGACGGAAAATCCCAAGGCCCATTGGAGCTAGTGTCTTATTGGTCCCTTTTAGTCCTACTTCAAGCCACACATTAAAGCCCAATTGGAAAGGTCCAATTAGATGATCAGTTAGTTATAAAGGGAGAAACATACAGAATTTTTTAATATATATATATATATATATGAAAAAGAGTGTGAGACACACTTTTGTTCTCCCTTTGGAAACTGATTGAGAGACCACACATCTTGGGCATAAAGTGGAATTGGAATGAAGATTAAAAGTTTTCCCAAGTGCTACTAATCTTTGTTTTGAATTTCTCCACACCAAGGTACGCTATCTTCTACTTAAATTCTGAAATTTATATAGTGCATGTTGTCAATCATGAATGAAATAGATCCTTATTTGTTGCTTCCGCTGTGTGTTTTGTATGAGATACAAAACCAGATTTTTATCCAACGATTGGTATCAGAGCTAGATTTTCATATCATGATTGTATAATGTGTGATTGAATTTTAGAATTTAAGAAAACCATTATCTTTGTGTTACAATTTTCTGCATCAAGTTATGGTGTTGTATCATAATTTTTAATTTTCATGGAACCCGTATGTATATATTGCAAGTGAGATTGGCTGTACCGTAACTGATTAATGCCAAGGATACGGTTATTGAATTCAATAACTGTATGTGCGTTATCTTTGTTGATGCACTGCTTGGTGAAGTTCATTGCATGGCTTGGAGTACGGCTTGGCCATTTTATAATCTTGCATATATTAAAGGCTTGGTTGATACGGATTGGTGCTTGCATTCTTTTGCACCACATGGCATGACATACACCAAATAATTGTCTTGGTTTTGGAAAAGTTGAATCCGTACCTGAAGGATTTCAACCATCCAAAAGTGTTATATATATATATATATGTATGTATATATAATAAAATATAATATTATTATATATTATAAGACAATTGATTGGTAATTGTAAAGATGGACGTTGACTTGATGTCCTTGGATTTCACTATCTGAAGGTTATATATATATATATACGGATTATATATATATAATATAATATAGTTTTATAACGTAATATATATATATATATATATATTATATTATTTATATAATATAATATATAGTTTTATATTACGTTTTATATATTTATATATATTAATGCTAGGATTATGAAATTAAATGAGATTAGGACTATGTTTTCAAATTGTCTAGCATTATTATGATTTTTGACATTAAAAACCTTTATTTTAAAATTTCTAGTGGGAGAGAGATACAAGGGTTGGATCTCATGGCCTCCACTATCGGTTCATAGTAGTGTGGGTAAACACCTCGTCTTGGCGTATATGCCTCGCAATCCCAAAGGAGGGTGTTTACTTCATAGTACTACAAGTTTGAACTTACTCATTTAAAGTAGTGTGGACAAACACCTAGTCTTGGCGTATATGCCTCGCGATCTCAAAGGAGGGTGTTTTGTTCCATAATACTACAAGTTTAAACACTATAAAAAGGAGATAAAATGTGGCTACACATGACTCTAGATAATGGTGTACACTAGACTAAGTGTAATGTTAATCTCCCAAAGGAGCTATGTCATTATTACTTAGAGGCTAAAGGTAATACGGCATATTGTTAGTGTTTGATAAGAGTTATCATGATAGCACTAATAATGAGAATAGTTCTCAACCAATTAATGTGTTTATAATAAACTTGCTACCAAGGAATTATAGAAATGGATTAGGTTGTCATTGCATATATTATTTTATGGTTTTATTAAGGTTCCATATTGTATGCTTATGTGCTAAATTGATAATGTCCAGTTTACTTATTATATTCATGTTTATTATTTTCAGAATTAAATCATGGCATCATTTAGCCCACTTGTTGCTATTCTTAATCAAAACAAACTGACTGGATCCAACTATGTTGACTGGAAAAGAAACTTGGACATTGTTCTTACTGCTGAAGAACACAAATATGTGCTTACTCAACCATGTCCTAGCTTTCCTTCATTAGATGCTCCTCTTGAGGAAAAACAATGATATGATCGTTGGCAGAAATCTAATGAGATGGCCAAGTGCTACATCCTAGCATCTATTTAAATTGTTCTACAGCATCAAATGCAGGATGTAGAACATGCTTCGGACATCATGCAAAGTCTAAAGGAGATGTTTGGTGAGCAAGGCTGTCCTGCAAGGCAAGAAACCATGAGGCAAATTTATAATACCAAAATGGTTGTAGGAAGTTCAGTGAGGGAGCATTGTCTTAGGATGATTGTTAATCTGAACACATTAGAAGTTTTAGGTGCTGACATTGATGGAGAATCCCAAGTGGATATGATACTTTAGTCACTACCAGAATCATTCAAGGAATTCAGACTCAATTATAATATGAACAAAAAGATTTATTCTTTGTCTGAATTAATGAATGAGTTAGTGGCGGCGGAAGGCATCCTTGGTACTTCTAGTGTTGAAGCCAATGTGGGTGAAGCTTCTACTTCTCAACTTAAGTCGAAAGGCAAAGGTAAGAAGAAGAAGAAGGACTTCACTAAGAAAGATGGTAAACAAATTGCCTTAGGGGTTGCCGAGAAAGGAAAAAAAACCAAAAGAAAGTGTTTCCATTGTGGTGAAAAAGGACATTGGAAGAGGAATTGTCCAAAATTCAAAGCTACCAAGAATAAGGGTATGAAAAGTTCCTTTCTTCTTGAAATATGTTTGGTACAGAATCCAACGGATTCCTGGTGTGTGGAGTCAGGTTGTACTAATCATATCTGCAATTCTTTGCAGGGGTTCTAGGAGATTAGAAAGTTGAATGGGGAAGAACTATTTCTTACTTTGGCTGATGGGAGCAGGATTCCGGTTGTAGCTGTTGGAGTGTATAATTTGTGTTTTAAGTCTAGAGTTTTAATATTGGAAGGCTGTTTGTATGTACCTAATGTTCGTAGGAATTTGATTTCTGCAATTTACTTAGGTAAACATGGATATTGTGTTATCCTTAAAGACAATGTTGTAATAAAGAAGGATAAAATGTTTATCTGTTCTGGCAATATTGTGGATGGTCTTTATATTTTAACTTCTGACATGCATGAATTATACAATTCTAAAATAGATAGTAGCTTTCATGTAAAATCATTAAAGAGAAAGTTTCCTTCTACTAGTGATGCATATCTATGGCACTTGCGTTTGGGTCATATTAATTCAAATAGGATTCAAAGACTAATCAAAGATGGATTTTTAAAGCCCATGGACCTTGTTTGGAAGGTAAAATGACCAAACGACCAAACGACCTTTTAATGCAAAAGGTAGAAGAGCCCAAGAATTGCTTGAATTAGTTCATACAGATGTATGTGGTCCTATGTCAACCCATGCAAAAGGAGGTTATAAGTTTTTCATCACTTTTACGGATGATTACTCAAGATATGATTATGTGTACCTAATGAGACAAAAGTCTGAAGCCTTTGACAAGTTCAAAGAGTTTAGGGCTGAAGTTGAAAATCAATTGGGTAAATGCATAAAGGTCATTTGATCTGATCGAGGTGGCGAATACCTTATTGGGGATTTCAAGGATTACCTAATTCAAAATGGGATTGTCTCCCAATTGACTGCACCAGGAACTCCCCAACAAAATGGTGTAGCGGAAAGAAGGAATAGGACTCTTTTGGAATGGTTAGGTCCATGATGAGTTACTCAACTTTACTAGTTTCTTTTTGGGGATATGCACTAAAAACTACTATGCATGTTTTAAATTTAGTTCCATCAAAATCTGTTCCCAACACACCTAAGGAATTGTGGAGTGGGCGCAAGCCTAGTATGAAATATCTCCACATTTGGGGATGTCCAGCACATGTGTTGAAAGGGAAGTCTGATAAGTTGGAAGCTAAAACGGAAGTATGCATGTTTTTAGGGTATTCAGAAGAAATCAAGGGTTATTTATTCTATAATCATAAGGATAATAAAGTGTTTGTTAGCACCCATGCCAAATTTTTGGAAGATGATTATATGAATAATTTTAATTCTAGAAGTAAAGTTGTATTGGCTGAAATAGATGAACATGTAGTTGAACAACCAATGGATGAAACTAGGGATGATGTGGCTGTATTGGATACACCACAAGATATTACTCATGAGATGTCTAGTACACAGATGCCTCGTCGTAGTGGGAGAATTATTCGGCCTCCTATGAGATTTAGAGGTTTGGGAGAAACTTATGTAGCTATCTCAGAAGAGGCTGAATCGGATCTCTACACTTATGAGGAGGCAATTAATGATATAGATGCACATCATTGGGTCTTACCTATGAAATCTGAATTGGATTCTATGTATTCCAATCATGTATGAGATCTTGTAAAGGCGCCAACGGCATTAAACCTGTTGGTTGCAAATGGGTTTACAAGAGGAAGAGAGGGATAGATGGAAAGGTTGAAACCTTTAAAGCAAGACTAGTGGCGAAAGGGTATACATAAAAAGAAGGCATTGATTATGATGAAACTTTTTCACCAGTAGCCATGCTTAAGTCTATCAGAATTCTCTTATCCATTGCTGCTCATTATGATTATGAGATTTGGCAAATGGATGTCAAGACTGCATTTCTTAATGGCAATCTTGAAGAAGAAATATACATGATGCAACCAGAAGGTTTCATAGCAAAGAACCAAGAGCATATGGTATGTAAGTTGAATAGGTCCATTTATGGACTTAAACAAGCATCTAGGTCATGGAATATTAGATTTGATCAAGCAATCAAGTCATTTGGTTTTGAACAAAATCTTAATGAACCATGTGTGTACAAAAGACATTGAGACAAAGTAGTAATGTTCCTAGTGCTTTATGTTGATGATATGCTACTCATTGGGAATGATGTAGGGTTAATGTCATCGGTTAAAGTTTGGTTGTCTAGCTAATTTGATATGAAGGACTTGGGTGAGGCTAACTTTATTCTAAGGATCAAGCTTTGGCAAGATCGCAAGAATAAGATGTTAGGCTTATCACAAGTTGGATATATAGATAAGGTCCTAGAATGGTTTAGCATGCAAAACTCCAAGAAATGATTGCTTCATTTTAGAGATGGAGTTCCTCTGTTTGATGACCAAAGGCCTAAGACTCAAGAGGAAGAAAATATGATGAGACAAGTTCCTTATGCTTCTGCCGTAGGAAGTCTCATGTATGCCATGCTTTGTACTAGACCAGATATTTGTTATTCAGTTGGCATGGTCAGCCGATATCAATCAAATCCAAGACCAAAACATTGGCAAGCTGTAAAGTATATTCTCAAGTATCTTAGGAGAACGAGAAATTATATGCTTGTTTACCATTGTGAGGATTTGATTCCCATTGGCTATACAGATTCAGATTTTCAATCGGATCTAGATTTCAGAAAATCCACTTCAGGATGTTTTTCACCTTGGGAGGTGGAGCCATAAGTTGCAGGAGTGTTAAGCAATCTTTCATTGCGGACTCCACCATGGAAGCCGAATACGTTATTGCTTGTGAAGCAGCAAAGGAGGCTGTTTGGCTCAAGAAATTCCTTTCTGATCTTGGTGTTGTAAGAATGGAGCAAGTTCCCATCACATTGTTTTGTGACAGTAGTGGAGCGGTTACACAATCCAAAGATCCAAGAAATCACAAGAAAGGAAAGCACATTGAGAGGAAGTATCACATCATTCGAGACATTGTTGCTCGTGGAGATGTTGTGGTAGTAAATATTGAAAGTGCAAATAATCTAGCAGATCCTTTTACCAAAACCTTGCCTCAAAGGACTTTCGAGTCACATTTGGAGGGAATGAGAGTTAGATTAGTGCACAATAGTCTTTAGGGCAAGTGAGAGATTGTTACGATGTGTGCCCTTAAATCCTATTGTATGATGCTATGTATGATATTATGCATGATTTAATATTGTATTTAATAAATTTGTTTATTTTTATCTAAAATAATGGTAACATGAATATTTGGACATTATCATATAGTCCATGAGATGCATAGTATGTGATTTATGTGAAAAGTCACAGAAGATATAAATCACAAGTTCTTTGTAAACTCAGAATTTATAGTTCGTAGTCGGTGATGAAATTGGGCATTTCATCTACGAAGACTATAACGTATCAACTAAGATGATTTGTCTTGATCATGGAAGTGATGACTTCTAGTTGATATGTTGATATGTTTTAAGAGTTAAGACATATTGAACTGAACCACTGTGAGATTTATTATTCTCTCAACGACTGTCAAATGAATAATAAATCTCACAACTTTTATTTGCATGAACTCTTAATTCTGAGAGAATAATGGACTTGATCATGACGTGTAGATTGCTTTGATATATCAGGAGTGAGATCTAATGTAACGGTCAAAACCTCAGTATGTTGGGCAACCACATTTAGTGTTGATGGAACATATATTCTTAAGATGGAATTCATAGTCTCTTAACGGAGATACAAAATATTCATTTGAGATAAGTTTAATGGGTTTGGTTATTCAGGGAGTTAGGCCTAACCACTTTGGTAAGAAATTACTAAAGTATATATTTATGAAATTGGATTTCATAAATATATGATGAATAACTTTAAAGGATTAAACTGGGTACTCAAGGATAAGATGTAGTAATTTACAAAGTGGCAGTCTACATTTATGACTTTGTATTACTACGAATATTTTATGAAGGGGTTGCGTGTATAATAAAGTCTTGGGATATAATTTATTAATAAGGCCTAGAGTGCAATTATATTTATATAGTGGTATTAAATATAATTAATGGTAACTTTGGACTTGTCAAGAGTTGACGGAAAAGCCCAAGGCCCATTGGAGCTAGTGTCTTATTGGTCCTTTTTGGTCCCACTCCAAGCCACACGCTAAAGCCCAATTGGAAAGGCCCAATAGGCCGGCCCAATTAGATGATCAGTTAGTTATAAAGGGAGAAACATACAGAATTTTTTAATATATATATATATATATATATATGAAAAAAAGTGTGAGACACACTTTTGTTCTCCCTTTGGAAACTGATTGAGAGATCACACATCTTGGGCATAAAGTGGAATTGGAGTGAAAATTAAAAGTTTTCCCAAGTGCTTCTAATCTTTGTTTTGAATTTCTCCACACCAAGGTACGCTATCTTGTACTTAAATTCTGAAATTTATATAGTGCATGTTGTCAATCATGAATGAAATAGATCCTTATTTGTTGCTTCCGCTGTGTGTTTTGTATGAGATACAAAACCAGATTTTTATCCAACCTTTATATCCTTAAAAGGATAAAACCCTGGACGTTTGAGAAGTTAGCAACTCGTGTATGGACATAACTAAAATGGATTCGCCACCTAGTTTTGCAATGGTCTAGGAACCATATATATAGCGTCATTTCGAGGAAGGACCATTGATCTTACTACTAGAGATATGGGTTCGGAGTTTAGGTACATTCTTGGGAAGGTGATAGGCATTCAAGACAGCCCAACCCTAAGGTTGACCTCCCATTATTGTGTCTTATGTTTTAACCTTGATAAAATCATGTTCATCACTTGGATACTAACTCACACACATACTAGCATACATCTAACCATACAACATGACACCATTCATCTGAAAACACATACATATCTACCTTTAAACAAAAGAGTGCCAAACCTATATGCACATGAAAAACCTTAGCATGTGAAACCCTATCATACTATTTATCTCAAACAGAGGTAGTAAGAAATCATGGTAGCAACTTAATCATGGAAATTATAAAATCATATAAACATCCATACTCAAAATTAAACATCATACAAACGTATTCATCACAAAAGATACATGTTCATATCAATGCATGACCTACCTTTACTTACCTTGTAGTAACTTAGCACCTATGGCATTATGTATGGACATGCGAATTCATGTTTATGGTATCAAAATGAAAGAAAACCCTAATCGAGCATATGGGGGATAAACAACAAATAAAGCATGTGAAACAGAGGCTCAGATACGTGTACACATATGAAAAGGGTTTAAACAAAGGCAATACATATGAAACAAATAAACAAAATAAAGCAAAAACCTAACTTAGGCTTTCTGGGCAATGGCCTGCGCACGCAGGCCAAATTTCACGTAAATAGGATTTGACTTGCATAAGCATGCTTGTGGCATATGTGCGCAGGGTTGTTCAAAAACCCTAACCTAAAAGCAAACTAGCAGAGAAATCGAGCAATAAAAAGAACTGTAAAACTAACCTAAAAAAATGCATAAATATAAACTAAGCAATAAAACAGGCTAAAACAAAGATTAAAGGCAATAGAGAAAAAGGAAGAGTTTAAGGGAAACCTTATACAAAATGCTCTTCAAGCTTGATTTTTGATTGCTCCCCTTAGTCAAATCTATCACAATTCAATAAAATAGTGATTAGAAACTGTAAACTCAAAGAATTGGGGCCAGAAAAGGTCCCAATCAAATAAAAATGACTTGAGAATGTTCTGTGAAAAACTCCCTTTTGATTTACTGTTTTCCAGTGAATCTTAGGTTTTCCCTTAGGATTTTTTGTATGTTTTGAAAATGTACCATGTAAAGCTTTATATAGTGGAAAAAATGGGGTTTGGAATGGCTCCCAAATGATGTGGGATTCATTCCAAACCCTAACTGCATATGCTGGAGAGTGCTTGTGTGTGTGCATGCCTTGGCCCACGTACGTGGGCCGAGGGCCTCTTTGGTCATTTATTTCCAAAAATAGATTGTTGCTCATTTAAAATGTTATATTTTCCATTTTAACACTCCTAAAGTCAATTTGATATCTAATTGGGCTCTAAGTTGGCCTTGGGCCTTAGAGTTCAGGCATCATTGGGGAACAGGGGTTTGAGTCATAAGGGATACAAAATGTAGTGTCTACATCGTGTGCATGACATGTAACTGAGTATCTCTAGCCTCGGAAATACGAAATGTCCCAAACATGAGGAAAGGAAAGAAAGAAGGGAAATAGAGAAGAATGATAGGAATGCAAAAAGCAATGTCAAAGACTCAATCAATATCAACTCTGCCACAGTTAAAATTTCAACAAGAAATGCAAAGGCTAATGAGGCCTGAGTGAGGTTAACGGCGTGAGATATGTCATTCATCACTTGAGGAATGAGAACAAAAGGTATGTTCTTTCCTAGATGCTGATGTACCCAAAATGCTAGAACAACTGCTCAAGTTGAAATTAATTAAATTGCCAGAGTGCAAATGACCAAAGGAGATGGGGAAAGTTGATGACCTAAAGTATCATTACATCATAAGCCATCCAATCCAAAAATGCTTTGTTCTCAAGGAACTCATCATGAAGTTAGCCAAGGAAAGGAAAATTGACTTGGATTTTGATGATGTTGTCGAGTCAAACCTTGCAATAGTTGCCTACAGGCTACCTAGTCATATGTCTTCGACCATTAAGCAGGGGGCAATACTACAGTCATCCAGTTTAGTTCTCTTAAACCTGTTCAAATTTGGCTCTTACAAGAAACATCTGACTATAATTAAAATGATGATAAAAGGTCAGTGATGGATGTAACTTTAGTTAATGGAAGGGATTTTGTAGTGTGAGTAGCATTAATGGTGGTACTTGGTCCTGTTTTTCCTCCCTCTTACTAATTTGTTCCCTTGCCTTTTACTCCATAAGGTGGAAGGCTAGACGATGGTTACTTGCAGGAGATGGAAGAAAAGGCAAGAATTCCCTCTTCATTTGATCACCCAAGAGCACAGAAGATCACAAAACTAGATTCGTACTCGGTTAAAAGGAAGAACAATAAAAGGCAAGAAATAATGAAAAAATTGTGGTGATTGGCACAAGTCCAAAAAATTTGAAATCTCATCACATTGGAAGAATTCTTCCATAAAAAATTCATTCAAAATGGCTCAGCAGAATCCATTCATGCTGTCTTTTGTTACGACATTCATGACAAAGAGGAGGATACAAACCATGGTAGTCTAGATGAGACTTTGTCATCCTTGAAGGAACTTCAATCACAGGTTGATGAAGTTAAACCCTTGCAATCCTTCACCTCACCAAGAGAAGTGCTCACCCAAGCTCACGAAAAGACAGAGATGTACACCCCTTATACCATAATGCTTCAACAAGCCTAGGAATGTTGCGCGTGCTCTCAAATCTTAACTTTTACTGATGAGTATCTGTTGTTAGTCTCTAAGCTCCAAAATCATCCACTTTATGTCTTTGGTTATGCTGGTGAACAAAAGATCGTTCGTATTCTCATTAATGGAGGTTTAGCTATTTATATAGTACTAAAAATGACAATGAGATGGCTTGGTCTTACTATGGAAGATCTGTCACATAGTCGTTTAGTCATTCAAGGTTTTAACCAAGGAGGACAACTCACTATCGGCATGATATACTTAGAATTAATCATTGAAGAATTGGCAAGCAATGTTTTGTTTCATGTCATTGATGCTAAGACAACTTACAACATGTTGTTAGGATGTCCATGGATCCACAGAAATAGAATAGTGCCGTCAAATTTGCATCAATGTTTCAAGTACCCTCAAGGTGGAATAAAAAAGGTCAATGCCAACTTGAAACCTTTTACAGAGACTGAAGCTCACTTCGCTGATGCAAAGTTTTACGTAGAAGATGACATTCCTAATGAAATTCTTCCAGTCGAGATCCCATTCACGAAAAGCAAGTAGGGTGAAAAGAAGCATTATAGATTCATCACTGGAAGTGGTATTCCTTCCCTAAAATAAGGTCTAGAATGTGGAAATAATCATTATAATGAATTTACCAATAATTCAACAAGAGAGGAGAGATCTCAGCAACAACCCTTAATTCCTCTATTATGTACCATTATCATGCTGCAAGGAGGACAATCACCATTCACAGAATGTCTTCAATCTACTATGAACATGGAGAGGCCTCTTACAAAGCTCACGACAGAGGATGTAGCCATATTGAAAGAGAATCATGTCATGCCTTTAACTTCATCAACAAATCCTTTGCCCTCGAAACCAATTATTGAATTCGTAAGGTCTTCATAGGATCTTACAAAGCATGGTGTTCTATCGAGTGGACGGACGAAAAAAGGGTTTGACCTGAAGGCATATAGGCTGTTAGCTAGAGTAGGCTATGATTTCTCAAGACAAAGGGATTTAGGCAAACTAATTTCAAAAGTCACTGAAGAAAAGGTGCATGGCCTTAGCAAAATATAAAGGAAAATGCAGCTTGAAGGACCAGAAATTCCTAACCCAAAACCAGATTGGGTTAGACGCCTGAACAACTAGCTCAGACATGGATTAAGAAAAGAAGTAATGGTTAAAGTTCCAAATACATCATAGTGGAGGTTGGCGAAAGTTCTAATCAAGGAAAAGGTCACTCTTTGTCATGTGTCTCAGTATTCAATCACATCAAGGCCTTGTGTCCTTTATCATCATGAATCACAATGTTTGATAGGATAAATATAGCTTGCCTAACACAAAATCGAGACGCCCTTGCTCGTAAATTGCTCTTTGATCAATCGGGGGCAAAGAAAAGGTCCGTTGGTGGTTGCTCTTAAAACTTAGTAAACTTTGAGGTTCAAAGGAGAAGAAAGCTAATAATGAGATCCGTAGTTGCATTCCTTAAAGCATGAAGCGTAACTCTACCCTGGACTTCAGTACTAAGGTTCGCTCAGAGTCAAAAGGTGAATAATTGTACACATAAGTCAATCACTTGTCCACAATGAACAATTGAAGAGGTATTATCCTCGTTTCATTTTACAATAGAAGAAGCTATACTTTTAGGTGCTGAAGCAACTAATGAGGAGGTCGATGAAGCACCCCTAGCCTTGGAAGATGGAGGATAGGCTATAGTTGATGATTATAAAGAAATCAATTTAGGAGCTACTGAAGAACTGCAGCCAACTTTTATCAGTGCACTTCTTGATGGAAATATACATGTTTGTATCGCATACAAAACATACGCAGGGGAAAATTAATGGATTTACTTCATTCGCAATTGATAACATGTACTATGTAAATTTCAGAAATCAAGAATAAGAGAGCGTACCTTGGTGCGGTGAAATTCAAAACCAAAGATTGAAGTACTCGAGAACACTTTTAATCTTCACTCCAATTCCACTAACGCCCAAGAAGTGTGGTCTCTCAATAAGTTTTCTAAAGGAGAATGAAAGTGTGTCTCACTCTCACATACATACCATTTCACAATGATGTCTCTCTTTTTAATACATTTAAATTTTGTATGTTTGTCTCCTTATAAATGATTATCTAATTGGGCTAGTCTTTTGGACCATTCCAATTGGGCTTTAGTGTGTGGCTTGGAGTGGGACCAAAAGGGACCAATAAGACACTAGCTCCAATAGGCCTTGGGCTTTTTTGTCAACTCTTGACAAGTCCAAAGTTACCATTAACTATATTTAATACCACTATATAAATATAGTTGCATTCTAGGTCTTATTTATAAATTATATCCCAAGACTTTATTATACATGCAAGCCCTTTATAAAATATTCGTAATAATACAAAGTTTGAGTACCCAGTTTAATCCTTTAAAGTTATTCATCATATATTTATGAAATCTAATTTCATAAATATATACTTAGTAACTTCTTACCAAAGTGGTTAGGCCTAACTCTCTGAATAACTGAACCCATTAAACTTATCTCAAAGGAATATTTTATATCTCCAAGGAATATTTTATATCTCCATTAAGAGACTATAAATTCCATCTTGAGAATATATGTTCCATCAATACTAAATGTGGTTGCCCAACAAACTGAGGTTTTGACTGTTACTTTAGATCTCACTTCTGATATATCAAAGCAACCTACACTTCATGATCAGGTCTATTATCCTTTAAGGACTAAGAGTTTATATAAATAGAAGTTTGTGAGATTTATTATTCATTTAACAGTCATTAGGAGAATAATATATCTTACTGTGGTCCAATTCAATATGTTTTAACTCTTAAAACATATCAACATATCAACTAGAAGTCTACACTGTCATGATCAAGACAAATCATCTTAGTTGATATGTTATCGTCTTCGCAGACGAAATGCCCAATTTCATCATTGACTACAAACTACAATTCTGAGTTTACAAAGAACTTGTGATTTATATTTTCTGTGACTTTTCACATAAATTACATACTATGCATCTCATGGACTATTTGATAATGTCCCATATTCATGTTACCATTATTTTAGATAAAAATAAAACAGCTTTACTAAGCACAATATTACGTCATACATCATGTCATACATAATGTCATACATAATATCACATATTGCATCATACAATAGGATTTAGGGCACTAATCATAACAATTTCCTACTTGCCCTAAAGACTATTGTGCACTAATCTAACTCCTATTCCCTCCAAATGTGACTCGAAAGTCTTGTGAGGCAAAGCTTTGGTAAAGGGATCTGCTAGATTATTTGCACTTTCAATCTTTGCTACCACTACATCTCTATGAGCAACAATTTCTAGAATGATGCGGTACTTCCTTTGAATGTGCTTTCCTTTCTTATGATTCCTTGGATCTTTGGATTGTGCAACCGCTCTACTATTGTCGCAAAATAATGTGATGGGAACTTGCTCCATTCTTACAACACCAAGATCAGAAAGGAATTTCTTGAGCCAAACAGCTTCCTTTACTGCTTCACAAGTAGCAATGTACTCCCAACTTATGGCTCCACCTCCTAAGGTGAAAACACATCCTGAAGTGGATTTTCTGAATCTATATCCGATTGAAAATCTAAATCTGTATAGCCAATTGAAATCAAATCCTCACATCCATAAACAAGCATATAATCTCTCGTTCTCCTAAGATACTTGAGAATATGCTTTACAGTTGCCAATGTTTTGGTCCTGGATTTGATTGATATCAGTTGACTATGCTTACTGAATAACAAATATCTGGTCTAGTACAAAGTATGACATACATGAGTCTAGTCTAGTACAGAGCATGGCATACATGAGACTTCCCACAACAGAAGCATAAGGAACTTGTCTCATCATATTTTCTTCCTCTTGAGTCTTAGGCCTTTGGTCGCCTGACAGAGGAACTCATGTCTAAAAGAAAGTAATCATTTCTTGGAGTTTTGCATCCTAAACCGTTTAGAACCTTATCTATATATCCAGCTTGTGATAAGCCTAAAATCTTATTCTTACGATCTCGCCAAAGCTTGATCCCTAGAATAAAGTTAGCCTCACCCAAGTCCTTCATATCAAATTAGTTTGACAACCAAACCTTTACCGAGGACATTACCCTTACATCATTCCCAATGAGTAGAATGTCATCAATATAAAGCACTAGGAACATTACTACGTTATCTCGATATCTTTTGTACATACATGGTTCATCAAGATTTTGTTCAAAACCAAATGACTTGATTGCTTGATCAAATCTAATGTTCCATGACCTAGATGCTTGCTTAAGTTCATAAATGGACCTTTTCAACTTGCATACCGTATACTCTGGTTCTTTGCTATGAAACCTTTTGGTTCCATCATATAGATTTCCTCTTCAAGATTGCCATTGAGAAATGTAGTCTTGACATCCATTTGCCAAATCTCATAATCATAATGAGCAACAATGAATAAGAGAGTTATGATAGATTTAAGCATTGCTACTGCTGAAAAGATTTCTTCGTAATCAATACCTTCCTTATGTGTATACCCTTTCGCCACTAGTCTTACTTTAAAGGTTTCAATCTTTCCATCTATTCCTCTTTTCCTCTTGTAAACCCATTTGTAACCAACAAGTTTAATGCCGTTATGCACCTTTATAAGATCCCAAACATGATTGGAATATATAGAATCTAATTTAGATTATATAGCTTGGACTTAATGATGTGTATCTATATCATTCATTGCCTCCTCATAAGTGTAGGGATCCGATTCAGCCTTTTCTGAGATAGCTTCATAAGTTTCTCTAAAACCTATATATTTTATAGGAGGCTGAACAATTCTCCCACTACGACGTGGCACCTGTGTACTAGACATCTCATGAGTATTACCTTGTGGTGTATCTAATTCAGCTATGTCATCCGTAGTTTCATCCATTGGTTATTTAACTACAGGTTCATTCATTTCAGCCAAGACAAATTTACTTCTAGAAGTATAATCATTCATGTAGTCATTTTCCAAGAATTTGACATTTGTACTAACAAATACTTTATTATCCTTATGACTATAGAATAAACCTCCAATAGTTCCTTTTGGATACCTTACAAAGAAAACTACTTCTGTTTTAGACTGTAACTTGTCAGACTTTCCTTTCAACACATGTGCTGAACAACCCCAAATATGGAGATGTCTTATGCTTACGCCCATTCCACAACTCTACAAATGTTTTAGGAACAGACTTCGAAGATACTAAATTCAGAAGATACATTGTAGTATTTAAGGCATATCCCCAAAAGGGAATTGGTAGAGTTGAATAACTTAACATGGACCTAACCATATCTAAAAGAGTCCTATTCCTTCTTTTTGCTACATCATTTTGTTATGGAGTTCTAGGTGCAATCAACTGGGATATAATCTCATTTTAAGTCAAGTAATCCTTGAAATCCCCAAGAAGGTATTCGCCACCTCGATCAGATCGATTGGCCTTTATGCGTTTACCTAATTGATTCTCAACTTCAGCCATAAACTCTTTGAACTTTTCAAAGGCTTCAGTCTTCCGTTTTATTAGGTATACATAACCAAATCTAGAGTAATCATCAATGAAAGTAATGAAATACTCATAGCCACCTCTTGCTTGGATTGACATAGGACCACATACATCTGAATGTACTAGTTCATTACTAGTTCTAGCAACTCTTGGGCTCTTCTACCTTTTGCATTAAAAGGTCGTTTGGTCATTTTGCCCTCCAAACAAGATTCATAAACTGAAAAACCATCAAAGTCCATGGGCCCTAGGAGTCCATCTTTGATAAGTCTTTAAATTCTATTTGAATTAATATGACCCAAACGCAAGTGCCAAAGATATGCTTCACTAGTAGAAGGAAACTTTCTCTTTAATGATTTCACATGTGAATTATTATCTAATTCAAAACTATATAATTCATGCTTATCAGGAGTTAAAATATAAAGACCATCAACAATATTGTCAGAACAGATAAACACTTTACCTTTCTTTATTACAACATTGTCTTTAAGGATATCCATGTTTACCTAAATAAGTTGTAGAAACTAAATTCCTATGAACATTAGGTACATACAGACAGTCTTCCAATACTAAAACCCTAGACTTAAAGCATAAATTAACAACTCCAATAGCTACAACTGAAATCCTGCTCCCATCAGCCAAAGTATGAAACAATTCCCCTTCACTTAGCTTTCTGGTCTCCTAAAACCCCTACAAAGAATTGCAGATATGATTAGTACAACCTGAATCCACACACTAGAAATCTGTGGGATTTTGTACCAAGCATATTTCAAGAAGAAAGGGACTTTTCATACCCTTATTCTTGGCAGCTTTGAACTTTGGACAATTCCTCTTCCAATATTCTTTCTCACCACAATGGAAACGCTTTCCTTTGGTTTTCTTTCCTTTGTCAGCAACCTCTAAGGCAATTTGTTTACCCTCTTGCTTGGTGAAGTCTTTTTTCTTCTTCTTCTTACCCTTGCCTTTCGACTTAGGTTGAGAAGTAGAAGCTTCAGCCATATTAAGGATTCCTTCTAGCGCTACCAACTCATTCATTAATTCAGACAAAGAATAAATCTTTTTGTTCATAATCTAATTGAGTCTGAATTCCTTGAATGATTCTGGTCATGACTGGAGTATCATATCCACTTGGAATTCTCCATCAATATTGGCACCTAAAACCTCCAATGTATTTAGATTGAAGATCATTGTAAGACAATGCTCTCTCATTGAACTGCCTACAGCCATTTTGGTATTATAAATTTGCGTTATGGTTTCTTGCTTTGTAGAACGGCCTTGCTTACCAAATATCTCCTTCAGACTTAACATGATGTCCGAAGCTAGTTCTACATCCTGCATTTGATGCTGTAGAACATTTGAGATAGATGTTAGGATGTAGCACTTGGCCATCTTATTAGCTATGCTGTAGAACATTTGAGATAGATGTTAGGATGTAGCACTTGGCCATCTTATTAGCTTTTTGCCAACAATCATATCGTTATTTTTCCTCAGAAGGAGCATCTAATGAAGGAAAGCTAGGACATGGTTGAGTTGTTAGGGTTTATGCCCTAAAATCCAATTTATTGACATGTAATAAATAATTAAATTGTCTAATTATATGGACTATTTATAAATGAACTAATGGGACATTATGTTAGTCCATGAGATGCATACTATGTGATTTATATGAAAAGTCACAGAGGATATAAATCACAAGTTCTTTGTAAACTCAGAATTTTAGTTCGTAGTCGGTGATGAAATTGGGCATTTCATCTGCGAAGACTATAACATGTCAACTAAGATGATTTGTCTTGATCATGAAAGTGGAGACTTCTAATTGGTATGTTGATATTTTTTAAGGGTTAAGACATATTGAATTGGACCGCTGTGAGATTTATTATTTTCTTAATGATTGTCAAATGAATAATAAATCTCACATCTTCTATTTACATCAACTCTAAATCCTAAGAGAATAATGGACCTGATCATGAGATGTAGGTTACTTTGATATATCAGGAGTGAGATCTATTAGTTATGATCAAAACCTCAGTATGTTGGACAGCTGCATTTAGTGTTGATGGAACATATATTCTCAAGCTGGAATTCATAATCTCTTAACGGAGATATAAAATATTCCCCGGAGATATAAAATATTCCCTTGAGATAAGTTTAATGGGTATGGTTGTTCAGAGTGTTGGGCCCAACCACTTTAGTAAGGAGTTACTAAAGTATATATTTATGAAATTGGATTTTATAAATATATGATGAATAACATAAAGGATTAAATCGGGTACCTAAGGATTGAGATGTAATAATCTTCAAAGTGGTATTCTATATTCATGACTTTGTATTATTACGAATATTTTAATGAAAGGGGTTTCATGTATAATAAAGTCTTGGGATATAATTTATTAATAAAGCCTAGAGTGCAATTATATTCATATAGTGGTATTGAATATAATTAATGGTAACTTTGGACTTGTCAAGAGTTGATAGAAAATCCCAAGGCCCATTGAAGTTGGAGTCTTATTTATTCCCTTTTGGTCCCACTCCAAGCCATATACTAGAGCCCAATTGGATTGGCCCAAAGGCTAACCCAATTAGATAATCAGTTATATATAAGGAGAGAAACATACAGAATTTCATAAGTCTTTTTCATAAAAAGGTTTTCATTAAGAACATACTAGGAATGAAATAGTTTGTATGTGAGTGTTAGACACTCTTCTATTCTTCCTTGGAAACTAATTAAGAGACCACACTTCTTGGGCATTAAGTGGAATTGGAGTGAAGATTAACAGTGTTCCCAAGCACTTCTATTCAAATTTTTTTGAATTTCACCACTTCATGGTACGCTTTCTTGTTCTTAAGTTCTGAAACTTACATAGTACATGTTATCAATTACTAATGAAGTAGATTCATTTATTTTCCACTATGTATGTTTTGTATGCGACACAAACATGTAATTTTTCCATTATGAGTAAGCACATATTTGTGCTCTTCAACTGTAAGAACAATATCTAAATTTATTTTTTAGTCAATATAGTTGGATCCAGTCAGTTTGTTTTGATTAAGAATAGTAACAAGTAGGCTAAAAGATGCCATGATCAAATCTGAAAATAATAAACATGAATATAATAAGTAAACTGGACATTATCAATTTAGCATATAAACATATAGTATGGAACCTTAATAAAACCATAACATAATATATGCAACGACAATCCAATCCCATATTCAATATCCCTCAGCATAGAGTGAACATTAAATACTATAATTGATTGAGAACTATTCTCATTGTTAGTGCTATCATGATAACTCTTATCAAACACTAATAAGATGCCATTTTAAATTTAGCCTCTAAGTAATAATAGTAAGAACTCAGCATAGAGGATACTATAATACTTAGTCTAGTATATACCATTGTCTAGAATCATGTGTAGCTACATTTCATCCCTTTAACAAGCTTATTTTGTAGTACCATGATAAAAACATCTCCCGCATGAAATGCAAAGCTCAAGGCTAAGACAAGGTGTTTGATCAAACTACTGTAAACCAAAAAATTCAATCCTGTAGTACCATGAAATAAATACTCTCCGCGTGGAATGCTAACCTCGAAGCAAAGACAAAGTATATATTTCACACTACTATGAATCAACAATGGAGGCCGTGAGATGCAACTCTTCTATATCTCTCCCACTAGATATTTTAAATTAAGGTTTTTAATTTGTAAACATGTGTAATCTAATCACACACAGCCTTGCTCTTTATACATTTGAAAACACTTAGAAAAAGTTCAAAATTCCCTTCACTTGCATTTTCACGGGTATCTCGCAACTAAGCTCTTGTCACGAAAATGAATTAAGGCAAAAAAATGAAAACACAAAAATCAGATAGAAACTTTTGTTACTGTCTCGCGATTATTTCGCGAGTGAAGCTTACCCGTAAAATTTTTTGTGAAAACATAAAATTCAGATAGAAGCTTTTGCGACTGTCTCGTGACTATTTCATGGGTAAAGCTTACTCACGAAAAATCCATGTTTTCAGTTTTCAAAGGGAACATCTGAAATGTTTTCAACAGTTTTCCATGAACAAACAACCACTATATGAACATAATAAATGGAATTTGATATCAAAACTGAATCCCATTGATGCTATGCTATAGCCTTAAAGATCAATTTAACATACTTAAATTCAAATCTAAACAACATCATAACATCAATATTAGTTTTTGTCAAACCATAGTTTCAACAACCGTGCATAAAATTAAATACATATATAATCTTCTAACATCATGAAACTATCATCTCCAATTCCAAAACGAACAAAACATGTTATATAGATTCGAATTGAAGACTGCTCTGATACCATTTGATGGAAATATACATGTTTATATCGCATACAAAGCATACACAGTGGAAAATTAAAGGATATACTTCCTTTGTAATTGATAACATGTACTATATAGATTTTAGAAATCAAGAACAAGAGAGCGTACTTTGGTGCGGTGAAATTCAAAACCAAAGATTGAAGTACTTGGGAACACTTTTAATCTTCACTTCAATTATACTAATGCCCAAAAACTGTGGTCTCTCAATCAGTTTTGCAGGGGAGAATGAAAGTGTGTCTTACTCTCTCATACACACCATTTCACAATGATGTCTCTCTTTTTCATACATCAAAATTTTGTATGTTTCTCTCTTTATAACTAATTATCTAATTGGGCTAGCCTTTTGGGCCTTTCCAATTGGGCTTTAGTGTGTGGCTTGGAGTGGGACCAAAAGGGACCAATAAGACACTAGTTCTAATGGGCCTTGGGCTTTTCTATCAACTCTTGACAAGTCCAAAGTTACCATTAACTATATTTAATACCACTATATAAATATAGTTGAAGTCTAGGTCTTATTTATAAATTATATCCCAAAATTTTATTATACATGCAACCCTTTCACAAAATATTCGTAGTAATATAAAGTCATGAATGTGGACTACCATTTTGTAAATTACTACATCTTGTCCTTGAGTACCCGATTTAATCCTTTAAAGTTATTCATCATATATTTATGAATTCAATTTCAGAAATATGTACTTTAGTAACTTCTTACCAAAGTGGTTAGGCCTAACTCTCTAAATAACCGAACTTATTAAATTTATCTCAAGGGAATATTTTATATCTCTATTAAGAGACTATGAATTCCATCTTGAGAATATATGTTCCATCAACACTAAATGTGGCTACCCAACATACTGAGGTTTTGACTGTTACTTTAGATCTCACTCTTGATATATCAAAGCAACCTACACTTCATGATCAGGTCCATTATCCTCCAATGATTAAGAGTTTATGTAAATAGAAGTTGTGAGATTTATTATTCATTTGACAGTTGTTAAGAGAATAATAAATCTCATTGCGGTCCAGTTCAATATGTTTTAACTCTTAAAACATATCAAAATATTAACTAGAAGTCTACACTTTCATGATCAAGACAAATCATCTTAGTTGATTTGTTGGTCTTCGTAGATGAAATGCCCAATTTCTTCATCGACTACGAGCTACAATTCTAAGTTTACGAAGGACTTGTGGTTTATATCTTCTGTAACTTTTTACATAAATCACATACTATGCATCTCATGGACTATATGATAATGTCCCATATTCATGTTACCATTATTTTAGATAAAAATAAAACAGCTTTATTAAGCACAATATTAAGTCATAAATCATGTCATACATAATGTCATATATAATATTATACATAGCATCATACAGTAGGATTTAAGGGCACTAATCTTAACAATCTCCCACTTGCCCTAAATACGATTGTGCATTATTCTAACTCCCATTCCCTCCAAATGCGACTCGAAAGTCCTTTAAGGCAAGACTTTGGTAAAGGGATTTGCTAGATTATTTGCACTTTTAATTTTTGCTACCACTACATCTCTACGAGCAACAATGTCTCGAATGATGTGGTACTTCCTCTTAATGTGCTTTCCTTTCTTATGATTCCTTGGATCTTTGGATTATGCAACCGCTCCACTATTGTCCCAAAACAATGTGATAGGAACTTGCTCTATTCTTACAGCACCAAGATCAGAAAGGAATTTCTTGAGCCAAACAGCTTCCTTTGTTGCTTTACAAGCAGTAATGTACTCAGCTTCCATGGTGGAGTTTGCAATACAAGATTGCTTAACATTCCTCCAACTTATGGCTCCACCTCCCAAGGTGAAAATGCATCCTGAAGTGGATTTTCTGAAATCTCGATTCGATTGAAAATCTGAATCTGTATATCCAATTGGAATGAAATCCTCCAACTGTAAACAAGCATATAATCTCTCATTCTCCTAAGATACTTGAGAATATGCTTTACAGCTTGCCAATGTTTTGGTCCTGGATTTGATTGATATCAGCTGACTATGCCTACTAAATAACAAATATTTGGTCTAGTACAAAGCATAAGGAAGTAATCCTTATGCTTTAGGCCTTTTGGCTTTAGGCCTTTTGTCTTCAGGAAGTAACAAATATCTAAAAGGAAGTAATCATTTCTTGGAGTTTTGCATGTCTAAAAATCTTGACTCTTAAGTTCGGAAGTTTGGTTACGTGTGGGGAAGGTGTTAGACACCTCACAATGCCTGTCCATAAACAGTCCTTTATTTTGGTATAATGGTAATTTTTAGACATTGGCAATTGAAAACAAGCTATTGGTATTAAATTTCGGGGCTTTAAATGTGTTTGGCTTTGAGGTTTGGTTTAAGAATGGGTGTGGTCTCGATCGATGCTTTCCAAGTGTGTTTGAAGTTGTTGCCATATTATAGCCCAAACGTTGTTGTTGTTGTTGTTTTTTTTTTGAAAATGAGGGTTTTGAGGGCATTTATATTGAAAAAAATGACCTTTCAGCTTCTGGCATACCGTGTAGGGCTGCTGGCCATTAGGGGAGCCAGCCACCCTGCTGACATCAGTAGTTTCGGCCTTTTCTTGGTTCAACTTCAGACGCGTAATTGAAGGCCTTCCCAAACTCAGATTGAGCTAATCTTGGTGTCCTTGGAGGCTCTGATGTCTAGTTTCTAGAACACTATAAAAATTGAAAATCTAACAGTTGGATCAAAAGGTATGGCCTCGGGAAGTGTGCTGGCGCAATTTTTTTGTTTTTGTTTTCTGGATATCTTAACCATTTTAACTTCGATTTTGACCCATGAATAGCTGTTGGAAAAGGAATTTGATAATCTTTAGAATGACACTGGTCCTAACCCATTCTGATAGTCGGATCAAAATTAAAGTTTCTAGTGCCCCTGAGAGTTAACCTTAGGTCAAACTTGGTTAAAGTCGACGAAAATCATCAAGTAGCTCGGGTTTGATGTAGAAACATGAAAAAGGTCATTTTGGGATTATTTTGATTGTCTTTGACTTTCGGCAGTTTGACTTGAAATGACACTTCAAGTGGTTCGATGCCCAAATAGATTGCGCCACATTAATCTAGATGTTTTTACGGCCCCATGGAGAAAAGATAATATTTTTGGAATTTTAGGGTCCGGCATGCAAATTGAGGGCGGACAAAATATGGTGTCTACAACTACCCCTCCTTTATCTGACATCTCTAGTGCATTGAGAGGTGTTGGATAATGAATGCGATTCCACATTTTGTTACCCCGAAATTGCGTGTGGAAATTGTGCTGTTCATGGATCGAGACCAGTTTTTACTTGACATGGTTGAGTTGTTGCAGCTGATTAGAAAAAATTTCCTGACTTGGTCCTCAAAATTGGGTAAGAAACTTTGGGTTTTTTTTTTTGGGTCAAAGGTCAATCGGTCAACGTTGACTTGGTTAATGTTGACCAGCAGCCCTTGTAGGTGCGCCGGGCAAACTCGACGACCCTTTAAGGTGCGCTGGGCAGCCTGGGCCTTACAAGGCCCTATAAGGTGGTCCCCAGTGTTCATTTTGACTATTTTGAAATTTATTTATTTGAATTCTCATTTCTAAAAAGTTCCCCAGAGCAAGTCATGGTCTAGCGGGTCTAGATTTTAGCTTTATTCCACATCTTTAGTCTCCAGTTCTACACTTGAGGTCAGTGTCCTTTTTTTTTTTTTTTTTTTTTTTTTTTTTTTTTTTTTTGCAAATATGTTAGTAGCATAGCAAGTAGGAAAGCATGCTAGCATTTATTTTATTTTTGGTATTTTTGCATATATGTTCTTTTTTGTTTTTGTCATTTATGCCATGATGATTTTGGAAAATATATCTATTCACATGTTTAAGTAGCAAAGGAAAACTTGCATATGTTGGATGCTATGAAAACACACAGAAAAACAACGAAAGACTAGGAGAAATGCTAGGTAAACATGAGAAACTATGCATGATAATAGGGAAAGTTTTAGGAGATTTGAAAGCATGGGAACAATGAAATTTTAAATGAGAGTAGTTTCTGGGAAAGGTAGGATTAAACTGTCATGGCCGAATTGAATTTGAGTGAGGTTAGACAAGCATGGTTGAATTGAATATCGGAAAGAAGGATAGGATTAAATGGTCATGGCCAAATTGAATCCGCGTGAGATTAAACGAGCATGGTCAAATTGAATCTCAAAAAGGTAGATAGGATTAAACGATCAAGGCCGAATTAAATTTGCGTGAGATTAAACGAGCATGGTTGAATTGAGTCCCAAAAAGATAGATAGGATTAAATGGTCATGGCTGAATTGAATTTGTGTGAGATTAAACGAGCATGGTTGAATTGAATCTCGAAAAGATAGATAGGATTAAACGATCATGGCCGAATTGAATTCGTGTAAGATTAAACGAGCACGATTGAATTGAATCTCGAAAAGATAGATAGGATTAAATGATCATGGCCGAATTGAATCCTAAGAGAGAGGCATTTTGAAAATTCTTGACATTTTGAGATAAAAAAAAGAAACAGGATTAAACGTTGAATTGAATCCTGAAAGAGTTGTATTTTGAAAACCTTGATTTTTTTGAGAAAACATGATATTTTGGGTATGGACATGCATGGCATGTGTTTGGCAGTAGGGTTAGACATACTTCCCTGTTTACTTGCATTGCCAAATATTTTTGGGCTTATTAACCAATCTTTAATTTGCTTCTGCAGGTTATGTCTTGACGGACGAGATCCAACAGTGCTTGTCAGAATGCTTCCACCATTGTTTTGTCTAGAGCTGATTTGTCTAGTAGTGATGAAGATACTGTTTCGGCTAGTCTTCAAGTTGCATGGACTCTTCAAAGGTGCTTCAACCGAGGAGGTGATGATCCTTCGCCTTCTAGAGCCATTCATATTGCACGCCATACTAGGAGTTGGTGTTTTGTGGAGATGGCCAGTGCCTCGCTCAGTCTCGAATTGGTTCCGGAGGTAGTTCTTCACAGTTCCCTTGGATTGAGCAGGGAGAAGGCCTAAGGGGCTAGGAGCTAGAGGAGGAGCTCATGTTTGATGTTGATGCTGACTTGGAGGCTAATGATAGGGTTGGGCCAAGTTCAGGCGCTCAGAGGCGCCGCAGTCACAGACTGAGGTTTTTGCCCGATTTTTTCAAGGTTGAGGCCTATACTGGAGAGATCGATGACAGTAGCCAACACTCATCTTCAGCATGGTTTGAAGAGGCGTCCTTCCACTTAGATTCAGAATTCTCAGGTATATGAACGTTTTCTCTTTCAATTGTCAAATCTAAATGTGTAGATATGTATGGTAACTAGTAGCTTTTCTAATTTCGAGCACAGGCCCCTGAGAAGATTCTTGGTCGGGGAGCTTGGTCTTCATTCCTCCTTCGTCTGTATGACCCTAAGATGAATGGGTGCTGTCTCAATTTCTTGGTTGAGCAGGGCTTTGAGGAGTTCCTGAGGATTCCTTTTTATTCTAGATACTGAAGACTTTGGTATAGTGATTCCATACAGAGACTGGCACCTTTCATTTGAGTATTGGGGAGTATGTAGTCCTTCCCCTTGATTGGACGGCTATTATGGGCCTTAGATTTTTTAGGTATTTGATCCTGACCGATCTTGTAGATTTTGCTATTGTGAGTAAGCTTTTGGGCATTTGCTATTCCCTTACTCTGGCAAGGCAACAGTACTTTGGACCTACCAACGAGCCTCAGATTTGCATGGAGTGGTTGAAGATGAACACACCTTGGGAGGTAGAGCCAGACGACATTGTTCTCAGGTGGTTCTTCTATATTTCATCATTGGTCCTTGCTTGTTTGGCAACAATCGGTCTGTGCTGACTTGCAAGCTGCTGAGAGCCATAAGAGTAGTGTTGGATATAGGGGCCTATGATTAGGGGCCCTTCTCTTATGGATTGTTCATCTTTTTCCTGAGGCAAGCTTTATGATGTGGCTTTAGGAGCCTCGAGGGTTGTTGGCAATTTTTGATATGGTGGGTATAAGAGTATTTCCTAGCCTTGTACCCATAGTATTCTAGCCTTTCTTTAGAGGTTTATCCTAGGGCATATGCTTCATCTCTCTGCGAGATCACCAAAGTTGTCTTGACATAGCCATCCACTATTGGCGTTGTGTTGGATTGTGTTACCTGGGGTGAGATACTCAATCGTTCCTACGATGGGCAGTTGTTAGCTAGGTGTGAGGTCACCTAGGCTATGGTTGAGTCGCGGGTGCGGCGCTGGTTCTGGGTGTTTGTTGAGCTACGAGTTTTTCTTGGCTGAGAGGACCAATCATCTAGTTATATTGGTTTTTAGAGTTCACAAGGACCTCCCCTTAGGTGCTTATGTGTTTAGAGGTGATTTTGGACGATCTTGACTATACGAAAGGCTCCTTCGATGGTTTTGTCATGGAGGACACTGATTACTTCACTTGGTTCTCACAATCCTCGGCCAGACCCATCATGGATGATTACCTTGTGAGTGGTGGTAGAGTGTTTAGTGGCATAGCGCGTGCTCGCTGGGCTTCGGAGGCCCACTTGAGGTTGCATGTAGATACCTTATAGGCTAGGATAAGAGATCTTGAGGGCACTACTGTCGCTAGAGATGGGTATATATAGGAGGAGATTGCCAAGTCACTAGCTCGAGAGAGGAAACTATGGTAGAAAGAAAGGGAGGCCCATGCCATTGCCACAAAGAGAGAGAGAGGGCTCAGCTTCAAGTTGAGATAGGCCTGCTTCGTGGGTACATCGGCGTTTTGATTGGTGATATGAGGGGGCATAGGATGCTTGTACCTCCCACACCTCATATTCTTGGTAGAGATCCTCTTAGTTGTAGACATGAGTCAGAGTACATGCCTACTCCTCTCGGATTGGTCGGTAGTTGGGGATATAGCCCCTTAGATGATTAGGAATGGGGCCCTGCTTCGGGATATGTCCTAAGTTCGGGATATGTCCCAGGTTCACTGGTGGATCGAGCCAGTCCTTTTATAGGTCCCATTTCGGATGAGGATGCCGATGACGGCAGCGCTGGGCGCTTTGCTGATGATGCTATTAGAGATGATGACTCCCCTTAGGCTATCCATGTATTTTTTTACCATGATGTAGCCCTTGAGCAGGCATGTTTTTCTCATTTTTCTTGTATTTTGTAAACATTGGCCTTTGGTGGGCCAGAATTGTATATATTAGATAGCCTTTTGGAAGGCTTGGACTGTATGTATTATATTGCCTCTTGGTAGGCTTTAATGTATGATATTGCCTCTTGATAGGCTCTTGATGTATGTATGTACATTGCCTCTTGGTAGGCCGTCATGTATGTTTCTAGATTTCACTTGTTGGTAGGCCTAAATGTATGATTTGACATTGCTTCTTGGTAGGTCTTATATGTATATTTCAAGATGTCGCTTGTTGGTAGGCTCAAATGTATGATTTGACATTGTCTTTTGGTAGATCTTACATGTATATTTCTAGATGTCGCCTGTTAGTAGGCTCAAATGTGTGATTTGACATTGCCTTTTGGTAGGTCTTACATGTATGTTTCTAGATTTCTCCTGTCGGTAGGCCCCTAATGAATATACAAACACTGCCTCTCGATAGGTCTTACATGTATGTTTTTGGATTTCGCCTGTTGATAGTCTCTTAATGTATGTATGAACAATGCCTCTTGGTAGTTCTTACAGATATGTATGCCAGTAGCATTTTTGCATTTAGGAGCTAGTTGAACCACTGTGTTCACTCTGCATTGCACCGTACTTTCACAGATTTATTGATAAAATCAAATGTTGATTGACCCGCTGAGGGATATGGAGAGAGGAAAGACCGTATAGAATAAAACTGCTCCAATGTAGGTTTTATGCGGTTCTTATCATGAGAAGAAAAGTTCCTGGTGGGATGGACCTGTTCTTAAGCTTATTAATTAGTAGGAAATGGATTGAACCACGCAAAATAAACTGCCCCAGTGTAGGGTTTTGTGTGGTTGTAAAATGATCAATCGGCTTGAAGCGAGATTAGAATTGCACAAGACGGTATGGGTTTCTTGACAATCATAATGATGATCATGGATTTCCCTAGTGGGATTTTAAACTTGTCATGGAATACACTGATTGTCTTGGTTATCGACTGAATCAACTGATGCTTTGAGAAAAGTTTCCTTGAGGAATTGATCGTTGTGACCTTCATACCATGCTAGATGGATTGCTATTAGTGATTGGGAATGGCCTTGGCACTATCCCATTACATGTCTTGATGATGAGGGTTGAACTAACCCCTGAACCGGGTGAACCGGGTTTTGAGAATGAGGTTCAAGATATTTTGAGATGCTGGATGAGATGCATAAAGATAAACTGCCCTAGTGTAGGCTTTATGCGGTCTTAGTTGTGCAAAAATCTCCAAACGAACCTATTTGTAGCTAGATCGCCCGTGAGATTGAGATTAGAGTTAAGAGTACTCGTAGGGTCCTTAAAAAGTGCTTGACAGAGGCTATCAGGGACAGGGATTGCTGTAAGGAGCTTCTTGACACCACGGTGGAGGATTATGATGAGATGGTGAGAGATTATGAGGTTAAGCTAGTCACCTTTAGAGCAGAGATCTCGAGTTACTAGCTTGGAGAGTGAGCTGGTAGATCTTGCTAAGAGATTCATTGTCTTGGGCCAGACAAGTGATGAGGAAAGGGCCATATTGGAGGCCAGTCGTGCTAAGGTGAGCAGCAGGGCCGATGATTTAGCACTGAGGCAATTGGAGGCTAGGTCCTTCATTCATTCCACTTTGAACTTGTAGTATGGGCCGACTGATGCACCTAGTGAGCCACAATTGGCTTTTTGTCGCCTTCAGGCAGAGGTAGAAGGAGGAGGCATTGAGAGTTTCTATTGTAGAGGTTGGCACCTTGCAGGCTTTGCTTGATATATAGAGGCAGGGCTGCACCTCGGTCCCAGTATAGAGAGGGAGCTGGTTTGTCTTCGACATTCATATGGCTAATTTATAAATCTCTCTAGGGTTAGGTTTTTCTTTTTCCACCTCCCTGTTTAAATAGGAGCTTAATGGGCTTTCCTATTCCAAATAGTTATACACAAACCTTGGGCTTTCCTAGTCTAATAAGGATTATACAAACCCATAAACAAATAGTCTTTTAGAATAAAAATGTTGCTGGCTATAGTTTGAATCTCGTAAGATCGATAGATAGAGACTTGTGTTGAGCTTTAATGAATCTCGATAGATCAAGCTTCTATCAAAGAGATATCGAGACCTATAGATTGCACTTTTCCTAGGCGGTTCTTAAGTAATCTTCATGTCTTCAATGTAACCACTTGTAATGATCATCTTGAACCTACTTAGATTTACCCAAATAAAAGTAAAATGCATTTTGTCAAAGGATATGCCAATTACATAAAAATATGTCCCTTACAATCTCCCCCTTTGGCAATCTGTGACAAAACCACAAGAGTACATTGAATTTTCTAGAATACATTCTACTCAATATTACAGAATAAATAAGCTTAGTCTAAAAGATCTGAACCTTAAAAGTTGTTGCAAGAAGAAGGTTCGAAATCTTGACTTGGCTTTAACTTGTCTTTCTTTAAAGGCACTAAACAAAACACATCAGGGTACCATGTGGAAAATAATAACAAGTTAAATAAACAAGAAACATGTGTATAAAGAGAGAAAAGAAACAACACATGTGAGATAAAGAGTGAAACACATACATCATCATCAAATATAGAAACAACACATGATGTATGTAAATGGTTACAAAACCAAAAGATACACAACACAAAATATACATCAATATCAAAGTGTATCAGACTAACTCTCCCCCTAAGTTAGTTACATCAAAAACTTTCTTCCCTTTAACATGAAGTTCTCCCCCTAAGTCTATTACTTCCCCTGAGGAATCACATTCAATTCTCAAAATTTTCCCCCTTTTGGACACGATTGTCAAAGGGCATAAAATGCCAAAAAACTTGACCAGAGACAGACAGAAAATTGATATAGAGGGAACGGGGAGAACAAGGTGTTAAGACATATGTGAAAATTGTTATGTACATATGTCACTTAGAATTGACTAATCCTTTGACAAAACACACTTGTATTTGGGTAGATCTAGGATGATTTAAATATTCAAGCAACTTTGTGTTCAAGTCAAGAGTTAAAGCCATGCAAATCTGTTTAAAAAACAAGTAAAGAATTGTTGTATTTGAAATCCCAACAATTAGCTCGATAGATTGAATCTATCGAGGTTTAAAAGAAGCTTTTTCCTTGAAACTCGACAGTTCCTCGATAGAGAGCCTATCTATCGAGGTTTACGAAAATCAGATTTTTAGATCTATTTTTCACACATATTCAAGCTATTTGTGTAGGGTTTCTTTTCTCACAACCCTAGACATATATAAGGATTATTTTAAGGGCCGTCTAAGGTGATGCAACTTGATACAAAGTGATTATTCACTCAAATTGTAACCGGAGACAATTTGCCATAGTTCATCTTTCTCTTGAAGAAGTTGCTGCACTTATGTGCTGTAGGGTTTTCTAACTAAGGAGCTTCTTGATCTTCATCGTGTGGATGAATTGACGAACTTTGCAACCAACTTCTTTCTCAAGTTGGTGAGTAAGACGTGTACTGGGATCCACGCATCAATTGGTTAGTCACGTATTGGGAGCCATGCATTGAAAGGAGAGATTGTCACTGCATTACAAGTCCAATTGTGTATTGGGTTAAGGGTTCAACTGTAGGTTGATATAAGGTACTGGGATTCCTTTACTTGCAACCGCTTGTTTTGATAATGGTGGATTCTTGGGAGTGGTGACCTTAAATTCATCCAGTGGGGTTTTGCCTCAGTGGTTTTCCCTATTCATAAACAAATTATTCGTGTCAAATTTATCTTTTACTGCATTCAACTTAGTTGGTGATTTGTTTGTGCTACCACGTTGTTGCATGAAATTGAATCTAATTAATTCACTTGGCTAATTAATTGATTAATTTACCAAATGGGTTAATACATTTTTGGCCTATCACAAGGAACCATAGACCTACAAGAAAAAGAAAAACAAGATGCTATGGACACAAAGAAAAAAAATGCAAAACAAAGAAAAATGAAATGCATGAAAGGGTATCTTGATTGATCGAGGAGGTGTCGAGAATCTATTGAGAACAAGCCAACCTCGATGGATCGAGAATCTGTTGAGGATGTGTCGAGTAGATAGAGAACACAAGATTTTGGCTCAATGGATCGACCTATCTGTTGAGAAGCTGTCGAGGTCAAACCTAGAAATCTCGATAAAAGAGGTATTTGTTGCGAAGCTATCGAGGATGAAAAAAAGAGGTTTTTCAAGGGGGAAAAACACATAAGATGTGAAAGCAACAAGATGGATATTCAAACAAGCATCTAAGCAACATGTTAAGCACTTAAACCACACCTCAACTCTAGATACAAAGCATTCCTAGATCCATAAACACACTAAACAAGTCTAACCAATTTTATATTTTAAAAAAAAAAGTTAAGACATTTTTGCAAGTATATATTAACACATGTATCCCTTGTGATGGTCAAAACACATTGTCCCTGCACATGTATCATGAGTAGCAAAGAGTATGCGTGTTGTGTGTGAAAACGTAACAAGTATGCATAAGTTTCTCATATTATGATGATTTGAGATAGGAGAACATCTAATACACTTACACACAATCATAATTTGTTGATGGGGACTATCACTTTTGAGGTACATCATATAACTCCCACATCTCCTAAAAATACGCTTATAATCATTCTTATAATCATTTTAAAAGCATTTTGATTCTTTTTGCTTCTATATTCTTTGCAAATTTTCTTTTTGAACATATCATGCATGGGCATATAAGAGAGAAAAGAAATACCCGATTATGTAAGCCAAAACATCACAATTTTGCTATGCTGAAGCACACAGATGTTATACATGATTGGCGGGCTTTAGTGGTGAGATGGTTATTTATGCCTTTCTCTTAGGATTTTCTAGTCTTTCCCGTAAAAAAAAGTGATATGAGTATGAGATATAAGAGACAATCTTAATCGTACTCATCACAAATATGAGCCACAAAGCTCACTTGCTTAGTTGTGTATTGAGATGCTTATCTAAGCTACAAGAGATACAAAGTTTAGAAAACTTTGTTTTAATGGCCATCTAGGGTACATAAGTACCAATATACACAAACACACATTGTTTTTGTATATTTTTCATTTTACAAATTTTTTTTTGAAAAAAAATAAAACAAAAATTGAAAACAAATAAACAAAAAACAAGCAAACAACTATAAAGCATATAAACTAGATGCAAATGCCTGAAAGCATGATTCCAAAAAAAAAAAAAAAAAAAAGAAATCAAGCAAGAAAGTCCAACTTTAGATAGATAGAATTAAAGCAGAGGACAAACAATTAAGTATTAGGATCTGTCATCACCTGCACATCACTAGTCTTTGGCCGTGCAGATGAAAAGGCATGTGTCCTAGTGCGACTACTAAATGACATAGTTGAATTAGAATTCTCCTGTAATTGAGTTAAAACGCTTAAAACTTTTAATAACTCACCAAGAATAGGTACAAAGCCTTTAGAGAAAGGATGAGACCTATTGGATACTTGCTTATGAGGAAACAACTGGAAACAATTAGGGCGAGTGTGACCAGAACCACCACAATGGTGACAAACATGAGTAGTTTTAGAGTTACTCGGCTTCCTAGAAGGAGGTCTAACCTTAGAGGTTGACAAATTAGGACAATTTGGCCTAATATGACCAACAATATGACAATGATGACAAGTGGGGACAAGTTCAGAATTTTTATTCAACCTAGGAGGAGTTTTAGACATAGGTTTAGAAACTTCAGCGTTAACATCAGATTGTTTACCTTTCTCTATCCTAGCAATATTAGCATTCAACTCTTCATTATTCCTTTTAAATGGAGGAATATAAAAATCTTTTTCTTTTGAGTTAGGCTCAACCACATGTTTGGCACTAGTTAATTTTTCAACTTCGGTTTTAGATTCAACTAGTTGCTCTTCCAGACTCTTAATTTTGTCCACTGAGATGAAATTTGATTTTTAAATTTCTCATTCAAATTATTAACTTCATCCAATTTTTCAATCAATTCATCTCTTTCGAGTTTGACCTTTTTAAATTAGCTTTTAATTTTTTAGAACATTCAAGAGATTTCATACAAAAATTATAAAGCTTGCAATAGGAATCCTGAATATCATCATCATCATCATCATCATCATTTAACACAAGATCATGCAAATCAAAATAAACAAGAGTTTCCATGACAACGTGGGTCCATGGATCACACAGCAAAGATTAAAACCTAATCAGAGTGTGCCCATTTTGATACCACTTGTTAGGTTAAAGTGAATTGACCCCTTGAAAATTAATTAATTACCCAAGTTAATTAATTAGGTTCAATTACATGTAATAGCCTGGCAGCACAGACAAATCACCAAATTATCTAAATGCAGCGAAAAATAAATTTGACACGGGTGTTTTGTATACGAATGGGGAAAACCACCAAAGCAAAACCCCATTGGGTGATTTTAAGGTCACTACTCCTAAGAATCCACTATTATCAATCACAAGCGGTTACAAGTGTTAAGTTTCAGACCCCTTTACACAATACATTTAACCTAATATTAAGCAAAGTTGATTAACAAGTTTGTTAACTAAAACTAGGTTAAACAAATATGTGTAAAACAAATATAATACAAAAAGTAAAGAACACAAAGATCTGGTGACCAAGGAAAACATAACCTGCAAAAAACCTGGGGAGGATTTAACATAACTATCCTCAAGGTAAAAACAGATCTACTATGAAAGAATTGAAGTTTGTATAATAAGACTTAGACCACTAACATCCTATTACTACCTCGTGTAGAAAACTTACTACCACGACCACGTGACAGTTTCGAGTACATAGACTACTTCTTTCTTTGATTTGCTGCAACCAAAAGTTCTCCTACTTGTGACTTTGAGACACCTCTAAAAGGTTTTAGATCTTCTTGAAAGTTCTTTATGTAGCAACTGAATTCACCATCAAGTTATTGATACAAATCTTGATATTGATAGCTCTATGTGTGTATGTGATGGAAAATTACATGTTTGTACCGCATACAAAACGTACGCAGCGGAAAAAAATGGATCTACTTCATTCTTAATTGAGAACATGCATTATGTAAATTTCAAAATATAGAATCAAGAGAGTGTACCTTGGTGCGATGAATTTCAAAACCAAAGATCATAAGATCTTCAGAACACTTCTGATCTTCATTCCAATTCCACTAACGCCCAAGATGATTGGTCTCTCAATCAGTTTTTGTTCAAGGGAGAATGAGAAAATATCCAACACTCACATACACACCATTTCACAATGATATCTCTCTTTTTCATACTACAAAATTCTGTATGTTTCTCTCCTTATAACTGATTATCTAATTGGGCTAGCCTTTTAGGCCTTTCCAATTGGGCTTTAGTATGTGGCTTGGAATATGACTAAAAAGGACTAATAAGACACTAATTCCAATGGGCCTTGGGATTTTCTGTCAACTCTTGACAAGTCCAAAGTTACCATTAACTATATTTAATACCACTATATAAAAATAGTTGCACTTTAGGCTTTATTAATAAATTATATCCTAAGATTTTATTGTACACGCAACCCGTTCATAAAATATTCGTAGTAATACAAAGTTATAAATGTAGACTGTCACTTTGTAAATTAATACATCTTATCCTTGAGTACCCGGTTTAATCCTTTAAAGTTATTCAACATATATTTATAAAATCCAATTTCATAAATATATACTTTAGTAATTTCTTACCAAAATGGTTAGGCCTAACTCTTTGAATAACTGATCTATTAAACTTATCTCAAGGGAATATTTTATATCTCCGTTAAGAGACTATGAATTTCATCTTGAGAATATATGTTCCATCAACACTAAATGTGGCTGCCCAACATATTGAGGTTTTGACCGTTACTTTAGATCTCACTCTTGATATATGAAAGCAACCTACACTTCATGATCAGGTCCATTATCCTCTTAACATTAAGAGTTCGTGTAAATAGAAGTTGTGAGATTTATTATTCAATTGACAGTTGTTAGGAGAATAATAAATCTCACAGCGGTCTAGTTCAATATGTCTTAACTCTTAAAACATATCAGCATATCAACTAGAAATCTCCATTTCCATGATCAAGACAAATCATCTTAGTTGATACGTTATAGTCTTCGCAGATGAAATGCCAAATTTCATCACCGACTACGAACTATAATTTTGAGTTTACAAAGAACTTGTGATTTATATATTCTGTGACTTTTCACATAAATCACATACTATGCATCTCATGGACTATATGATAATGTCCAATATTCATGTTACCATTATTTTAGATTATAATAAAACAAATTTATCAATCACTATATTAAGTCATACATCATGTCATACATAATGTCCTATTCCAAATAGGTATACACAAAGCTTGGGCTTTCCTAGTCCAAAAGGATTATACAAACCCATAAACAAATAGTCTTTTAGAATAAGTTGCTGGCTATAGTCTGAATCCCGTAAGCTTGATAGATCGAGACATGTGTCGAGCTTTAATGAATCTCGACAGATCGAGTTTCAGTCAAGGAGATATCGGGACCTGCAGATTGCACTTTTCTTGAGCAGTTTTTGAGTAATCTTCATGTCTTCAATGTAACCACTTGTAATGATCATCTTGAACCTACTTAAATTTACCCAAATACAAGTAAAATGCGTTTTGTCAAAGGATATGCCAATTACATAAAAATATGTCCCTTACAATTAGAAAGGCACAAAACGGGCATGTTTAACGAATATGTGCACAAATGCTTTGAAAATGCAGGATCATACAACTAAAATGGTAAATGTAAGTCTATGCATATCAATATCTCAGGCTTCAAAGGATACATCCTGTTCTAGACGGATCTTTTCCTTTCCTATTGGGGTACATCTTCCACTGGCATGGGCCATAAAATCTTTGAATAAAACCACAATAGGCCATGCGTGTTGCAAACATTAAGTAACCTAAGAGGGTGCATGCTTCTTCCATTGATCTTGATCATAACCCAAATGGATTTAGCTAACTAATTTTTCTTTTAAAATGCGACCTAGCCAAGGTGGTTGCCTACGTACCTCCACTAGGAAGGATCAAGTTATCTCGTAGTTCAATTGGAATTTTTAATTGCCGTAGTTTTTGCCTAGAACACCCTATTGGGATTTTCAATCTAGCAGGCTCCCTCACATTCTTTCTTTTACATAGACCGCCCTTTTGGGTTTTCAATCTACCTTTTCATATATCTTTTGTATTTTTGCATTTCTTTTTTTTGCCTTTTGTGTTTTTTGTTTTTGTTTGTTTACATAGGAATGTAGAAGAAGAGATTATACTTAGAGGCTCCCTCATACAAAGTATTGTATAATAGCATCAGAATTGGTGAGTGTATTGAAGTCATGCCCATCTATGTTGGCTAGAATCAAGGCTCCTCTAAAGAAGGCCTTCTTTACCACATATAGGCCCCCGTAGGTCTGGGAAGACTTCCCTCTATGATCAGGTATGGCCTGGTTGTGTTTCTTTAAGACTAGGTCACCTTCTTCAAAGACTCTAGGTCTAACTTTCTTGTTGAATACTCGCTCATCGCATCGTTGGTACAACTGTCCATGGCACATTGCGGTCATGCGCTTCTTATCTATCATGTTCAATTGCTCATATCGGGAATGGGCCCATTCAGCTTCTGACAGCTTTATCTATGGTAAGATTTTGAGAGATGGGATCTCTACCTTTGTGGGGAGGGCGGCTTCCACACCTTAGACTAAGGAATACAGGGTTACACCTGTGGAAGTACGAATAGAAGTGCGATAGGTACACAAGGCGAATGGCAAGACCTTATGCCAATCCTTATAGGTGTTTGTCATCTCCACTAAGATCTTCTTTATGTTTTTGTTGGCAGCTTCTACTGTGCCATTCATTTGAGGACAGTAGAAAAGCGAATTCCAGTGTTCGATCTTGAACTGTTGGCAAAGTTTCTCGACTAATTTCCCATTTAAGTTTTTTCCATTATTGGTAATGGGGTCTCCTAGTACGCCGTAGCGGTAAATGATGTTCTGTTTCAAGAATCAGGCCACCACAACTTGGGTGACGCTTTTGTAGGAAGCTGCTTCCACCCACTTGGTAAAGTAATCTATGGCCACCAAGATATACTCATACCCATTGAAGGTTTTCAGAATCAAGGTTCTGATGACATCCACCCCCAAGTTGGAAAAGGCCATGGCACTGCTAGAGAGTGCAAAGACTAAAGAGGAACATTCTTTCTATTCTGATAGACTTGGCAACGGTAGCACTTCCTGACATGCTTAATGCAGTTGCTTTCCATGGTGAGTCAATAGTAGCTATCTCTCATGTTTTTTTGGGCCAACAAGGGTACACTGGCATGGGCTCCAAGCAAGCCCTTATACATTTCTTCCATCAAATGGTTAGCCTCGGGGGCATCTATGCATTGAAGCAAAGTTGTATCAGGGTTCCTCTTTTACAAGACTTCCCCACTAAAAAAGAATTGGCATGCCATGTGCCTGATAAACTTCTTCTCATTATTTGTGGCCCTAGGTGAGTATTCACTATTCTTGATTTAAGCCTTGGTATCATGGTACCATGGCACCATGGCTTCCTATCGATTTTAGCTTCAACATTCTTGCATTCTTTGATATTCGTGCAATAGGCCGGCATGCTGCGGACCTCTATTTGCAATTGTCGCATATCATCTCTTTTTGCTAACTGAACCATGCGCCAGGGTTGCTAAAGCATCTGCAAACTGGTTATGTGCTCAGGGAAAATAAGCAAAGGTAATGTTCCAAAACTTTGGAATTAGGCGGTGGAATCAACTTGATGTCTTGGGCTTGCCACATCCCCTCTATTTGGAATATGATCGATAGGGAATCTCCAAAGATGCTTAGATCGTACGCATCTAACTTTAAGGCAACTTGCAAGCCTACTATGCACGCCTCATACTCTGTGACATTATTGGTGCAATCAAAATTCAGCTTGACTGAAATAGAGATTTGCTCGCCCTTCGGGGATACTAGAATTGCTCCCACTCCATTTCCAGCGCTATTGGCGGCTCCATCGAAATAAAGCTTCCAATGTCATGGTTCTACATTGCTTGGTTCTGGATTTATTGCCAAAACATCCACATCTAGGAAAAGGGATTTTGAGAAATTTAAATCGTTCAATGGCTGGTCCACAAGGTAATCTACTATGGCCTGGCCCTTAATGGCCTTCCATGTCACAAAGATGATATTGAATTCAGAGAGCAACATCTACTAATGAGAGATTTTCCCTATGATGGTAGGCTTTTCAAAGATGTACTTGATGGGATCCATGCTAGAAATCAACTGCATGGTGAAGTAGACTTGTACTGCTGCAACTTACGTGAGGCGCATGCTAGGGCACCACACGTCTTGCCAATGGTGATGTAGTTGATCTCACAACTGGTGAACTTCTTGTTAGGATATGTGGCCTTAAATCCTATTGTATGATGCTATGTATGACATTATGTATAACTTAATGTTGTATTTAATAAAGTTGTTTATTTTTATCTAAAATAATGGTAACATGAATATTTGGACATTATCATATAGTTCATGAGATGCATGGTATGTGATTTATGTGAAAAGTCATAGAAGATATAAATCACAAGTTCTTTGTAAACTCAGAATTTATAATTCGTAGTCGGTGATGAAATTGGGCATTTCATCTGCGAAGACTATAACGTATCAACTAAGATGATTTGTCTTGATCATGGAAATGGTGACTTCTAGTTGATATGTTGATATGTTTTAAGAGTTAAGACATATTGAACTAGACCGCAGCGAGATTTATTATTCTCCTAACGATTGTCAAATGAATAATAAATCTCACGACTTTTATTTGCATGAACTCTTAATCTTGAGAGAATAATGAACCTGATCATGACGTGTAGGTTGCTTTGATATATCAGGAGTGAGATCTAAAATAACGGTCAAAACCTCAGTATGTTAGGCAGCCACATTTAGTGTTGATGGAACATATATTCTCAAGATGGAATTCATAGTCTCTTGATGGAGATATAAAATATTCCCTTGAGATAAGTTTAATGGGTTTGGTTATTCAGAGAGTTAGGCCTAACCACTTTGGTAAGAAATTACTAAAGTATATATTTATGAAATTGGATTTCATAAATATATGATGAATAACTTTAAAGGATTAAACCGGGTACTCAAGGATAAGATGTAGTAATTTACAAAGTGGCAGTCTACATTCATGACTTTGTGTTATTACGAATATTTTATGAAGGGGTTGCGTGTATAATAAAGTCTTGGGATATAATTTATTAATAAGGCCTAGAGTGCAATTATATTTATATAGTGGTATTAAATATAATTAATGGTAACTTTGGACTTGTCAAGAGTTGACGGAAAAGCCCAAGGCCCATTGGAGCTAGTGTTTTATTGGTCCCTTTTGGTCCCACTCCAAGCCACACACTAAAGCCCAATTGGAAAGGCCCAATAGGCCGGCCCAATTATATAATCAGTTAGTTATAAAGGGAGAAACATATAGAATTTTTAAAAAAAGAAAAGAATCGTAAAGAAAAAGAAAGAGTGGGAGACACACTTTCATTCTCCCTTTGGAAACTGATTGAGAGACCACACATCTTAGGCGTAAAGTGGAATTGGAGTGAAGATTAAAAGTGTTCCCAAGTGCTTCTAATCTTTGTTTTGAATTTCTCCACAGCAAGGTACGCTATCTTGATCTTAAATTCTGAAATTTACAGAGTGCATGTTGTTAATCATGAATGAAATAGATCCTTGTTTGTTGCTTTCGCTGTGTGTTTTGTATGAGATACAAAACCAGATTTTATCCAAAAATTGGTATCAGAGCCAGGTTTTCATATCATAATTGTATAATGTGTGATTGAATTTTAGAATTTAAGAAAACCGTTATCTTTGTGTTGTAATTTTCTGCATCAAGTTGTGGTTTTGTGTCATGGTTTTTAATTTCCATAGAATCCGTGTATATATATATTGCAAGTGGGATTGAATAGTGCTGCGCAGGGTGATTCAGTCTGTACAGATTGCAAAGGGTGGTTACAAAACAGTTATTCTACTGGAAAGCATTAACTACTTGGGCTTAATTGCACCTTTTGGATTATATATGAACGGATTGGTTTGCATGGAATGCATGGCATGGATTATAATTGCATGGCTTGGTCTTTCACGTATGGTTGCATGAATTGCATGGTTTTATTAATGCTTGGCTTGGAGTGTCTTTGCATGCAATTCATATTAAAAGAATACAAGCCTTAAAAGTTGAATCCGTAGGGTACAAATGGTTGTACGGATTCAACTTGTCAAGGTTATAATGTTATATATATATATATAATATAATATAGTTTGATAAATAAATATATATATGAATTTACGTTACGTTATATATTTATATATATATTAATGCTAGGATTATGATATTTTTCCTAATGAGATTGGGACTATATTTTCAAAGTGTCTAGCATTATTATGGTTATTGACCTTAAAAACCTTTAATTTTAAAATTTCTAGTGCGAGAGAGATGCAAGGGTTGCATCTCACGGCCTCCATTGTTAGTTCATAGTAGTGTGAAATATATACTTTATCCTTGCCTCGAGCTTAGCATTCCTTGCGGAGAGTATTTATTTCATGGTCCTACAAGATTGAATTTCTTAGTTTATAGTGGTTTGATAAACACCTTGTCTTAACTTCGAGCTTTGCATTCCATGCGGAGGGTGTTTTATCATGGTACTACAAAATAAGCTTGTTAAAGGGATGAAATGTGGCTACACATGATTCTAGACAATGGTATACACTAGACTAAGTATTTTAGTATCCTCTATGCTGAGTTCTTGCTATTATTACTTAGAGGCTAAATGTAAAACGACATATTATTAGTGTTTAATAAGAGTTATCATGATAGCACTGATAGTGAGAATAGTTCTCAATCAATCATAGTATTTAATGTTCACTCTATGTTGAGGGATATTGAATATGGGATTGGGTTGTCGTTGCATATATTATTTTATAGTTTTATTAAGATTTCATATTATATGTTTATATGCTAAATTGATAATGTCCAGTTTACTTATTATATTCATGTTTATTATTTTCAGATTTAAATCATGGCATCATTTAGCCACTTGTTGCTATTCTTAACCAAAACAAACTGATTGGATCGAACTATGTTGACTAGAAAAGGAATTTGGACATTGTTCTTACTACTGAAGAGCACAAATATGTGCTTACTCAACCATGTCCTAGCTTTCCTTTGTTAGATGCTCCTCTTGAGGAAAAACAGCGATACGATCGTTGGCAGAAATCTAATGAGATGGCCAAGTGCTACATCCTAGCATCTATCTCAAATGTTCTACATCATCAAATGCAGGATGTAGAACATGCTTCGGATATCATGCAAAGTCTGAAGGAGATGTTTGGTGAGCAAGGCCGGTCTGCAAGGCAAGAAACCATGAGGAAAATTTATAATATCAAAATGGCTGCAGGAAGTTCAGTGAGGGAGCATTGTCTTAGGATGATTGCTAATCTGAACACATTAGAAGTTTTAGGTGCCGACATTGATGGAGAATCCCAAGTGGATATGATACTCCAGTCACTACCGGAATCATTCAAGGAATTCAGACTCAATTATAATATGAACAAAAAGATTTATACTTTGTCTGAATTAATGAATGAGTTAGTGGCGGCGAAAGGCATCCTTGGTACTTGTAGTGTTGAAGCCAATGTGGGTGAAGCTTCTACTTCTCAACCTAAGTCGAAAGGCAAGGGTAAGACGAAGAAGAAGGACTTCACTAAGAAAGATGGTAAACAAATTGCCTTAGGGGTTGCCAACAAAGGAAAGAAAGCCAAAGGAAAGTGTATCCATTGTGGTGAGAAACGACATTGGAAGAGGAATTGTCCAAAGTTCAAAGCTGCCAAGAATAAGGGTAATAAAAGTTCCTTTCTTCTTGAAATATGTTTGGTACAGAATCCAACAGATTCTTGGTGTGTGGATTCAGGTTGTACTAATCATAGCTGCAATTCTTTGCAGGGGTTCCAGGAGACCAGAAAATTGAATGAGGGAGAATTATTTCTTACTTTGGCTGATGGGAGCAAGATTCCGGTTGTAGCTGTTGGAGTGTAAAATTTGTGTTTTAAGTCTAGAGTTTTAATATTAGAAGACTGCTGGTCTGTACCTAATGTTCGTAGGAATTTGATTTCTGCAACTTACTTAGGTAAGTATGGATATTGTATTATCCTGAAAGACAATGTTGTAATAAAGAAGAATAAAATGTTTATCTGTTCTGGCGATATTGTGGATGGTCTTTATATTTTAACTCTTGACATGCATGAATTATACAATTCTAAATTAGATAATAATTCACATGTGAAATTATTAAAGAGAAAGTTTCCTTCTACTAGTGAAGCATATCTTTGGCACTTGCGTTTAGGTCATATTAATTCAAGTAGGATTCAAAGACTAATCAAAGATGGACTTTTACAGCCCATGGACTTTGATGGATTTCCAGTTTGCGAATCTTGTTTGGAAGGTAAAATGACCAAACGGCATTTTAATGCAAAAGGTAGAAGAGCCAAAGATTTGCTAGAACTAGTGCATTCAGATGTATGTGGTCCTATGTCAATCCAAGCAAGAGGTGGCTATGAGTATTTTATTACTTTCACTGATGATTACTCTAGATTTGGTTATGTGTACCTAATAAAACAGAAGTCCGAAGCCTTTGAAAAGTTCAAAGAGTTTAGGGCTGAAGTTGAGAATCAATTAGATAAATGCATAAGGGCCATTCGATCTGATCGAGGTGGCGAATACCTTCTTGGGGATTTCAAGGATTACTTAACTGAAAATGGGATTATATCCTAGTTGACTGCACCTGGAACCCCACAACAAAATGGTGTAGCAGAAAGAAGGAATATGACTCTTTTGGATATGGTTAGATCCATGTTGAGTTATTCGACTCTACCAATTTCCTTTTGGGGATATGCCTTAAATACTGCAATGTATCTTCTGAATTTAGTACCTTTGAAGTTTGTTCCTAAAACACCTGTAGAGTTGTGGAATGGGCGTAAGCCTAGTATGAGACATCTCCACATTTGGGGTTGTCCAGCACATGTGTTGAAAGGAAAGTCTGACAAGTTACAGTCTAAAACAGAAGTGGTTTTCTTTGTAGGGTATCTAAAAGGTACTGTTGGAGGTTTATTCTATAGTCATAAGGATAATAAAGTATTTGTTAGCACAAATGCCAAATTCTTGGAAAATGACTATATGAATAATTTTACTCCTAGAAGTAGAGTTGTCTTGGATGAAATGAATGAACTTGTAGTTGACCAACCAATGGATGAAACTAGGGATGATGTGGCTGTATTAGATACACCACAAGATATTACTCATGAGATGTCTAGTACACAGGTGCCTCATCGTAGTGGGAGAATTGTTCGGCCTCCTATAAGATTATAGGTTTAGGAGAAACCTATGAAGCTATCTCAGAAGAGGCTAAATCGGATCCTTACACTTATGATGAAGCCATAAATGACATAGATGCACATCATTGGATCCAAGCTATGAAATCTGAATTGGATTCTATGTATTCCAATCATGTATGGGATCTTGTAAAGGCGCCTAACGGCATTAAACCTGCTGGTTACAAATGGGTTTACAAGAGGAAGAGAGGGATGGATGGAAAGGTTGAAACCCTTAAAGCGAGACTAGTGGCGAAAGGGTATACACAAAAGGAAGGTATTGATTATGATGAAACTTTTTCGCCAATAGCCATGCTTAAATATATTAGAATTCTCTTATCCATTGCTGCTCATTATGATTATGAGATTTGGCAAATGGATGTCAAGACTACATTTCTTAATGGCAATATTGAAGAAGAAATATACATGTTGCAACTGGAAGGTTTCATAGCAAAGAACCAAGAGCATATGGTATGTAAGTTGAATAGGTCCATTTATGGACTTAAGCAAGCATCTAGGTCATGGAACATCAGGTTTGATCAAGCAATCAAATCATTTGGTTTTGAACAAAATCTTGATGAACCATGTGTGTACAAAAGACATCGAGATAAAGTAGTAATGTTCCTTGTGCTTTATGTTGATGATATTCTACTCATTGGGAATGATGTAGGGGTAATGTCATCAGTTAAAGTTTGGTTGTCAAGCCAATTTGATATGAAGGACTTGGGTGAGGCTTACTTTATTCTAGGGATCAATCTTTGGTGAGATTGCAAGAATAAGATGTTAGGCTTATCACAAGCTGGATATATAGATAAGGTTCTAGAATGGTTTAGCATGGAAAACTCCAAGAAAGGATTGCTTTCTTTTAGACATGGAGTTCCTCTGTCTGATGATAAATGGCCTAAGAATCAAGAGGAAGAAAATATGATGAGACAAGTTCCTTATGCTTCTACAGTAGGAAGTCTCATGTATGCCATGCTTTGTACTAGACCAGATATTTGTTATTCAGTTGGCATGGTCAGCCGATATCAATCAAATCCAGGACCAAAACATTGGTAAGCTGTAAAGCATATTCTCAAGTATCTTTGGAGAACGAGAAATTATATGCTTGTTTACCATTGTGAGGATTTGATTCCCATTGACTATACAGATTCAGATTTTCAATCGGATCTAGATTTCAGAAAATCCACTTCAGGATGTGTTTTCACCTTGGGAGGTGGAGCCATAAGTTGGAGGAGTGTTAAGCAATCTTGCATTGCGGACTCCACCATGGAAGCCGAGTACGTTGCTGCTTATGAAGCAGCAAAGGAGGCTGTTTGGCTCAAGAAATTCCTTTCTGATCTTGGTGTTGTAAGAATGGAGCATGTTCCCATCACATTATTTTGTGATAATAGTGGAGCGGTTGCACAATCCAAAGATCCAAGAAATCACAAGAAAGGAAAGCACATTGAGAGGAAGTACCATATCATTCGAGACATTGTTGCTCGTGGAGATGTTGTGGTAGCAAAATCGAAAGTGCAAATAATCTAGCAGATCCTTTTACCAAAACCTTGCCTCAAAGGACTTTCGAGTCACATTTGGAGGGAATGGGAGTTAGATTAGTGCACAATAGTCTTTAGGGCAAGTTGGAGATTATTAGGATATGTGCCCTTAAATCCTATTGTATGGTGCTATGTATGACATTATGTATAACTTAATGTTGTATTTAATAAAGTTGTTTATTTTGATTTAAAATAATGGTAACATGAATATTTGGACATTATCATATAGTCCATGAGATGCATAGTATGTGATTTATGTAAAAAGTCACAGAAAATATAAATCACAAGTTCTTTGTAAACTCAGAATTTATAGTTCGTAGTCGGTGATGAAATTGGGCATTTCATCTGCGAAGACTATAACGTATCAACTAAGATGATTTGTCTTGATCATGGAAGTGGTGACTTCTAGTTGATATGTTGATATGTTTTAAGAGTTAAGACATATTGAACTGGACCGCAGTGAGATTTATTATTCTCCTAACGACTGTCAAATGAATAATAAATCTCACGACTTTTATTTGCATGAACTCTTAATCCTAAGAGAATAATGAACCTGATCATGACGTGTAGGTTGCTTTGATATATCAGTAGTGAGATCTAAAATAACGGTCAAAACCTCAGTATGTTGGGCGGCCACATTTAGTGTTGATGGAACATATATTCTCAAGATGGAATTCATAGTCTCTTGATGGAGATATAAAATATTCCCTTGAGATAAGTTTAATGGGTTTGGTTATTCAGAGAGTTAGGCTTAACCACTTTGGTAAGAAATTACTAAAGTATATATTTATAAAATTGGATTTCATAAATATATGATGAATAACTTTAAAGGATTAAACCGGGTACTCAAGGATAAGATGTAGTAATTTACAAAGGGGCAGTCTACATTCATGACTTTGTGTTATTACGAATATTTTATGAAGGGGTTGCGTGTATAATAAAGTCTTGGGATATAATTTATTAATAAGGCCTAGAGTGCAATTATATTTATATAGTGGTATTAAATATAATTAATGGTAATTTTGGACTTGTCAAGAGTTGACGGAAAAGCCCAAGGCCCATTGGAGCTAGTGTCTTATTGGTCCCTTTTGGTCCCACTCCAAGCCACACACTAAAGCCCAATTGAAAAGGCCTAATAGGCCGGCCCAATTAGATAATCAGTTAGTTATAAAGGGAGAAACATACAGAGAGAGGTTTTGCAAAGAGATTTGAGAAATCAGATTGGGAAAATAGTTTCTGCCTTAGAACTAACTAAAGAGAGGTTTTTAATTTTTCAAAAATGTGCAAAGGTGTTGTGTATGTGTTATAGAACAGAGAATTAGGGTTTTAGAAAAGATAGGGGCTAAAAAATGTCTCTCTCTCGCTAGGTTTGAGTTTAGAGGCATACCATGAGTATTTATAAATTAAATTTAGGATTTTTAGACTTTTTAATGATCTTTGGACGTTCTCAACGGTCCATGGGCCGACCCACACCAAAATAGTATGTTCTGGGCCCTTCTAATGAAGTTTGAAAACCCAAAAAATTAGACCGCCCAGTTGGCCCAACTTGAAATAGTCATAACTCATAAATTTAAGCTCCAATTAGTCAAAATTTGTGTTCAAATTGAAGCTCAGGATGTCTACTTTCTAATGAGACAAACCTTACTAAATAAATATTTGTGGATAAAATGTTATTGCTAAAACAGTGAGTAAAGGTCATTTTTCAGCATCGTTTTCAAAGCGGTTTGAGCACTTTTGAGTTATGACTACTTCCAAACTATCAAAAAACTTCAATTACCTTTTGCAGACGTGTCAAGCTCATCATTGGGACCAAGGGATAAAGTTTACTAATTGGATACTAAATGAGGTGTCTGCAGTTGGCTCCAAAGACGCACTTGTTAGGGTTAAACCTTAACTAGTACTTGACAAGGCGCTTGAATAGCTTTCTCAAATCTATCAAATGATCTCTACGATTGTGTGACTTGTCGACCATATCATCCATGTAGACATCTCCTTGTGCATCATATCATGGAACACGGTTACCATGGCTCACTGTTAGGTCGCCCTAGCATTCTTCAAGTTGAATGACATGACATCATAGGCGTAAGTTCCCCAATGAGTGGTGAACGTTGTTTTGGCTTTGTCTTCTTCAACCATCTTGTCTAATTATAACCTGAGAATCCATCCATAGAGGAGAAGAACATGTTGGTCATGGTATTATTAATCAGGGTGTCGATATGTGGCAAGGGAAAATTATCCTTTGGGCTGGCCCGATTCAAATCTTTTTAATTGACGCGGATGCGTACTTTCCCATCTTTCTTTGGCACGGGAACAATGTTGGTAACCCAATCAGAGTAGGCTATGGTGGTAAGAAAATTGACTTTCAATTGCTTTCCTACTTCTTCTTTGATTCTCAAGATAATCTTTGATTTCATCCTTCGAAGGGCTTGCCATATTGGAGGGTATTCAGATTTAACTAGAATCCAATGGATGATGATCTTGGTATCCAATCCTGGCATATCTTAATAAGACCAAGAAAAAATTTCCTTGAATTCCTTCGATAGAGCTATGAGCTCATCCTTCATCTCTTTGGGAAGTTTACCTTGATTTGGATGGGTTTTTTTGTTTCGCCTCCATCGGCTAGGTTTAACACCTCTGTCTCTTCTATATAAGGCTTGGACCTTTCGCTCTCTCTGTTCAGAGCTTCTAAGATGTCTTGAGGTAAGTTCGGGTCCTCTTCCATTCCTTCAACATCATGATCTAACTATATTGTCTAATTCACAACATCTACACTTTTGTAATGGCAAATGGACGATGTACCTACTTGGGAATCAGAATGGATCCTATAGCGTGGAACATGTACAGAGAAATATAAGATAGTTTGCAAACACATATTCATAAGAAAACAATAAGGAGAGATGTAAGAATTTTTTGAATTATATGCTGAATATTTCATTAATGGATTATGGGTAGGGGGCAAACAAAGTTCTTGCCTGATAATGATAAAAGGGAAATGTTCTTTTTTTTTTTTTGGTTGTTTCTGGGAAGACAAATTAGGAAAATGAACAGGGAATACAAATTAATCAGGAAATAACATAAGCATGCAAAATAAACTAGATATGCTATTCCAATCCTCTTGGGTAATTGGGAGGCCTAGCACTCAATGATGGAATACTTCTTACTCAGTCGGTGCAACCACAAAGCAAGGCTCGATGGTCCAAAGGCCTGCCGCCTTGCTTGGCATCCTTGGTTGGATAGTAAAAGTCGGATTACCTTCGAGAGATATGATAGTGTTCACGGAGAATTCTTTGGGATAGAGTTGAATAATGCAATCCAGATAAGGCTCTTCATCATTCAATTCCTTGAATGGTTCTAGTATAATGACCTCAGCTAGAGTTAGAAAAGTGGTTCTGATATGGGGAATAGACATCCCTAAAGTGTTGCACTTCATCTTCTTGCCTCTAGAAGCTTGAAAGAGTTCTTCCTGAGTGGGTTCCTACCCCAAACTAAATCTTCCTTTGTTATCAGAAAGATCAATGAGAGTAGGGCTCCCACGTCCAAGTCCTATGGCTCAGGCTTTGAAGCATTATGGATCATGGAAACTAACTCAAAGCTATGGAAGAATGCTTTCGGAAAAGCGTTAGCGTCGATGCAGGGGATTGATGTCTCTTGGAGGAGAGTCATGGGCTCTTTAGCCATAATGGTTATGAATTGATTCTCGAAGATGAACTTGAGTCTCCTATGGAGGGTAGACATGATTGCACCTGCTGTTTGCAACCAAAGTCTCCTTAAAAGCATGTTGTGTGGAGAGTCAACCTTAATCACTTGGAAGTTGACCATGAAGGTTCTTGGGCCGATCTCGATCATTAACTCAATTTCACCATGCATTTCACAACGTGTGCTATCGAAGGCTTTGATAATCATAGTGCTAGGCTTGATAAGAGACATATCGACCTTCAGGTGCTTAAGAGTGGCCATCAGGTAGACGTTCAGGGCTAATCCATTGCCGATTAGCAACCTTGCGACAATCATGTCTTCACACTTGACTATGATATGCATGGCCAAGGTGTGATCTCTACCTTTTGGAAGTAACTCATCATAAAAAAAAAAAAAAAAAAAAAAAAAAAAAAAAAAAAAAAAAAAGACTTGGTTGGTGGCCAACACCAATGATACCATACCCTCGAAGGAGGAGTATATAATATCGGTAGGAACATGCATTTCCCTTAATACTTTCAATAGAGCTTCACGATGGACCTCGGAAGATAGCAATAGGGCTGGAATAGATATTAGAGCTGGAGATTTGTTCAACTATTGAATCACACTATAATCAACCTTTTAGATGGTCTTCAAGAATTCCTTGACTTCTTCAGTGGTGACCCTATTCCTAACTGGCTCGGTTGTGCTCTTACCAATCTCTTGCTTCCTATTTTCTAGTTCCTCAAGAGTATAACATCAACCACTCCTAGTGAGTCCAGTTAGGCCTAAAGAGATATTAGAGCAAAACTCTTCCTCTTTAGTTCAGGTGGAAATCAAAGTCACATCGTATTTCCATGGGACATGGTGGCTATCCTGGTAAGGGAAAGGCTTCGGCATGCGGATGACCACACCTTTTTGAGTTTGCAGATTTGGCATCAGGGAGAACATCTTTAGATCGATGATGACTGGGTTGGGCAGAGCAGTTTCTAAAACTTTTGGGCCAGAAGCCCTAGAGATTCATTGGATAGGCATTGGCAAAATTAGAGGATCGAAACCTTAAATGGTAGGGACAATAGAGGTTCCTTTTTGGATAAATATTGTACATGGCTTTGCGACTGCAGGAAGTGCTAAGATTAGAGGAGTAAAGCCTTTAATGGAAGGCATGGTTTGTCCTTTCTTTGGAGTTGCCACCCCTGAATCCACAAGTGATTCTATAATGCCTTCGATAATGACCAAAGTCAGAGGAGTTGGAGGAATCTTACGTAAGCGTTCTCACAAGTATTCGTCTCAATCTTTCCTTGATCCTATTGTTATAGCACTGTGACTAGTTCCTGCTTGGGTATTCGAAGGGCATGGGCTGGCTACCGTGCAAGTGCTTCATCGATTCTCTTTCAATCCAGATGATACCATGGTAAGCTAGACTTTGAACTTGTGCTCAGAGAACTCTACAATTGAATAGGGCATGCTGGTCCTTATTGTCACAAAATGAGTAGACTCCCCAGTCAAAACATGGAGCTTCTATGTTCTCAAGAACAATGTGACTTTCTTAGGCTAGGGCCCGTAGCATGGCTTTCCAAGGGAATGAGGGGGGATGAGAAATAGGGATCCTCTCCTCCACTATAGAGATAGCATTCATGTTCCGTTCCTGATGAGGAGGCAAGGGGTTAGTGATGACATTCAGCCTAACTTGTTGTTGATGAGATCTTGGATTTGGTGTCTCAAATTTGTACACTTTTCTAGGGTATGTCCCTCGGCTCCAAAATGGTGTTCACATTTCTTGGATGGATCAAAACCAGGCAAAGGAGGACTGTCTCTAGGTCTCACGAATAATGGAGTCACTAGCTTCTTCTCCAACATATAGTCATAAAGCTCTGCCATTGGCATGGGTAATGGAGTAAATTTTCATGGTTTTTCCTAGGGATATCGGGGTGGATCGGACCTTCCCCTTGATTGAATCCTTGGTAAGGTGCTTGGGCTGGCTGAACCTGTTGCTGATAAGTAGGGCTGTATAAGCAGAAATAACACCCCTTAGTCCTTCAGGTGTTTTGTTAATCATATGAACATCTTCCTTCCCTTTGAGATTGGTTTCCTTTTTCACCTGTTGTTCTATCATAGAATTCAGAGCCTTAGGATCGACTATTTTCTTGCTCCTAATACCCTTATTAATGCTCTCCCTAATAAGAATCAAGCTTGCAAAGTGAGTGACTTGGGCACTAATCATCTTCTCATAGTAAGGAGGCTTGAGGTTATCAATGAACCATTTGATCATTTTGTCTTCCATCATAGGAGGAAGCACTTGGGCGGGTAGCTCACGCCACCTTGGGCATAGTCACGGAAAGATTCCTTACTATTCTTTTCTGTCCTTTAAGGAACTGTGTGGTTGGGAGCTGTCTTACTCTTGAATTGGTAGTATTTTAAGAATGCATTGGCCATCTCTCTCCAGCTAGAGGTCTTTTCCAATCTCACATACTAGGTGGCTATAGGGCTAGTAAGCTATTAGGGAAAATTTAGCAAAGCAAAGGATGGTTGTCTTCATAGGGTGCCATCTTCCTATAGAACAAGCGCAAATGGGCACAAGGATCTCCAGTGCGATCATATTGCCAGATTGTCTAGATCAACACTTCCTCGGGTGCCAGAGCCCTCTACGATACAAATTTTCTCAGTTAGGGTCTCTACTTGACTTTTGACCTGACCATAACTAGACTCTTAAGTCTTATCCTTAGGAGGATCTACTTCTTGGTTATTCCCTTACGGGATGAATGGTGGTGTAGTTTGGTCTTGATTTAGCACTGGCGGTGGATAATTCTTGTTTTTGGAATGGGGTACAGAGCCCTCTAGAGTGGGACCAGATGATTCTCGCTTATCTCATATAACTAAACTAGCGATTGCATCATGCACATCATTTTTGCCATTTGCTCTTTTAAGAGAGCAATTCCATGAGTGTTTTCCTTGATAAGGGAAGGACCACTAGTAGACATCTCTTTAGCATGAGACCTAGTGATGAAAGAATCACGGTGTGATGGTAACTTGGACTATTTCCCTTGAGAAATCTTTTCTCTTTAGGATCTTGGAAAGGAAAAGAATTAGATTGGAAAGAAATGGGGTACATTTGAAAATTTAACAATGTGGAAACACAAAACAAATCCGAAGTTAGTTCATGTTCTTGCTCATTTAAAATGCACCTATTTCAATATATTAGCATGGACCCTTGATCAGGTATTCATCATGGTGAGTTTCTATAGTAATGCTGAATTAATGCACAAGCTTGGCAAGTAACTGGAACTTTCATATCATGCTTGAAATTGCGGGATGGACCATTCTCTTTTGATTACATGGAAAAGTAATGCTTTAAAAAAGTTTGACTTTTTACAATGCCTTAAGATCATGGGCCGTAGAAAATGGCTCCAATAGTGGGCCTTTTATAATATAAGGAAGTTTGATTTTATAAGGAAAAGCTTCATTCTTGATAGCTTGGCTTTCTCAGAGAAGATCTTGAACTTTGGCAATGCCCTTCTTGGTGCAAAGTTTCGGCTACTTGCCACAAAATTTATCTGTACACATTTACATGATGGAGCCATTAGTGTATGCATGCATACCCTTATACGGTTGGAAACCCTTAGGGACCTGTGTGAGTGATGGGGTTGCTTTTCCCTAGGGTTAATCATAGATGCTGTGTAAATAGGATGGATAGAGCCTAGAGTACAACATGACTCTTTGATGCAAGCAAAAAGGGCAAACCTACAAATAGAAACTGGACACTTTCCCTTTGACTCATTTTGAAAACAATCCTATGAAGGATATCCTACCTTAGGCTGGGATGTTCACGTGGATTTGGCTCTTTCAAGTCGTCACGGGTTTCAAGTAGTCTAGGCCAACTATATGAGACATGACTTAACTGGTGAGTTGGTCCTATTCTTAGGGGGGACCTCGATCATCTATTCCTTCCCTTCATAGAAGTTGTGGGATAGAGCGGATCAGGGGGGTGTTTTCAGCATAATCCTGTCCACCCATGTAGTTAGGAAAATCCTACAATTTGGCATCCAGTAGCTATCTAAGGTGTATGCATCTAGCATTAGCCTTCAATAATGAGTCCAGGTTCAACTTAATATGAGGGGTGATGCCATGCATTTTGAAATGGAAGGGGAAAGACTTTCCAAGCACAATAGATATAAGCACAAATAAAGGTGTAGTAGAAATTAAATCTTGTTAGGACATATGTGAATCATGTTAAGAACATATGTCATTTAGAATTGACTAATCCTATGACAAAACACACTTTACTTGTAATTGGGTAGATCTAGGATGTGTTTAATACTTCAGAGAACAAGAGTTCAAGTATAGTATTAAAGCTATGAAGATTGGACCAAGAAACAAGTGAAAAAAAGTTGTTCATTAAAGCTGGACAGATTCTCGATAGCTACCAACAGATAATATCAATCGAGAATTAATAAATCTCAGATAGCTCGACAATTGTATCTATTGAGAATTACAAAATTCAGATTTCCATATTTGATTTTAGGCCTATGCTGACATGTATGTGTAGGGTTTCTTTTCTCACCTAGACATATATAAATCTTATTTTAAAGACCGTCATATATGAGAATACAAGGAGAACACATGCAAAAGGTGACCGAATGCCTTATTATCTCTGAAAGAAGCTACTGCCTCTTTGCACCTTAGGGTTTTGTAACCAAGTGTTTCTTGATCTTCATTGTTAATGAAGTGAAGAACTTTGCAGCCAACAATCTTCTTCAAGTTGGTGAGTTAGTCATGTACTGAGAGTCGTGCATCATTGGTTAGTCACGTACTAGGATTCGTGCATCAAAAGGAGTGGCGTTCATATATTGAAGAGTTCAGATGTTCTGAAGCGGTAGAAGGTTTCTACTGGGAGTTCATCTGCGGGGATTATAGAGTCTAGGGATAAAGGTTTTGTACTAGATCTGAAATTTCTCTTTACTATAGTGAATTTTTTTTTCGAGAAGGTTTTCCCCTAAGTTTTTTACTGTGAAACTAGTTTGTTTCATTAGTTTTCTTGGGTCATCATGTCTTGTCTTATTTACTTTTCCACTGTGCATGATTTTGACATGATATTGATGTTAGTTTGTTTTAACAAGGTTTATTCATAATCAATCTAATTAACAACTTGGGTTTAAAACTTGTTAATTCTATCAACCGGGGTCTAAATTTCCCAACAAATCTTACTACCCTAGGTTTGCACATGTGAAGGAAAGATGTAGGTCATGCTTTGGGAAAGCAGGAAAGCTTCACACATATGAAAATACCTCAAAGTCGGTTTTTGGAAAACTATTTTGAAAATCATTTTTTGATTTTTTTTTTTTTTTTTTTTTTTTTTTTTTTTTTTTGTGTTTTGAAAATAGTTTACTAGGGTATAGTAAAAGCAATTTTCAAAAGGAAAGCCCCAAAGGCTAATGCCAATTTCAATGTTTTTGAAAGCCAATATCCAAAGATTTGGATTTTATCAAAAGCTCTAAAGGCTAAACTATTAAGTATCCCCAATGGAGTTGCCAGTCTATTGACACCTCACGGCTGCTCGACCACCCATCGCGGTGACAAATGCACACATGCACGGGCTGTGTGGAGGAGGTATGTCGTACCTCGGGTGTGTGATTGGAATGTGAGTTGATTTTATGGAAATTACTAAGGGTAAGTGAAGTTGCCACCAATCGTTGTGTTTTTTTCTAAGGTGTAATTGGTCACCTAACTCTATTTGATTTTAATACCGATCCTAGCTTAGGAAAAAGGTTGTTTTACCTAATCTAATATGGATGGATAAAAAATCTTGATTCTTGACTTTGGAGGTTTGGTTACATGTGGAGAAAGTGTTAGGCATCCCACATGCTTGTTTGTAGATAGTCCTTGTTTTGGTAAAATCGTAATTTTTAGACGTTGACAATTAAAAACAAGCTATTGGCATTAGATTTCGGGGCTTTAAATGTGTTGGGCTTTGCGGTTTGGTTTAGGAATGGGTGTGGTTTTGTTCGATTCTTTCCAAGTGTGTTTGAAGTCATTGCTAAATTTCTATGGCGAAAATCCAACAGCATTTTGCCTTACTTTCATGCAGGAAATTCGGCAGTGCTTCACCTCAGATGTGTCATAGCATGCCAAATGCTATTCTCACCAAGATTTTGATGTGAGAATATGGCAATGGGGATGCCCCATTTTCGCTGTGAAAATCTAACAGAGTTTCGTATTTGGTGCGTATCGACATGCTCGCATCATGAAGAGCTGAAGCCCTCAAAAGTGTTAAGCATGTTGATGTGTGTCCCATTCACAGGGAAATCAATGTCACTTGGTGACATGGATCAAGATAATCACACTGTGATGATCATGCACATAATATAGCATGAATATGCACCTACGGCAATTTCCTTGAGTGCATACCCACACTACAAGGTCAAGAGCTCTCATGACTAGTGAGGGGCACTCACATAGCCACAAGAGTCCATCATACAAAGTGCATAATCACCCATATACAAGCAGATATAAATATACATACATCATGCACAATGCAACAACACAGAGCAAGAAAGAAAATCAGACATTGCCAGTGTCCTAAGGGTTTGGCCCAGTAAGGTATAGGAAATGTACAACAAACATTTCCATAGCCAAGGAACACGGCCTAAGCAAGGAGCAGGAAAAGTAAGGGGGTACATAGAAGAGGACCTTAATACTTGCTCTAGAGAAGAGGCTTAGAGAAAAAGGGAGAAGACTGCTTTAAAGGGGCTAGGCCCCTTAATCTACTAAACATCGCCCTTTGTGGGCTTGCATCCTTTTGCTCACATCCTTGCCCTTTTTGCTCGCTCTTAGGAGGTTGCACCCTTGCTCCAAGTATCCTTGCTCCATGCATGTACATGCAAAGAAAAAAGAAACAAGCCAGTAGACAAGCAAAGAAACAAATGAAAGGAAAAACATGCTAAAGACAAACTTGGAAAAGATGCTGAATGGTGGCAAAAAAACAAGTGAAGCACATGAGGAGGCAAAAAAATATATTATCAAACAAAAGGGAGTGTCCTAGAAGGACAAATGTAGGTTTGGATCGAGTGTCCATAGCTCCATTAGATTGGAGTATGGACGACACACAGACTCATGCATGAACATGTAGGTAAGCGTGCAAAGATGCAAAGAAAGACAAACGGGTGGCGGCATGGAGTGGAGAAAGGTGTGAATCAAGCACACCAACACTGCAGAGGTGTATCTCAAAAGTTGTTACATCCTATAGGAGGGACAGATGCGACCATGTAAGCACAAGCCCACGGAGGGGACAAGGTGTTGGGGTTTACGCCCTAAAATCCAATTTATTGGCATGTCATAAATAATAAATTTGCTTAATTATATGAGACTATTTATAAATGAACTAATGGGATATTATCTTAGTCCATGAGATTCATTGTATGTGATTTATGTGATTTAGTCACAGAAGATGTAAATCACAAGTTCCTTGTAAACTCAAAATGTAGTTCGTAGTCGGTGATGAAATTGGGTGTTTCATCTACGAAGACTATAACATATCAACTAAAATGATTTGTTTTGATCATGGAAATGGAGATTTCTAGTTGGTATGTTGATATGTTTTAAGAGTTAAGACATATTGAACTAGACCGCTGTGAGATTTATTATTCTCCTAATGACTGTTAAATGAATAATAAATCTCACGACTTCTATTTATATGAACTCTTAATCCTAAGAGAATAATGAACCTAATCATGAGATGTAGGTTGCTTTGTTATATCGGGAGTGAGATCTATTAGTCACGGTCAAAATCTCAGTATGTTGGGCAGCCACATTTAGTATTGATGGAACATATATTCTCAAGATGGAATTCATAGTCTCTTAACGGAGATACAAAATATTCTCTTGAGATAAGTTTAATGGGTTTGGTTATTTAGAGAGTTGGGCCCAACCACTTTAGCAAGGAGTTACTAAAGTATATATTTATGAAATTGAATTTCATAAATATATAATGAATAACTTAAAGGATTAAACCGGGTACTCAAGGATTAAGATGTAGTAATCTTCAAAGTGGTAGTCTATAGGTCTGTTTAGATAGAACTTATTGCTGAAAACTGAAAATACTGTAGCAAAATAAATTTTAAATGTGTAAAAAACACTGTTCATTGGCCTAAAATCACTGTTCATGGCCAATAAACAGTGATAGACGCGTGTGCAAAAAAAAAAAAAAAAAAGGTAGAAACGTAGCTGTGGACGCGCAAACGCGCAATCCAAACGCTGCCTATATTCATGACTTTGTGTTACTACAAATATTTTATAAAGGGGTTGCATGTACGATAAAGTCTTGAGATATAATTTATAGATAAGGCCTAGAGTGCAATTGTATTTATATAGTGGTATTAAATATAGTTAATGGTAACTTTGGACTTGTCAAGAGATGACAGAAAAAGTCCAAGGTCCATTGGAGTTAGTGTCTTATTAGTCCCTTTTGGTCTTACTCCAAGCTACACACAAGAGCCCAATTGGAATGACCTAAAAGGCTAGCCTAATTAGATATTTAGTTATATATAAGGAGAGAAACATACATAATTTCATTAAGGTTTTCATAATTCTCTTTTCATAAGATCATACAAGAAATGAAATGGTTTGTATATGAGTGTTGGACATTCTACTATTCTCTCATTGGAAACTGATTGAGAGACCACACATCTTGGGCATTAAGTGGAATTGGAGTGAAGATTAAATGTATTCTTAAGTGCTTCTGATCTTCGGTTTTGAATTTCACCGCACCAAGGACGCTTTCTTGTTCTTAAATTATGAAACTTATATAGTACATGTTATCAATTGCGAATGAAGTAATCTGTTAATATTCCTCTGCGCATGTTTTGTATGAAATACAAACAACTATTTTTCATAGTTTTTCCAACACAAGGCATGGCAAAGCCTAGATCTAGAGAGGCAAACATGGAGACAAAGCATAGGGACGTAGATCTAAGGACTAACATAAAGATTTAAGCAAAGACAAGGTAAAGAACACATAGGCATGTAGATCTAAACATAAACATGGCAAGAAGCCTAAAAGCATTTGGATGTAAGCACAAACATTAAATGTAGACATATCCTCACCCAAGAAGGCTAGGCCAACAACATCAAAGTGATAAATCATGGCATAAGCAAGGAAACAAGCTAGAAAAACTATAAAGATATGCTAGGAAGCAAGAACATGCTAGGAAAAGTAATAAAAGATTTTATTAAGCAAAATAAAGCTAACAAAAGCTATAAAGAGAAAGGGGTGTGGATTGTAGCTAAAAAGCTACATCCACACCCTTGAACCTTAAAACCAAGGTAAGGAACCAAAGAGAGGAAGATTGAGTGCAAGAACATTACCTTGAAGATTGTGGAAAAAATACAAAAAATCCAAGGTGTTTGGAGCTGTTTTGATGTGTTTGGGTATGTTTGGATGTGTTTGGGAGTGAAATTAAAGAGAGAATTTGCCTAAAAACTTCCCAAAAGACATTTTTTTTTGGGGTAAAATGAGAGGTTTGGGGGCATTTATAGTGAAAAAATGATCCTTCAGCTTCTGGCGCACCTTGTAGGGCCGTTGGCCTCCCTACTAACATCAGCAGTTTTGGCCTTTTATGGTTCAACTTCGGACACATATTTGAAGGCCTTCTTGGACATGTATTGAGTTGATCTTGGTTGGACATGTATTGTCCCTGGAAAGCTTTGGATGTCTAGTTTCTATAACACTAAAGAAATTGCTATTCAATTGTTGGATCAAAAGTTATAGCCTCCAGAAGCGTGTTGACGCGCTTTTTACAGTTTTCTAGATATCACAATTGTTTTAGCTCCAATTTTGACCCATGAATAGTCGTTGGAAAGGAAATTCGATAATCTTCACAATGGCATTACTCCCAACCCATTTTGATGGTCAGATCAAAATTAGGGTTTCTGGTGCCCCTAAGAGTTAACCTTTGGTCAAACTTGGTCAAAGTTAATGAAAATCACCGAGTAGCTTGGGTTTGATGTAGAAACATGGAAAATGTCGTTTTGGGATGATTTTGGCTAACTTTGAATTTTGGTTAACCCAGGGTTGACCAGGGGCATTTTGGCCAATTTGACTTGAAATGGCACTTCGAGTGCTCTAATGCCTGAAGGGGTTGCCCCACGTCAACCTATATGTTTTTGCAGCCCCATGGAGAGAAGAAAATATTTTTGGAATTTTTGGAGCTCGGCATGCAAAATCGAGGGTGGACAAAATACGATGTCTACAAGTTGTTTGCTTAGACTTACAAAGAAATGCCGAGGCTCAACCCAGGTATTGCTCTACCCCATTTGGCAGTAAAGAAGGGCGTGTGCCCAGTCAAACTAGCCCAAAAACGCTTTCAGCTAGAGCTTGTCCCTCAAATAGAAATAGAGGTCAATGAGCTAATTGAGGCAGACTTCATTCATGAGGTACAGTACTCGGAATGGATTGCTAACATCGTCTTTGTCAAAAAGAAGAATGGACAAATTTGGGTGTGCGTTGACTTTCATGATTTGAACAATGCATGTCCTAAGGATGATTTTTCACTACCCATCATTAAGGTCATGGTCGAAGCCACTACTGGTCATGAAGCTTTATCTTTCATGGATGGTTTTTCAGATTACAACCAAATTTGAAGGAATCCTAAGGAGGAAGAGCTTACAGCTTTCCGTACTCCTAAGCGCATTTACTGTTACAAAGTAATGCCTTTTGGACTAAAGAACGCTTGTGCTACTTATCAACGAGCCATGCAAAAGACCTTCGATAATGTACTTCATAAACACGTGGTGTGTTATGTTGATGATTTGGTGGTTAAAAGAAAAAGGAGAGAATACCATCTGGCAAATCTAAGATCTATGTTCAACTGCCTAAGGAAGTATCAGCTTAAGATAAACCCCCTAAAATGTGCTTTTGGTATAACATCTGAAAAATTCCTCGGTTTCATTGTAAGGCATAGTGGTATTGAGATTGACCAGTCCAAAATTGAAGGTATTAAGAAAATGCTAGAGCCTAAGAATCTGTGAGAACTTTGAGGCTTGTAGGGAAGACTCGCCTACATACAACGATTTATCTTGAACTTGGTTGGCCGATGTCAACCTTTCAATAGGTTGATGAGGCTTGTAGCAATGTTTTTTTAAGCATTGAAAGATACCAGCTTAATCCTCTAGTCTCAGGTGCTCCTATCCTAGGAAGCCCTTGGTACTATACATTGCAACACAAGAAAAATATCTAGGTGCTCGCATGGTGCAAGAAAATGAAGAGGGGAAAGAATGAGCATTTTATTATCTGAGTTGAACTCTCAATAGGGCTGAATTAAATTATTCTCCCATTGAAAAAATGTGTCTTGCTCTTTTCTTTGCCGTAGACAAATTGAAGCACTACATGCAAGCACACGTAGTCCGTTTGATAGCAAAGGCAGGCCTGATTAAAATATTTGCTCTCTAGGCTAGTGGTTTTTGGTCAAATAGCTCAATTGGTAGTTTTGCTACAACAATATGACCTTGCATACGCTCCGTAAAAGGTTGTTAAAGGACAAGCATTGGTAGATTTCTTAGTTGACCACCCAGTTTCGTCCGATTGAGAGTTTTCTGATGATTACCCGAATGAAGAGGTGTTTTACATTAAAGTAATGCCGCAATGGATGATGTTTTTCAATGGGACTGCACGATGAGAGGAGCGGGGCCAGGTGTAGTGTTTGTTTCTCAACAACGGAAAATACTTCTATACTCGTTCTTATTAAGCAAACTTTGCTCTAGTAATGTAGCAAAATATCAAGCGTTGATTATTGGTCTACAAATGGCCATCAAGCATTGATTGGGGATTCCAAATTAATTATCAACCAAATCTTGGAGCAATATGATGTCAAGAAATAAGACCTTATCCTGTATTGCAAATATGCAACAAGGTTGTTAGCAAATTTTGAGGCCATCACATTGTAGCATATACCAAGGACGGAGAATAGGCAGGAGCATATACCAATCGGGTCCTAAGTTACACTAAAGGATCAAATGAATGGGTTACTATTGGACTACGATGGTGCAAGATTCCATGGAGTATGCTAAGAAGAGCGAAGTTTTCCAATATCATGCAACTTCATCCACCAACTGCTAGAACCTCTACACTCAACTGTAGCTTCTTGGCCTTTTGATGCATGGGGGCTTTATGCAATAGGGCCATTGTCAAAGTCATTTGGCAGTCATTTCTACATCTTGGATGCAACTAATTACTTATCAAAGTGGGCGGAAGCTATGCCTCTTAGAGAGGTGAAGAAAGAAACAGTGGTCAATTTCATTCGAACTCATTTGATCTATCGGTATGGCATTCCTCGTTACATCATAACTGATAACGACAAACCTTTCTACAATAGGCTGATGATGGAACCAAGTGAGAAGTTTGGGTTTAAGCAATATAATTCCTCCATGTATAACACCCTAGCAAATGGACTAGCTGAAGTATTTAACAAAACACTTGGTAGTTTGTTGAAGAAGGTGGTATCCAAGATAAAGCAAGATTGGCATAAAAGAATTGGAGAGGCATTGTGGGCATATCGAACAACGTTTTAAACACCAACTCAAGTGACATCGTATTCTATTGTTTATGCAGTGGAAGCTGTCCTGCCCTTAGATTGCCAAATCCCATCATTACCTATTGCCATTCAGGAAGGACTGGCTGAAGAAGAAAATGTCAAGCTCAGATTACAAGAGTTAGAGGCACTCGATAAGAAAATGCTTGAAGCCCAACAACATCTTAAGTGCTATCAAGCTCGTCTTTCAAGTGCATTCAATAAAAGAGTGAGACCACAATCATTCCAAGTTGGTGACTTAGTCCTCACTATTCGAAGACCTATTATCACTACTCATCGTACATGCAATAGGTTCACTTTAAAATGGGATGGACCTTATGTTGTGCAAGAAGTCTACACCAACCGAGCTTACAAATTGATTGAAAATGACGGTGTAAGGATCGACCCTATCAATAAAAATTCCTTAAAAAATTCTATGCTTGAAAATTGAAGATCACCCCTCGATAAGAGTTTAAATTGCTTACTGCAACGATGCAAGGGTGTATGATGTCTTCCCATTACCTTTGAAAGTGTATGAATAGAGTGAAATTAATCCCACTATATCTCACCATTTGCAAGTGTGGCGTAGTGGTTGGATACCTTTGTCACCCTTGACGCCAAGGTCTTGGGTTCGATTAGTGGTGGTACCCAATATTGCATAATTGGTGCCCATGAAATACTGTGGGGCTTGGGGTGAGGATTACACACGTGAGCCCTCATTTTTTTTTTTTTGTAAAAAAAAAAAAAAAAAAATTCATCAAAAAGAAAAGAAAATATTTTGAACTACGTGATGACTTGATCCTTCTCGAGGGTATGTAGGCAACTTGACATCTTTGCTAAGTTCAATCGCACCAAAAAAAAAAAATCATCATCATTAAACCTCGTTTTAAAATCCGGCATGCAATGAAAAAAGAAAAAAAAATTGTAAAGTTGTGATTTACAACTATGTTTTATGTTGGCTTTATTCCATGACAAAAAGTGTTTTATTTACTTTAATTTGTTCCTTGTATTTTGTGACATTTTATTGTATTGGGTTTAGTATTAAGTTGGTGAAAAATCATGCTTAAAATGAAGAATCAGTTCATTTTTGCGATTGGCTCGTGAGTAGCTTGCGAGAAGAGTATTTTGTGAAAAGGGCACGTAAGAAGCACATGTTGGAAGCTGAAGAGTCATGTTAGCTTGGAGGATTTCGCGAGTGTCTCGTGGGTAAGGCCTTACCGCGAAATACCCACGAAACTCTTTACCTGAAGGATTTTTAAGTGTGACTTTCTTACCCTTCACCTACACTATATATACCCTCATTACCCACAAAAGTGTAAGGAGGCCATTTAAAGAGAAAAACCCTAGATAGGTTTTCTACAACACACACACCCATCTTTTAGAGAGAGAACTACTAATCCTTAGTTAGAAATCATCCTAGCTTCTTCTCCTTCCCTCTCCCACTGCCATACCTTGAGAGGAGATTTGTACCCAAACACAACTTACACCTTTTTAGAGTGTAGAAAGTGTTTTGGAACTTGGGAAGCTTTGAGGATTTGCCAAAAGAAGCCGATGAGGCTTGGCGGATGCAATTTGGCGTATTGCGAGATCCGGAAATCTAGAGAAGACATAACTTCAAGAAGTCTGCTGGTAGGAGGAGCTTGGAGGGCTCAAGTACATTGAGTAGACTAGGCTTAGAGGATCTTTTATTATTCGTGTACTCCAACTTTATTCTCTAGTGGATCGCTTTACCTCTTGAAGGGCGGTAGAGAGGTTTTTCGCTGAGTTCTTCGGTTTCCTCTTCGATAACACATAGGTGTGTTATCTTGTGTTTGCATCTCTCTTCCCTACTCTTTTAGTTTTATTTTCTTGTTGTGTTTTATTGAATATTGCTTAGAGTAGTTGTATTGTTTTTTCACTCGCATTTACTTTATTCCGCACTTAGTTTAAGTTAGAGTAAAATCAACCGAGCCGTAATTTTTTATTTTGGGGTCTAAATAGGTCTTGTGTTTTAACACAAATCTGAACTTTCAAAAATAAAAAAAGAGATGGGGAAAATAAAGTCCTTTTTATTGATTATTGAAAAGAAAATGGTACAAGAAGGGAAATCATGAAAACATATATGAGGGGAATTAATAAAAAAATTATGAAATCCATTTCAAGTCTTTCAAACTAGAACGACTATCTTCTAGAATGGCTCGTATCTTCTCTAAAGCCTCCATGTCTTGGTCTTCAAGAATAAGAGCTAATTTGACTTCTTCAAGTTGTTCTTCTAGGACATGCACGATGTTATCTTTTTTAGCTTGATGAGATTCGATTTGGGACATCGGTTGCTCTAATTGAGCAAGTTTAGTTCGCAAGTCATCCATCCTGAATCTAATGGTATGAAGCTTGGTCTTCAAGGAAGCTTTCTTGTGAGATGCTTCAGAAAGGAGGAGTTCAATTTCAACCCCACTTTGAATTAGGTTGATAGGACTTGATCGTTTATTCAGAGATTCTTCCATCTTCAAATAGACCATGACTACCTTGTTTTGTCAAAATGTTCTAACAAGTGTTGAGGATCCACTCCAAGACTTTCAATTGATCCCATAATAAATTTCATTTATTTCAACTTGCAAAAGAATCTTGTCCACAGAAAGTGTTAGGTTCTAAGTACTTAGGAACTAATGTATTAGAACTCTAATTTGTATTGTTGGCAAACCATGATCAAAATAGGTGTTTAGTTTTATTTTAGACTTGCTCAAAGCATGTCTTTTATGTAAAGTTGGAATCGAGTTAACTGCAGAAGTTACTGTGTAAATCTGCCTGGCTTGATCGATCGAGAATTAGACTCGACCGATCGAAAGTCGTGTAGATTATTTTTTCTGCAGAATTTCCAACTCAGCCCTAAGCCCATATGACGTGTAGGGTTTTATGTTTTGCCCTAGGTATAAAAGGCAAACTCTCGCCATATTTTCTAGGTTGCTCATATTGCTGTTTGTGTGAATCTCTTGTGAGATCTGTGAGGGGCTTGCCTTCACACAAGCTTAGGATTATAAAAGCTTAAAGATACACAAGCGAGAGTGCTTGTACTTTTTGAAGAATCCAAGAAAGAAGGAGTCCATGGTTTCGGAGCTTGCATGTGGTCATGTCAGTAAGTTTTCTACTGGTAGGTAGCAATAGGATGTTAGTGGTCTAAGTCGGTATTGTACAAACTTCAATTCTTTCATAGTGGATTCAATTTTACCTTGAGGATAGCTAGGTTAAATCTTCCCCAGGTTTTTTATTGGTTTGGTTTTCTTGGGTCATCATATCTTTCTGCTCTTTTTATTCCGCACTTTATACATTGATATAATTATATGATTGTGTTAACCTAGATCTGGAATTTGGACTACATAATAACTTGGCTTGTTAACTAGGTTAATCCAATTGTGTTTTAAAGGGTCTAAAAAACTTTAGAAGTGGTATCAGAGCGGGTTGCTCTTGTGTGTAGATCTTTTGATCTTTAAGCTGATCCTTGACCCTAGTTGTCATGGAACACAGACACTCTTTTGTTAGTCCTCCTCACTTTGATGGGAATAATTATGCTTATTGGAAAGTTAGGATGAAAGCATTCCTGAAATTCATTGATGCGAGAGTCTGGAACTCCATTGAATATGGATGAGAGATGCCCACTACTCCTATGAGTGAGTGGCAAACTTCTTAGAAAGAAGCAACCGCCTTCAATAGCAAAGCTATGAATGCTATCTTTAATGCTATTTCTATAGAGGAATTTAAGAGAATGTTTAATGTTGAGGTTGTTCACACTGCTTAAAATATCCTATAGACTATGCGTGAAGGCACAAAGGTAGTTAAGATCAATAAGTTGCAACAATTAACAACTAGATTTGAAAGCATTAAGATGTTTGATGATGAATCTTTTGATGAATTCTATGCTAAACTTAATGACATTGTTAATTCTGCATACAACTTGGATGAAATCTATGATCAACCTAAAATTGTTAGGAAGATTCTTAGATCTTTAACTGAAGATTTTAGACCCAAAGTGACTACCATCATTGAGAGCAAGGATGTGGACTCCATCTCTGTTGATGAACTTGTAGAATTTCTTCAGTCCTATGAGTTGGACTTACCTAGAACTAGCAAATTCAAATCAATGGCTCTTAAATCTGTTGATGACGTTGATGTTGGTGGATTTGATGATAAGCTCTCTGCTATAGAGATTGCTTACCATGCCAAGAACTTTAGGAATATCCTCAGAAATAGCAATAGAAGGGCAAAAGGTAAAAACATTGATGAACCTAGAAACTTTAGGAAGAATGATCCCACAAAGGTTAACAAAATTGAAAACCTAGAGAAGAAGTAGGTCAATCTTCTAATAATTCTATGGGTCCTCAATGTTTTGGATGTCAAGGGTATGGTCACATGAAATCTGAATGTCCCACATACTTGAGGTTTAAGGATAAGGCTATGGCTGTAACCCTTAGTGATGATGAAGTTTCTGACAATGAGTTTGGTAGTGATGAAGATGGAAACTTCATTGCTTTCACTGCTACTACTGTAGTTGATGAAAGTATTGTTGTTGAGGAGAACCCTTCTGATGGGGAACTCTCTGAGGATGTAGATCTTCAAGAAGCCTACAATAAACTTTGCAAAGTTGCTGCAAAGGATGCCATGAGTGTTGAATTAGGCTTAAAGAAAATTGCATCTCTTGAGCTTGATAAGAAAAATTTGCTTGTAAATTTGTTTGATGCTACTGAACTTTTGAATAATGTGAAGACTAAGAACATGCTTTTGCTTGATAAAGTTAAATCTTTGGAACATGAACTATTTGTTGTTAGAGAACAAACCAATAGGTTTGCTAGTTCCAAACATGATTAGATGTTGAGTGTTCAAAAGTCTCATTCTGACAAAACTGGTTTAGGTTTTGTAGAAAGTATCAACGTGTCTGCACCTAATTCCATAATCTTTGTTCCTTCATCTTCTTCTAAACCCCCTATGAGTGAGGTTGTGAGTAAGGTTGTCAAACCTATAGAAGTTTCACCTCCCAAGAAGATTAGGGTTGATTTGAAAGAGTCTAAACCTAAGAAGTCTACCCTTTCTAAGGACAAGTTACATGATAAGCCTGGATGGGTTTGTCATTTTTGTGGAAAGTCTGGGCACATTGGGCACATTCGTCCAAACTGTTACAAGCATCAAGCTGCTAAGAGAGCAAACAAACCAAAAGTACTATGCCTCAAGCATAAGATCCTATGGTACTCATTGGTGAATTGGTAAATGCTCTAAACCTTTATTCCGATCCTGGAGTTGGAAATCATTCCCATGTGAATAAGAACTCCAATGCTCGAGGTGCATCTAAAATGTTTTGGATGCAAAAGGCTTAATCTAATTGAGTCTATCTGACATGGTCCTTGTGTTTCGTTGCTCTACTCTTTATGACTTTTCTTTTTGTTTGTTTTCTTTGTCTCTAGGATTTGTATTGCATTACATTCATGCATTTCATTCTAGGTTGTTTTTTTTAATAAAAAGTAGGGAAGAAAATTGTGTTTTGCATTTATTTTCTTGGTTTTGAAAACAAGGTTGGTCAATTTATTTTCACATGTCATGTTTATGTACTTTGTTTAGCTTGGATGAGCTTATTTCCTGCACTTTACTAGTTAAAGCTTTGTAGTGCATGTTGTGTGGGAAGATGTTTGTAGTTTTTTATCACTTTGTCTTGATCTTGAAGTCATATGTCTTTGACTGTCGGACTTGCACCTTTTGAGAAAGGCATAAATAACCATCTCACTACTGTTCACTAGCCAATCATGAACACCTTAGTGCATATCGTAAGATTTTGTGCTCGAGAAAGTGTAGCACATGCACAAAAAGAACATAAGGTGTAGCCTCGGTTTAATTGATAAAATTGAAGTGTACATTATTGGACTTAATACCAAATCAAATAAATAAAATTGGTGTGTACATTACCCTGGCTATTTTTAATAAGTTTTTGAACAATTAAAATTTGTGTGTACAATATGAGGCAAAATCAAGAAACTTACATGATTGCAAGCTTATGATCTAGGAGATGTGAGAGTTATATGATGTAACTCTTTAGGTAATAGTCTCTTTTAGTTCTTTGTGATGAATTTTGTAGTTTTTGTGGTTGATTTCTATTCACATATCACCTCACATGTATCTCAAGCTTTTTGCTAGTTGCACACACTACACAAGTTATTCTCTGCTTAACATCGTACATGTTATTATGTGTGTTTCTGGTTTGACCAACCAAGTTTGAAAATGCTTTGAGTTTTATGCAAAATAGTTTGATGATTGAGAATTCAAGGAGAATGTTTGAAAATCTTAATTTTGGGAAAGCTGGATTCAAACCATATGTTTTTGAAAAATATTTCATCTCATACTCATGCATTTTATTCATAAAATTCAATGCTTTGAGGAGTTTCTGCATCAAATTGCTTTCTAATTTTTCAAAAACTTTTTTTCCAGAATTTCAACTAGTCGAACCTGTTTTTCGATCGATCGAAATTGCGGTTAAAAATGTTGGTCAGCCTCCGTCTGTTTCGATTGGTGCTCGATTGGTGTTGGATCAATCGAAGCATTTTTGACTGGTCAAATATGTTTTTCGATCGATCGAAAATTGTGTAGAGAATTTTTTAAAAGGACTGATTTTCACGTGTTCAACTCACTTTTCGAAAGTTTTTCAACTTTTTCTCTCTCTCTATACAACTCAGTCAAGGCTCCAATCACCATTTTTGTCGTTTTCTTCTGATCTTATTGCAAGGTTTCCTCTCCCAAGGCCGGAAAGACCTTTTTACTATTTCTTTTGCATTTTATTTCATGTTTCATGCATCAATTCATGCATTTAAGGGAAATTTTCGAACCTATGCATTTTTTTGGGATTTTTGATGTTTCAAGCCAGATTTTTTGAAATTTATCAATGGGTTTTTGTCATACAATGTTATATTCATGATCTATGGTGTTTAATTTGATCAATTTGGTGTTTTGTGAGGAATTGAAAATTCTAGGGTTTGTTTTTATTCGATTTGGGGATTTTGTTCAACTTGAGTTTCATTGATGAATTTGGCTTGTTGGTTTGATGTATTTGATCATTATAAATTGTTACCTAACTTGTGTGATGATTAATTGGTCAGTTTAGTAAAAATTTTGCAAGTAGTTTTTCAAAATTTTGGTGTTATTTTGTTATAAACTCTTTACTCAAGCCAATTTTGTGATTCTAAACTTATAATTGAACTAGTTCTCACTACATTAAAGCATGCATCATGACATTTATCTGTTCATGCATCATATAGATTTTTTTTTTTTTTTTTTGTATTTTTGTTATGCTAACTTGCAGTCTGTCCTTATGTTCTATTTTGGTCTTGTGTCTCTGTCCTTACCTTAGCACCATGCCTAGGAAGACTAGAGCCCATAGGACACCCTCCTATTCTTCTGCTCCTTTCTCTGTGGACCTTTGGTTTCCGAGTGAGAAAAACCGTGAGCTTTATGAGACACTTAACCTTAAGAGAAAGATTTGGGCTGAGCGTAAGGTTCTGTTAGATGAGTTAGATCCTTCCATTAGGGAAAACTTTGAGTGCCGGGGCTAGTTGACACTTTTGGATTTTGATGATCCTCCTCTAACATTGTTGTAAAAAGTTGGATACAAGGTGTAGAGGTCACCATTACTCCTATTGTAGTGGCTGATGCTCTTGGGGTACCTGTGGTCCAGCATCCTGTTTACTCGTATGTTAAGTCGCCACCCCTAGATGACATCATGTCATACGTCGTTGGTACTTCTATTTGGTAGGGTTCTGATCCTCGGATCACTTCTGCTGAGCTCACTGAGTTTACCTATCTTATCTTTAGGATAGCGTGTCATTCCTTGTGGCCTATCTCTCATCTACACACTATTTCTTTGGAGTGATTTGTATTTTTGTATGCTCTTGTTACGAATGCTCCTATTAGTTTTCCTCATCTGTTTCTTCGTTCTTTGAACGAAGTTTATAGGAGCTCCTCTACTGCCTATGCTCTTTTTCATCCTGTTTTCATTCATCAGATTTTGTTATTTTTAGGTTTAGATGACTTCCCCGCTTCTGAGCCCGTACATATTATTGCTCTCATAGGTGCCACTTTCCTTAGGCAGAGAGGTACTCAGACGAGAGAGCGCTCTAAACGTCCTCGAGTTGAGCCTTCTGGTACCGCACCCCCATCCTCTTCTATAGGTTTTACTTCTGGTGAGGCGTCTGCTGATCCTGTTGATGCTGCTGCTGTTGTTATTCCTCCACCATCTACTTTGGATGACTTTGACATTCGTCGTACATTGGAGACTGTCACGATCATTCAAGCAGCTCATGGTCAGATTTTGGTAGGCATGCTTGATGAGCTCAGTGCTTTGTGAGCAGTTTTGGCACATCTTCGACGTTCGCCTTCGCCACCTCCTTTTGATGATGGATTCTGATTGTCTGTTGGCATTCTGTCACAAAAAAGAGGGAGTACTCTTGAGTAGTTTTGAGTGCTTTTGGGTAGAGGTTTTTGTAGATAGGGGGAGAGAGGTTTTTTTTTTTTTTTTTTTTTTTTTTTTGTGAGTCTGTGGAGTTTAGATTGTATCTAGGTGCTTCACTTTGTATTTACATTTTTGGCTCTTGATATTCATGTTAGGGGGAGATACATTGTTATCTATGTTTCTTGATTCATTGCTTATTGACTTATGATTATGAGTTATTCATTGATATATGTCTCTATTTTGTGTTTTGTGAAATCAAGATTTTTCTTTTGTTTACTTGTATTTTCCACACATACGTTTATGAGTTTTGTTTAGTGTTTCAGGAAATATATAGGTTGATTCAATTTAGTTGCTGTCTACACTTGCAACTGGTGGATAGTAGTTAGGATTGGATTTGTTTTAATGGGCAATTTTTTTTTGTAAAGGGCTTTCCTTTGTAATCTTTGAGCTTTTTACTTGTGTTTTGTCATGGATTGCTAAAGGGAGAGTTTGTTAGGTTCTAAGTACTTAGGAACTAATGTATTAGAACTCTAATTTGTATTGTTGGCAAACCATGATCAAAACAGGTGTTTAGTCTTATTTTAGACTTGCTCAGAGTATGTCTTTTACGTAAAGTTGGAATTGAGTTAACTGCAAAAGTTACTGTGTAAATCTGCCTGGCTCAATCAATCGAGAATTAGACTCGACCAATCGAAAGTCGTGCAGATTGTTTTTTCTGCAGAATTTCTAACTCAGCCCTAAGCCCTTATGACGTGTAGAGTTTTATGTTTTGCCCTAGGTATAAAAGGCAAACCCTAGCCACATTTTCTAGGTTGCTCATATTGTTGTTTCTGTGAATCTCTTGTGAGATCTGTGAGGTGCTTGCCTTCACACAAGTTTAGGATTATCAAGAAGGAGGTTTCTTCAAGAGCTTGATGATCATTCGGTTGTTGCTATAAGAACTTAAAGTTACACAAGCGAGAGTGCTTGTACTTGCTGGAGAATCCAAGAAAGAAGGAGTCCATGGTCTCGAAGCTTGCACGTGGTCGTGTCAGTAAGTTTTCTACTGGTGGGTAGTAATAGGATGTTAGTGGTCTAAGTGTTAGGATATGTGCTCTTAAATCCTATTGTATGATGCTATGTATGACATTATGTATGACTTAATATTGTGTTTAATAAATTTGTTTATTTTTATAAAAAATAATGGCAACATGAATATTTGGACATTCCATGAGATGCATAGTATGTGATTTATGTGATTTAGTCACAGAAGATATAAATCACAAGTTCTTTGTAAACTCAGAATATATAGTTCGTAGTTGGTGATGAAATTGGGCATTTCATCTGCAAAGGCTATAATGTATCACCTAAAATGATTTGTCTTGATCATGGAAGTGGAGACTTCTAATTGATATGTTGATATGTTTTAAGAGTTAAGACATATTGAACTAGACCATGTGAGATTTATTATTCTCCTAACGACTGTCAAATAAATAATAAATCTCACGACTTCTATTTGTATGAACTCTTAATCTTGAGAGAATAATGGACTTGATCATGACGTTTAGGTTGCTTTGATATATCAGGAGTGAGATCTAAAGTAACGGTCAAAACCTAAGTATGTTGGGCAGCCACATTTAGTGTCGATGGAATATATATTCTTAAGATGGAATTCATAGTCTCTTAACGGAGATACAAAATATTCCCTTGAGATAAGTTTGATGGGTTTGGTTATTCAGAGAGTTAGGCCTAACCACTTTGGTAAGAAATTACTAAAGTGTATATTTATGAAATTGGATTTCATAAATATATAATAAATAACTTTAAAGGATTAAATCGGGTACTCAAGGATAAGATGTAGTAATTTTCAAAGTGGCAGTCTATATTTATGACTTTGTATTATTACGAATATTTTATGAAGGGGTTGCGTGTACAATAAAGTCTTGGGATATAATTTATTAATAAGGCCTAGAGTGCAATTGTATTTATATAGTGGTATTAAATATAATTAATGGTAACTTTGGACTTGTCAAGAGTTGACAGAAAAGCCCAAGGTCCATTGGAGCTAGTGTCTTATTGGTCCATTTTGGTCACACTCCAAGCCACACACTAAATCCTAATTAGAAAGGCCTAATAGGCCAGCCCAATTAGATAATCAGTTAGTTATAAAGGGAAAAACATACAGAATTTTTTTTAAAAAAAAAAAGGAAAAGAAAAGAATCGTAGAGAAAAAGAAAAAGAGAGAGTGTGAGACACACTTTCATTCTCCCTTTGGAAATTGATTGAGAGACCACACATCTTGGGCGTAAAGTGGAATTGGAGTAAAGATTAAAAGTGTTCCGAAGTGCTTCTAATCTTTGTTTTGAATTTCTCCACATCAAGGTACGCTATCTTGTTCTTAAATTCTGAAATTTATATAGTGCATGTTGTCAATCATGAATGAAATAGATCCTTATTTGTTGCTTCCGCTGTGTGTTTTGTATGAGATACAAAACCATATTTTTACCCAACAATTGGTATTAGAGCCAGGTTTTCATCTCATGATTGTATAATATGTGATTGCATTTTAGAATTTGAAAAAAACCGTTATCTTTGTATTACAATTTTCTGCATCAAGTTATTGTGTTGTTTTTAGAGAAGAGCCGTGTATGGTTATGGCCTAAAAGTAACAGTTTTCTTTCAATAACTGTCAAGATATGCTTGAATTTAATGCACCGCTTGGCCTATTTTTTCACGGATTGGACTTCTTGAATGAATGATTGGACCGCATGGGCATCATGCATGAAAATTTAAATTTTGCATGGCTTGAACGTGATTACCAAGATTGTCATTATATGGCTTGGAATAAATTTGCACTTTTTGGACTTTAAGGCATTCATGGCATGGCTTCAATGTCAATGCTTTGTTTGTCATTTAGTGCATAGAATTACTATCACATGCCTTGGTTGATACGGATTGGTTGATATGCATTAAATCAAGAATTGTACATGGCTGTAAGACATATATATCGTCATGTGAGAATATAATATATTATTATATAAAATATATATTATATTATATGTATAATATAATATAATTTTATAACGTAATATATTATATTATATATATATATATTTATATATGTTAATGCTAGTTTAATGAACTTTATTCCTAATGAGATTAGGATTAATTTTTTCATGTGTCTAGCATTATTATGATTCTTGATCTTAAAAACCTTTAATTTAAAATATCTAGTGGGAGAGAGATACAAGGGTTAGATCTCACAGCCTCCATTATCGGTTCATAGTAGTGTGGATAAATACCTTGTCTTGGCGTATATGCCTCGCGATCCCAAAGGAGGGTGTTTACTTCATAGTACTATAAGATTGAACTTATCCGTTTAAAGTAGTGTGGACAAACACCTCATCTTGGCGTATATGCCTCACGATCCCAAAGGAGGGTGTTTAGTTTCATGGTACTACAAGTTTAAACTCTATAAAAGGGAGATGAAATGTGGCTACACATGACTCTAGATAATGGTGTACACTAGACTAAGTGTAATGTTAACCTCCCAAAGGAGCTATGTCATTATTACTCAGAGGCTAAAGGTAATATAGCATATTATTAGTGTTTGATAAGAGTTATCATGATAACACTAATAATGAGAATAGTTCTCAACCAATTAATGTGTTTATAATAAACTTGCTACCAAGGAATTATAGACATGGATTGGGTTGTCGTTGCATATATTATTTTATGGTTTTATTAAGGTTCCATATTATATGCTTATATGCTAAATTGATAATGTCCAATTTACTTATTATATTCATGTTTATTATTTTCAGATTTAAATCATGGCATCATTTAGCCCACTTGTCGCTATTCTTAACCAAAACAAACTAACTAGATCCAACTATGTTGACTGGGAAAGAAATTTGGACATTGTTCTTACTGCTGAAGAGCACAAATATGTGCTTACTCAACCATGTCCTAACTTTCCTTCATTAGATGCTTCTCTTGAGGAAAAACAACGATACGATCGTTGGCAGAAATCTAATGAAATCGCCAAGTGCTACATCCTAGCATCTATTTCAAATGTTCTACAGCATCAATTGCAAGATGTAGAACTAGCTTCGGACATCATGCTTAGTTTGAAGGAGATGTTTGGTGAGCAAGGCCGTTCCGTAAGGCAAGAAACCATGAGGCAAATTTATAATACCAAAATAGCTGCAGGAAGTTCAGTGAGGGGGCATTGTCTTAGGATGATTGCTAATCTGAACATATTAGAAGTTTTAGGTGCCGACATTGATGGAGAATCCCAAGTGGATATGATACTCTAGTCATTACCAGAATCATTCAAGGAATTCAGACTGAATTATAATATGAACAAAAAGATTTATTCTTTGTCTGAATTAATGAATGAGTTAGTGGCGGCGGAAGGCATCCTTGGTACTTCTAGTATTGAAACCAATGTGGGTGAAGCTTCTACTTCTCAACCTAAGTCGAAAGGCAAGGGTAAGAAGAAGAAAAAGGACTTCACTAAGAAAGATGGTAAACAAATTGCCTTAGGGGTTGCCGACAAAGGAAAGAAAACCAAAGGAAAGTGTTTTCATTGCGGTGAGAAAGGACATTGGAAGAGGAATTGTCCAAAGTTCAAAGCTGCCAAGAATAAGGGTATGAAAAGTTCCTTTCTTCTTGAAATATGTTTGGTATAGAATCTAACAGATTCCTGGTATGTGGATTTAGGTTGTACTAATCATATCTGCAATTCTTTGCAGGGGTTCCAGGAGACCAGAAAGTTGAATGAGAGAGACCTATTTCTTACTTTGGCTGATGGGAGCAAGATTCCGGTTGTAGCTGTTGGAGTGTTTAATTTATGCTTTAAGTCTAGAGTTTTAATATTTGAAGACAGTTTGTATCTACCTAATGTTTGTAGGAATTTGATTTCTGCAACTTACTTAGGGAAACATGGATATTATGTTATCCTGAAAGACAATGTTGTAATAAAGAAGGATAAAGTGTTTATCTGTTCTGGAAATATTGTGGATGGTCTTTATATTTTAACTCCTGATGCATGAATTATACAATTCTGAAATAGATAGTAGCTCTTATGTAAAATCATTAAAGAGAAAGTTTCCTTCTACTAGTGATGCATATCTATGACACTTGCGTTTGGGTCATATTAATTCAAATAGGATTCAAAAACTAATCAAAGATGAACTTTTACAGCCCATGGACTTTGATGGATTTCCAATTTGCGAATTTTGTTTGGAAGGTAAGATGACCAAACGACCTTTTAATGCAAAAGGTAGAAAAGTCAAAGAGTTGCTTGAATTAGTTTATATAGATGTATGTGGTCCTATGTTAACCCAAGCAAAAGGAGGTTATGAGTTTTTCATCACTTTTACGGATGATTACCCAAGATATGGTTATGTGTACCTAATGAGACGGAAGTCCGAAACTTTTGACAAGTTCAAAGAGTTTAGGGCTGAAGTTGAAAATCAATTGGGTAAACGCATAAAGGCCATTCGATCTGATCGAGGTGGCGAATACCTTCTTAGGGATTTCAAGGATTACCTAATTCAAAATGGAATTGTCTCCCAATTGACTGCACCTGGAACTCCCCAACAAAATGGTGTAGCAGAGAGAAGGAATAGGACTCTTTTGGAAATGGTTAGGTCCATGATGAGTTACTCAACTTTACTAGTTTCTTTTTGGGGATATGTACTAAAAACTTCTATGCATGTTTTGAATTTAGTTCCATCAAAATCTGTTCCCAACACACCTAAGGAATTGTGGAGTGGGCGCAAGCCTAGTATGAAATATCTCCACATTTGGGGATGTCCAGCACATGTGTTGAAAGGGAAGTTTGATAAGTTGGAAGCTAAAACGGAAGTATGCATGTTTTTAGGGTATTCAAAAGAAACTAAGGGTTATTTATTCTATAATCATAAGGATAACAAAGCGTTTATTAGCACCCATGCCAAATTTTTGGAAGATGATTATATGAATAATTTTAGTCCTAGAAGTAAAGTTGTATTGGCTGAAATGAATGAACCTGCAGTTGACCAACCAATGGATGAAATTAGGGATGATGTGGTTGTATTAGATATACCACAAGATACTACTCATAAGATGTCTAGTATACAGGTGCCTCGTCATAGTGGAAGAATTGTTTGGCCTCCTATAAGATTTAGAGGTTTGGGAGAAACTTATGTAGCTATCTCAGAAGAGGCTGAATCGGATCCCTACACTTATGAAGAAGCAATGAATGATATAGATGCATATCATTGGGTCTTAGCTATGAAATCTGAATTGGATTCCATGTATTCCAATCATGAATGAGATCTTGTAAAGGCGCCTAACGGCATTAAACCTGTTGGTTGCAAATGGGTTTACAAGAGGAAGAGAGGGATAGATGAAAAGGTTGAAACTTTTAAAGCAAGACTAGTGGCGAAAGGGTATACACAAAAAGAAGGTATTGATTATGATGAAAACTTTTTCGCCAGTAGCCATGCTTAAATCTATCATAATTCTCTTATCCATTGCTGCTCATTATGATTATGAGATTTGAAAAATGGATGTCAAGACTGCATTTTTTAATGGCAATCTTGAAGAAGAAATATACATGTTGCAACCAGAAGGTTTTATAGCAAAGAACCAAGAGCATATGGTATGCAAGTTGAATAGGTCCATTTATGGACTTAAACAAGCATCTAAGTCATGGAACATCAGATTTGATCAAGCAATCAAGTCATTTGGTTTTGAACAAAATCTTGATGAACCATGTGTGTACAAAAGACATCGAGACAAAGTAGCAATGTTCCTAGTGCTTTATGTTGATGATATTCTATTCATTGGAAATGATGTAGGGGTAATGTCATCGGTTAAAGTTTGGTTGTCTAGCCAATTTGATATGAAGGACTTGGGTGAGGCTAACTTTATTATAGGGATCAAGCTTTGGCGAGATTGCAAGAATAAGATGTTAGGCTTATCACAAGCTAGATATATAGATAAGGTTCTAGAACGGTTTAGCATGCAAAACTCCAAGAAAGGATTGCTTCCTTTTAGACATGAAGTTCCTCTGTCTGATGACCAAAGGCCTAAGACTCAAGAGGAAGAGACAAGTTCCTTATGCTTCTGCAGTAGGAAGTCTCATGTATGCCATGCTTTGTGCTAGACCAGACATTTGTTATTCAGTTGGCATGGTCAGCCGATATCAATCAAATCTAAGACCAAAACATTGGCAAGCGGTAAAGCATATTCTCAAGTACCCACGAAGAACGAGAAATTATATGCTTGTTTACCATAGTGAGGATTTGATTCTTATTGGCTATACAGATTCAGATTTTCAATCGGATCTAGATTTCAGAAAATCCACTTCAGGATGTGTTTTCACCTTGGTAGGTGGAGCCATAAGTTGGAGGAGTGTTAAGCAATCTTGCATTGCGGACTCCACCATGGAAGCTGAGTACGTTGCTGCTTGTGAAGCAGCAAAGGAGGCTATTTAGCTTAAGAAATTCCTTTCTGATCTTGGCGTTGTAAGAATGGAGCAAGTTCCCATCATATTATTTTATGATAATAGTGGAGCGGTTGCACAATCCAAAGATCCAAGAAATCACAAGAAAGGAAAGCACATTGATAGGAAGTACCATATCATTCGAGACATGATTGATCGTGGAGATGTTGTGGTAGCAAAGATTGAAAGTGCAAATAATCTAGCAGATCCTTTTACCAAAGCCTTGCCTTAAAGGACTTTCGAGTCACATTTGAAGGAAATGAGAGTTAGATTAATGCACAATAGTCTTTAGGGCAAGTGGGAGATTGTTAGGATATGTGCCCTTAAATCCTATTGTATGATGTTATGTATGACATTATGTATGACTTAATATTGTGTTTAATAAATTTGTTTATTTTTATAAAAAATAATGGCAACATGAATATTTGGATATTATCATATAGTCCATGAGATGCATAGTATGTGATTTACGTGATTTAGTCACAGAAGATATAAATCACAAGTTCTTTGTAAACTCAGAATATATAGTTCGTAGTTGGTGATGAAATTGGGCATTTCATCTACAAAGACTATAATGTATCAACTAAGATAATTTATCTTGATCATGTAAGTGGAGACTTCTAGTTGATATGTTGATATGTTTTAAGAGTTAAGACATATTGAACTGGACCATGTGAGATTCATTATTCTTCTAATGACTGTCAAATAAATAATAAATCTCACGACTTCTATTTGCATGAACTTTTAATCCTGAGAGAATAATGGACCTAATCATGACGTGTAGATTGCTTTGATATATCAGGAGTGAGATTTAAAATAACGGTCAAAACCTCAGTATGTTGGGCAGTCACATTTAGTGTTGATGGAACATATATTCTCAAGATGGAATTCATAGTCTCTTAAAGAAGATACAAAATATTCCCTTGAGATAAGTTTGATAGGTTTGGTTATTCAGAGATTTAGGCCTAACCACTTTGGTAAGAAATTACTAAAGTATATATTTATGAAATTGGATTTCATAAATATATAATTAATAATTTTAAAGGATTAAACCGGGTATTCAAGGATAAGATGTAGTAATTTTCAAAGTCGCAGTCTATATTTATGACTTTGTATTACTACGAATATTTTATGAAGGGGTTGCGTGTACAATAAAGTTTTAGGATATAATTTATTAAGAAAGCCTAGAGTGCGATTATATTTATATAGTAGTATTAAATATAATTAATGGTAACTTTGGACTTGTTAAGAGTTGACAGAAAAGCTCAAGGCCCATTGAAGTTAGTGTCTTATTGGTCCCTTTTGGTCCCACTCCAAGCCACACACTAAAGCCCAATTGGAAAGGCCTAATAGGCCGGTCCAATTAGATAATCAGTTAGTTATAAAGGGAGAAACATACAGAATTTTAAAAAAAGAAAAGAAAATAAAAGAATCGTAGGGAAAAAGAAAAGGAGAGAGTGTGAGACACACTTTCATTCTCCCTTTGGAAACTGATTGAGAGACCACACATCTTGGGCGGAAAGTAGAATTGGAGTGAAGATTAAAAGTATTCCGAAGTGCTTCTAATCTTTGTTTTGAATTTCTCCACACTAAGGTACGCTATCTTGTTCTTAAATTCTAAAATTTATATAGTGCATGTTGTCAATCATGAATGAAATAGATTCTTATTTTTTTCTTCTGCTGTGTATTTTGTATAAGATACAAAACTAGATTTTTTCCAACATTAAGTCGGTATTGTACAAACTTCGATTCTTTTATAGTGGATTCAGTTTTATCTTGAGGATAGCTAGGTTAAATCCTCCTCAAGTTTTTTACCGGTTTGGTTTTCTTAGGTCATCATATCTTTGTGTTCTTTTTATTCCGCACTTTACATTGATATGATTATATGATTGTGTTAACCTAGATTTGGAATTTGGACTAAGTACTAACTTAGCTTGTTAACTAGGTTAATCCAATTTTGTTTTAAGGGGTCTATAAAACTTTACAGAAAGATTTGAAAGCTTGTTTAGAAGAACATCTCCCAACATACAAGCCCTCTTTTTATGCACGGAAGTAATATGCATCGTGGCCTGAAAGGTCAATATCTTTGGAGGATTGATTAGTTGCAAGGATGACAGAGATTCCTTTTTTGTTAGAAATTTGGACAACATGGCAGTATTGGAAAGCTTACACCTCTTGACACCTAAACCCTCTACAGATGGGTTTATGGTGGAAGACTCACAGTTTGTGAGAGAGGAGGCATGATCAATGGAAGTCCCTACATGAACACTTCTTATTAGACTCTTAAAATTCTTGCAATTATGGTTAGAATTGTCACACACCTCCTCCTCAGAAATTTTGATGGCATCCTTAACTTGTATGACCAGTAATCCTATGATACATCAACTTTGAGTAGCTTCGATATTTTGAGATGAATCCTTTGAGTGACAATCATCTTCATGAGAATACCATGCAAACTTTGTCAAAGGTCATGGAATGTATGGGTATTGTAGTTTTCTTTTTCCTTTATGGAATTCGTTGGATGCAAATGATTTGACATTGAAGAAGGCAACATTGGATAGAAAATCTGTTCCTTTTGTAAAGGCATCTTCACAGACTCTTTTCCACCATTGTTTGTAACAATGTTTGACTCAACTCTCAAAGTCTGAATGAGTACCTTGGAATCGGTATTGTGATGAGTGAAAGATTGGTAGAATTGGTATAGATCTTTTAAGAAACCTGCATGAATGTCTTCCTTTAAGTCACTTGGAATGTCTTTATGAAATCCGAAGCACTGACTAAATCTATGGGGACTATACGGTTCCACAATGTGTTGGTATTCACATCGAAGTGAAAGATACCCTAAGCAAAGGCTCATAAAGTAGTCAAATTTTGGACTGGACAAATGTTCGTTGTCAATGAATGTGTGGTCATAGCTCTTCTTTAGAGCAGTCCCATGCCAGAGGAAGTCGATGGCAGTTCGTATGTAGACACGTGCAGACAACTTGCTGAATGGAAAAGCATAGCCTGCCCAAAATATTTGGTCATCAAAGGACAAGGAATCTTGTCGTTGATAATATGATTGCTTCTAAAGAAATGTCCTGCCCATGCATAAACACAACGGACGGCAAAATTAGCTCCATACTTACTTGGAGTAGAAGAGGATGAAATGGTGTTGAGTCCATGATAAATTCTAGCCAATACAGGGGCAGCAAGGCTGAATGAATGACCATTGTCCATTGAACTAGCAATCTTGAAAGTGCCTGGACGGATGCTATTTGAATCCTTGATATGAAAGAAAAATATACACAACCAATTGGAGAGAAGTGCCAATAAGTAAGCCTCTTTCTTTAAGTCACCTTCGACTTGAAGATCCACAAAGACCGCGTGTTAGTAAACTAACAATGGTCCGTGCTTGTTTATCACATCAAAGAGATTCTGACCACACTTGGGAATGGCCATTCGTCTTGCTTGTTTTCTAAGAGCTGGGTATCTACTACTTTCTCTAAACCAAAATGTATTCCAGTTATGAATGTTGACTTTCCCTTGTCTTTTCAACCATTTTTGGAGATGATGATACGCCATGAGGAGGTAGCGACAGCTGTAAGGCAAATAGGGTCATCCCTGTTTGTTGGTTCCATCCAGGTCTTACGCATTAGGTTCAACTTCATCATAAAATACACTTGTGCAAGGAAGCCCACTAAGAATAGAAAGATCCCATAGTGTGATGGAAATCTCCCAAACTAAGGTATGAAGGGTATTGGTCACCGGACTCCAACATTCACAAAAGGCCTGCATGAGATTCTCATCATAATCATATGTGAATAAAGAGGCAAAAGCAACATTATAAAGCTTAGTTGAGTCAAGTAGGTGCTTACACCGGCCAAGTACATCTTATAGCCATTTTTAATAAAGTGGGAAATAAGAAAACCCTACGATCACGCTGAAGGAAAAATCCTAATTAGCTTATCTCGTAATTGCCTTCGACCTAAAGTATTATATGGTTATGAGTTAGCAACATTTTTGTGATGCGAGGCAAAAATGATGATTGTCTCCAAGTTAGAACCTTCATCAGGGGCTATAACTTGTGACCATTTCGGCAAATTGAGAGGATAATAGTTATGGCCCCATGTCTTCAAAAATCTCCCAATTATGGGTGGACGAACAATCAAAGCTGTGGCTTTTGTGTCTTTGTTGTCTTTTTCCTTGCAAATAAACAAGGCTGGTTCTTGACCAATTCGCGAATCCTTGAAGAAAAATATCACGATAACAAAGAAAAAAAAGGGTCACTACAAGAAAAGATATTTCATTAAAATAAAAATAAAAAAAATAAAAAAAAGGAGAAGGATGAAAGAAAGAGACAGTTTCTTTACGCTTATGTTACCATTGTTAGGATGCCCTTAAATCTTATTGTATTATGCTATGTATGACATTACGTATGACTTAATGTCATGATAAATAAAGTTGTTTATTTTTTATCTAAAATATTAGTAACATGAATATTTGGACATTATCATATAGTCCATGATATGCATAGTATGTGATTTATGTGATTTAGTCACAGAAGATATAAATCACAAGTTCTTTGTAAACTCAGAATTTATAGTTCGTAGCCGGTGATGAAATTGGGCATTTCATCTACGAAGATTATAACGTATCAACTAAGATGATTTGTCTTGATCATGGAAGTGGAGACTTCTAGTTGATATGTTTTAAGAGTTAAGACATATTAAACTGGACCGCTGTGAGATTTATTATTCTTCTAACGACTGTCAAATGAATAATAAATCTCACGACTTTTATTTGCATGAACTCTTAATCCTGAGAGAATAATGGACTTGATCATGATGTGTAGGTTACTTTGATATATCAGGAGTGAGATCTATAGTAACGGTCAAAACCTCAGTATGTTGGGCAGCCACATTTAGTGTTGATGGAACATATATTCTCAACATAGAATTCATAATCTTTTAACGAAGATATAAAATATTCTCTTGAGATAAGTTTAATGGTTTTGGTTATTCAGAGAGTTAGGCCTAACTACTTTGGTAAGAAATTACTAAAGTATATATTTATGAAATTGGATTTCATAAATATACAATGAATAATTTTAAAGGATTAAACCGGGTACTCAAGAATAAGATGTAGTAATTTACAAAATGGCAGTCTACATAAGATGTAGTAATCCATATAATATGGATTTTTATATGTAATAAGGGTTTTGATTATGTTATATATATTTATATATGTTAATGCTAATTTAATGAAATTTGTTCATAATGAGATTAGGATTATGTTTTCAAAGTGTCTAGCATTATTATGGTTCTTGATCTTAAAAAAAAAAAAAAACCTTTAATTTAAAATATCTAGTGGGAGAGAGATACAAGGGTTGCATCTCACGGCCTCCATTGTTGGTTCATAGTAGTGTGAAATATATACTTTGTCTTTGTCTCGAGCTTAGCAATCTATGCAGAGAGTATTTATTTCATGGTCCTACAAGATTGAATTTCTTAGTTTATAGTGGTTTGATAAACACCTTGTCTTAGCTTCGAGCTTTGCTTTCCATGCGGAGGGTGTTTTTATCATGGTACTACAAAATAAGCTTGTTAAAGGGATGAAATGTGGCTACACATGATTGTAGACAATGGTATACACTAGACTAAGTATTATAGTATCCTCTATGATGAGTTCTTGCTATTATTACTTAGAGGCTAAATGTAAAACGGCATATTATTAGTGTTTGATAAGAGTTATCATGATAGCACTAATAATGAGAATATTTCTCAATCAATCATAGTATTTAATGTTCACTATATGCTGAGGGATATTTAATATGGGATTGGGTTGTCGTTGCATATATTATTTTATGGTTTTATTAAGGTTCCATATTATATGCTTATATGTTAAATTGATAATGTCCAGTTTACTTATTATATTGATGTTTATTATTTTTAGATTTAAATCATGGCATCATTTAGCCCACTTGTTGCTATTCTTAGCCAAAACAAACTGACTGGATCCAACTATGTTGATTGGAAAAGAAATTTGGACATTGTTCTTACAGATGAAGAGCACAAATATGTGCTTACTCAACCATGTCCTAGTTTTCCTTCATTAGATGCTCCTCTTGAGGAAAAACAACGATATGATCGTTGGCAGAAATCTAATGAGATGGCCAAGTGATATATCCTAGCATCTATCTCAAATGTTCTATAGCATTAAATGCAGGATGTAGAACTTGCTTCGGACATAATGCTAAGTCTGAAGGAGATGTTTGGTGAGCAAGGTCGTTCTGCAAGGCAAGAAACTATGAGGCAAATTTATAATACCAAAATGGCTGCAGGAAGTTCAGTGAGGGAGCATTGTCTTAGGATGATTGCTAATCTGAACACATTAGAAGTTTTAGGTGCCGACATTGATGGAGAATCCCAAGTGGATATGATACTCCAGTCACTACCGGAATCATTCAAGGAATTCAGACTCAATTACAATATGAACAAAAAGATTTATTCTTTATCTAAATTAATGAATGAGTTAGCGGCAGCGAAAGGCATCCTTGGTACTTCTAGTGTTGAAGCCAATGTTGGTGAGGCAAGGGTAATAAGAAGAAGAAGAAGGATTTCACTAAGAAAGATGGTAAACAAATTGCCTTAGGGGTTGCTGAAAAAGGAAAGAAAACCAAAGGAAAGTGTTTCCATTGTGGTGAGAAAGGACATTGAAAGAGGAATTGTCCAATATTCAAGGCTGCCAAGAATAAGGGTAATAAAAGTTCCTTTCTTCTTGAAATATGTTTGGTACAGAATCCAACGGATTCTTGGTGTGTGGATTCAGGTTGTACTAATCATATCTACAATTCTTTGCAGGGGTTCCAGGAGACTAGAAAGTTGAATGAGGGAGAACTATTTCTTACTTTGGCTGATAGGAGCAAGATTCCGGTTGTAGTTGTTGGAGTGTTTAATTTATGCTTTAAGTCTAGAGTTTTAATGTTGGAAGACTATTTATATGTACCTAATGTTCATAGAAATTTATTTTCTGCAATTTATTTAGGTAAGCATGGATATTGTGTTATCCTGAAAGACAATGTTGTAATAAAGAAGGATAAAATGTTTATCTATTCTGGTAATATTGTGGATGGTTTTTATATTTTAACTCCTGATAAGCATGAATTATATAATTCTGAATTAGATAATAATTCACATGTGAAATCATTAAAGAGAAAGTCTCCTTCTACTAGTGAAGCATATCTTTGGCACTTGCGTTTGGGTTATATTAATTCAAGTAGGATTCAAAGACTAATCAAAGATAGATTTTTACAGCCCATGGACTTTGATGGTTTTCTAGTTTGTGAATCTTGTTTGGAAGGTAAAATGACTAAACGGTCTTTTAATGCAAAAGGTAGAAGTGCCCAAGATTTGCTAGAACTAGTACATTAAGATGTATATGGTCCTATGTCAATCCAAGCAAGAGGTGGTTATAAGTATTTCATTACTTTTACTGATGATAACTCTAGATTTGGTTATGTGTACCTAATAAAACGGAAGTCCAAAGCCTTTGAAAAGTTCAAAGAGTTTAGGGCTGAAGTTGAGAATCAATTAGGTAAACGCATAAAGGCCATTCGATTTGATTGAGGTGGCGAATACCTTTTTGGTGACTTCAAAGATTACTTGACTGAAAATGGGATTATATCCTAGTTGATTGCACTTGGAACTCCACAACAAAATGGTGTAGCAGAAAGAAGTAATAGAACTCTTTTAGATATGGTTATGTCATGTTGAGTTATTTGACTCTACCAATTTCCTTTTGGAGATATGCCTTAAGTACTGCAATGTATCTTCTAAATTTAGTACCTTCGAAGTCTGTTCCTAAAACACCTGTAGAGTTGTGGAATGGGTGTAAGCCTAGTATGAGACATCTCCACATTTGGGGTTGTCCAGCACATGTGTTAAAAGGAAAGTCTGACAAATTATAGTCTAAAACAGAAGCAGTTTTCTTTGTAGGGTTTTCAAAAGGAACTGTTGGAGGTTTATTCTATAGTCACAAGGATAATAAAGTGTTTGTTAGTACAAATGCCAAATTCTTGGAAAATGACTATATGAATGATTATACTCCTAGAAGTAGAGTTGTCTTGGCTGAACTGAATGAACCTGTAGTTAAACAACCAATGGATGAAACTAGGAATGATGTGCCTGTATTAGATACACCACAAGATATTACTCATGAGATGTTTAGTACACAGGTGCCTCGTCGTAGTGGGAGAATTATTCAGACTCTGATAAGATTTATAGGTTTGGGAGAAACCTATGAAGCTATCTCAGAAGAGGCTGAATTGGATCCTTACACTTATGATGAAGCCGTGAATGATATAGATGCACATCATTGGATCCAAGCTATGAAATCTGAATTGGATTCTATGTATTCCAATCATGTATAGGATCTTGTAAAGGTGCCTAACGGCATTAAACCTGTTGGTTGCAAATGGGCTTACAAGAGGAAGAGGGTTAGATGGAAATTTTGAAACCTTTAAAGCAAGGCTAGTGGCAAAAGGGTATACACAAAAAGAAGGCATTGATTATGATGAAACCTTTTCAACAGTAGCCATGCTTAAGTCTACCAGAATTCTCTTGTCCATTTCTGCTCATTATGATAATGAGATTTGGCAAATGGTTGTCAAGACTGCATTTCTTAATGGCAATCTTGAAGAAGAAATATACATGATGCAACCGGAAGGTTTCATAACAAAGAACCAAGAGCATGTGGTATGCAAGTTGAATAGGTTCATATATCGTCTTAAGCAAGCATCTAGGTCATGGAACATCAGATTTGATCGAGCAATCAAGTCATTTGGTTTTGAACAAAATCTTGATGAACCATGTGTGTACAAAAGACATCGAGATAATGTAATAATGTTCCTAGTGCTTTATGTTGATGATATTCTACTCATTGAAAATGATGTAGGGGTAATGTCATCGGCTAAAGTTTGGTTGTCTAGCCAATTTGATATGAAGGATTTAGGTGACTTTATTCTAGGGATCAAGCTTTAGCGAGATCACAAGAATAAGATGTTAGGCTTATTACAAGCTGGATATATAGATAAGGTTCTAGAATGGTTTAGCATGCAAAACTCTAAGAAAGGATTGCTTCTTTTTAGACATGGAGTTCCTCTGTCTGATGACCAAAGGCCTAAGACTCAAGAGGAAGAAAATATGATGAGACAAGTTCCTTATGCTTTTGTAGTGGGAAGTTTCATGTGCAATGCTTTGTACTAGACTAGATATTTGTTATTCAGTTGGCATGGTCAGCCGATATCAATCAAATCCAGGACCAAAACATTGGCAAGCTGTAAAGCACATTCTCAAGTATCTAAGGAGAACGAGAAATTATATGCTTGTTTTCCATTGTGAGAATTTGATTCCCATTGGCTATACAGATTTAGATTTTCAATTGGATCAAGATTTTAGAAAATCCACTTCAGGATGTGTTTTCACCTTGGGAGGTGGAGCCATAAGTTGGAGGAGTGTTAAGCAATCTTGCATTGTGGACTCCACTATGGAGGCCGAGTACGTTGCTGCTTGTAAAGCAGCAAAGGAGGTTGTTTGGCTCAAGAAATTTCTTTCTGATCTTGGTGTTGTAAGAATGGAGCAAGTTCCCATCACATTGTTTTGCAACAATAGTGGAGCGGTTGTACAATCCAAAGATCCAAGGAATCACAAGAAAGGAAAGCACACTGAGAGGAAGTACCACATCATTCGAGACATTATTGCTCGTGGAGATGTTGTGGTAGCAAAGATTGAAAGTGCAAATAATCTAGCAGATCCTTTTACCAAAGCCTTGCTTCAAAGGACTTTCGAGTCACATTTGAAGGGAATGGGAGTTAGATTAATGCACAATTGTCTTTAGGGAAAGTGGGAGATTGTTAGGATGTGTGCCCTTAAATCCTATTGTATGATGCTATGTATGGCATTATGCATGACTTAATGTTATGATAAATAAAGTTGTTTATTTTTTATCTAAAATATTGGTAACATGAATATTTGGACATTATCATATAGTCCATGAGATGCATAGTATGTGATTTATGTGATTTAGTCACAGTAGATATAAATCACAAGTTCTTTGTAAACTTAGAATTTATAGTTCGTAGTCGGTGATAAAATTGGGCATTTCATCTGCGAAGACTATAACGTATCAACTAAGATGATATGTCTTGATCATGGAAGTGGAGACTTCTAGTTGTTATGTTGATATGTTTTAAGAGTTAAGAGATATTGAACTGGACCGCTAAGAGATTTATTATTCTCCTAACGACTGTCAAATGAATAATAAATTTCACGACTTTTATTTGCATGAACTCTTAATCCTAAGAGAATAATGGACCTGATCATGATGTGTAGATTGCTTTGATATATCAGGAGTGAGATCTATAACAACGGTCAAAATCTCAGTATGTTGGGCAGCCACATTTAGTGTTGATGGAATATATATTCTCAATATGGAATTCATAATCTTTTAACGAAGATATAAAATATTCCTTTGAGATAAGTTTAACGGTTTTGGTTATTCAGAGAGTTAGGCCTAGCCACTTTGGTAAGAAATTACTAAAGTATATATTTATGAAATTGGATTTCATAAATATACAATGAATAACTTTAAAGGATTAAACCGGGTACTCAAGGATAAGATGTAGTAATTTACAAAGTGGCAGTTTACATTTATGATTTTGTATTACTACAAATATTTTATGAAGGGGTTGTATGTATAATAAAGTGTTGAGATATAATTTATTAATAAGGCCTATAGTGCAATTATATTTATATAGTGGTATTAAATATAATTAATGGTAACTTTGGACTTGTCAAGAGTTGACAGAAAAGCCCAAGGCCCATTGGAGCTAGTGTCTTATTCGTCCCTTTTGGTCCCACTCCAAGCCACACATTAAAGCCCAATTGGAAAGGCCTAATAGGCCAGCCCAATTAGATAATCAGTTAGTTATAAAAGGAGAAACATACAGAATTTTTTATTAGAAAAAAAAAAGCCTAGAGAAAAAGGAAAAGAAAGAGTGTGAGGGACACTTTCATTCTCCCTTGAAAACTGATTGAGAGACCACACTTCTTGGGCGTAAAGTGGAATTAGAATGAAGATTAAAAGTGTTCCCAAGTGCTTCTAATCTTTGTTTTGAAATTCTCCACACCAAGGTACACTATTTTGTTCTTAAATTCTAAAATTTTGCGTAGTGCATGTTATCAATCATGAATGAAATAGATCGTTGTTTGATGCTTCCGCTGAGTGTTTTGTATGAGGTACAAAACCAGATTTTTCCAACAATTATGTTACATTTATGTTACGCAATGTATACCTAGCGTGGCTTTATATAGAGAACTTCTGAAACTAGTGATAAAAAAAAAAGAAAAGGAATAAAGAGAGGAATTGGTTTTGTAGTCAAATTTGATGAGCATTCTTGCAGAACTGTGAAAAGTATCATACTTTCTAGAAACTACTACACTAAACCTTGGGAAAAGGCTGGTAGGATAAAGAAAAGTATCGTACTTTCTAGAAACTATTGCACTAGATTTTGAAATAAAGGCTAGTAAAAAAAAAAACCAAACCAGAAAAGCTGCAACAACCCAATACAAAAAGGATTTTGTCACCTACGACCTCCTCTTTCAAATATGTGCAAATCCGGTCATCATGTCACAAAACTAACTCCACAAAAGACTCTACAACCTAAGATTTACAAAACCCAGAAAAACATCAACATCAATGGAAGCCCCACTCACCCCCACGTGTGGCCACAAACTCATAGTGATCAGCGGCTTAGGTCGTTAAATTTGTGCAAATCAGGTCACAATTTCCCAAAACTAACCCCATAGGAGTCTTTTATGGCCTTCGATCTACTAGAACTGAAATATTCAAGTCCAAATGCTTAGCCACGCACCACCAGACACTTCGGAGTTCCCAGCATCAGTTCCACGTGATTCCACGCGCCACCTTGGACATGTATGCGCTAACACGCATCCATGTACGTTGCATGTGCTAGTTGAAGAGCATGACATCATTGATGATGTCATTTCCCCCATTTGTCTAGATCCGACCTGAAGCTTTGACCCAGATCCAATCCACCTAAAAAAAAGAAAAAAAGACCAAGGCTGAACTTTGACTTTGACCAAAAAAGTTAGAATTTTCAAACCGGATTTGTCCTATTTTGTTTTTTTGCATACATTCCAATTTTGGGATCCATTTCTTTAGTTGAGATTCAAAAATCATGCAAATGGTCCAATTTCTAGACAATTGACTTTGGCATAAATCTTAACCAAAAGTCAAGATTTTCACGAAGGACCTGTCTTGCTTAGTTTTTCATGAACATTCCGATTTTGGAGTTTATTTCTTCATTTGAGAATCCAAAGTTGCTCAAATAGAGTGATTCTGCAACTGTTGGCTTTGATGTAAACTTTGACCAAGAATCAAGATTTTCGAGCAAAGCTTGTCCCACTTGATTTTTCACAAAGATTATGATTTTGAAGTCCGTTTATTTGTTCAGGACTTGGAAACCACCCATCTAACCCACTTCTCCGAAGTACTGGTAGTGTCCAAAACTCGAGCTCTCAAAATCAAAATTTGAAATTCATCCATTTAGTCTGGATTTGCTCAGGGTTATCCTTTAGACTTCATCAGGGTTTCCCTTTCAAAGAATAGATGAACTCTCAGAAGTGTATCCTAAACTTGAAATTACGTTGGGTCACCAATTCAAGTTACTATTCTCGTTTGGTGCCAACTAGTCTCTCACCTACCATTCCCATTCGGTGCCAAACATTCTCATCTACCATTCCCACCAAAAATTCCCAACCATCATTCTCATCTAACATACCCATCTACCATTCTTCATCTCTCTACTATAAATAGAATGTTTGGATTCATTGAAGCTCATCAAGAAAAATACACTAAATCATGATATGAAGATCTGCTTCTTTCAAATTTTTAGATCCTTCTTTTCATAGCTGGGAGATCTAAGTCTGGCAAAGACACCTGTTTCTAAGCTTTGGGATCCTTCTAACTACTTTGAAATTGTTTGGTATTCCTGTAGAAGTAGAGGCTTAGAAAAAACAGAAACCTGGATAGTTTCTAAAAGCAGGATCCCAAGTTAGCTCCATCTATGATTTTCTATGCTTTCCCAACATACCACGAGACCATTGCTTCATTTGTCTCAATCAACCTCCCAACTTTGTTCATATCTTTCAACAACTGTCAATGGGTAGGGGTTGTAAAAGTTTTAGGGTACCTTATAAATTTTCTCCCATCCAACACTTATAGCAATCTCCAAGGTCCCAACTCATAAAAAATCAACAACATGGTTCAGCCTGGATCCTCCATAATTATTGGCCTTTGGTGTTGGTCAATCAAAGATGTGTTTCCACCAAATCCTCATTCCATGGTCCCATCATGCACACACATTCTACAACTTGCTGCCGGACTCTGCTTAGCATAAAATCAGTCTCATACTCCAAAATATACTTCCTAAAAACCTCTTCACCAGAATCCCCTCGACTTATAGTGCCAACTCCATGGTGTCGTATGTTTCACACAATCTCCATCTCCATTTCATCTTCATCTTCTTCGCAACCATGACCAGCAAAACCAAAACCCATATGCTTCTGAAATTACCTCAACTTAACCTGGGTAACACAATAACGCATGCATATTGAACTACATTCCCACACGCCCCTTCCGTAAATCCGAAGTGTATTCTTCTGAGATTACTTCACTAGGAGTTCTTAAAAATGCGAGGCTAGCCCCATAACTTTGCATGTTGTACCGAGCCAATATCCTCGCTTCATCGCCATCTTCTACATCTTGTGATCACTACCAACAATCCAAAACACTGTACTAAAATTACCTTAACTTAACCTTTCCTGATATGATTCAATCACATAAGTACATCTAGTTGCTTGCAAATAACTTTCAGCCTCACCAAACCATTCTAGATACCATGGAACACTCTTTTGAAATTACTTGAAGTTGACCTCTATTGACATGGCCAGGTCATGCTGGTACATTCAACAACTTGCTGACCACTTTTCAGTTTCATCAAAACCTTTTAGATGGGTGGATCTACTCTTCTAAAATTACCCTATCCTGCTAAAAGCTTCACCACCCTCAACTACTTCGCTTGAAGAGTCAAGTGTCAATCCATTTCGAGACCCATTTCCTCACCACACTCCGAAACTGTGTGTGTGAATGGGTCTTGAGGGGGCATTTGTAGAAAGGGAAAATTTTTGATCTATCGCAAGTTGACACATCATACTACCAAGTCCACAAAGTTCGGCCAATCACAATTGCTATCACTATTCAGAAATCAATAGAAATTTGCTAAGTGACATTGAAATAAAAGCAAAAAAAGCATGCAAAAAAAAAAAAAATCACACATCGGTGCATGTAAGCAATGACGTAAGCAGTCCGGCACATGTAAGCAATGACATAAGTAGTTTAGCACATGTAAGCAATGGCATTAGTAGTCCAATTAGGCTGTGACATGTGTCACCAATCACACTCTATCATGTGTGTAGACCGTATTTTGTCCGCCATTGATTTGCATGTCAAACCCCCATGGAAACATCTAGATTGAAGTGGCGCAACCTGTTTGGAAATCAGAGCACCCGAAGTGCCATTTTAGGCCAAATTGACCAAAATGCTCCTGTCAAACCTAGGTTGACCAAAAGTCAAAGTCGGTCAAAATCATCCCTAAACAACATTTTTCATGTTTCTACATCAAACCTGAGCCACTCGGTGATTTTCGTCAACTTTGACCCGAGGTTGACTCCTAGGGGCCCTAGAAACTCTAATTTTGATTCGATTGTTGGATTTTCAATTTTTTTAGTGTTCTAAAAACTAAACAACCAGAGCTTTCTAGGGACACCAAGATCAATTCTATCCAAGTCCATGAAGGTCTTCAAATATGCGTTCGAAGTTGAATCGGGATAAGGCCAGATTTGCTGATGTCAATAAGGTGGTCGGCGGCCCTTGTAGGGTCGTCGACTAAAAGTTAAAGGGTCATTTTTTCACTATAAATGATCCCTGACCCCTTATTTTGCAAAAAAAAAAAAAAAAAAAAAAAAAAAAAAAAAAAAAAAAAAACGAATTCTGGGTAGTTTTTGGGTAGATTCTCTCTCTCTAATTTCTCTCATAAGCATATCCAAACATGTTAAAACACCATTGAACACCTTAGATTCTCACTTTTTCTCTACAATCTTCAAGGTAATGTTCTTCCACCTAATCTTCCTCTCCTTGGTTCCATACCTTCGATTTGAGGTTCAAGAGTGTGGATGTAGCTTTTTAGCTACAATCCACACTCCTTTCTCTTTATTGCTTTTCCTTGCTTTATTTGCTTTTCCTAGCATGTTTTATAGCTTTCTTAGCTTATCCACTTGCTTTTTGCCACAAGTTATCACTTTGATGTTGTTAGCCTAGCCTTCTTGTTCTAGTATGTCTACTTTTCATGTTTGTGCTTTAGATCCACATGTTTTTAGGTTCCTTGCCATGTTTATGCTTAGATCTACATGCCTATGTGTTCTTTGCCTTGTTTTTACTTAGATCTACATGTTGGTGCTTAGATCTATGTTCATATGCTTAGATCTATGCATTTATGTGCTCCATGCCATGCTTGTGTGCTCAGATCTATGTTGGTTGCTATGCCATGTGCTACTTTAGCCTTTTTTGTCCCTCGATATCTCTTTTTCTTACTTTTCCAGTGGGGTGTAGTTCTAGATCCTGTGGTCTAGGCCTACACCCACACACCTATGCCTATATTAAAGGGTTTGGATCATTTCCTTCGCATGTCGATATGCTTGCTTCTATGCTTTATCTCCATGTTAACTGCTCTAGATCTAGGCTTTTCCATGTTTTGCGCTCTCTGTGGACTTATGCTTAAATGGTTGGGTGTAACCACCTATGAGATACACCCTTGTGGTGTTGGTGTGCTTGATTCACACCTTTCTTTGCTTTGTGCAATGTTGATATGCTTGCTTTGTGCCACCTGTTTGGCTTTCTTTGCTTCTTTGCATCTTTGTATGCTTGCCTACATGTTCATGCATGAGTTTGTGTGTCGTCCATACTTCAATCCAATGGAGCTATGAACATTCAATCCAAGCCTACATTTGTCCTCCTGTGGCGCCCCCTTTTGTTTGATAACATGCTTCTTTGCCTTTTCGTGTGCTTCATATACTTCTTTTCCCCTTTTTGGCATTGTTTCCTAGCTTGTCTTTATCATGATTCCCTTTCTATATGTCTTTACTTTTGTCCTGGCTTGTTTCTTTTGTCTTTGGATGTACATGCATGGAGCAAGGATGTTTAGAGCAAGAGCGCAACCTTCTAGGCGTGAGCAAAAAACGCAGGATGCAAGCCCACAAAGGGTAATGATTAGTAGATTAGGGGCTTAGCCTCTCCAGAGCGGTCTTCTCTTTCCCTCTCTTTAAGCCTTTTCTTTAAAGCATGTATTAAGGTCCCCTATCCATATACCCCCTTTTATTTTCTTGCTCCTTACTTGGGCCACATTCCTTGGGTATGGCAATGTCTATTTTACAAAACCTGTACCTTGCTAGGCCATTCCCTTGGGATGTTGGCAATGTCTAGTTTACTTTTCCGCTCTATGTGATAGCATTGTGCATGATGCATGTATATACATATCTTCTTGCATGTGTGTGGGTGATTGTGTACTTTGTATGATGGACTCTCATGGCTACGTGAGCGACCCTCTCTAGTCATGAGAGCTCTTGACCTTGTAGTATGGGTATGTGCCCAAGGCAATTTTTGTAGGTGAATATTCATGCTATATTGTGTGCATGATCATCGCAGTGGGATTGTCTTGATCTATGTCACCAAGTGATATTGGTTTTCCCATGTATGCGACATGTATCAAAATGTTCTAACACTTTGGAGGGCTTTGCCTTATACACAGATGCGAAACCCTGCTAGTGTGCCATAGTGCACCAAACGTGAATCTTTACCGGATTTTAACCATGAAAATAGGGCAACTCCATTGTTGAAAAGGTTGGTGAGAATAGCGTTTGGCATGCTATGACGAATTTGAGGCGAAGCACTATCGGATTTCTGCCACAAAAATAAGGAAAAATGTTGTTGGATTTCGCCATGGAAATTTGGTAGCAACTTCAAATACTTGGAAAGCATCAATTGGGACCACACCTATTTTGAAACCAAAGCTCAAAGCCCAACACATTTAAAGCATTGTAAGCTAATGCCAATAGCTTGTTTTCAATTGCCAATATCTAAAAATTATGGTTTTACCAAAGCAAAGGACTGTCTTCGGATTGGAGCGCGTTGTGGGGTGCCTAACACCTTCCCCACACGTAATAAGACTTCTGAACTCAAGAATCATGATTTTTTGTCCATCCATATTAGATTAGGAAAAACAGCATTTTTCTTTACCTATGATTGGTAATAAAATCAAATAGAGTCAAGTGACCAATCACACCTTAGAAAAAACCCAAATGATTGGTGGCGACTTCACTTACCATTGGTAGTTTCCTTAAAATTGACTTACATTCTAGTCACACACCCGAGGTACTACACACCTTCACATTCTCGCATCGAGAGATATACGCGTAGATATGAGTGCGGGTGTCGCCGCGGTTAAAATCCACTGGGGACAGTTAGAGAGTTTAGCCTTTACAGTTTTTGATAAAATCCAAATCTTTGGACATTGGCTTTCAAAAACATTGAAATTGGCATTAGCCTCCAAGGCTTTCTTTATGAAAATTGTTTTTACTATATCCTAGTAAACTATTTTCAAAATTCAAAAATATTTTCCAAAAATGATTCTCAAAATGAATTTCTAAAATTGGCTTTAAGGTATTTTTGTATGTGTGAAGCTTTACCACTTTCTTGAAGCATGCTTTACGACTTTCCTTCACATGTGCGAACCTAGGGTAATAAGATTTAATTCTTTCTTCACCTTTATCTGTGCTTATATATGTTGTTCTTGGAAAGTCTTTTCCCTTTCATTTCAAAATGCATGATATCACCCCTCATATTGGGTTGAATTTGGATTCAGTGTTAAAGGCTAATGCTAAAGGCATATACCTTAGATAGTTACTAGATGCCGAATTGTAGGCTTTTCCTAGGTCCATGGGTGGATAGGATTATGCTGAAAAGGCCCCCTTGATTCACTTTATCCCAAAACTTCTATGAAGGGAAGGATTAGATGATTGAGGTCCCCCCCCCCCCTACCCCCAAGAATAGGACCAACTTACTAGTTAAGTTGTCTCATATAGTTGGCCTAGATTATGTCAGACCCGTGAGGACTAGGAAAAGTCAAATTCGAGTGAACATCTCTGTATAGGGTAGGATATCCTTCATAGAATTATTACAAAATGAGTGAAGGGGCATCAAAAAGTCATGATCTACTCCAGGTTCTATCTATCCTGTATACAAAACATCTATGATTAGCCCCTAGGGAAAAGCAACCCTGTTGCTCAAACATTAGATCATACCCGGTCCCTAATGGTTTCCAACCCTACAAGGGCTTGCATGCATACACTAATGGCTCCGTCATGTAAAGGTGTATAGATAAAATTTGTGGCAAGTAGCCGGAAGTCCACGCCAAGGAGGACATTGCCAAGAGTTCGAGATCTTCTCTGAGAAGGCAAAGCTATGAAGAATGAAGCTTTTCATTGTAAATTTGAATTTCCTTGTATTGTAAGAGGCCCATTGTTGGAGCCATTGTCTACAGCCCATGATCTTGCGGCATTGTAAAAAGTCAAAACTTTGTAAAAGCATTACTGTTCCATATAATCAAAAGAGAAGGGTCCATCCCGTAATTTCGAGCATGATATGAAAGTTTCGGTTACTTGCCAAGCTTGTGCATTAATTCTACATCACTATAGAAACTCACCATGATAAATACCTGATCAAGGGTCCAAGCCAATATTTCGAAAATGAGAGGTGCATTTTAAATAATCAAGAACCTAAACTAACTTTGTGTATTGTTTTGTGTTTCCACATTGTCAAATTTTCAAATGTACCCCATTTCTTTCTTTTCCCATTCTTTTCCTTTCGAGGTTCCTACAAAGAAAAGATTGCTCAGAGAAAATGGTTCAAGCTACTATCACATCATGATCTTATCATCACTAGGTCTTGTGCTAAAGAGATGTCTACTAGTGGTCCTTCACCTACCAAGGAAAACACTCATGAAATTGCCCTCTGAAAAGAGCAAATAGTAGAAATAATATGCATGGTGCAACAGCTGCTTGTAAGAGGGAACCAAGGATCATCTAGTCCCACTCTAGATGGCTCTACACCCCATTCTAAAAATGAGAACCGATCAGTGCCAGAGTCGAATTAGGACCAAACTACACCAGCATTCACCCCATAGGGGAATAACCGAGAAGTGGATCCTTCTATGGATAAGACCACAGAGTCTGGTTACATTTAGGTCAAAAGTCAAGTAGAGACCCTTGTTGAGAAAATTTGCATCATAGGGGGCTCTAGTGCCCGAGTAAGTGTCGATCTAGACAGTCTGATAATTTTTCCTCAGGTCATTATGCCTCCCAAGTTGAAGGCACTAAAGTTCATCAAGTATGATGGCACTGGAGTTTCTTGTGCTCATCTGCATATGTTCATTAGGAAGATGGCACCCTATGGAGACAATCATCCTTTGCTCTACCAGATTTTCCCTAACAGCTTGTTGGCCTTGCAGCCACCTTATATGTGATGATAGGCCACAAATGCGTTGACCCCTTGTGATAACTTAGATTAATTAATTAGCCCAGTTTTTAATTAATCAAATTAACATGCAATATCACGTGGCAGCACAAACAAATCACCAAACTAAGTTAAGCAGCGGAAAATAAACAACACGGTGATTTGTTCACGAATGGGGAAAACCCTTACGGTAAAAACCCCACCGGGTGATTTAAGGTCACCACTCCCGAAACTCCACTATTATCACAACAAGCAGTTACAAGTAAGGAATCCCAGTACCTTACCAACCTACAGTTGAACTCTTACTCCAATACCCAATTGGACTTGTTTTGTAGTGATAGTTTCTCCTTTCAATGCACGGCTCCCAAGTACGTGACTAACCAATTTGATGCGCGGATCCTAGTATGCGGCTTACTCCTTTGCACGAATCCCAATACGTGACTCACTCACCAACTTGAGGAAGAAGAATGTTGGCTGCAAAGTTCTTCACTTCATACACACAATAAAGATCAAGAAGCACTTGGTTACAAAACCCTAAGGCGCAAAGACGCGTAGCTTCTTTCAGAGAGAATTAGGCTTCGGTCACCTTTTGCATGTGTTCTCCTTGTATTCTATTATGTGACGGCCTCAAAAATATGCCTTATATATGCCTAGGGTTGTGAGAAAAGAAACCCTACACAAATACAAAAGCCTGGCCCAAAAATCAGATCTGGAAATCTAAATTCTCGTAACCTCGATAGATACCTCGATCGATCGGGCAGCTGTCGAGCCTCATTAAATCTCGATAGATACCTCGATAGATAGCTCGATAGATAGCTCGATAGATAGCTATCTGTCCAGCAGCTATCTGCAGGTATCCAGCAGCTATCTGCAGGTGTCCACCAGGTGTCCAGCTTTAGTACTCACTTTTTCTTTACTTGTTTCTTGGTCCAATCTTCATGACTTTAATACTAAACTTGAACAACATGTTCTTTGAAGTATTAAACACATCCTAGATCTACCCAAGTACAAGTAAAGTGCGTTTTGTCAAAGGATTAGCCAACTACATAAAATAACGACATATGTTAACAAACTTGAACTACATATGTCCTAACAATCTCCCCTTTTGGCAATCCGTGACAAAACCACAACATACAAATGAAGATATGAGAGAAGTCATAAATCACTCAACTCATATTCACTTGTTACATACAGTAAAATCTATCCTAACACAAACTCTTGAAAAACATTGCAAGAAGAGAGTTTATGGCAAGAAGACTTTGACAACCTGTATTTCTGAAACACTTATAAACAAAACACATCAAGGCATCTTTGTGTGAAACAGAAATAATAGATTGCGTACAAGTAAAGAAACATGTGTATAAAGATAGAAAAGAAACAACACATGAAAGGTAGGTGAAGGAAAAACATACATCATCATATATAAGAAGAGAATAAATACAGTGTATGTCAATACATGATCAAAGTATCTCTAAACAGATGAGAAAAGAAAAAAATACATATGATCACCTCACTACATCCCTCAAACCACACTCCCCCTAACAAAAATGTCCTATGCTAACACTCCCCCTAAGTATGACTACTCTCATACAAAACTACTCCCCATTTTTGTCACGGGTGACAAAGGGTAGAGTGTCAAGTAGACATCTCATCCGAAGAGCTCGCATCTCCATCATCATCATCGTCGGAAGCATCATCATCATCGCCATCATCATCAGCCTCGGTCTCAGTCGACACATGAGGTGGCGGAGGAGAAGCCTCTAGAGAAAAGCCGCCCATGGTCGCCTATCGCCTGGCGATGCGACCAACACGGACGTTCACCTGATACAACTCCGTGGAGAGTGTATCTAGGCGAGCATCCATGCGCTGTAGCTGCGCCATGATGTCTCCTAACGTGACGTCGCTCGAGGAGGAAGAAGCAGACGCACGAGCTGATCTGGAGGTGGCCGGACGAGTAGAAGGAGTGGCACCATCTGTCTGTCGTGATCGGAACTGTGCCTTGCTACGTTTTACGGTAGCGGCGTCTATGGCAGACATGACGTGGTAAGGATCGGACGAGGGGAAAGGGATGGAAAAACGGCTCAGGATCCTCGTGATAGCAGAAGGGAAAATGAGCTTATCACGGGTGGCCGTATCTCTATAGACATCTATGATAGAAAAGATAAAGTGTGAAGGAAAGTCTATAGAAAGATCCTTTAAGAGGGACAGCAAAAATCGAGCGCGAGGCTCTGTGATAGAGTTATAGTGAGAAAGTGGGTGCAAAACAAAAGTCATCACCATGTTAAGAAAGCAAGGACCTTTAGCAAAAGGTCGACATAGTGTGTACATATGATCTCCCCAAGAGGACGGACGCTCACAGAATGCCGAGATCATCTCGTCTTTGGACACAGTCCAGAGACGCTCACAGCTAGGGTAATCAGGATGATCCACCCTAGGGACATGAAGAACCTCAGAGAATAACTCTGGGGTGACACAAAAGCACGTACCTCGAACGCAAGAGTAGAAAAGAGGTACTGAAGAATCTATCCCGTGGATGTTGGAGTAAAACTCCTGTATCAACATGAGAGGAGATGTGACCGGGACGTCACACAGTGACTCCCATCCCCGAGAGTGAATGACATCGGGAAGGTCGGTGTCGGCAAAGTCTGCCAGAACAACGTGGCGGTCCGAATGAACACCGTGTTTAGAAAAGTTCTCCGAGAAGTCCTTATGGGCTTTCTCATCACGGAACCGGACAGAAAGAGGGGTAGAGTCAGAGGAAGACTGTCCCTTAGAACGCAGAGGGTTCTGGGATGGAATGGACTTACGTTTAGGTGCCATAGACACTACTAACGCAACCATAGAGAGGGGAAAAGAGAAAGAGACACATAGAAAAGTTCCAAACAGTTCAATATTGGCCGAATAATATTGAAAAGAAAGAACGTATGTATGGAGAATGCATGAACATGTGACATGCAACATAAAACCATCATGGGCTTAGCCCAATCCAAACCTAACAGCATACAATCAATAGGCACACATCTAAATGCATGAAAATACAATTAGAATGCGAATGTGATGCAATGCATGTGATTTTGAAGATCAAAACTATCAAACCAACCCAAGAATTTCATGAAAACCCCAACAATTTTGAAAACTCCCAAAAATTTTCAAAAACACAAAACCTAAGGTTTTAAAACAATGAAATGCATGAATATGAGGGATAAGACGCTTACCAAGAGATGAAGATCACAAAGAACACTTGAAAACGCCTTGGGAAGAGGTTTGGAGGGAAAATGAAAGATTTTGAGAGAGAGAACAGAGGTTTCGAGCGAGAGAGATCAGGCAAGTGAGAAGAAAAATCGCGAACGCTCAATATATAGCCTCTCAGTAATTCTCGACAGATGATGCTATCGGGAGGTGTCGAGCCTGCTGTCGAGGTCATGTGTCGAGAAATACACATGGACAGATGAAGCTATCGAGATCAGGTATCGAGGAAGAAGAAACAAACAAGAAGTAACCTCGATCGATCCAGCAACTATCGAGAAGCTATCGAGCAGACAGAAAGTTTCTCGATCGATCCAGCAAGTGTCAAGGTATCTGTCGAGACTGCGATAAGAAAGAGTCTAAGGATCTCGACAGATATCCTATGTGTAGAGAGGTATCGAGGAGGTGTCGAGATGCCTTTAAAAATAGTTTTTCAAAAGAGGAAAAACACAGACATGAATGCAATCATGTATGCAACTCAACCAAGGATCCAATCAACACATTAAGCTCTCAAAATCATCTCTCAACAAGAAAATTGATGCACATTTATCTCAAAACACGCACACACACACTAAACAAGTCTAACCAATTTTATATTTCAAAAACAAGTCCAGACAGTTTAGTGAGCATACATTAAAGCATGTAAACCTTGTGATGGCCAAATCACATTGTACCTGCACATGTATCAAGAATAGCAAAGAGTGTTGCGTGTCGTGTGTGAGAACATCGCAAGATTGCATAAGTGTCTCAATGTTATGACGATTTGAGATATGAGAAAATCACTTTAACTCACACACAATCATAACCGTTTGATGGGGACTATCACCTTCGAGGTACATCCTATAACTCCCACATCTCCTAGAAAACATGCTTGCAATCATATTTTAAAGCATTTTTGATCTTTTTGGTTTTTATATCTTTGCATATTTTCTTTTAACAAGCATATCATGCATGGGCATACAAGAGAAAGAAAAGAAATACCCAATTATGTTAAGCTTTTGACACTGCACTTTTGCTATGCCGAAGCATACAGGTGTCATTGACATTGCACTTTTGCTATGCCGAAGCATACAGATGTCATATTATGATTGGCGAGTAACAGTGGTGAGATGGTTATTTATGCCTTTCTCTTGGGATTTTCTAGTTCAACCCGTCAAAAAGAGTGATACGAGTGTTAAGAAGAAGAGATCACTTAACCTTACTCATCACAAACAAAGAGCTACAAAGCTCACTTGCTTAGTTGTGCTGAAGAATGCTCATCTAAGCTACAGGTGATACAAAGTTTAGAAAACTCTGTTTCAATGGCCATATCAAAAGTTCACATGAACTAATGCACACAAACACACACTGTTTTTGTCTTTTTCAATTTTTCAATTTTTTTTTTATTTGTATTTGAAAAGCAAAATAAAATAAAAACTAAACAACCAAACAAAAACAGACAAACAACATGAATGCATGAAAGAAAGATGCATATGCATGAGAACATGATAGAATGATGCAGATGCATGATAGCATGATTCCAAAAGCAGATAAGAAATCAAGCAAAGAGAGTCCTACTTTAGATAGAAAGAATTAAAGCAGAGGACAAACAGAAAAGACAATTAAGTCTTAGGCTCCTTTCTCACCCACACAGCACGAGTCTTTGGCCATGAAGATGAAAAGGCACGTGTCCTAGTATGACTACTAAAGGACATAGAAGAATTAAAATTCTCCTGAAATTGAGTTAAAAAGCTCAAGACTTTTAATAACTCTGCAAACAAAGGTGTAGGTCCTTGAGAGGAAACCTGTGACCGTTTAGACAATTGCTTATGAGGATACAACTTAAAGCAATTAGGACGAGTGTGTCTAGAAACACCACAATGGTGACAAACATGAGCAGTTTTAGAGCTACTCGGCTTCCTAGAAGGAGGTCTAACCTTAGAGGTTGACAGAGTCCTCAGCTTAGGACAATTTGGCCTAATATGACCAACAATGTGACAATGATGACAAGTGGGGACAAATTCAGAATTTTTATTCAACCTAGGAGGAGTTTTAGACATAGGTTTAGAAACTTCAGCGTTAACATCAGTTTGTTTACCTTTGTCTATCCTAACAATATTAGCCTTCACTCTTTATTATTCTTTTTGAATGGGGGAATATAAAAATCCTTTTCTTTTGAGTTAGGCTCAACAACAAGTTTGGCACTAGTTAATTTTTCAACTTCAGTTTTAAATTCAACTAGTTGCTCTTCCAAACTCTTAATTTTGTCCACCTGAGATGAAATTTGATTTTTAAAATTCTCATTCAAATTAGTGGCTTCATCCAATTTTCCAATCAAATCATCTTTTTCAAGCTTGACCTTTTTAAATTTAGCTTTTAATTTTGTAGAACACTCAAGAGATTTCATACAAAAATTATAAAGCTTGCAATAGGCATCATGAATATCATCATCATCATTCAACACAAGATCATGCACATTAAAACAATCAAGAGTTTCCATGACAACAGGGGTCAATGGATCACACATCAAAGATTAAACCCTAATCAGAGTGTGCTTGCTCTGATACCACTTGACAGGCCACAAATGCGTTGACCCCTTGTGATAACTTAGATTAATTAATTAGCCCAGTTTTTAAATAAATCAAATTAACATGCAATATCACGTGGCAGCACAAACAAATCACCAAACTAAGTTAAGCAGCGGAAAATAAATAACACGGTGATTTGTTCACGAATGGGGAAAACCCTTACAGCAAAAACCCCACCGGGTGATTTAAGGTCACCACTCCCGAAACTCCACTATTATCACAACAAACAATTACAAGTAAGGAATCCCAGTACCTTACCAACCTACAGTTGAACTCTTACTCCAATACTCAATTGGACTTGTTCTGTAGTGACAGTTTCTCCTTTCAATGCACGGCTCCCAAGTACGTGACTAACTAATTTGATGCGCGGATCCCAGTACGCGGCTTACTCCTTTGCACGAATCCCAGTACGTGACTCACTCACCAACTCGAGGAAGAAGAATGTTGGCTGCAAAGTTCTTCACTTCATACACACAATGAAGATCAAGAAGCACTTGGTTACAAAACCCTAAGGCGCAAAGACGTAGTAGCTTCTTTCAGAGAAAATTAGGCTTCGGTCACCTTTTGCATGTGTTCTCCTTGTATTCTATTATGTGACGGCCTCAAAAATATGCATTATATATGCCTAGGGTTGTGAGGAAAGAAACCCTACACAAATACAAAAGCCTGGCCCAAAAATCAGATCTGGAAATCTAAATTCCTGTAACCTCAATAGATATCTCGATCGATCGGGCAGCTGTCGAGCCTCATTAAATCTCGATAGATATCTCGATAGATAGCTCGATAGATAGCTATCTGTCCAGCAGCTATCTAGAGGTATCCAGCAGCTATCTGCAGGTGTCCACCAGGTGTCCAGCTTTAGTACACACTTTTTCTTTACTTGTTTCTTGGTCCAATCTTCATGACTTTAATACTAAACTTGAACAACATGTTCTTTGAAGTATTAAACACATCCTAGATCTACCCAAGTGCATGTAAAGTGCGTTTTGTCAAAGGATTAGCCAACTACATAAAATAGCAACATATGTTAACAAACTTGAACTACATATGTCCTAACATGTGAGATTGGAAAAGACTTCCAATTTGAGAGAGATGGCCAATGCATTCTTGGAATATTACCGGTTCAATATTTAGATAGAACCTGATTGAACAGTTCCTTAAAGGATAGAAAAGAAGAGTGGGAAATCTTTCCATGAGTATGCCTAAAGGTGGCGTGAGCTAGCCGCCCAAGTGCTTCCTTCCATGAGGTTCCTCCCATGATGGAAGATGAGATGATCAAGTGGTTCATTGATAACCTTAAGCCTCCTTTCTACAAGAAGATTAGTAGTGCCTAATTCACTCACTTCACAAACCTGATTCCTATTGGGAAGCGTATCGATGAGGGTAGTAGGAGCAAGAAGTAAGTCGATCCTAAAGCTTTGATAGAGCAACAGGTGAAAAAGGCAACCGAGCGCAAAGCGAAGGAAGCCGATGTTCATGTGAGTGACAAAGAGCTTGAAAGGTATCGAGCATTCGATCAGAGGGGAAGGCTCGATCCACCCCAATTCCCAAGGGACCAAGGAAATTCACTTTGTTACCTATGCCTATGGCAGAGCTTTATGCCTATCTGTTGAAGAAAAAGCTAGTGACCCTAATATTTGTGAGACCAAGAGACAGTCCTCTTTTACTCGGTTTTGATCCATCCAAGAAATATGAACACCATTTTGGATCCGAGAGGCATACCCTAGAAGAGTGTACAAATTTGAGAAACTAAATCCAGGATCTCATTGACGACAAGTCACTATAGTTCAATAATGCGGCCAAGCCGAATGTCATTACTAACCCCTTGCCCCTTCATTAAGAAGGGAATGAGAATGCTATATCTATAGTGAAGGAGAGGATATCTGATTTCTCATCCTCTTCATTCCCTTAAAATTTCACATTGTTCTCGAGAACATAGAAGCTCTAGGTTTTGACTAGGGAGTCTACTCATTCTGTGATAGTAGGCACTAACATGCCCTGTTCAATTGTAGAGTGCTCCGAGCACAAGTTTAGAGTCTAGTCAATCATGTTATCATCTGGACCGAAAGAGAATTTATGCGAATGAGCGATTACATGGCAGCCAGCCTATGCTCCCTGAGTGCTATGTCAATAGGATCAAGGAAGGATTAGGACGAATACTTGCAAGAGTGCTTACATAGGATTCCTCCAGCTCCTCCGACTTTAGTCATCATTAAAGAGATTACAAAATCACTTGTGGATTCAAAGGTGCCAGTTCCAAAGAAAGGACAAGCCATGCCAGCCATTGAAGGCTTTACTCCTCTAGTCTTGGCACTACCTGTATTCACAAAGCCATCTCTAGGATTTATCCAGAAGGGAATCCCTATCGTCCTCGCTATTTGAGGTTTCTATCCTTTAATTTTGCCAAAGTCTATCCAAGGAATCTCTAAGGCTTTTGGGTCACAAGCTTTAGAAGCGGCTCTGCCCAACCTAGTCATCATTACTCCAAAGATGTTTTCCCTAGCAATAAATTTACAGACTTAAGAAGGTATGGTCATCCATATGCCAAACCCTTCCTTTATGAAGGTAGCCATCATGTCCCATGGAAATACGACATGACTTTCATTTCCACCCAAATTGGAAAAGAATAGATTTACTCCAATGCCTCTATAGGCCTAGCTAAACTCATTAGGAGTGGTCGATGTTATACTCTCGAGGAACAAGAAAAGAGAATAAAAGAGATTGGCAAGAGCACAGCCGAGCCAGTCAAGAATAAGGTCACCACTGAATAAGTCAAGGAATTCTTGAAAACTAGCCGAAAGGTCGATTATAGTGTCATTCAGCAATTGAACAAATCTCTAGCTCAGATTTCTATTTTAGCGTTGTTGTTGTCTTCCAAGGTCCATCATGAAGCTTTATTGAATGTGTTGAAAGAAACACATGTTTCTACCGGTATTACAAACTCCTCCTTCGAGGGTATGGTATCATTGGTGTTGGCCACTAACTAAGTCTCATTTTTGGATGATGAGTTGCTGCTAGAAAGTAGAGATCACACCTTGGCCATGCATAGCTTAGTCAAGTGTGAAGATATGATTGTCACAAGGGTACTAATTGACAATGGATCAGCCTTGAATGTCTGCCCAATGGCTACACTTGAGCATCTAAAGGTGGGATATGTCTCTTATTAAGCCTAACACTATGAGCATTAGAGCCTTTGACGACACGCGTTACGAAGTGCAAGGTGAAATCGAGCTAATGATTGAGATCGGCCCGAGATCCTTCATGGTCAACTTCCAAGTGATTAAGGTTGACTCTCCATACAAAATGCTTTTAGGGAGGCCTTGGTTTCATATAGCATGTGCAGTCGCGTTTACTCTCCATAGGAGACTTAAATTCATCTTTGAGAATCAGTTGATTACCATTATGGCTGAATAGCCCATGACTATGTTCCAAGAGACATCTATCCCCTACATCAATGCTAATGCTTCTCTAGAAGCATCCTTCCATAGCTTCAAGCTAGTTTCCATGATTCATAATGCTTCAGAGCCTGAGTCCGACTAGTCCGTAGCAGTTCTAATGGCCAAAAAGAAGTGGCCTTAGAATTATAGGACGTGGGAGCCCTGCTTTCATTGAACTCTTAGATAATAGAGAAAGATTTGGTTTGGGGTATGAACCCATTCGTGAAGAACTCTTTCATGCTTCCAGAGGCAAAAGAAGGAAGTACGACACTTCAAGGATGTCTATCAAAACCACTTTTCCGGCTCTAGTTAAGGTCATTATGCCAATACCTTTCAAGGATTTGGAAGATGAAGAGCCTGATCTGGCTTGCATTATTTGGCTTTGTCCCAAAGATTTCTCCACGAATGCTATCATGTCTCTCAAAGAAAATTTGACTTCTACATCTGACCAGGGATGCCAGGCGAGGCAGCAGGCCTTTGGATGTAGACACTCGAATTTGCACCCATAATTTAATATTTGAAGATGGATAGATTGACCATTCATATACCCAAAATTTAGAGTTGCATTAATTCATTTATTGCATATCATAAAAATGGTCTTAAGATTCTAACGGTCTCCACGGTAAGCCTAATTGAAAGATATCACATGATTAAGTTTTCACAATCTGCATGCATTTTGTTTGGGTGGAATCGATCATGCGTGATTAATTTAAATTAATTCTGATTGGTTAAAAAATTAAAATTAATTAAATAATTCTGTGATTGGTTGTTGGTCAGTGTCAAAAATAAGCTTGCTTGCATGGGAATAAAGTGGAAAATTAGATAACAAAGAAATTGGGGATAATTAAGTCTTTATACAATATTTATCAATCAGATAATTATTACTTTAAAGACCTGAATATCAAGAAAAAAGGATTAATTTTTAAAATATGAATTAAAAACGTGTCTAGGTGCAAGTCCTTGCTAAAAAAACCTCAAAAAAGGAGTCCAAATTGAATCAAAATTGAAGAGGGAGCTTGGCACTTAAGAGGGCCAGTCGGCACTTCAATTGGCACCTAAGAGGGCCAGTCGGCACTCTTGAAGTGCCGATCGGCCCATATGCATGGCCTGGCCCTAGAACCTCCTGATTAAGATAAAACTTATCTTTTTTGAATTTTTAGAGATAAGGACACATTCCAATTCGTATCTAATAATATTTAGCTTATTTTTCAAATATCTTAACCTCTATAAATAGAGGAAAAAGATCATAATTCAGGGTCTTCTTTCTTTTTCTTTTCTTTTTTTTTTTTCTTTTTTCTTTTTTGACTTCTTGGCTTCCTTTATGTTAAAAATGTTCTAAAAGCCTAGGCTTTAAGAACTTCTTTTTAGTAAGTGAAATAGTTTAGATCTCAAAGAAGTGAAAATTTCTTTGATTTCTAAAGTATTCTTCCATTGAAGGTACACTAATGCATGTAGGTATTTAATTTCGTTCTTGTGTTTATTTTTCTTTTCTCTCAATTGATATGTTGTGTTGATCATTCTATGGTTTTTTGTTAAGATATGTTTGATTTAATTTTGATCTTGTCCACAATTAATATATGCCATGTTTATATGTTTAGTTGTAATTGTCTTTAACATGTTTGTAATTTAATTCTTCTTTAATTTCAAAATCTGCAATTAATCAGCAAATTTTTTATAAAAAACAAAAGCAGATTTGTATTTTCACTAAACACAGATCTGAACATTTTTTTTGCAAGTTTTTCAAAACAAAAACAGATTTGTATTTTCATTAAATACAAATTTGAAATTTTTTTTGGTAAAAAATAGATCTATACTTTCATTAAATATATATCTAAAATTTTCAAGTATACAAAACATATCTATATTTTCATTAAATACAATGCTAAAAATTTTTCTAAAATAGTTTTCTTCTTAAATAAAAAAATATAGATTTTGAATTTTCAAAGAATGAATTAATAGTTGGGTTAAAGTTTTTTTTATATGTTATTCCATAAATATTTGATGCATGCATAATATATTTGTATTATGAATATGAATCCTCTTTTAAAAATCCCATTTTTATATCCCTTACAAAACAGATCTGATTTTTATTGACCAAATCCCATTTTTTTATCCCTTACAGAATAGATCTGATTTTTATTAACCAAATCCCATTTTTTTCTATCCTTAGCAAAACATATATGATTTTTGTTAATCAAATTTCATTTTTCTCAACTTTAAAAAAATAGATCTGATTTTTCTTTGAGAAGAGGGCATATTCATAAGACGAATTTGTTTAAATTTGTTTTGTTAAGTAAGTGTTTGTTACATATGTTACAACATATCATCCAATATCATACAAAGGGGTATATAGTGGTCATTAGAGTCTAGAAGACCATATTTCATCTTGGTAGAATGGGTGCCTAACACCCCTCAAAGAAGTGCGATCTCTCATAATGGCGACTTCACTGGGGATATCAAGGGCTAAGTTTGGTGTAGGACTTTAAGTGACCAATTATATACCTTTGTTTTTTGTATGATGTTTTTGTTTGTTTGGTTGTCTATGTCTTGAGATGTTTGTGTGATATCTTGTTTGAATTTGCTGTGTTGATTGTTAAAGTTTTCCCTAATTGTTATAGTGTGTGCCATCAAAACAACAAATATGCATGCACCCATCTCAACATATGGTGGTAGTAACCATGGATCACCAGTTTCCATTAGATTCAGGTACCCAGTGGCAAACTCACCAACTCATAACCTAAAGTCACTAGATCATTTCTTGTTAACTACAAAGGATAGACCTTGCCGTTTGGACTAACGTAATGTTTGTCACATTACAAGTTGGGCGGTGTAATGTCTAAGCTATTGAAAATAATGAAACAACAAACCCACCCCAAGGACCACTCAAGTTAGCAGTTACGACATCTCAATCCTATGTTCGACTTACAAGATAACCCATGCCATAAGAAGTTCGAAGACTCCATCACCATGGTAGAAGGAGGTGAGCATCCGAACACTAAAGAGCTAATGAACACTCAAGAGTTACTAAACACTATGGTAGCAAGTCAATTCCAATTAAGGGAAGACATGAACCTTATTGTACAGTAGTTTCAGAACCTGAAGGGTAGCCAAGAGGAGAACAAGACCAATCAAATCCCTCTATCCTGGAGTGTGAGAAGAGGATTAATGAAAGGATAAATAAGGTGGAAGAGATGATCAAAAGGGCACGTAAGGTGGAAGACCTCATGGATTTCCGGTCACTTTCGCTTTTCCCAGATGTGAGATTACCTCCCAAGTTCAAGATTTTGACCTTGGACAAGTTCAATAGTACAATTCGCTCCAAGTCCCATTTGAAGATGTACATGAAGGCTATACAACCCCTAGGAGCAACTGAAGAACTACATGCTCAAATGTTTCAAAATACCTTGACTGGAGCCACTTTTAGGTGGTTCCTCAACCTAGATAATGCTAGAGCAAGAAGTTAGGAGGATATCTTGTTAGGATGTGTGTGCCTTTAAATCCTATTATATGATGCTATGTATGACATTTTGTATGACTTAATGTTATGATTAATAAAGTTGTTTTATTATTATCTAAAATAATAGTAACATGAATATTTGGACATTATCATATAGTCCATGAGATGCATAGTATGTGATTTATGTGATTTAGTCACAGAAGATATAAGTCACAAGTTCTTTGTAAACTCAAAATTTAAGTTCGTAGTCGATGATGAAATTAGTCATTTCATCTGCGAAGACTACAACATATCAATTAAGATGATTTGTCTTGATCATGGAAGTGGAGACTTCTAGTTGGTATGTTGACATGTTTTAAGAGTTAAGACATATTGAACTGGGCCATTGTGAGATTTATTATTCTCCTAATGACTGTCAAATAAATAATAAATCTCACGACTTCTATTTGCATGAACTCTTTGTCCTGAGAGAATAATGGACTTGATCATGAGGTGTAGGTTACTTTGATATATTAGGAGTAAGATCTAAAGTAACGGTCAAAACCTCAGTATGTTGGGCAACCACATTTAGTGTTGATGGAGCATATATTTTCAAGATAGAATTCATAGTCTCTTAACGGAGATATAAAATATTCCCTGGAGATATAAAATATTCCCTTGAGATAAGTTTAATGGGTTTGGTCATTCAGAGAGTTAAGCCTAACCACGTTAGTAAGTAATTACTAAAGTATATATTTATGGAATTGGATTTCATAAATATATGATGAATAACATTAAAGGATTAAACCAGGTACTCAAGGAATTAAGATGCAGTAATTTACAAAGTGACAGTCTACATTCATGACTTTATATTACTACGAATATTTTATGAAGGGTTTGCATGTACAATAAAGTCTTTGGATATAATTTATAAATAAGGCCTTGAGTGCAATATATTTATATAGTGGTATTAAATATAGTTAATGATAACTTTGGACTTGTCAAGAGTTGACAGAAAAGCCCAAGGCCCATTAGAGCTAGTGTCTTTTTGGTCCCACTCCAAGCCAGACAATAAAGCCTAATTGAAAAGGCCCAATAGGCCAGCCCAATAGGCCAGCCCAATTAGATAATCAGTTAGTTATAAATGGAGAAACATACAAAATTTTATTATGAAAAAGTGACACTATTGTAAAATAGTGTGTATATAAGTGTGAGACATTTTATTCTTCTCCCTTGGATAAACTGATTGAGAAACCATACTTCTTGGGCATTAGTGGAATTGGAGTGAAGATTAAAAGTATTCTAAAGTGCTTTTGATCTCTATTTTGAAATTCACCGCTTCAAGGTACGCTTTCTTGTTCTTGAATTCTGAAATTTACATAATGTATGTTATCTATTACGAATGAAGTAGATCCATTAATTTTTCTGCTGCGTATGCTTTGTATGCGATACAAACCTTGATTAAACCAACAATTGGTATCAGAACAGTCTTCAATTTCTAATTTGCAAAACATGTTTTGTGAGTATTGGAATCAAGAATGATAGTTTCATGATGTTAGAAAGTTATTTAATTGATTTTTTGCATGGTGATTGAAATCATGTTTTGATGAAAACTGAAATTGATGTTATGATGTTGTTTAAGTTTGATATTAAGTATGTTAATTTGAACTTTAAGGCTTTAACATCAATGGAAATCAGTTTAGATATCAATCTCTGTCTATTATGTTCATATTATGGTTGTTCGTTTATGAAAAACAGTTGAAAATGCTTCAAGAAAAATTCTGGAAATTCGAAGTTCATGAGTTTCGATCAATCGAAAATTACTTTCGATCAGTCGAGTGAATTGGTGGCCAATCTGCTCGATTCGATTAATATTCAATTTTTAGTTAATCTATCGAATTTAATTTTTCGATCGATCGAGAAGCAATTGACTACTGATCGAGCCAGGCAGATAGTAATGTTTGAATTTTTTAATTTTTTCAACCGATCGAAGGGCACAATCAATAGATCGAAAACTGGGAATTCAGAATTTTTTCTAAGTGTTTTGAAATTTTAAAAGTGCAAGGCTATGTGTGATTGGATCACACATGTTTTCTAAATAAAAACCTTTATTTTAAAATTTCTAGTGGGAAAGAGATACAAGGGTTGCATATCACGGCCTCCATTATCGGTTTATAGTAGTGTGGGGTAAGCACCTCGTCTTGGCATATATGCGTCGCGATCCCAAAGGAGGGTGTTAACTTCATAGTATTGCAAGATTGAACTTACTTGTTTAAAGTAGTGTGGACAAGCATCTCGTCTTGGTGTATATGCCTCGCGATCTTAAAGGAGGGTGTTTTGTTCCATGGTACTACAAGTTTAAACACTATAAAAGGGAGATGAAATGTGGCTACACATGATTCTAGATAATGGTGTACACTGGACTAAGTGTAATGTTAACCTCCTAAAGGTAATAGGGCATATTATTAGTGTTTGATAACAGTTATTATGATAGCACTAATAATGAGAATAGTTCTCAATCAATCATAGTGTTTATAATAAACTTGCTACCAAGGAATTATAGACATGGGATTGCGTTGCATATATTATATTATGGTTTTATTAAGGTTCCATATTATATGCTTATATGCTAAATAGATTATGTCCAGTTTATTTATTATATTCATGTTTATTGTTTTCAGATTTTATTATGGCATCTTTTAGCCCACTTGTTGCTATTCTTAATAAAAAAAAAAAAAACTAATTGGATCCAACTATGTTGATTGGAAAAGAAACTTGGACATTGTTCTTACTGCTGAAGAGCACAAGTATGTGCTTACTCAACCATGTTCTAACTTTCCTTCATTAGATGCTCCTCTTGAGGAAAAACAACGATAATAACATTGGTAGAAATCTAATGAGCTGGCCAAGTGTTATATCCTAGCATCTATTTCAAATGTTCTACAGCATCAAATGTAGGATGTAGAACTAGCTTCGGACATTATGCTAAGTTTGAAGGAGATGTTTGGTGAGCAAGGCCATTCTGCAAGGCAAGAAACTATGAGACAAATTTATAATAACAAAATGGCTGAAGGTAATTCAGTGAGGGAGCATTGTCTTAGGATGATCTCTAATCTGAATACATTGGAAGTTTTAGGTGCTGACATTGATGGAGAATCCAAAGTGGATATGATACTCTAGTCACTACCGGAATCATTCAAGGAATTCAGACTGAATTATAATATGAAAAATAAGGTTTATTCATTGTCTGAATTGATGAATGACTTGGTGGCACCAGAAGGCACCCTTGGTACTTCTAGTATTGAAGCCAATGTGGGTGAAGCTTTTACTTTTCAACCCAAGTCGAAAGGCAAGAGTAAGAAGAAGAAGAAGAAGAAGGACTTCACCAAGTAGGATGGTAAACAAATTGCCTTGAGTGTTGCCAACAAAGGAAAGAAAACCAAAGGAAAGTGTTTCCATTATAGTGAGAAAGGACATTGGAAGAGGAATTGTCCAAAGTTCAAAGCTGCCAAGAATAAGGGCATGACAAACACATTACTTCTTGAAATATGTTTGGTACAGAATCCCACAGATTCCTGGTGTGTGGATTCAGGTTGTACTAATCCTATCTGCAATTTTTTGCTGGGGTTCCATGAGACCAGAAGGCTGAATGAAGGGGAAATGTTTCTTACCTTAGTGGATGGGAGCAGAATTCTAGTTGTAGCTGTTAGAGTGTTTAATTTATGTTTTAATTCTAGATTTTTAATGTTGGAAGATTGTCTGTATGTACCTAATATTCGTAGGAATTTAATTTCTGCAACTTATTTAGGTAAACATGGATATTATGTTATCTTGAAAGACGATGTTGTAATAAAAAAGGATAAAATGTTTATCTGTTCTAGCAATATTGTAGATGGTCTTTATATTTTAACTCCTGATTAGCATGAATTATACAATTCTGAATTAGATAGTAACTCTCATGTAAAATCATTAAAGAGAAAGTTTCTTTCTAATAATGCATATCTTTGGCACTTGTGTTTGGGTTATATTAATTTAAATAGGATTTAAAGACTAATCAAAGATGGACTTTTACAGCTTATGGACTTTGATGAATTTCCAGTTTGTGAATCTTGTTTGGAAGGTAAAATGACCAAACGACCTTTAATGCAAAGGGTAGAAGAGCCCAAGAGTTGCTTGAATTAGTTCATGCAGATGTATGTGGTCCTATGTTAACCCAAGCAAAAGGAGGTTATGAGTACTTCGTCACTTTTATGGATGATTACTCAAGATATGGTTATGTGTACGTAATGAGACGGAAGTCCGAAGACTTTGACAAGTTCAAAGAGTTTAGGACTGAAGTTGAGAATTGTTAGGACATATATAGTTCAAGTCTATGAACATATGTCACTATTTTATGTAATTTGCTTATCCTTAGACAAAACACACTTTACTTGTAATTGGGTAGATTTAGGATGAGTTTAACACTTCAAGAAACAGTGGTTCAAGGTTAAGTGTTGAAGCCGTCAAAGTCTGTCCAAGAAACAAGCTAGGAAGTGCAAGTTTTTAAAGCTCGACACATACCTCGACAGATGCATCTATTGAGCTTTAAAGAAGCTGTTTTGCCCGAGCCTCGACAGCTTCTCGACACCTCTCGACACCTCTATCTGTCGAGAATTAAAGAAAACAGATTTCCAGGTCTGTTTCAAGTCTAATCCGTGAGTGTGTCTTTGGGACTTCTTTTCTCCTAACCCTAGACATATAAAAGGATTATTTTAAGGGCCGTCAAGAAAGGAAGCAAAAGATACAAGTTGCACATTCTTTGAGAACTTGTTGTTCATGCAATTTGTGATCAGAAAGACAAAGTTCGTGCCCTAGTTCATCTCTGATGATTTGAAGAACTTTGCAGCCAACTCTCTCTCTCTCTAGTTGGTATTTGAAGTCGCGTACTGGGATCCGCGCATCTGGTTAATCACGTACTTGGGAGCCATGCATTGAAAGGAGAAACTGTCACTATAGAACAAGTCCAATTGGGTATTGGGGTAAGAGTTCAACTGTAGGTTGGTGAGGTACTTGGGATTCCTTACTTGTAACTGCTTGTTGTGATAATAGTGGAGTTTCGGGAGTGGTGACCTTAAATCACCCGGTGGGGTTTTTGCCGTAAGGGTTTTCCCCATTCGTGAACAAATCACCGTATTATTTATTTTCCGCTGCTTAACTTAGTTTGGTGATTTGTTTGTACTGCCACGTGATATTGCATGTTAATTTGATTAATTAAGAACTGGGCTACTTAATTAATCTAAGTTATCATAAGGGGTCAACACATTTGTGGCCTGTCAAGAATCAATTGGGTAGACGCATAAGGGCCATTTAATCTGATCGAGGTGGTGAATACCTTCTTGGGGATTTCAAGGATTACCTAATTCAAAATGGGATTGTATCCCAATTTACTGCACCTGGAACTCCTTAACAAAATGGTGTAGCGGAAAGAAAGAATAGGACTCTTTTGGAAATGGTTAGGTCCATGATGAGTTATTCAACTTTACCAATTTCCTTTTGGGGATATGCACTAAAAACTGCAATGCATACTTTAAAGTTGGTTCCATCAAAATCTGTTCCTAACACACCCAAGGAATTGTGGAGTGGGCGCAAGCCTAGCATGAAGTATCTCCACATTTGGGGATGTCATGCACATGTGTTGAAAGGGAACTCTGATAAGTTGGAATTTAAAACGGAAGTATGCATGTTTTTAGGGTATTCAAAGGAAACCAAGGGTTATTTATTCTATAATCATAAGGATAACAAAGTGTTTGTTAGCACCCATGATAAATTTTTGGAAGATGATTATGTGAATAACTTTAATCCTAGAAGTAAAGTTGTTTTGGCTGAAATAGATGAACCTATTGCAGAACAACCAATGGATGAAACTATGGATGATGCGTTTGTATTAGATACACCACAAGATACTACTCATGAGATGTTTAGTACATAAGTGCCTCGTCGTAGTGGGAGAATTGTTCGGCCTCCTGTGAGATTTATAGGTTTGGGAGAAACTTATGAAGCTATCTCATAAGAGGTTGAATTGGATTCTTACACTTATGAGGAGGCAATGTAAATGCACATCATTAGGTCCAAGCTATGAAATTTGAATTAGATTCTATGTATTCCAATCATGTATGAGATCTTGTAGAGGCGCCTAATGGCGTTAGATCTACTGGTTGCGAATAGGTTTACAAGAGGAAGAGAGAGATATGGAAAAGTTGAAACCTTTAAAGCAAGACTAGTGGCGAAAGAGTATACACAAAAAGAAGGAATAGACTATGATGAAACTTTTTCGCCAGTAGCTATGCTTAAATCTATCAGAATTCTCTTATCATTGTAGCTCATTATGACTATGAGATTTTTCAAATGGATGTCAAGACTGCTTTTATTAATGGCAATCTTGAGGAAGAAATCTAGAAGGTTTCATAGCAAAGAACCAAGAGCATATGGTATGCAAGTTGAAAAGGTCCATTTATGGACTTAAGTAAGCATCTAGGTCATGGAACATCAGATTTGATTAAGCAATCAAGTCATTTGGTTTTTAACAAAATCTTGATGAACCATGTGTGTACAAAAGACACCAAGACAAAGTAGTAATGTTCCCAGTGCTTTATGTTGATGATATTCTACTCATTGGAAATGATGTAGGGTAATGTCATTGGTTAAAGTTTGGTTGTCTAGCCAATTTGATATGAAGGACTTGGGTGAAGCTAACTATATTCTAGGGAACAAGCTTTGGCGAGATCACAAGAATAAGATATTAGGATTATCACAAGCTGGATATATACATAAGGTTCTAGAACGGTTTAGCATGCAAAACTCCAAGAAAGGATTAATTCCTTTTAGACATGGAGTTCCTCTATCTGATGACCAAAGGCCTAAGACTTAAGAGGAAGAAAATATGATGAGACAAGTTCTTTATGCTTCTGCAGTGGGAACTCATGTATGCCATGCTTTGTACTAGACCAGATATTTGTTATTCAGTTGGCATGGCCAGCCAAAATCAATCAAATCCAGGACCAAAACATTGGCAAGCTGTAAAGCATATTCTTAAGTATCTTAGGAGAACGAGAAATTATATGCTTGTTTATCGATGTGAGGATTTGATTCCTATTGGCTAAACAGATTCAGATTTTCAATCGGATCTAGATTTTAGAAAATCCATTTCAGGATGTGTTTTCACCTTGGGAGTTGGAGCCATAAGTTGGAGGAGTGTCAAGCAATCTTGTATTGCAAACTCCACCATGGAAGCTGTGTACGTTGCTACTTGTGAAGCAGCAAAGGAAGCTATTTGGCTCAAGAAATTCCTTTTTGATCTTGGTGTTGTAAGAATGGAGCAAGTTTCCATCACATTGTTTTGCGACAATAGTGGAGCGGTTGCACAATCCAAAGATCTAAGGAATCAAAAGAAAGGAAAGCACATTGAGTGGAAGTACCACATCATTCGAGACATTGTTGCTCGAGGAGATGTGGTTGTAGCAAAGATTGATGGTGCAAAGAATCTAGCGGATCCTTTTACCAAAGCCTTGCCACATAGGACTTTCGAGTCACATTTGGAGGGAATGGGAGTTAGATTAGTGCACAATAGTCTTTAGGGCAAGTGAGAGATTGTTAGGATGCGTGTGCCCTTAAATCCTATTGTTTGATACTATGTATGACATTTTGTACGACTTAATGTTATGATTAATAAAATTGTTTTATTATTATCTAAAATAATGATAACATGAATATTTGGACATTATCATATAGTCCATGAGATGCATAGTATGTGATTTATGTGATTTAATCGCAGAAGATATAAGTCACAAGTTCTTTATAAACTCAGAATTTAAGTTAATAGTCGGTGATGAAATTAGGCATTTCATCTGCGAAGACTATAACATATTAACTAAGATAATTTGTTTTGATGATGGAAGTAGAGACTTCTAGTTGGTATGTTGATATGTTTTAAGAATTAAGACATATTGAACTAGGTCGCTGTGAGATTTATTATTTTCCTAATGACTGTCAAATGAATAATAAATCTCACGACTTTTATTTGCATAAACTCTTTATCCTAAGAGAACAATGGACCTGATCAAGAGGTGTAGGTTGCTATGATATATTATGAGTGAGATCTAAAGTAACGATCAAAACCTCAGTATGTTGGGCAGCCACATTTAGTGTTGATGGAACATATATTCTCAAGATAGAATTCATAGTCTCTTTACGAAGATATAAAATATTCCTTTGAGATAAGTTTAATGGATTTGGTTATTCAGAGAGTTAGGCCTAACCACTTTAGTAAGTAGTTACTAAAGTATATATTTATGGAATTGGATTTCATAAATATATAATGAATAACATTAAAGGATTAAACCGGGTACTCAAGGAATTAAGATGTAGTAATTTACAAAGTGGCAGTCTATATTCATGACTTTGTATTACTACGAAAATTTTATGAAGGGGTTGCTTGTACAATAAAGTTTTGGGATATAATTTAAAAACTAGTCGCTAACCCGTGCGATACACGGGATAGTTTTTAAAAAACATATATATTTATTTTGCTTAGAGAAATAATCACTTGAAACAAATAAAAATTCACCTCTACTTACTATGGCTCAAAACATACTATGTAAGTATAATTTTGATTTGAAATGTAATCAGACATTAAAGGAAACTAAACAATTGTATATCAATTATTGCAAAATACCTAGATGAACAAAAAATATATAATAAATGAATGCTTAGGCAAATATTCCATTTAATATTTTTTGTTTATTCATCTTTTGGCTTTAAAAAATATATTCCTTACTCTTTGTAATCTAGAAGAGTAGATGATACTCATATTCTACATGAGCACAATATATAGGAAGAAAGTCATAACAAACTTTAGGGATAATAATTTAATGATTTAACTATTTTTAGAGATAATTTTTTAACTAAATTCATACAAATAAGTTATAACACACCCTCTCACAAAAACTTTAAAAACTACTATTCAAGCATAAGTAAATAAAGATGCAAAAACTACCAAAATAGCTTTTACATAAATATTTTGAAATTCCCAAGGTCTTTTATACACAAAGGCAAAACAAATCTCTAGTGTACAACTCCTAATCTCCACTTGAAAATATTATCTGCAAAATAAGAGAATTCATACCTAAAAAATAATTCATTTAGAAGGAAATAAAGGGAGTCAAAATATATTTTCTACTGTTAATGGAGGCTTCAATTAGTTTGCACTTCCCTCCCTTTACCACTCATCTGAAACAATTGGAAGAATAATTTACATAAATCCATGAATTGCTTATACTCTGGAGATAAAACAATTATGAAAGATACCATTTATTTCAAATTAAAAAAAGAAGAATAATCATAATGAATCGAAATGCGAGCAATATGGATGGCTTAGGGATGATGATCCAGTATGTTTTGAAAATATTGAACATCAATGCTAGAACCCATACGTGACTTTCATTAAACATTACATTTATCATGAATTCTTTCCAACACATGCTAGAAACTTTTAATTCAAAAACTTTTCACAACTAAAGAAAATCATATATGACTACAAATGATGTGAAAAAAAAAATTTAAAACTTTATTAGCAAAATATATTAAAAAACAAACATAGACCAAATACAATAGAAATTGATAAGGAACTTCATTAGCACAACTTCCCAATCAAAGCACGAAAGCATATGAAAATAAAGAAAAGGCTAAATGTACTACTCATTTTACAACAAAAAGCTTAGACAACTTACTTCAATGAACAATTGAAGGAGTGACATTTCATAACTTTGTACAAATGAGTCATTCTATCCACTACAATGACAACTTCAAATTGTAAAGCAGCATCTAAGATGTTGGATTTGTGAATGTATTATTATACAAAATATGAATGATTCCAATTCATGGGCAACTAAAAAGGCATAACAGATGTGTCTAATGAGGGAAACATGAAAAAAAAAAAAACAAAAAACAAAATTAGCTCGAATTTTACTTGCCTTAGTCAAATGAGTTTGATGTTGTTCTAGACAGAGAGACTTTCAAAGGATGTTACAAACCCCAAGAAATTGCACGTTGGAGATGGTGAATTTTAAAAAAATAATGTATGATATAGGTGGTACATTTTGAACAATGAATTTCATGATTTTATCTTCTCATATACTTGGTTCAACCACAAAAATATTGCTTTACATGCATAGGAGGGGATGCGGGGTTTACCTTCATTGTTAAAGGAACAATGTTAGCACCGAATCACCCAAATCTGGAAAGACAAATAAGATTCTAGTAGAAAAAGAATTTATTGGCACAATCGAATCCTTAAAAGAAGCAATATAGAAAGAGTTTCTCTATTCCTGTTCCAAAAAAGCAATCTTTAAGCTGCAGAGTCCCACTCCATGGTCAGAAACTCCGTGCATAAACCCGCTATTGGATATAACTATCAAACTAATGGTTAACAAAGTCTATCAAACTAATCATTAAATAGAGACAAATAGAAATGCATATCATTAGTTAATATAAAGACATAATACATAAGCTAAGACAGAGGCAGCAGGAACATTAAAAAATCTTATCAAATTAATATGAAATTGAAGCATTCTAAACATAGTATACAAAGTTTGAGAAAAATGATTTGGCAAGTTTTCTATTATTTGAATCTTAAAATTTTCTCCTATCTTAAAGCCAAAAATAGTTCCAATTATCATATATGACATTAAGGAATCATGGATGAAAAGAAAAGATACCAAGTGTCAGATTAATTTGAAGATAACTATTATAAAAATAAAAAATAAAAACAAAAAACAAAAGAGTCAGCAGTGAAGTTGGATAGAGAAAATTAAACATCTTAGACTTCTTAAGTGATCAAGCAGAGGCAACATCCAATTCATACTCATTTGTAGGCCCAAAATGTCCTATCTATAAATGAAGCAAGGTGAAGGTGACTGTTACTACCATTTTAAAATAAAAAAGGTAATAATTTTAGTTGCTCAAGTTTTTGCAAACAATTAAATGTTATTTTTCATGAGAGAGGACCATAGATAATATTAGTTTTATGCTGATTTTAAAAGGGAAAGATGAAAGAATAAAAATCAGAAAAATTCAAAGAAAAGACAAAAGAAAAGAACCAATTTATGTTAATTAGATACAGATCCAACCACAATTCTTCTAGCATACAATCTAAATGCATAAGTATAGATAAATCAGGACATTTTGGAAGTAGTTTAACATAGAAACAACTTTGAAATACAAAATAATTTCAACTTAAAAGACATAATGCTATGATGTTAACTGTTTCATTTGGTCATAACTGATTGGGTTAACAGCATTTACTGTAGCATTTTGTGCTACATTAGGGCCAAGGCTAGCCCAATAATTTTCTTAACAGATTTGTGAAGGACATAATAGCTTACACTCATGATTCTTGTGTTTGACTTAGAGTAATTAATAATATGTACAATTCCCCTACTACATAGCTAATTTGTCTTTAAGTTGCACATGCTTAAATATCTAAAGCATTTAAAGAGTGTAGATGTCAATGGTATTGAACTCTTAACTTCCAAGGATTTGTTCACAAATGATGGAAATATTATACCTAAGCACTTATTATCTCTAACTAATGCATAAATCAATATGAAATTTGTAATTCTCATGCCTATAGTGGTTCTTTTTTAAGAGAACCATCTATAGCTCACAATATCAATGGAATAAGAATAACAAATTCTAAAAAAATATAAATTATGCAGTAAACAAAGAAAGCACCAAATTACCAATCAAAGTGAGTATTGGCTTTGCAATGCCCCAATTTATATTATCTCCCCTTTGCCCTGCACTTCCTCATTTATTGGCCAACAATCTCTTCTTTTTTTGTTTTTTCTTTTTCTATATCAATTAACACATGTCTGAACAAAGAAAAAACAACAAAATTGAACTTTATGTGATATCCCAGAACATTAATAGTGAAACTAATACAAATCCAAATATTTTATTAATATTGAAACTAAAACAAACCCAAATATTTAATTAGACTGTAAAAAGGGGAAACTCAATATAGATCAAACCAAAAAAGAAATCCATCTTTGTTTCTCATAAAAGACCTTAAAACACAACAAATTTTTCCAACATACTCAAAATATGTCTTTACTTGCACATCACAGGGTCCAATTGTATCCTCGTGGCCTGCAGAATCTTGATGAGTAATGCCTACCTAAAATCCAAAAAACCCAATTTTAATTTCTTTACAATTAAACCTGATAATAATCAAGTAATTGAATAGCTTTGTGACAAAGTGTACCTGTAACATGTATGTGACAGTCAAAAAACCTGTAAAACAAAATATATATCAAAATATACTAAAATTATCATACACAATGGGTCAAGATTAATGAACACACATAATATCAAAAACAACAATGAGTGTAGAACCTCTGTGTGGATGATCTAGAAATCTACCAAGAGGAATCAATGCAATCCATATCAATCAAAGAAAATTGAAATTTGAAAAAGATCAAAATGAAAAATTTTCATGCATTAAAAATAGTCAAACATTAGAAGTCTCCAAATTCTTCAAGCCAATTCTGAAAATCTAATACCCAGATGATAAAAACTCAAGAAAACAATATAAACATGAATCAAAATGGACACCAACCAACCTTTAAGGAGTGAGAGGACTATGGTTGGAGAGGGAGTTAAGGGCGACCTTGGAGGTAGAATGCTCGACATTTTTGACATGTTTGGTGGAATTAGAAATTTCAAAGTGAATGGAAGCAAAAGAAATAGAACCAGAAAAGAGTTGGGGTTTTTTTTTTCTTCAAAGATATTGTGTCACTCGCATATTCATATAACTAACATCGAATTAAAATCTACCAAGAATTTTCTCTACAAATGTTTGGCTACCCTAACCTTATCATGTGAAGAATTGGAACAGAGGAAAAAAAATGGGAAGAATTGGATTTTGATTTTCAAATTAAACTTAGATTTAAATTATATATCAACAAATAATACACATTGCTTCTGTACTGTTTTGCAGAAAATAAACTGAACAATGAGGAGGAAAAAATGGAGTGAAACGAAACAAACAATATGGAGAATCACCTTCACCTTTGACTAACTTGAAAGCCCATCCTTCAAGACTTGTAGTGTCAAATCTTCTAAATCTTGGTTGCTTCAATAGATTTTCTTTTGAAATAGAGCAATGTGAGTATTATTGACAACTATAATAAAACACATTGTAGACAATCCATTAAATGATGAAAACGATATCAAATAGTGATATAGATGTGTATATTACAAATTAAGAATTGAAAGTGAATTGAACTCCAACTATCGAATGAAATTTGGTTTATTAAATAGAGGAATAAACGAACTTTAATAGAATCAATCACCCCACTAAAAATATGGTGTAGTACTCTTAAATTTTATTGGTTTAAACAAATCATTGGGTTTTTTTTTTTTTTTTTTTTGGTGTGGTATTCAAAAAAATAAATAAATTTAAAAATTAGAATGAGACACACATGTTTAGCAATCTTGAACAACCATACTAACCAACCCAAACCTTCAAAACAAAAATAAAATCGCTAAACAATGCAAAATAGCAGCAGCCCCAACATAACATTCCGCAGTCTAGTATATAAAAAACCAAAAGATTATATTACCCATTAAACTTGTTTATTGTTTCTTAATGTACAAAATTAACTTATGTTTACAATGCCCATATAATAAATTATGGAAATGGAAAGCCAATGTAAGAGATATACAACAAAAAAAAAAAAAACCCAGAATCAAAACCAAATTAAAGAATCCTAGGAAAATAAAAATCCAATAAAAATTGCATTAAAAAAAATTCAATACTAGAATTTTAATGATTCTTCTTTGGTATAACTCTAACAACAAAGGAAGAAGAAGACGTACAAACTCCATAAAAAACAAAATATCAATTAAGAGGAAAGAAAAAGAGGAAAATAAGCACACCACAAAGCAATGATCGGGTTTTCTGAAGGACGGTTTAGTCGGCTGGGTTAGACTAATGGACCGGCTAGGAGGCGATCGTAGAGGCCACCTTCGCCTTCAACAGTGGCGACGTCAACAGCCCTGATTTAGATTAAGCCCGCTTCTTTATTGTTGTTAGATTCAAAGAAAGGCGAGAGATAAAGACTGATGGTGGTTGCCTTCTAGGTTGTGGAGAGAAAATTAATAGTGAAGATGGGCAAAGAATCAGTTTTGAGGGAGGAGATTTTTTTTTTTTTTTTGGTATTATTGGGTTTTGTGCATTATCAAGTTTAAGTGAAAAAAAAATAATCTGAATTTTTTTTTATACAATGCTGACGTGGAAAATCGTGGTGCGAGCAAAGCTTCGGTTATATATATATATATATATATATATATATATATATAAGGCCTAGAGTGAAATTATATTTATATAGTGGTATTAAATATAGTTAATGGTAACTTTGGACTTGTCAAGAGTTGACAGAAAAGCTCAAGGCCCATTGGAGCTAGTGTCTTTTTGGTTCCTTTTGGTCCCACTCCAAGCCACACACTAAAGCCCAATTGGAAAGGCTTAATAGGCCAGCCCAATTAGATAATTAGTTACTTATAAAGAGAGAGACATATAGAATTTTATGTATGAAAAAGCGACACTATTGTAAAATAGTGTGTATGTGAGTGTGAGACACTTTGTTCTTCTCCTTTGGAAAATCTAATTGAGAGACCACACTTCCTAGGCTTTAGTGGAATTGGAGTGAAGACTATAAGTGTTCCCATGTGCTTTTGATCTCTGTTTTGAAATTCACCGCTTCAAGGTATGCTTTCATGTTCTTGAATTTTGAAATTTACATAGTGCTTGTTATCTATTGCGAATGAAGTAGATCCGTTAATTTTTCCGTTGCGTATGCTTTGTATGCAATACAAACCTTGATTAAACCAACATATTTGCCGTGAGTTTCACAATCAGTACAAGTACAACATAGAAGTGGATGTGATGAGGAGAGATTTGGAGACTGTTAGAACATATTTTATGTAATTGGCTAATCCTTTGACAAAATGCACTTTATTTGTAATAGGATAAATCTAGGATGGGTTTAGTACTTCAAGAAAACAAGTGTTCAAGTTGAGTATTGAAGCCATGCAAGTCTGACCAAGAAAAAAGTGAAAAAGTGTTGTTCATTAAATCTTGACAAAACCTCGACAGAATCCTTTCTATTGAGATTTAATATTGAAACTCTACAGAAGCTCGACACAAGCTGTATTTGTCGTGAATTATGAAATCAGACTTTTCAGATCTGGTTACACGCATATTGTAATATGTAAGGCTTATTTTAAAGGCCGCCGCATTATGCATAGGATATACAAAGTGTATACAAACAGAATATAAGCATATTGTGACCTAGTTCATCATTTTCTCTATTGAAGCTTCTGCGTCTTTACGCCAAGGGTTTTATGAGCAAGGAGCATGCTGATCTTCATTGTGTTAGGATATATGCCCTTAAATCCTATTGTATGATGCTATGTATGATTTAATGTTGTGTTTAATAAAGTTGTTTATTTTTTATCTAAAATAATGGTAACATGAATAGTTGGACATTATCATATAGTCCATGAGATGCATTGTATGTGATTTAGTCACAGAAGATATAAATCACAAGTTCTTTGTAAACTCAGAATTTGTAGTTCGTAGTCGGTGATGAAATTGGGCGTTTCATCTGCGAATACTATAACGTATCAACTAAGATGATTTGTCTTGATCATGGAAGTGGTGACTTCTAGTTGATATGTTGATATGTTTTAAGAGTTAAGACATATTGAACTGGACCGCTGTGAGATTTATTATTCTCCTAACGACTGTCAAATGAATAGTAAATCTCACGATTTCTATTTGCATGAACTCTTAATCCTGAGAGAATAATAGACCTGATCATGAGGTGTAGGTTGCTTTGATATATTAAGAATGAGATCTAAAGTAACGGTCAAAACCTCAGTATGTTGGGGAACTACATTTAGTGTTGATGGAACATATATTCTCAAGATGGAATTCATAGTCTTTTAATGGAGATATAAAATATTCCCTTGAGATAAGTTTAATGGGTTTGGTTATTCAGAGAGTTAGGCCTAACCACTTTGGTAAGAAATTACTAAAGTATGTATTTATGAAATTGGATTTCATAAATATAGGATGACTAACTTTAAAGGATTAAACCGGGTACTCAAGAATAAGATGTAGTAATTTACAAAGTGGTAGTTTATATTTATGACTTTGTATTACTACGAATATTTTATGAAGGGGTTGCGTGTAAAATAAAGTCTTGAGATATAATTTATTAATAAGGCCTAGAGTGCAATTATATTTATATAGTAGTATTAAATATAATTAATGGTAACTTTGGACTTGTCAAGAGTTGATGGAAAAGCCCAAGGCCCATTAGAGCTAGTGTCTTATTGGTCCCTTTTGGTCCCATTCCAAGCCACACACTAAAGCCCAATTGGAAAGGCCCAATAGGCCAGCCCAATTAGATAATCAGTTAGTTATAAAGGGAGAAACATACAGAATTTTTTAAGTGCTTTTTTAAAAAAAAAAAAAAAAGAATCGTAGAGAAAAGAAAGAGTGTGAGACACACTTTCATTCTCCCTTTGAAAACTGATTGAGAGACCACACATCTTGGGCGTAAAGTGGAATTGGAGTGAAGATTAAAAATTTTCCCAAGTGCTTCTAATCTTTGTTTTGAATTTCTCCACACCAAGGTACGCTATCTTGTTCTTAAATTCTGAAATTTACAGAGTGCATGTTGTTAATCATGAATGAAATAGATCCTTGTTTGTTACTTCCGCTGTGTGTTTTGTATGAGATACAAAACCAGATTTTTTTTTTCCAACACATTGTTGATGAGCTGAAGAAATTTGCAGTCAATAATCTTTCTCAAGTTGGTGAGCGAGTCACATACTAGGATTTATGCAGAGGAGTTAGTCATGTATTGGGATTCGTGCATCATTGGTTAGTCACGTACTAGGATTCATGCAAGGAACGGAGAGATTACCGCTACAATACAAGTCCAATTGGGTATTGGGGTAAGGGTTCAACTGTAAGTTGGTATTTCGAGATAGACCATAGGGTTTGGTAAGATTCCTTAAGCTTGTTACCGCTTGTGAATGATAATAACAGATTCTCAGGAGTAGTGACCTTAAATTCACCCGGTGAGATTTTGCCTCAGTGGTTTTCCCCATTTGTAAATTTCAAAAAGCGTGTAAAACACCTTTGAACGTTTAGACCCCCAAATTACAAATTACCAATTCAAGCTTATAAACAAACAATGTACGTGCGAAAAATTGATAACATAATCTACACCAAATAAAATCACATCCACAGTAGAAATTAAATGGCAAAGATTAAGTGTAGAGAGATGCAAACACAAGGACAACACAACGATGAGTTATCGAAGAGGAAATCAAAGCCCTCGGTGTAAAACCTTTCTGCCGCCCTTCAAGCGGTCAATAATCCACTAAAGAATGTAGTTGGGATACATGGACAACAGAAGACCCTCCAAGCCTAATCTACCCAGTGTACCTAAGCCCTCCAAGCTCCTACTCTAACGAGGTTGCCCCAAACCTATTCCTTCTTTAGCTTACTGGATTTTGCTAAAGCCCATAGAATTAACCAATATGAAATTGGTCCCTTCTTAATTACTTCCCAAAGCACCAAATAGCCTTTTCACAGATATGGGTATGGTGAGAAAAGGTTTTGGTAATGTACCTCTCAAGGATGTAACAATGAAGAGGAAGAGAGTAAAGGAATTTGGAGAGTTTCTATGTGAAGATTGTGGATGAGTCAATCTTGTATTTCTCTAGGGTTTCACTCTCAAAATTCTCTATGGAAACTCTCTAGATTTCGTGGATATAAGGGGTATTTATATTGGAATGAGAAAGAAATGCGAAGAGTCAGGTTTTTCCAAACATGGTTGGCTGGATTTTTGTCCTGTAGTGCTACAGCTAGCGTGACTGTTCATCTTCTCAGCATGCTTCACTCGTGTGCATCATCTGGCAGCTTGCAAGCCACGAGCCATCCGCGAGATATAGATGCGAGTCCGTGGTTCATTGCACAGTCTTGAGCATTTCTTCACATTTTCTCACACACTACCCTTACAAGAATCCCACCTAAATACAAGGTTTCTAGGAGCTAAATTACAAGCAAATTGGCAGGGAATAAAACCAACAAAATAGTTGATAAATTTCAATCTTACAGTAAATAAATCAGCTGCATCAAATTTATTTTCTGTTGCATTTAGTTTAGTTGGTGATTTGTTTGTGCTACAACACTATTGCATGTAATTTGACTAATTAATTCACTTGGGTAATTAATTAATTTGCAAGGGGTCAATTCATTTTAACCCAATAAGTGGTATTAGAGCAGGCACACTCTGATTAAGTTTTAATCTTTGCTGTGTGATCCATTGACCCTTGTTTGTCATGGATAAAGGATAGTCTCTTATTATTCTTCCTTTATTTGATGGCACTAATTATGCATACTGGAAAGTACGCATTAGAGTTTTCTTGCAGTCTTTAGATAAGAAAGTGTGGTGAGTTGTGGAGATTGGCTGGACTAAACCAAAGGAAATGCCAGCTGATTGGGGTAATGCAAAGATCAAAGCAGCAAAATTCAATAGCAAAGCATCAATGCCATTTTCAGTGCGGTCATGAATGAGGAGTTTAAGAAAATATCCTCGACTAAAACTACAAAGGAAGCATGGACCATCCTCTAGAAAACCTATGAAGGACTAAGGTTGTCAAGGATTCAAAGCTCCAAAGGCTCATGACTAGCTTTGAGGACATAAAAATGGAGGAGGATGAGTTATTTGATGAGTTTTATGCCAAAGTCAAGGACATAGTCAACTCAGCCTTTAATCTTGGGGAAACCATTCCTGAAAGGTTGTAAGAAAGGTGCTAAGGTCTCTGCTTGAGAGGTTTCATGCGAAGATAACAACAATTCAAGAATCAAAGGACATTCACACCATTCCTTTGACAGAACTGATTGTTAACCTACAAACCTATGAATTAGGTTTGACTAGACTTGGGAAAGGAATTAGAAGTAAGAGCATGACATTGAAGGCCAAAAGTAATGAGACTGATGAGTCTTCAGATGATGAAGATTCCAAGATGAAGTCCTATATCACTAGGTAGTTTAAGAAGTTCATGAAGAATGCCAATGTGAAAAGTTTTGACAAGAACTATAAGCAATCCAGTTCCTCTCAATTCAAAAGTCAAGACAGAGGGAAGAAGGCTGCCAAGGATGGCAGTTAATATACTATTCCCTTTAGATGTCCAGGACTTGGACATATGAAACAAGAATGTCCAACATATCTCAAGTTGATTGGGAAAAGCAAGGCTCTTGCTGCTACCTTGAGTGATACTGAGCCTGGGACAGAGTCAGATGACAATGATAATGGGGGAATCTTGAATGCTTTCACTGCCATAGTGGGTCTTACTAAGGGGATAATAGAAGAAGTGGATGAAGAAGAGGACTTGGTGGAATTCAAGTAAGAAGATGGATGATCAAGATGACATCCATATAGCCTATGCAAAGTTATACAAGGTGTTTGAAAAGCATGAGAAGTTGTATAGGCTATCCACTAAGAAGCTTAGTGAGATGGAGCCGAAACGAGAAGAGCTCTTTACCAAGGTTGATGAAGCCAACCAAGTCATTGGAGTACTGCAATTTAAGAACATTTTCTTGGCTAAAAAAACCAAAAGCTTGAAGCAGAATTGTTCCAAGTTAGATCTCAATTGAAGAGGACTTCTAGTGTAAATCTGGACGAAATGCAGAACCTCTAGAAATCAGCTTTTGATAGAACCAGCTTGGGGTATGAACTCTCTAACTCTTCTCATATTGCCTCTTCTAGTAGAAATTTTTTTGTCTCACCTGCTAATATTGTTAATTCTGAGAACAATGAATTTAAAACTGAAATAGCTAGTGAGAACATAGACAAGGGAAAATCTATTCTAGGAGCACTCCTTAAGATAGAAAAGAAAGACACTAAAAACCCGAGGGCTACGAAAGACAATAAGGCTAAAAGTACGAAGTCTCAACCAAAGAAGCCGCATTTTTGTCATCACTGTGAAGCTTTGGGACACACTTATCCAAATTGCTATAAGTGTTTAGCCACACAACAGAGCAATATTGTGTTATCATCTATTGGTCAAGGTCAGTTTCCACCATCTCAGGATCAAAGGTTTGTACAAAGGAAAGATTCTTCCATGGTGTGGAAGGAAAAAGGCATAAAGTGATTTAGACACTTTTTCTCTCTCTTTCCCTTTATGTTTATGCATTACTTGTTTGTTTTGCTTTCTAGCTTTTTAGTCAGTCAAGTTTTATGCTTTATATGCTTAACATGTTTTTGTTTGTTTATTTTTTGTTTTGCTTTATTTGTTTTTTATAAAAATAAAAAAATTGAAAAATAAGAAATAAATACAAAAATAGTGTGTGTTTGTATATATTGGTACTTGAATACCTTGGATAGCCATTAAAATAAAATTTTCTAAACTTTGTATTTCTTGTAGCTTAGATGAGTACTTTAATGCACAACTAAGCAAGTGAGCTTTGTGGCTCGTGTTTGTGATGGGTACGATTAAGTTTATCTCTTTTACACTTAATACTCATAACATTTTTTTTTTGTTATCGGAAGGACTATAAAATCCTAAGAGAAAGGCATAAATAACTATCTCACCACTGAAGCCCACCAATCATGTATAACATCTGTGTGCTTTGGCATAGCAAAATTATGATGTTTTGGCTTACATAATTGGGTATTCTTCTCTCACTATATATGCCCATGCATGATATGATCAAAAGAAAAAGAAAATATGCAAAGAATATAAAACCAAAAAGAATCAAAATGCTTTTAAAAATGGTTGCAAGCTTGCTTCTAGGAGATGTGGGAGTTATACGATGTACCTCGAAGGTGATAGTCCCCATCAAACAATTATGATTGTGTGCGAGTGTACTTTGATTCTCTCATATCTCAAATCTTCATAATATGAGAAGCTTGTGCACACTTGTTATCTTTTCACACACAACACACAAAAATTCTTTGCTACTTTTGATACATGTGCATGTATAATGTGATTTGTCCATCACAACGAATACATGTGTTATTATATGCTCACTAAACTGTCTTAACTTGTTTTTGAAATATAAAATTGGTTAGACTTGTTTAGTTAGTGTGTATGTGTGTGTGTGTGTCTGGATCTATGGATGTTTTGCTTACATGTTGAGAGATGTATTGAAAGCTTAACGTGTTGCTTGAATCTTTGTTTGAGTAGCTGGCTTGTTGCATTCATCTAATTGTGTTTTTCGTCCTTGAAAAACTCTACTTCTTCAAGCTCGATAGCTTCTCAACAAATCTTGACAAATTCCTCTTCTATCAACCTTTCTTTCTTCAGCCTCAATAGAATCTTAACAAATCTTCGATCCATCAAGATTTTTGGGTTTCTCCGTAATAGAATCTCAACAGCATCTCAATCCATCGAGCCAAATTTTTTAAGCATTCTGTTTGACCGATAGATTCTCAACAGATTCTCGATCCATCAAAGTGTTTTGCCGATGACAGGTCCTTGATAGCACCTTGACAAATTCATTTTTTTCGAGATTTAATGCTCGACAGATCTCGATAGCATCTTCGATCCACGAGCTGGGATTTCTATTTAAGGGTCACATGCGATTCAGATTTTGTTTTTGACTTCTCTCTTCGACAGACAACATTTCTTTCTCGACCTAAAAACCTTTTTCACTCTAAAATCCCTTTACCCATCAAATTTTCAGCCTAATCCAAGCTAGAACCACTTGGTAAGTCTTCTCATTCTCTCTTTTTCATGAATTTTATGCATTTAGACCTAGGTTTTTGGGGTTTTTCAAAATATTTGGGATTTTTTGAGTTTTTCTTAAAATTTTTGGGTTGGGTTTCGTGTTTTTGTTGTTATATGTTCATGCATTGCATTCTTTATGCATTATAACTATGTTTCATGCATTTTAGGATTGTGTGCTTGATTAAAATTGTGAGTGCTGTTAGGTTGGATCGGGTTTTGCCCATGATATTCTTTATTTTGGTACATCACATGTTCATGCATTTTTCATGCATACGTCCTTTCTTTTCTTTTGTTTTTGGTTGTGATGTGTTCTTGTTTCTTCTCTCTCTCTCTCTCTCTCTCTCTCTCTCTCTCTTGGATAGACTGCGTTATGCCACCCAAGTCTCGCAAATCTGCTCCGGCTCAGAACCTTCTTTGTGGTTTTGTGTCTTCTTCCTTTTTCGATCCTACCTCCCACATTCGGTTTAGTGATGAGAAGGCCCAAAAGGACTTCTTGGAGAACTTCCAGGAACATGGCATTCATTTGGAACACCAAGTTATCTTGTCAGACTTTTTCGACACTCCTCTCCCTGTTGTCATTCGGACCCGGGGTTAGCCTTCTCTCTGTGAGAGTCCTTTAAGGTGTCCCATCATGTTTATATAGGAGTTTTACTCCAATATACATGGCATCGATACCTTTATGCCTCGGTTTGCTACTTACATCTAAAGTACACATACCGTAGTTACTTCGGATATTGTATCTGAGGTACTACATATTCCTAGGGTAGGGCATCTTGACTATGTCAGCATCTCCAAACCGTGTCTAGAGACAAGCTTATCTCTCACTTTTGTGAGACTCTTTCCACATGGGGTGGTAAGCTAAAAACCCCTTGTTCTTTTAGAGGATCTCTCTATAGATTTTCCCTCTCACTTTATCACTTATATCCTTGATGTTTATCAACATACTACCACCCATGATAAGCTCATCTTTCCTTTGGCTATCATGTGGATCCTTCGCCACTTCTCCATTGATATTCCTTCCTCTCCCTACTTCATCATCATGGGTACCATTAGCGTCGGTTTTGTTTGGCATAGCGAGGCCCAGCTTCATCTTAACTGGCTGCGTGTAAAGACGGCCAATCCTACAGCTTCTTCTATTCCTCTTTCCTCTGCTCCTTCTACCTCCGTAGCTGGTGGAGTGACTCTAGAGGCCATCATGGCGTAGCTTCAGCCAGATGAAGGCTGACTTCAGTGATCGTCTTGACTATCTCACTGATGAGATGTGTCAGATGAACTCCAGAGTTGGTTGTATTGCTAGCCGACAGGCTCACATGGTTAGCTTTGCCCTTTCTCACTTTCCTTCTCCAGTGGCCTTGAATGGTGATGATGATGATGCGGATGATGCCAGCTCTTCCGGTGATGACAAGATGACACCCTCTTAGTGACTTTCCTTTTGTCATTCATGACAAAAAGGCGAGAGCAGTCTTGGTTTGAGAGTAGTCTTGTACTTAGGGAGAGAGTTAGTATAGGGTATTTTTGATCAGGGGAGTGTTTATAGTTTTTGAGGGATGTAGTGAGGTTTACATTTATTTTCTTTTCTTATCTTTACATTAGCCTCTTGTATACTGGACTTGTGACCATTTATGACATACATTGTACTTTACTTTCATATATATGATGATGTATGTTTTTCTTCACCTATCTTTTCATGTGTTGTTTCTTTTCTCTCTTTATACACATGTTTGGTTACGTATGCAATCTTTATTTCTGTTTTACATATGATGCCTTGGTGAGTTTTGTTTACGTGTTTCAGAAAGACAGGTTGTAAAAGTCTGCCATGCCATGAACTCTCTTCTTGTAAAGGTTTTCAAGAGTTTATGTTAAGGTTAGATTTATGATGTATTTTAACAAGTGGTTATGAGATAAGTGATTTAAGATTTCTCTTATGATTATTTGTTTTGTTGTGGTTTTGTCATGGATTGCGAAATGGGGAGACTGTTAGGACATATTTTATGTAATTGGCTAAACTTTTGACTAAATGCATTTTACTTGTAGTTGGGTAAATCTAGAATGGGTTTAGTACTTCAAGAAAATAAGTGTTTAAGTTGAGTATTGAAGCCATGCAAGCTTGAACAAGAAGCAAGTGAAGAAGTGCTAACATTAAATCTCGATAGAAGTTCGACAGAATCCTTTCTATTGAGATTTAATGTTGAAGCTCGACACAAGCTGTATCTGTCAAGAATTATGAAATCATACTTTTTAGATCTGATTACAAGCATATTGTAATATATTTGTGTAGGGTTTCTTTTCTCTGAACCTTATATATATATAAGGCTTATTTTAAAGGCTGTCACATTATGCATAGGATATACAAAGTGTATGCAAACAAAATACAAAAATATTGTGACCTAGTTCATCATTCTCTCTGTAGAAGTTACTGCGTTTTTACGCCATGGGTTTTGTGACCAAGGAGCTTCCTGATCTTCATTGTTGATGAATTGAAGAACTTTGTAGCCAACAATCTTCCTCAAGTTGGTGAGTGAGTCACGTATTGGGATTCGTGCAGAAGAGTTTGTCACATATTAGGATTCATGCATTGAACAAAGAGATTGTCGCTACAACACAAGTAGAATTGGGTATTGAGGTAAGCGTTCAACTATAGGTTGGTATTTCGAGATAGGTCATAGGGTTTGGTAAGATTCCTTATACTTGTAAGCTCTTATAATTGATAATAGTGGATTCTCGGGAGTGGTGACCTTAAATTCACTCGTTGGGGTTTTGCCTTGGTGGTTTTTCCCATTTATAAACAGATCACCTGTGTCAAATTTATTTTCTACAGCATTTAATTTAGCTGGTGATTTGTTTGTGCTACCATGCTATTGCATATAATTTGACTAATTAGTTAACTTGGGTAATTAATTAATTTGTAAGGGGTCAATTCATAAGAGCCGAAAGAATCCTTCTCTGCCTTTATTACCAAATGGAGGTCCAAAGCTGCACAGATGATGAATAGGCCAAGTGAAGAAGAACAATTAACCATGGTTGTAACAAACTTGTTACCTATATACCATAAGTATTTGTTTGCTTAGTATCTTCTGAATTTTAAAGCTTTAAATGCTGCTGGTAGCCAAATTGAGGATGCAAGAAATAATGGCACCATAAAAAATTAGGATGCACTGAGGTTTAAAAAGAATTTAGGGTCTAGTTCTAAAACTACAAAAATTTCCAATATATATAAAAATGATCCTTACCAACTTATTGCCCCTATTGCCTTAGGGCAAATATCATAAGGGCTACCTCCAAGGCCTAAAAGGGAATTTCATGAGCTGTATATGCCCGTAAGTTAAGTGGTTGAAAAACTAAAAGGAAATGGGTTGCTAAAACCCTTAGACCTAAGACCAATCCCAAACCCAAACCCATTACCTGTAAGATTTGATGTGAGTAAAAGGTGTGTCTACCATCAAGGCCCATGCCATGACACTGACAAGTGTTTTAGTCTTTGTCATGCAATTCAAGATTTAATAGATACTAAGGTGATTGCACCACCTACAAGGCCTAGCATTACCAATAATCCCTTGCCAAGGCACAATTTTGGGAGAGGACCGAGGATAAATAGCTTGATGATTGGAGAGGAAGGATAAAAGAACCCGTTTGAGTTAATTTATGACATACTCAAGTGCTTTCTGATGACATGGGAAGAGTTGATGGGTGTGACGTCCACTGCAGGGTACGATATATGGAGTAAAAATGCTAAAGAAACCCTAAATTACCCAACATCCACATATAGGGGGAGACACTTCAAACCCAAATCTAATTACCTAACACCCACATATTAGGGGAGACTTTTCGAACCCCAATCAAGCAACCTAATATCCATATATGGGGGGAGATGCTTCAAACCCCAAGATACAAAACTAAATGACCCTTAAACAATTGCCCACATCACAAGGGGGAGACACTTCAAACCCCCACACCTAGAAACAGACAACCCAATAAAAGCGTTGAATAAATCTACCCAATAAGGACCCATTGAAGAGGATGAGGTCCTCAGGCAGTTGTAGAAGATGCAAACCAATATATCTGTATGGGGTTTACTCATGGCCTCATACAAGCCCCGCTAGAATCTGGTGGACCTTCTTAATAAAATCCAAGTCCCTACAACCACCACTTCTCAAGATTTGAATACTATGATTGGATCTGCAAGTAGGGAACTCATTATTTCCTACTTTAACAAAGATTTGACAAAGAAAGGGAAGCACCACAATGATCCATTGCACATGACAGTAGATGTTAAAGGCAAGTGGATCCCAATGGTCCTAATTGATGACAGAAGTGCCTAAAGGTTTGGGTAACTGTGACATTGGAGCTCACCATAGGGCTAATGTTCAAGAAAGTGAAATTTCAAGTGCTGAATATAGCTTCGTGGTTCAATATGCTCCTTGGGCGACTATGGATCCATCATATAGAGGTTACACCTTCATCCTTATACCAAAAGGTTCAGTTCTCACATGAAGGAGGCACAATTACCATATATGGCGATACTCTGACCATACCAAAGCCCATTTTTGGTATTGATTCTAAGAAAAAACCACTAACCTTGGATGGCTTTGAAATTGAGGAGCTTGGTTTTGGAAGAAGAGAAGAGGAGGTAGAAAGGATTCCCATTGACTTCACTTCCTACAACAAAAAATAATGTGGTGACAATAATGAGGAGAGTGAATTGTCTTCCACGGATGAATTTGGGGAAGACTATGAAAGAGGCAATCGCTTAAGTGCCGATAATTCCAACTGCCACACCACCTTTTGGGCTAGGTTATAAGCCTATCGATGATGACTTGCTAGAAATGAAGGTGAGAAGAATAGCCCGTGCAAAGGCCAAAGCAAAAGGGCTTTCTTGTTTGAAGAACTCTTTCAAGCTTCTAGAGGCAAAAAGAGGAAGTGTGACACTTTAAGTGTTAGGACATATGTGAATCATGTTAGGAACATATGTCAATATTTTATGTAATTGGCTAATTCTTTGACAAAACGCACTTTACTTGTAATTGCGTAGATCTAGAATGCGTTTAATGCTTTAAGAAACAAGGTTTCAAGTTCAAGTGTTAAAGTAGTGAAAGTCTATCCAAGATTTAAGTAATGAAGTGCTGGATTTTAAATCTTAACAGCTAGTGTCCATCGAGGTTTAAAAGCTGTCTAAGCACGAATCTCGACAGCTGCTCGATAGATAGGGCATCTGTCGAGATTTATGAAAAACAGATTTTCAGTTCTGATTTTCATCCATACGTGAGTATGTGCTTGGGCTTTCTTTTCTCACAACCCTAAACATATATAAGGATTATTTTAAGGGCCGTCACATATAGCACATTTGTACAAGTTTAAAGCAAAGTGTTGTTCATGCAAATTGTGACCGAAAACCTAGTTTGCCCTAGTTCATCTTGAAGAAGCTGCTGTGTTTGTACACCATAGAGTTTTGTGACCAAGCAACTTCTTGATCTTCATTGTGTGATGAATTGAGAAACTTTGCAGCCAACATCCTTCTCAAGTTGGTGATCAAGTCGTATACTGGGATCCTTGCATCTTTTGGTTAGTTACATACTAGGGGCCATGCAATACAAGAAGAGATTGTCATTACAGAACAAGTCCAATTGGGTATCGGGGTAAGGGTTCAACTGTAGGTTGGTATAAGGTATAGGGATTCCTTTACTTGTAACCGTTTGTTGTGATAATAGTGAATTTCGGAAGTGGTGACCTTAAAATCACCCGGTAGGGTTTTTGCCTTGGAGGTTGTCCCTATTTGAAAACATATCACCTTGTCAAATTTATTTTTCGTTGCATTTTACTTTAGTTGGTGATTTGTTTGTGCTGCTACGTGCATTTCATGTTAATTTGATTAATTAATAAACTTAGCTAATTAATCAATTAATTAATCACTAGGGGTCAATACATTCTTGGCCTATCATCAAGGATGTCTATTCCCCATATTAGAACCACCTTTTTTGCTCCAGCCGAGGTCATTATGCCAAAACCTTTGAAGGATTTGGAAGATGAAGAGCCTGATATAGCTTGCATTATTTGGCTTTGTCCCAAAGAGTTCTCCATGAACGCTATTATTTCTCTCGAAGCTAATCCAACTTCTTTTATCTGACCAAGGATGCCAGGTTAGGCAGTAAGCCTTTGGATGTAGACACTTAATTTTGCACCCATAATTTAACCTTGGAAGATGATTAGAATGACGATTCATATATCCAAAATTTAGAGTTGCATTACATGCATTAATTGATTCATTGCATATCATAAATATGATCTTGAGATTCTAACGGTCATGACGGTATGTCCGATTCCCAGATTGGACCGTTAGATTGAAAGATATCACATGATCATGTTTTCATGGTTTGCATGCAATTTGTTTAGGTGGAACTGAACATGCGTGATTAATTAAATAATTTTGTGATTGATTGTTGGTTAGTGTCAAAAATAAGCCTGCTTGCATGGGAATAAAATGGATAATGAAATAACAAAGAAATTGGGGATAATTAAGTATTTTTAGAATATTTATCTATTAGATAATTATTACTTTAAAGACTTGAATATCAAGAAAAAAGAATTAATTTTTAGAATATTAATTAAAAATGCGTTTAGGTGCAAGTCTCGGATAAAAAAAGCCTTAAAAAAGAGTCCAAATCGAACCAAAATTGAAGAGGGGGCTGGGCACCCAGGAGGGCTAGTTGGCACTCTTAGAGTGCCGATTGGGCCAAATACGTGGCCCTGCCCGAGAACCATCTGATTAGGATAAAACCTATCTTTTTCAAATTTTTAGAGATAATGATGCATTCCAATTCATATTCGATCTTATTCAGCTTATTTTTCAAGAATCTTAAGCTCTACAAATAGAGGAAAAAGATCAGCATTCAAGGCCTTTTTTTCTGACTTCTTAGCACTCCTTACATTAAAATTGTTCTAGAATCCTTGGCTTTAAGAACTTCTTTTTTGTAAGTAAAATAGTTTAGATCTCAAAGAGGTGAAAATTTCTTTGATTTCTAAAGTATTCTTCCATTGAAGGGTATGCTCATGCAAGTAGGTATTTAACTTTGTTCTTGTGTTTATTTTTCTTTTATCTTAATTGATATGTTGTGTTATTCATTCCATGGTATTTTGCTAATATATGTTTGATTTAATTGTGATCTTATCCATAATTCATATATGCCATGTCTATATGTTTAGTTGGAATTCTCTTTAACATGTTTGTGATTTAATTCTTCTTTAATTTCAAAATCTGCAATTAATCAACAATTTTCTTTTATAAAAAACAAAAACAGATCTGTATTTTCACTAAATATGGATTTGAAAATTTTTTCTATACAAAAACAGATCTATACTTTCATTAAAGACAGATTTGAAAATTTTTTTGGTAAAAAATAGATCTGTATTTTCATTAAATACAGATCTAAAAATTTTCTGGTAAAAAACAAATCTGTATTTTCATTAAATACAGATCTAAAAATTTTTCTAGTAAAACACAGATCTGTATTTTCATTAAATACAGGTCTAAAATTTTCAATTATACAAAACAAATATGTATTTTCATTAAGTATAGATCTGAAAGTTTTTCTGAACTAGTTTTCTTCTTAAATAAAAAATTGCAAATTTTGAATTTTCAAAGAATGAATTAATAGTTTGGTTAAATTTTTTTTTTTTTATATGTCATTCCATAAATATGTGATGCATGCATAATAGATTTGAATTATGAATAAGAATCCTCTTTTAAAAATCCCATTTTTTTTTATCCCTTACAAAATTGATCTAATTTTTATTAACAAAATCCCTTTTTTTATCCTTTACAAAACAAATCTGATTTTTGTTAATCAAATTTCATTTTTCTCAACTTTAAAAAAAACATATCTGATTTTTCTTTGAGAAGATGGCATATTCATAAGACGAATTTGTTTAAATTAATTTTGTATTTTGTCAAGTAAATGTTTATTACATGTGTTACAACATATCATTCAATATCATACAAAAGGGTATATAATGGCCATTAGAGTCTAGAAGACCAGTCTTCCTCTGGGCAGAATGGGTGTCTGAAACCTTTCCATCTTGTAACCTAGCCTCCGAACTAAGGTTTTTGGATAGTAGACTAGTGTTTTATCTTTTTGTTTGGTAGATTGTAACTAGGATCAAATCATTGTAATTTTTACATAGATTTTATTAGGATCAAAGCCTTGTAAAGTTATTCTACCAAGATGTAATTGTATAATCAATTAATGAATTTGAGGTATTTTTGGACATGCAATTTTATTTTTTATTTATTTTTTGTGTAAAAAATAAGTAGCGACTCCGCACAGTTACCTAAAAGAGAGGTGCCCCAAGCACTCAAATCTCTTTTTGAGAGAACCCTTCAAAGAAGTGTGGTCTCTCAAAGTGGTGACTTCACTGGGGATGTCAAGGGCAAAGCTTCATGTAAGACTTTAAGTGACCAATTATATGCCCTTGTTCTTTGCTTGGTCTTATCAAGATATGCCAGGATTGGATACCGAGATCGTTGTCCTTAGGATTCTAGTAAATTCAAATGCCCTCTAGTACGGCAAGCACTTTAAAGAATGAAGTTAGAGACTATCCTGAAGATGAAGGAAGAAGTGGAAGAGAAGTTGAAAACCAACTTTCTTACTATCATAGCCTGCTTTAAAGTGGAAAAGTAGTTGAAAGTACACATGTGCGTCGATTACAGAGATCTAAATTGGGCTAGCCCGAAGGATAATTTTCCCTTGCCACATATTGATACCTTGATTGATAACGACATGACCAACATGTTATTTTCCTTTAGGAATGGATTATCAAGTTATAATCAGATTAAAATGGCTGAAGAAGACAAAGGCAAAACAACGTTCACCACTCATTGGGGAACTTACACCTTGATGTCACACCATTCGGTTTGAAGAAGAATAGGGAGTCCTACTAGCGAGCCATGGTAATCCTGTTCCATGATATGATGCACAAGGAGATTGAAGTCTATGTGTGGACATTACACTTTGTACCCCTTATGACTCAGGGCCCGTTCCTTATTGATGCCTGAACTCTAAGGCCCAAGGCCAGTTTAGAGCCCAATTAGATATCTAATTGACTTTAAAAGCATAAAAAAGGCAAGTTTTTTGCAAAAATGCTTGAGGTTTGGAATGAATTCCACATCGTCTAGGAGCCATTCCAAACCTCGTTTTTCCCACAATATAAAACCTTACATGATACATTTTCAAAACACATAGAAATTGCACGGGAAAAATACAAGATTCACTAGAAAATAGTGAATTAAAAGGGAGTTTTCCACAAAACACCCTTAAGTCAATTTTATTTGATTGGGACCTTTTTTGGCCCTAATCCTTTTAGTTTAATGTTGCTAATCACTTTCTTATTGGTTTGTGAATATACTTGGCTGAGGCAACAGTCAAAATCAAGCGTGGAAAGCTTTTGTGTGAGGTAGCTATTCTAAACTTTTGTTTTTCCTTTCTTTTTATTTTTTGCCTTTAAATCTTTTTGTTTGCTTTTTTGTTTGTTGCAATGTGTTTTAATATGCTTTTCTAGATTAGGTTTATGTTTTTGTATGCTTAAAATGTATGTTAGGTTGTTAGAATTCTCGTTTTGAGATTCTGCTATGTTTTTGTATATTTAGGTTTTCTGGGCAATAGACTGCGTACGCATAATCTTGCCTGTGCATGCAGGCTTGATTATGCGCACGCATGCTTGTTCTTGTGTGCATAAGCCGCCGCCTTGAAACCTTAATTTTACTTGTTTGTTTTGCTTTTGCTTCCACATATTGTTCTGTTTAGTTTTCTTTTTTGTGTTTTTATGCTCCCAAAGTCTCTTATTCGCATGTTTTTTTGCTTGTCTGCTATCACATGATCATGAATTCATATGGCCATGCATAATGCCATAGGTGCTAAGTTGCTGCAAGGTAAGTAAAGGGTATGTCATGCATTGGAAATGTTCATGCATTTGTGTTGTGGTCTTATCTTGATGATAGAGATGAATATGTTTGTTAGATGGGTGATTTCATGTCTATATGTTTGGGATACATGTGATGATCTATGTTTGCTTGCCATGCCTACTTTTTTGCCTTGGTATGATATGTTGGAGCATGCTTAGATGTTTGAAACTAGGGTTTATGTTAATGCCTTGATGCCATGATTAGATGAACCTTAGGGTTATGTGTGGTTTGGTTTCTTATGCTTTATGGATAGATATGTGTGTTGTTTTAGGATGACTGATGTCATGTTGTATGCTTAGATGTATTCTAGTGTGCGTGTGAGTATAGATGCAAGTGTTGAACATATTTTTAATGAGGTGACGTAAGACACAATGATGGGAGGCCAGCCTTAGGGTTGGGTGATCTTAGGTGACAAACACCTTCTCAAGAACGTACCTAAACTCCGAACCCATATCTTTAGTAGTAAGATCGATTGGTTTTTCCTTAAGAGGATGCTATATATATGGTCCTTAGACCATTGCAAAAACTAGGTGGCGAATCCACATTTTTATTGTGTCCATAGTGGCGGCTCTGTTGGGGATAGTGAGTTTAATTCCTATGTTTCTTATTTCTTAACCTTGATAAAAACTTATTCAATACTTGCTTGCACACATATCACTTGGTTTCTTTTGTCCCTTAACCTCAATTGGTGATGAGTGGGAAGATGGAAGGCTCTATTTGGGCCCAAATCCTTTGGAGTTTATCCTACCAACTCACAATCGGTGTCATCGCCTATACTGGGCTTTGAGTACATTAAAGGTTTGGTACCAATCCACTATGGGGTCCATTTAGGCCCTCATTTGGAATCATAGATGTTAAGGTTTGCGCCCTAAATCCAATTTATTGGTATGTCATAAATAATTAAATTTTTAATTATATGGGACTATTTACAAATGAGATAAGTTTAATGGGAACTAGTTATTCAGGGTGCCCATTTTAGTAAGGAGTTACTAAAATTTATATTTATTGAAATTGGATTTCAATAAATATGAATAACCAAAAGATTAAACCAGGTACTCAAGGATAAAATAGTTGTTTACAAAGTGATAGTTCATTATGACTTTTTTCACTATAGATATTTCATGAAAGGGTCAAAGGATATCATTAGAGTCATGGGATATAATTTATTAATAAGGCCTAGAGTGCAATTATATTTAAGTGGTATTAAATATAATTAGTGGTAACTTTGTACTTGTCAAGAGTTGACAGATAAGCCCAAGGCCCATTGGACTTAGAGTCTTATTTATTCTCTTTGGTCCCATCCTAAGCCACAAACTAAAGCCCAATTGGGTAGGCCTAAAAGGCTAATCCAATTAGATAATCAGTTTTTATTTAATAAGAGTTATTAAATAAAGTAACTACCAATGTAATTAGAATGTATGTATGATGAAAAGAAAAGAAAACAGTTTTTCTTTTACAAGAAGAACTTTTCTTTGAGAATCAACGTACAAAAGACTAATTGAGAAACCACTCTTCTGGGAATTAGGATGTTGATTAGAGGTATTCTCAAGTCTTGGCTTTAAACTTTACTGTACTAAGGTACGCTTTCTATTCTTTGTTCTAAAATTCAACGTTACATGTTATCTCTCATGAATGAAGTAGATCCATGTTTGTTGCTTGCACTGTATGTTTTTGTATGAGATGCAAAACTAGATTTTCCAACAATAGCACACCTAGTTATGAGTGACCTACCTATCTGTAGTTTTAGCCTTAGGGATCCTACCCACACTAGAGAGATCCTAGACCCTATCACAAAGGATACCCTTTATATCTCTTGTTTGTTCCACCATATATCATGTGTTCACCTAATTTTAAAGAACAAATAAAAGAAATAAAAATGGAAGGGATGGCTCTAAAGTTATGGCACACCCTAAGATATTATGAGATAAAAGAAACGAAGTTCTTATGTGTAAGAGGCTTATCCCTAAATCTAAAGGTATGGTCTTGAAAGGTTCATAAGACCATAGCCTAATTTCTATTATAGGTCTAAGTGGAAAAATCCCTTTTGAAAGGAGGGCTTTGGGCCTAAGGTAACATATATGATATGAATTTGGCATCCAAAATCCTACAAAGCCAATGTGAACTTCCCTAATCTTGGGCCTCTTTGTTGCATGCCTAGGCCTTAAATGATGAGAACTTCATGGACTTTGAGAGGAAGGCTACAATATATTCTAGCTAAAGGGCTATTTCAAAACAAAAGTGGACTGATAAATAAAAAAATAAAAATCCAAGTGATGAATATATTGTAAGCCCAAGTTTGAGACAAAGGATTGAAAATTTCTAAGTGCATTCTAATGAAAGCCCATGAAAGTAAGATGTGTTAGGACAAATGTGATTGGATGTTAGAAACAGATGTCAACATTTATGTATTGGCTAATCCTTTAACAAAATGCACTTTACTTGTAATTGGGTAAATCTAGGATGTGTTTAATACTTCAAGAAATAAGGTTTCAAGTTCAAGTGTTAAAGACATGCAAGTCTGTCCAAGAATCAAGTGAAGAAGTGCTAGATTTTAAATCTCAACAGCTAGTATCTATCGAGGTTTAAAAGCTATTGAAGACCGTGGCTCGACAGCTAGCTTGATAGATGGCTATCTATCGAGGTTTATGAAACTCAGTTTTTCAAAGCTGTTTTTCATACAATCCATGAGTATGTGTTTCGGCTTTCTTTTCTCACAACCCTAAACATATATAAGGATTATTTTAAGGGCCGTATCAAGTTGCACAGTCAAGAGCACAATTGCACAAGAGCACAATTGCACAAGAGCATAATTCCACAAGTATAACTAGAAACCTAGTTTGCCCTAGTTCTTGAAGAAGCTGCTGTGTTTGTATACCGTAGGGTTTTGTGACCAAGCAACTTCGTGATCTGCATTGGTTGATGAACAAAAGAATTTTGCAACCAACATCCTTCTCAAGTTGGTGATAAAGTAGCATATTGGGATCCGCACATCTTTTGGTTAGTCACGTATTGGAAGCCGTGTAATACAAGGAGAGATTGTCACTACAAAAAAAATCCAATTGGGTATTGGGGTAAGGGTTCAACTGTAGGTTGGTATAAAGTACTAGATTCTTTTACTTGTAATCACTTGTTTTGATAATAGTGGATTCTCGGGAGTGGTGACCTTAAAATCACCCGGTGGGATTTTTGCCGTGTAGGTTTTCTCCATTTGTAAACAAATCACCGTATCATTTAATTTCCACTGCATATTTAGTTATTTGGTGATTTTTTTATGCTACCACGCTCATTGCATGTAATTGAACCTAATTAATTCACTTGGTTAATTCATCACAAGGGGTCAATACATTTTTGGCCTATCAAATGGTATCAGAGCAAGCACACTCTGATTAGGTTTTAATCTTTGTTGTGTGATCCATTGACCCCTGTTGTCATGGAAACTCTTGATTGTTTTGATTTGCATGATCTTGTGTTGAATGATAATGATAATATTCAAGATGCCTATTGTAAGCTTTATATTTTTTGTATGAAATCTCTTGAATGTTCTACAAAATTAAAAGCTAAATTTAAAAAGGTCAAGCTTGAAAAAGATGATTTGATTGCAAAATTGAATGAAGCCAATAATTTGAATGAGAATTTTAAAAATCAAATTTCATCTCAGGTGGACAATATTAAGAGTTTGGAAGAGCAACTAGTTGAAATTAAAAACGAAGTTGAAAATTTAACTAGTGCCAAACTTGTTGTTGAGCCTAACTTAAAAGGAAAAGATATATATATATATATATATATATATATTCCTCCATTTAAAAGGAATAATGAAGAGTTGAAAGCTAATATTGCTAGGATAGACATAGGTAAACAATCGGATGTTAACACTGAAGTTTCTAAACCTATGTCTAAAACTCCTCCTAGGTTGAATAAAAATTCTAAATTTGTCCCCACTTGTCATCATTGTCATATTGTTGGTCATATTAGGCCAAATTGTCCTAAGTTGAGGTCTCTGTCAACCTCTAAGGTTAGACCTCCTTCTAGGAAGTTGAGTAGCTCTAAAACTGCTCATGTTTGTCACCATTATGGTGCTTCCGATTACACTCGTCCTAATTTTTTCAAGTTGTTTCCTCATAAGCGAATGGCAAATAGGTCTCATCCTTGTCTAAAGGCTCTGTACCTATTCTTGGTGAGTTATTAACAGGACAAAGTAGAATATAAAAGGAACAAGCAATTTGAGAAGCTTACCATGGAAACCATAGCTATGAAGGAAAAGATGGAGAAAATGTAACTCACCTTCCGCAAGGCGCAAGGGATGGATGGTTACCTCTATAACATAAAAGGAGTGAGTTCAAAGGCTCCTATTGCATTGCCTCCCAAGTTCAAGATCTCCGATGTGGAAAAGTTTGATGGGACTGGAGATCTGAAGCAACACATAAGAAGATACCTAAGCATCGCTGAAATGAAGGGGATGGATGAGAAGCTAACTTTGCATGATTTCCTCTTACTCACAGGAGGTGCATCAAGGTGGTACTATAGCCTTGATCCAAGCAAAACTAAGGTGTGGAATGAACTAGTGGAGTTGTTTGTGGACCAATTAATGTTCAGCACCATGATTGATCTGACTTTATGGGATTTGAAGACTACCAAACAAGGTGTAAAGGAGACATTTTCCAAATACATGACTAGATGGAAGACCAAGGTGTCTAGAATGGTCAATAGGCCAAATGAGAAGGACCAAATGAACATGATCATCAAGAACTTGCTTCCAACTTATAATAGTAGGAATTTGACTTTGCCTATTAGCTCATTTGGAGAACTATGTGATTATGGGGCAAGAATCGAAGATGCCCTCAACAATGGACAATTGGACAACGGGGAAAGTAAGCCTCCAACCAAAAAAACATATAGAGGGGGAGCAACCACTACTGAAGCATCCAATCCCGTAAATGTAAGCGCCATCATACCCAAGGAACACTAGCCTACCCAAAGAAAGCTCGCCAAGAATTCTCCGACCTAGGAATAGCCCTCACTCAAGCATATGAAAACCTATCCTTCAAAGGATTCATCAAACCTTTAGACCTTACACCCATGCCTAATTTCATACCTCCCACTTGTAACTTCAATGAATATTGCCATTACCACCAAAATTCCAGCCACAAAACCGACAATTGCTTCCACCTTAAACATGAGATACAAGACCTCATAGACAATAGGACCCTCCCAAATCCCAACATTATCACCAAACCCAAATAAGAAAGAGCCTTTTGTCTGATTACCATAGGACTCCACCTCCATATCAAAATTGGGTGCCAATAGATGAGATCAAATGGGATTGCTCAAAGTTGATAAAGACTACAAATATCAATATTAATGCCGTGGAATTCCAAGGAATATCTAATGTAGAAGATGAAGTCTTGAAGAAGGCGGTAGCGGTGTGGGGAATACTTCCTAAAGGAGCGATGGAATTAAAGAAAAAGGTCTTAGAGGACAATGTAGCAAATATCACTAGAAGTGGGAAGCACTACAAGCCATCCTTTTTGAAAAAGGATTATCCTGATAGAGATTTAAGAGAGGGGTCCAAGCCCACAGAACCTAAAAAAGACAAAGAAGAAAAAAATAGAGTCTTATTGCAACTAAAGAAGACCCAAGCTCATGTGTCCATATGGGGCTTGCTTATGGCCTCTAAAAAACATCGTAAGGCTCTTTTGGACGCCTTGAATGGGAAAGAAGTACCTATAGAAACTACACCATAAGAAGTTTTTTCTTTCATTCGAGTCGAGGGTTCCTCGTACCCCTCTTTGCCTTTTCCGATGACGATCTCCTTCCTGAATGAGCTACTCACAATAGACCCTTGCAAATCACCATTAAATGCATGGGTGCCAAGGTTTCGATGGTACTTATTGACAATTGGTCCGCCTTGAATGTTTCTCCATTGACCGTAAGGGCATATGACAACACTTCAAGGAAGATCTTGAGTGCCTTCAAGGCACCTTGCAAGATTGGGCCAATAGAAACCATTGTGGAATTTCCTGTCATGGACATCACCCTAAATTACAACCTTCTCTTGGGGAGAGCTTGGCTTCACCCGAAAGGGGCAATCCATCCTCAATATGCCAAAAGATGAAGATCCCTTGGAAATGAGGGATTTCCATAGTGCTTCGAGATGGTGAAATTCTAGCACCGGTTTGTGGACTCGAGGATGAAGGAAGTGAGCTTCAAATGAGTGGCTTTGAATTTGTGAAAATGGCTGACTATGGGTTGAAGGACGAAAGGTATGCGACCAATTTGTTCCCATATTGTAGCCATGAGGTGATTGCAATGATGAAGAATATGGGATACATGCTTGGTATGGGCTTTGGGAAAGAAAGAGAAGGGGTAGTCGAGTTCCTCGATGTCAAGACTCAAGTAAATAGGGAAGGTCTAGGATTCTTTGAAGGCTACTACAAAATCAAGAAAACCCATGGCACTCTCAATGGGAACTTCGTGAAAGTAGAAGGAAACTTCCCTTGTTATGGCTTCCCCAAACCTTGGGTAGGTAAGGATGGATAGATGTATCCGGGTTGGGAAATTTTCTTTAATGAAAAATTAACCTTTATGGAAAAGCATACCATGGTGATCAAAGAGATAAAAGAAGAGGTCGATTGGGTGAACTACATGGATGCTGAAGCAATGAAGAACATGATGAAGACGAGTGGGGATGTGTTCACCATCACCAATGAAGAGCCAAGTGATCCTTTTAAATTCATCATGCCTATTGTGGGGCATAATTGGACTTGGGTTGGGTTTTATGAAAACTTGTGGAAAAGTTTTGTAAAGCATGTTCCAATGTACTTTTCAATATTTTCAAGAAGATGAATTTTGATTTGGCTTACTTTAATGTGTCCCCATAACATTCAAATTCTACACTTAAATGATTCAAATGAAAATGAAATTAATAAACAATTAGAAAAGAAAATTAAACCTACGAAACCAACTCTTGAAACTATTAATTTGGACAATAACGAGAATCCACCCTTAATTAAAATTGGCTCAAGAGGTGTTTGCATGGTCCTATGAAGATAAGCTTGGAATTGACCCCAAGATAGCTCAACATCACATTGATACTCATGATCATATAGTGCCCGTCAAACAAAAGTTGAGGAGAATGAGGACCAAATGGCTCTTAAAAATCAAGGAGGAAGTTACTAAGCAATTAAAGGTAGGGTTTATCAAACTCGTACACCAAGCTAAATGGATAGCCAATGCCGTACCCATACCTAAGAAAGATAGGAAGGTGAGGGTGTGTGTGGGTTTTTGGGACTTTAACAAAGCATGCCCTAAGGATGCCTTTCCTCTCCCCCACATTGATGTCATGGTAGATAACATGGTGGGAAGTGCCTTGATGTCCTTGATGGATGGTTTTTGGGGTACAACCAAATCAAGACGGCTCCCAAAGATATGACCAAAACCACTTTCACTTCTGAATGGGAAATCTATTGCTACACGGTGATGCCGTTTGGCCTCAATAATGCCAGGGCAACCTACCAAACGATGGCTACAGCCTTGTTACATGATATGATGCATAATGAGGTGGAGGAGTATATTGATGATATGATAGTGAAATCCAAGGATAGAGAAAGCCACACCATAAACTTTAGAAAGTTCTTCAAGAGGATTAAAGTGTATAGGCTAAGATTAAGCCCACAAAAGTGTACCTTCGAGGTAACCACCGAAAAATTGCTAGGCTTCCTTGTGAGTGATAGAGAAATAAAAGTTGACCCATCCAAGATCAAAGTCATATTAAAGATGCCTCCTCTAGAAGTGAGAAAGAGATAAGGGGTTTCTTAGGTTGATTACAATACATTAGTCGATTCATTTTCAAGCTCACCTCTACTTGTGAGCCCATATTCAAAATCCTAAGGAAGAATGAACCATATACATGGAATGATTAGTGCTAAAAGGCCTTTGAACTTACTAAGGAATATCTCCTCCTCCCACCTATCCTAGTGCCTCTACAATATGGAAAACCCTTACTCCTATACCTTTCTATCATAGGGGATGTAGTTGGAAGTATGCTTGCACAAGAAGATGATGAAAAGATAGAGAAAGTTATATACTACTTGAGCAAAAAGTTCTATGATTATGAGACTAGGTACATTCCCATAGAAAAGCCATATTTCACACTTGCTTAGGCAGTACAGAAGTTGAGACATATTATCTTACCTTTCCAAATATGGGTGGTAGTAAGAATGGATCCATTGAAGTATCTCTTCGAGAAGCCTGGTTTGAGTGGAAAATTGTCAAGATGGTTTATCTTATTGGCAGAATTCGATTTGAAATATGTGGCTAGAAAAACTATCAAAGGGAGCGTCGTGGCAAATTTTTGTGCTGAGAATCCTATAAAGGAGGAAGATGGTAAAGAGGACTTTCTAGATGAGGACATTTTGGATGTTAAGTTAGGGGTGTGGAAGATGAACTTTGATGGAGCTGTAAACCAATATTGGAATGGGATAGGAATACTCTTAATCACTCTCGAGGGATCTCACATACCTTTGGCAATCAAGTTGAACTTTGAAACAACAAATAACATGGCTGAATATAAGGCATGTATTGCTAGAATGGAAGCTCTTCTATAATTGAGGGTAAAAGAGGTCGAAGTCTTTGGAGATTTAATTTTGGTTATAGCCCAAGCACAAAAGTTGTGAAAGGTGAAGGAGGAACACTTGAAGCTTTATCAACAATACTTGGAGGACGTGACCAAGACCTTTGACAAGATTGAGTACACAATCATCCCTAGAGTCCAAAATCAATTTGTGGATGCTTTAGCTACCTTGTCCTCCATGGTTGAAATACCAGAGGGAGTGTGGACACGACCCTTGGAGATTGTGCAAAGTTATGCAGAAGTGCACAAAGCAAAGACTGAAGCTTTAGTAATGATTGTAGAGGAAGGGGAAATTCAGTGGTACTATGACATTGTGAAGTTTTTGGAACTATGGGCATATTCGGATGGTGCTAACAAGAGATAACGCTGTTCCATTAGGATGATGGCAACACAATACATCCTATGTGGAGCACAACTCTATAGAAGGTCCTATGATGGTATACACCTTTGCTGCATGAAGACAGAAGAAGCCGAGAAGGTAATGGAAGATGTTCATCAAGAGATTTGTGGCCCTCATTTGAATGGAAGAATGTTAGACAAGAAAATCCTAAGGATAGTGTACTATTGGAATACGATGGAGATCGATTGTGTGGAATATGTGAAGAGCTTCCATGATTGTTAGGCACACACCAACTTGAACCATGTACCATTTAGTGAATTTTATAGCATGACTTATTTATGGCCATTCTTAGTTTGGGGCATAGATGTGATCAGAAGGATAGCTCCTAAGGCTTCAAATGAGCATGAGTATATTCTAGTGGCAGTTGACTATTTCACCAAGTGGGTGGAGGCAGCCTCCTACTTCATATTGAAGGCTAAGCTTATGGCTCAGTTTTTAGAAAACAACATCATATGCCAATTTAGGGCATCCCAAGAGATCATCTCCGATAATGGTTCCCACTTTAAGGGTGAAGTTCGAATGGTCATGGAAGAATATGGCATTGAGCATCACAAGTCTTCACCATATCAGCTACATGCTAATGGGGCCGTAGAAGCAGCTAATAAGAAAGTGAAGAACATCCTAGCCAAAATGGTAGTGACATACAAATATTGGGCCAAAAAGCTTCCATTTGCTTTATGGGGTTATAAAACTTCTATCTATACATCGATTGGGGCAATGCCTTACTCTTTGGTTTATGGTAGTGAGGCAGTGCTTCCTATTAAGTTGGAGATACAATATTTGAGGGTATTGGTGGAAACCAAGGTCCTAGAAAAGAATTGGGCTAAGGCAAGATATGAATAATTGGCTTTGATAGATGAGAAAAGGGCAAGGGCACAATATCATGCACAAGGGTACCAAAAAATGATTGCTAGAGTATTCAACAAGAAAGTGATACCGAGAAACCTTAATGAAGGGGGCTTGGTCCTAAAGATGCTTAGAGATAAGACTTTTGATCCATGAGGAAAGATGAAGCCATGGTGGTCTGGGCCTTTTATCATTAAAAAGATCATGTCAGGAGGTGCTACGAGGATCACAGATTTGGATGGGGAAGAGATGCTTCGCTCAATTAATATGGATAGACTTTGAAAATACCACATTTAACGAAAAAGAAAAAAAATGCTTGCTACCTAGGCAAACATTAAGGAAAAAGAACCCTATTAGATTGAAAACCTAAAAGTGCGGTCTAGGCAAAAGTTAGGGGAAAAGATCATAGGTATGGTGAAAATTCCCGAAGGGACATCATAGACAAAAATTACATGGTAAAGGAAAAAGAAAAGAAAAGAAAAAAGAAATGAGATGACAATAAGCAAAGATAATAAAAATAGTGATTCTCTTATTGCTCAAATTAAAAGATAACTAGATTGTTTTCATATGGGATTTGGAACATTCCAATCTTTTATTAAATTCAAAAACAAAAACACGAGAATTATAAAAGTTCAAAAAAGTAAAATATGGGGCACATAAAGAGGGTCACTTAGTCCTCCTTGCTTTCTTGCTAGGCCTCCATTAAACTTTCTCATCCCTCATAATGCACTTTATGTCATCCTCCAACCATTACTTGTACCTCGCAGTGGGATAGTGTATTGAGGAGGAGCAATGCTTCTAGTCACCCTACAATGTGCCCAAGCCTCACAAATCCTGCCCAAGATCCTATTGGTAAACACTTCGGTGTGGAAGGCACTTTCATCATTAGGAGCTCTTTGATATTCTCCAAATTTCCTTGAGATACGATAAGTGGAGTAGTATAAGCAGCAATGAAGTCCAACAAAAGGCATACATCAATCCTTGCAGCAATTGTGGACCATGCTTGAGATGTGCCACCACTCCACGACCCATTGAATGTCAATCCCTTTGATATGCCCCATAAGCTCCGTGTACACCTCCAAGCTCATGTCATTTTGATGAAGCTTATGGTCCCTAAATGCCTAAGGAGGTATGTATTGGGAGGTATGGTAGGGGGTTGAAGCAATCGAGGCCTCTCTTGTAGCAATATCTAGGAAAAAAAAAGAGAAGGAGAAGGAGAGAGAGAAAAAGGAAAAAAAGAGAAAAAAAAAAAGAGAAAAAAAAGAGAAGGCATGAGTGAGAAAAAAATAAAAATAATGATAAAAGAAGATATAAGGTGCCTTGATGGGTTGAAAATCAAAAGGCGACCTATGCAAAACTAGAAGAATCCTACTAGGTTGAGAACCTAGGTAAAAGTTAGGGATTATACCTGAAGAAGAAGAGGACTTTCTACAAAGGAGCTTGCTTCCTTCCTATGAAAGGCATCAAAACCGTTGAGGATTTTCGCCAAGATCAAGCCCACCGGATTTCCTCTCTTTAGCTCAAAAGCCACCATGCACATCTGAAGGTCCATACAATATGATCTTTGGACCAAGAAGTATCTTGCAAGAGCACATAAGCAAGAGGCATGGAGAAAGTATGAATGTGGTGCCTTTCCCATGAGAAGGGCCGAGCCGGAAAAGTACTCAAAAATCAACCTCAGGTTAGGCTTACCAAAGGCGCATAATCTATTTGTTGTGGCAGAAGGGACGCCTAACACAACTTGGAGCAAGGAGGGGAGATCCCCACTTACGGTAGGGAAGATGAGATCATCAATCTCTGGTTCATCCATGACAGCACCAAATTCTTCAATAGTAGGGCATAGTTCTATTTCGTTGAGTGGAAAACATGTTGAGAAGGGGCCTAATAGTTGGCAACAACATGAAGAAGAGGCTCATCCACCCTTATTTGATGGTATGGAAACACACAAGAACGACCATATGGGGTGATGGAATATTTAAGTCGAGACCAAGCCTTCTAATCCAAGTTGAGACATTAAGTGGAGAGTTTACTGCCATTCAAGGACCTCAAAAAAGGGCTCTCTAAGTTGAAAACACGTTGGTGAAGGTTTGTGGACTCAAAAGGCTACTTTTATACTTAAGTAGGGCGGTTAAGGTTTACTCTGATTCACAGCTCATGTATGAAAGGTCAACCCTACATATGCAAAGTCAATGCTACGTACGCATGTCCATCCCCACGTATGCACCACGCTTGGCAGAAGCCCATTCTCCACTGTTTTAAGCATGGTTTTTCCACTCCAAGGCATTTTTAAGGTTCCTACAACCTAAAGGATCATTCAAGACACATTCCAAGTACAAGATTTCAAGCATCAAAGAAGTAATGTTGTATAGAAACATACAATTGACCATATAGCTTGTAAATTAAGTACTAGTCCCTATTAAAAGCAAATGTAAAAAGATGTTCTTAAATACAATCCTTTGTCTCAAACTAAATTTAAATGTTTGCTAAAGAAAATAAAATAATAAAAGCAAAAAAAAAAAAAAAAATAGAAAGAGAAAGATGTGTGTTGTATGCCTATATGTCTTGACTGTTGGTAATCAATGGTGCTACCTCTTCCTTGGTTGGTAGCTAGAAGTCACCTCCGAATCCTTCTCATCACCACCACCATCATCATCATCATCATCATCAACACTACTACCCAGGTGGGCCGCCTTTCCAAGGCCGTATAAGCTCCTTGAATAGTCAGTCACCTACAGCTTGAGATTCCCCGCCAACCATACTAAGTCCTCATGCTCTTGGATGGTGGGCTGTAGTTCAAAGAAAGAAGGGTTAATGATCAGAAAAAGATAGAAATGGCAAGAAGAAAAAGGACAAAGGGAAGGAAGAACTCACCACCCGGGTGTTAGGAGGAAAAAGATAGCCCATGAAATTGGGATTCTGGGGCACGGCGTGCTCCCAAGCATAGTCGTTAGAGCCATTAGCATATACTTTCCAAGGGAGATGTGGGGGGTCAATAAGCTCACCGGTAGTAGGCTCTTCATGTTACAGTTTACCACTATTAGAAGTCATGACAAACAAGGTAAAGGAAAAGGAAGAGAAAAATAAAAGCTTGAGCATATACCTAAGCAGTAAAGGAAGGCATAAGACGAGTGATGTTAAACTACTCATAGTCCAATCCCTTAAGGAGCCTCCTGACGTAGGGAACACCACTCCCCCATGAGTTATAGTCAACATCAATTATGGTGTGTAGGGCAAGCATGAACTCAAGAGGCTCCATTGGAATCTATGGGTCATCCCTACCCACCAATTGACACCACACCTTTTTGCCAAGTAGAGTGCCCTCAAGCCCGCTCCTTCAAAGGGCCGAGTAATCTCCAAAGTAATGATGGTGGCAAGTTCCAAATCTGGAGAAGCAAGAAGGGGCTGGCAGGCCCATGGAGTCCAGTTAACCTATAATTCCCTCAAGTTTAGATTGGTGCCCAGAGTTATGAGGCCATATCTCACAACCCACCACTACAAAAGGAAGAACAAGCCATATGTTGGATGCAAGATGACAGTTTGCAAGATGATACAGTTTGCAAGAAGCTACAAATGAAAATTTGAGATATGAAAGGAAAACTAATCTCAAGGTGCTTCCAAGGCCCCACAAGTGACCGCAAGGTGCCTTGGCTAATAGTGTTAAGGGTAAAGTGGAGATAGGCAAGACATGCCTGCCCTCAGTTGGCCCTTTGTGCATCTCCAAAGTCCTGAAAGAGGGTCAACCACCTTAAGGACACCATTTTCCCTAAATTGGCAAAGAGATAAGCTCCCAACAAGTGAAGAAGGAAGGCCCTAGCCATATGGACGCACTCCTTTGTAGTCCTCTGTGGGAGAAGCATGTAATTTGACACTAAGTTTAAGTAGCTAATGGTCTTGGTGGAGTACTACCTCCCCAACATGTCAAGACCTATTTGGATGTCTGACACGCTATCCAAATTGATGATGGCCCCTTCGGAGCTAAGGTCGATCATGCGGTAGAAGTCATAGGGAGTCACCGTCATCTCTCGCTCAGCAATATGAAAGGTGTAAGTAGTATCCCACTTCCAAGCGTCTCACGTACGTGGGTCAAAGCCCGCATACACAAACAGGACCCCATATATGCAGGCCCATCCCCACGCATGCAGAGCCTCAAGAACAGAGCTGCGTATGCAAGAACAGGGCTGTGTATGCATAAATCAAAGTTACGAATGCAGGTTGAAGCCCACACACGCAGAAGCACAGATTGAAATCGTTCTTCGACATTTTCAAGCATACATCATCCAAAATCAATCCTAAACATGTTACTGCCCTTCCAAATGTGTCATGTTTTTATCTAAACCCATCCCACAACACAACCAAAGCATTTACGTGGCCAAAAACTCATTAAAATAGAAGATCAAAGAGGAACTTTAAAATGAGAAAAAGTTTGAAAAACTTATAGATTCAGCCATGGGAATGTGATTCTTTGGCCAGTATGTCAATGGTAGATATCCCATCAATCTCACTGCCCCACTCTAGTAGGTGAGGTGGAATGCATCAGAGGAAAGGACGTAGGAAGTCTTCTTGGCTTTGGGTCCCATTGGATGAGATGAAGAGAGTTTATAGAGAAAATCAGAGAATGAGGGTGCTTGAGAGAATGAGAGAACCAGATGGTGTGAAGAAAAGAGAGGAAAGGGAGGTTTTTGTAGAGTGGAAAAAAAAAAAGAGTTATGAAGAATGTGAAGAGATGAGGAAGATGAAGAGAATGAAGAAGAAAAAGAAACGGTTGGTTACCATTGAAAAAAAAATGAAAAGGTAGGAACACACCTAATGGCTAAACTACATGTAGTTTAGGCCTCACCACTAAACTATGTGTAGTTTAGTCATGAACAGTAAAAAAAAAAATCTTTATTTCTTTTAAGGAAGAAAGAACATCACAAGATTGCCTTAATTAGACATAAAATCACTAAAGGACTCCCCAGCAAGTAGTAAAAGAAGCAGAAGATTATTCCCCAATGAATCAAGTACATCAAGAACCTCATCCCCAATAAGGAGGCAAAAGATTCTTCCCTAACGGATGAAGTACACCGAGAATACTATCCCTAGTAAGGAAGCAGAAGATTCTTCCTCAATAGTTTAAGCATATATAGAACATCATCCCCATGGAGGAGGCAGAAGATTCTTCCCCCGATGGACCCAAGCACATTTAAAAAATCCTCAGTGAGGAAGTAGAAGACTCTTCCCCCAAAGTATCCCTAGTGAATCCAATACACCTAAAAACCCCAAGAAAGGAAGTAGAAGATTCTTCCTTAAAGTCCTCAACAAACCATGAAGGAAGCAGAAGATTCTTCCCCAGTGGATCACACATCTACACTACTCCTCAGCGAGTCCATTCCTACGACTCCTTAGTGAGCTTCCCATCCCTACGCAAGTCATAAAAGAGGCAAAAGATTCCTCCCCTATGCGCACCTATTCCTCAGTAAGTTTTCACCATCCCTAGTGGATCCAACAATCAAGGCTATTCGTGCACATATCCTCTGGGAATTGAACATGCAGGCATGGTAGAAAAAGGTAGAAATAGAGATAGAAAAAGAAACCAAGGTCAACCTAAGGCGAGAGCCTCACTAGAAAAGGTAGAGAAAGAAGCAAAGAAGATAAGAGGAGTAAGTCACCCCTAGAAGTTTGAGGCAAGAGCCTCTACACCACATAGACTTTATCCTTTTGCTATTTATTGGGTTAGCTTGAAGAGTGCCCTTGTTTGTTTTTCTTGTTTCTTTTTAAGTGACTTTAGGATAGCGAGTCACTTGCCATTTGCTTGCAAGTGGCAAAACAAGTTTTGGGATAATGAACCTGTCATTGCTCATTTCTCTAGCAAAAAAGGTGGGACATCAACATATGAATCCCACATAGCTTTTCGGAATTGCACCCCACCCCATGTATGCATGATGTGTGTCATGTGCGTGGGTTAGGCCCGAACTATACGTCGAAACAAAATTTTTTGTCTCTTATTCTTTTGATTTCGTTATCCAAGCTCACGAATCAAAAGAGAGGCATCTGTAAACACCACATTTTTTACCCTTTATGACTCAGGCCCCCATTCCCTAATGATGCTCAAACTCTAGTCCCAAGGCCAGCTTAGACCGTAATCAAATATCAAATTGACTTGGGGAGTGTTAAAATGGAAAATATAACCTTTTAAATGTACAAAATTTTATTTTTGAAAATAAAATGACCAAAGTGGCCCTCAGCCCATGTACGTGGGTAGTGGCTTGTGTACGCAGGCATTTTCTTGCGTATGCAACTAGGGTTTCAGAAGCATGAAAAAGGTTACTTTTTGCAATAATGGCTGAGGTTAGGAATGAATCCCATATCGTTTGGGAGCCATTCCACACCCCACTTTTTCCACTATAAAAAGCCTTACATGGTACTGTAATAGCTCGAAAAAAAATAATAATAATAAAAAGGAATTAAAGGAGGGGTATTTAAGTAAATTTGTTTATGGGGTCAATTGTTACAATTAAAATTTCTAAGGGGTTTTTAGAAAATAAGGTTGAAACCCTAGTTTTATATAGTCTAATTTAAGTCAGCGTATACTGACAGATGTTTTGAGAGAGGGGACTAGTCAAAATACTCAAGTGGAGAATATTTGACTGCACAATTGAGGTAAGAGCCTAAGAAATCTCATTCTTTGTCAAATTTAAGTTTTATATGGATTTAGAATTTTTTATGTGAGAATTTCGGCCAACAGTGAGGCTTACTTTAGGCTGGCCGCATGGTCTGTTCTGCATGATTTTTCTTAAGGGAATAGTACCGGATTGATGGAGTTAGAACAAAAAAAAAAAAAAAAAAAAAAATTTCTTGATGAAAAGAAGGAACACCCAATTCTCTACTATTTATTATCTTTTGTTTATTGATTTGGTAGAGGAAGAATAAAGTTTACATAAAAGTTCGTGTCAGACCTTCATATGTGTGATTTATCCTCACACTTCATTGTGTGATTTTGTCCTCATGCCAAAGAAAGCTGGAAGTAGCAGTGGCATATATATATATATATATATATATATATAAATCCATAGAATAATCCCTTGACAAGCAACGTGCCAATGCTAGCATCCTGCTGATTTTCTTATTATTATTATTATTAGTTCATTGGTTTGGTAATTGAGGTGTATAGGAAAGTCAGCAAGTGATCATGGAACATGGTCTAGGGGATGCTTTTGACCTTATATAACAATTTGTATCCTAGGTTTTTAATGGAGGCAGTACAGGATATATATAAGGATTTTTTTTTTTACTCTAAGATAATAAAAGGAAATTCTCGGATATTTTTTTAGTAGTCGCTCTGTTGGCCGGATACCGTTATAAGTCATTCTTAAATTTTTTGATTATTGAGTAAACGGTACTTGCAAAATTGTTTTAGGTAATATCTAAGGATTTAGAAGAAGTGTTAGAGAGAAGTTTCTTTTGGTACGGGTTTTGGAGGTAAGTAACCTTATCCTAATTGGTTTTATTTTGTGTATTTTAACTGCTAAAAATTGTATATAGTTGTTAAAATTTTATTTCTATTGTATTACTGATTTCAAGTAAAGAATTATCACAAATATATCTTATTACTGAATATATAATGTATTTTATTTAGTTGTCTTTAGCTATACTGATTCAAAATAAAGAATAAAGAATTTTTTTCACAGAATATATATGAGCATTGAATATAAGATTTATTTTATTTAATTATTTTTTTGCTATATTGATTTAAAGTAAAGGATATAGAAATATCACAAATATATTTGAATATTGAATATATGATTATATGTATATGCATTTGGATAAGATACATTTTTGTTAGAAATTGTGATTTCATATATATGATTATGAACAGTCTGACTATAATTTGATTCTGATATCCAAACCAATGGGGGTTATTCATTGGTACTTTGATACCCAGCCAAGGGGGGGTTATTCATTGGTACTCTGATACCCAGCCAATGGGGGTTATTCATTGGTATTCTGATACCCAAACCAATGGGAGTTATTCATTGGTATTTTGATACCCAGCCAATGGGAGTTATTCATTGGTACTCTGATACCCAGCCAATGGAGGTTATTCATTGGTATACTGATACCCAAACCAATGGAGATTATTCATTGGTACTCTGATGCCCTGTCACAAGAATATAGCGTGACCATAGTCATGAGATTGTTAAGAATATGAATTACATTTGAATATTTAACTATTTTGAGTCATTAAAACTGCTTATATATTTTTGGAACCTATTGTAAGTTATAGTTTTGATATATGGAAAAACTAACTACCTTCTAAACCATCTATGATATAATTGTAAGATTAAAGCATGTGATCTATTTGTAACGTATATTTTAAGATTATGAAACTTCTCTAGAGATTTTTGGAAAAAAAAAAAATACCATAGCATACTATAACGTTGAAGGTTCATATTACATCTCATTTTACAGATCTATTGCTGGATAGAACTTATTAGGTTTTGGTTACTTATTGAGTTGTCAACTCACCCCCCCCCCCTCGTTCTCTTTTCAGATTTTGATCAGGAAGAGTAGCATATGTTTGGACTTCCGCTGGGATGTGCGCATGAGTGAAGTTTAGGAAATCAATGGAATAAGATTTGAACTTTTATGTTTAAGATTACCTTTGTGTGGACCTTTAGTTTTAAAGGATTTAGTTATTTTTATTTTGATGTTGGAAGATAATTATTAGGAGATCTTTGAGAATTGCATTATTGAGGATATTTTAAATTTATTGATGAAATTTTCTTTGAGGTTAACTCTTCGATTGTTAAAAAGGGTCTTACACACTTTTAGGATGTAAACTTTATAAGTGTGTGGCTGTTGTCACGTGCCTAGCTCTTACTTGGGTTTAGGGCGTGACAATATTTATGGTATCAAAGCTCTAGGTTGGATCCTTAGGCATTGATTTATGAAACTAATTGGTGAGAGGGGTAGAAATTAGGCATTTGGGGATACGTTGTATGATATATACATTAAATGGGTTTTAGATCTGTGTTTTTTTTTTTTTTTTTAGAAATTTGATAACATGTTGGTTTGTCATGTGCCTTTTAAATAGAGGTTAGGATGCCACCTCGTAGCAAAAAACACTGGGAACATTCCCAACAACTCTAACAATGGTAGGAATCAGCAAGAGGGGAGCCAAGAGGCTAGGCACGACCAAGGCCAGCCACTAGAGATGATCTAGATGATGCAGACCTTGGTTGGAGTAGTCCAACAATAGGTCACTGCTGGAGATAACCTGGCTAGGATGATGGAGCAACGCCGAGGTCATCATGGTGGGATGATTGAATTCAAAAGGTTGTCTCCTCCAACTTTTGAGGGGACTACTGAGCCTATGGAAGCGGAAAAATGGATCATTGAGATGGAGAAAGTATTCAGAGTTCTTGAATGCTTTGAGGGTGAGAAAGTGACTTATGCAGCCTATATGTTGCGTGGAGATGCTTATGATTGGTGGCGGCTGGAAGAAGACAAACGTGGCCAAGAGACTGAGCCTTGGACTTGGGAGTTGTTTAAGTCTGTATTCTACGAGAAATATTTTCCTAAGAGCATCCGTTTTCAGAAGGAAAAAGAGTTTATCAAGCTAACACAAGGTAACATGACAGTTGCTCAGTATGAAGCAGAATTTTCCAGGTCAGCCAAATTTGCTCCAACAATGGTGGCGGATGAAGAAACTAAGGCTCGAAGGTTTGAAGATGGATTAAGGTTTCGAATCAAGCAAGGAGTTGTGCCCTTTAAGTTGTCTACCTTTAGGGCAGTGGTGAGCAAGGCTTTATTAGTGGAGATGGGGCTTAATGAGGCTCAAACAGAAAGAGATAACAACCAAAAGAAGAGGCCTAGGCAAGGAGAGCAAAGCTCTAGCTTTCAAGCCAAGAAACCAGGAACGCAACGTACTGATACCAAGGCACTGCCAAGGTGCTCTCGATGTGGTAGGCCTCATGCAGATAAGGATTGCCATTGGAATATAGGAGCATGTTTCTCATGTGGACAAAGGGGTCACAGGATTGCTGAGTGTCCCCAACGGAAGGAGGGTCAGGTCATTCCAAGACCAACAACAAGACAGAATCAGGGAGCAAGCCAAAGGCCCAAGATCCAAGGAAGGGTTTATGCACTCACTCAACAAGATGCTAATACTTCTAATGCTGTGGTAACAGGTATTATTCCAGTTTCCACAACTTATGCTTATGCATTGTTTGATCCTGGTGCCACTCACTCCTTCATATCTACTAATTTTGCAAAGAAACATAATTTTAAACTTGAGCCTATGGAGTCTGAATTATGTGTGGATACCCCAATTGGGGGTGTAGTAGTTACTGATAGTGTTTGCAAGTCTTGTGTTGTCAAAATAGCAGATAGAGAGTTACTTGCAGATCTAACATTATTGGAGATGCGGGATTTTGACATAATCTTTGGGATGGATTGGTTGGCTGCCCATTATGCCATAGTTGATTGTCATAGGAAGAAGGTAATATTCCAAGTGCCTGGTGAGATTGAGTTTTGTTTTGTGGGAAGTGGGGCATATACTTCTCCACGGGTGATTTCAGCTTTATAAGCTAGACGTATGATGAGGAAAGGGTGTAAAGGATATCTGGCCACCGTGAGAGACACACAACAAGGTGAATTGAAACTGGAGGACATTTCGGTAGTGAGAGTTTCCAGAAGTGTTTCCAGAAGACTTGTCAGGGTTACCACCAGATAGGGAGATAGAGTTTTCTATTGACCTATTACCAGGTTTTAGCCCAATTTCCAAAGCCCCATATCGAATGGCACCTGCTGAGTTAAGGGAATTAAAGGAAAAACTACAAAAACTGCTTGAAAAAGGCTTCATCAGGCCTAGTGTTTCCCCTTGGGGTGCCCCTGTATTGTTTGTAAAGAAAAAGGATGGGAGCATGCGACTTTGCATTGATTATAGGGAGCTGAATAGGGTGACAGTGCGAAATAAGTACCCTTTACCAAGGATAGAAGATTTGTTTGATCAACTCCAAGGAGCACAGGTTTTCTCAAAGATTGATCTTCGTTCCGGTTACCATCAATTGAAGATTAAGACTACTGATGTGCCAAAGACAGCCTTCCGTACAAGATATGGCCATTATGAATTTTTGGTGATGCCTTTTGGCTTAACCAATGCACCAGCAGCCTTTATGGACTTGATGAATAGGGTATTTAAACCCTTCTTAGATAAATTTGTTGTGATTTTCATTGATGATATCTTGATATATTCTAAGAGTGTGGAGGAGCATAAGAATCATTTGAGGTTTGTACTGCAACTATTGCAGGAGAAGAAGTTGTATGCAAAGCTTAAAAAATGTGAATTTTGGCTAGACAGTGTTGCATTCCTTGGGCATGTTGTGTCTAAAGATGGGATTGCTGTTGAACCTCAGAAAGTAGAAGCGGTAGTAGAATGGAATAGACCCAACAGTGTGACAGAGGTACGTAGCTTTTTGGGACTGGCTGGTTATTACAGGAGGTTTGTTGAAGGATTTTCTCACTTAGCTATGCCTTTGACTCGCTTGACCCAAAAGGGAGCTAAGTTTGAGTGGATAGGGAAGTGTGAAGAAAGCTTCCAAGAGTTGAAGAGAAGGTTGGTGTCAACACCCATTTTCACCATACCTTCAGGTAGTGGAGGTTTCACCATTTATAGTGATGCCTCTAGGAAAGGCTTGGGGAGTGTTCTTATGCAGCACGGGAAGGTAGTGGCTTATGCCTCTAGACAATTAAAGCCTTATGAGCAAAATTATCCCACTCATGACTTGGAGTTGGTTGCGGTGGTTTTTGCTCTAAAAATTTGGAGGCACTACTTGTATGGAGAACAATGTGAGATATTCACTGACCACAAGAGCCTTAAGTACCTCTTTACTCAAAGGGAGTTGAATATGAGACAAAGAAGATGGTTGGAGCTATTAAAGGACTATGACCTGACTATTAGTTACCATCCTGGAAAGGCCAATGTGGTGGCTGATGCTTTAAGTAGGAAGTCTGCAGGAAATTTGGCAGCATTGTTGACTACACAAAAACAGATCCTAGAAGATTTAAGGAAGATGAGGATAGAAGTACAGTTTCATGAAGCAGAGGCACATCTGGCAAACCTTAGAGTTCAGCCTACCTTGATTGGAAGGATAAAGACTGCACAAAGTAATGATCCACAGTTGCAAAATTTAATAGATTTGATAAATCTAGGCTCTCAATCTGAGTTTTCCATTCATGAGGATGGATCCTTGAGGTTTGGTAATCAGCTTTGTGTACCAAACGATCCCGACCTTAAGGCAGAAATTCTAAAGGAGGCTTATAACACGAGTTACACAATACACCCAGGAGGCACTAAGATGTATCGGGATTTAAGGGAGACTTTTTCGTGGAACAACATGAAGAGGGAGATTGCTCAATAAGTTGCTCAATGTCTAGTGTGTCAACAAGTCAAGATGGAGCATCAAAGACCAGTTGGATTTTTGCAACCTCTTCCCATTCCAGAACGGAAGTGGGAGGACATTACTATGGACTTTGTGACGGGGCTGCCTAGAACCCCTACTGGTAAAGCTGCAATTTGGGTGATTGTGGATCGGTTGACAAGATCTGCACACTTTTTGGCCATTAGGGTGGATTTCTCACTCGAAAGGTTAGCTAGATTGTATATTAATGAAATAGTGAGACTGCATGGTGCACCTGTGTCCATTGTATCTGATAGAGACCGAAGATTTGTGTCTCAATTTTGGGAGAGCGTGCATAAGGCAATGGGTACTAACTTGAAGTTTAGTACAGCCCTTCACCCTCAAACAGATGGACTTTTAGAAAGAACTATCCAGACATTGGAAGATATGCTGAGAGCATGTGTAATTGATTTCAAAGGTTCATGGGATGAACATTTACCTTTGGTGGAGTTTGCATATAATAATAGCTACCAAGCAAGCATTAAAGCAGCACCATATGAGGCTTTGTATGGTAGGAAGTGTAGGTCTCCTATATGTTGGGATGATGTTGGAGAAAGAAGATTTTTGGGTCCTAAGATTGTACAGCAAAGAGTAGACAAAATTCAATTGATTAAAGAGAGGCTACAAACAGCTCAGAGTAGGCAGAAGAGTTATGCAGACCTTAGAAGAAGGAAATTAGAGTTCCAAGTGGGTGACCATGTGTTCTTGAAGATTTCACCTACTAAAGGAGTTCTGAGATTTGGTTTTCGAGGTAAATTGAGCCCTCGTTTTGTAAGACCTTTTGAAGTCTTGGAGAGGATGGGTAAAGTTGCTTATAGGCTCGCCTTACCACCTTCTTTATCAGGGGTACATAATGTTTTCCATGTCTCAATGTTGAGGAAATATGTTCTAGACCCTAGTCATGTAGTGGATTATGAGCCTTTAAAATTAAGAGATGATTTAACTTATGAAGAGCAATTAGTTAAAATTGTGGACAAGAAGGAGCAGAATTTGAAGTATCGTACTATACATTATGTCAAGGTTCAATGGAGGAACCAGTCTGTGAGAGAGGCTTCATGGGAGTTAGAAGATGTAATGAAGGAGAAATACCCATACCTTTTTGAGGACTCAGGTATTCAAGTTTAGAGGACTAAACTTCTTTTAAGGGGGGGAGAATGTAATAGCCGAAAAAAAATAATAATAATAAAAAGGAATTAAAGGAGGGGTATTTAAGTAAATTTGTTTATGGGGTCAATTGTTATAATTAAAATTTCTATGGGGTTTTTAGAAAATAAGGTTGAAACCCTAGTTTTATATAGTCTAATTTAAGTCAGCGTATACTGACAGATGTTTTGAGAGAGGGGACTAGTCAAAATACTCAAGTGGAGAATATTTGACTGCACAATTGAGGTAAGAGCCTAAGAAATCTCATTCTTTGTCAAATTTAAGTTTTATATGGATTTAGAATTTTTTATGTGAGAATTTCGGCCAACAGTGAGGCTTAATTTAGGCTGGCCGCATGGTCTGTTCTGCATGATTTTTCTCAAGGGAATAGTACCGGATTGATGGAGTTAGAACAAAAAAAAAAAAAATTGCTTGATGAAAAGAAGGAACACCCAATTCTCTACTATTTATTATCTTTTGTTTATTGATTTGGTAGAGGAAGAATAAAGTTTACATAAAAGCTTGTGTGAGACCTTCATATGTGTGATTTGTCCTCACACTTCATTGTGTGATTTTGTCCTCATGCCAAAGAAAGCTGGAAGTGGCAGTGGCATATATATATATATATAAATCCATAGAATAATCCCTTGACAAGCAACGTGCCAATGCTAGCATCCTGCTGATTTTCTTATTATTATTATTATTATTATTAGTTCATTGGTTTGGTAATTGAGGCGTATAGGAAAGTCAGCAAGTGATCATGGAACATGGTCTAGGGGATGCTTTTGACCCTATATGACAATTTGTATCCTAGGTTTTTAATGGAGGCAGTACAGGATATATATAAGGATTTTTTTTTTACTCTAAGATAATAAAAAGAAATTCTTGGATATTTTTTTAGTAGTCGCTCTGTTGGCCGGATACCGTTATAAGTCATTCTTAAATTTTTTTATTATTGAGTAAACGGTACTTACAAAATTGTTTTAGGTAATATCTAAGGATTTAGAAGAAATGTTAGAGAGAAGTTTCTTTTGGTACGGGTTTTGGAGGTAAGTAACCTTATCCTAATTGGTTTTATTTTGTGTATTTTAACTACTAAAAATTGTATATAGTTGTTAAAATTTTATTTCTATTGTATTACTGATTTCAAGTAAAGAATTATCACAAATATATCTTATTACTGAATATATAATGTATTTTATTTAGTTGTCTTTAGCTATACTGATTCAAAATAAAGAATAAAGAATTTTTTTTACAGAATATATATGAGCATTGAATATAAGATTTATTTTATTTAATTATTTTTTTGCTATATTGATTTAAAGTAAAGGATATAGAAATATCACAAATATATTTGAATATTGAATATATGATTATATGTATATGCATTTGGATAAGATACATTTTTGTTAGAAATTGTGATTTCATATATATGATTATGAACAGTCTGACTATAATTTGATTCTGATACCCAAACTAATGGGGGTTATTCATTGGTACTTTGATACCCAGCCAATGTGGGTTATTCATTGGTACTCTGATACCCAGCCAATAGGGGTTATTCATTGGTATTCTGATACCCAAACCAATGGGAGTTATTCATTGGTATTTTGATACCCAGCCAATGGGAGTTATTCATTGGTACTCTGATACCCAGCCAATGGGGGTTATTCATTGGTATTCTGATACCCAAACCAATGGAGATTAGTCATTGGTACTCTGATGCCCTGTCACGAGAATATAGCATGACCATAGTCATGAGATTGTTAAGAATATGAATTACATTTGAATATTTAATTATTTTGAGTCATTAAAACTGCTTATATATTTTTGGAACCTATTGTAAGTTATAGTTTTGATATATGGAAAAACTAACTACCTTCTAAACCATCTATGATATAATTGTAAGATTAAAGCATGTGATCTATTTGTAACGTATATTTTAAGATTATGAAATTTCTTTCGAGATTTTTGAAAAAAAAAAAAAATACCATAGCATACTATAACGTTGAAGGTTCATATTACATCTCATTTTACAGATCTATTGCTGGATAGAACTTATTAGGTTTTGGTTACTTATTGAGTTGTCAACTCACCCCCCCTCGTTCTCTTTTCAGATTTTGATTAGGAAGAGTAGCATATGTTTGGACTTCCGATGGGATGTGCGCATGAGTGAAGTTTAGGAAATCAATGAAATAAGATTTGAACTTTTATGTTTAAGATTACCTTTGTGTGGACCTTTAGTTTTAAAGGATTTAGTTATTTTTATTTTGATGTTGGAAGATAATTATTAGGAGATCTTTGAGAATTACATTATTGAGGATATTTTTAAATTTATTGATGAAATTTTCTTTGAGGTTAACTCTTCGATTGTTAAAAAGGGTCTTACACACTTTTAGGGTGTAAACTTTATAAGTGTGTGGCTATTCTCACGTGCCTAGCTCTTACTTGGGTTTGGGGCGTGACAGGTACAATTTCAAAACACGCAAAAATCCCACAGGAAAAACCTAAGATTCACTAGAAAATAATGAATCAAAAGGAAGTTTTTCACAAAACACCCTCAAGTCAATTTTATTTTATTGGGACCTCTTTTGGTCCTAATCCTTAGAGTTTAAGATTATTAATCTCTTGTTTAATGAATTGTGATAAATTTAACTGTGGGGAACGGTCAAAATCAAAGCTTGGGAACTCCTTTTTGAGGTATCAAGCTTCAACTTTTCTTTTCTTTTTAGTCTTTTCTTTTCCTTTCTCCTTTAATCTTGTTTTCTTTCCTTAGTTTGTGTTTTTACGTGTTTGCTTAGTTAAATTTTATGCTTGTTTGATGTTTATAAGCATGCTAGTTTGTTAGAATTAGGGTATTCTTTTATGCTTTGTTTTTTGTTTTGTGTTTTTGGGTTAGGGTTTTAAAAAAGTCCCACGCACACATGTCATAAACATGTGTACGCAGGTTAAACCCTATGTACATATGCAGGTCTCTGGTTGCATACTCAAATACTTGCCCAGAAACCCTAATTCAAATTTCTTATGTTGTTTGGTTTGCTTATTTCACATAATTCGTATTTTTTAAACTCTTTTCTTATATTTATACGTGTTTAAGTCTCCGTCTTATATGCTTGTTTGTCTTCAACATGCTGAGATTAGGCTTTTATGTTTGTTTCTTGCTTTGATGCCATGAACGTGCATTCACTTGCCCATTCATGATGCCATAGGTGCTGAGATGCTATAAGGTAAGTAAAGATAAGTCATGTTTTGATATGAGCATTCATCTTTTGTGATGAACATGTTCGTATGGTGTCGAACATAATAGTTTCCCTGATTTCGTGATGATATGCTTGTTACCATGCTTGGGTGGCTGCTTTGTTTGATATATGATAGGGTTTCACATGCTAGGGTTTCTTATATGTGTCTAGCTCTTAATTGCTTTATGGATAGATATTTTGTTTTGGGATAATAATGTCAAGTTTGTGTGTTAGATGCATGCTAGTATGTGTGTGAGTTAGGATACAAAGTGTTGAACATGTTTTAATAAGGTAAAGACATAAGACACAACGATGGGCGTCTAACCTTAAGGTTGGGAGATCTTGGGTGCCTAGCACCTTCTTAAGAGCATACCTAAACTCCGAACCTATACTTTGGTAGTAAGATCAAAGGTCCTTCCTCAAAAGGACACTATATATATGGTTCCTAGACCATTGCAAAATCTAGGTGGTGATTCAGAGACCTTTTGCATCCATAAGCCCCCCAATCGTGGGCCCCAATGTCTGACATTACTTTCATGGCTCCCAGCAACTTACAGGTTAGCATCGATGGATTGTTGCCAAACAGGCAACTATTGATGAAATAGAAGAAGAACTGCCTGAGAGCAATGTCTTTGGGCTTAGCTACCTAAGGAATGCTCTCTCTCAACCACTCCATACAGATCTGAGGCTCCTCAATAGGCCCAAAATACTATCACCTCGCCAAAGTAAGGGGATAGCGAATGCCCAAGACCTCGCTCGTAGTAGCAAAATCTATAGTAATAGACGGGATAGGATACCCCCAAAATCTAAGGCCCAGAATAGTCGTCTAGTCGAGGGTAAGGACTGCATGCTCCCCACAACTCAAATGAAAGGTGCTAGTCTCTGCATGGAATTGCTGCACCAAAGTCTTCGGTATCACATGTTGCATAAAATAAGGAGGAATCCTCAAGAACTCCTCGAAACTCTACTCAAACAAAAAGCCGCAACCATGGATTTTATTAGGGGCCTACGCTTGAAATCAGAAAAGCTTCCAGTTAGCTTGCATATCTACACATTTAGATTGGATAATTGGAAGAGAAAAAGGGAACATACCTGAGCCTTTCGAGTTTGAGTGGAAGGATGCCTCTTCAAACCATTCTGAAGATAAATGTTGGCTATATTGTGATTGATCTCTCTAGTATAAGCCTCAGCCCCAAACAAACGAGGCAGAAACCTCGGTCTATGACCTTGACATCACTGAGTGCTTGGACCTATCTTGGCCCTGCCATCAATCCCCAAGTCATCATTAACATCGAACATAAGCTCCTTCTCTAGCTACTCGCCCCCAGGGTCTCCTCTCTCCTCGGTTCAAGGGAACTGTGAAGAATTGCCACCTGAACTATGCGGGATTGAGATGAGGCACTGGCCATCTCCACAAAACACTAACTCCTAGTACGGTGTGCTATAAGAATGCCTCTAGAAGGCGCAGGGTCATCATTACCTCGATCAAAATGTCTCTGAAGGGTTTGCGTAACTTGAAGACTAGCTAAGACACTATCATTGTCACTACTAAATGAGTCGGCTCTAGTGGAACAATGGTAGAAGCCTTTCTATAGGAACCGTTGGATCTCATCCGTCCAGACATAATTTGTAGAAGAAAATTCAAGATTGGTTAGTAAGCCCAAAAGTATTTGGCGATGCAAGTAAACAGGTAAGTATGTCTAACCCTACTGCCTAACACATCCTATGCATGTCGATACCAAAATATATCATTTTCTCAAAATATCAAGGTTTTCAGAATACATCTCTCTTAAGGTTTAATTCAACCATGCTTCTATAATCCTATCTCTTTTTATCTCAAAATATCAAGATTTTCGAAATACATCTCTTTAAGGGTTTGATTAGACCATGCTCGTTTAATCCTATCGCTTTTTATCTCAAAATATCAAGGTTTTCAAAATACATCTCTTTCAGGGTTTGATTTGGTCATACTCATTTAATCCTATCCATCTTTTTGAGGTTCAATTCAGCCATGTTCGTTTAATCTCACAAAGGGTTGATTTGACCATGCTCGTTTAATCCTATCTTTCTTTTCGAGGTTTGATTTGGCCATGTTCGTTTAATCTCACAAAGGGTTTGATTCAGCCATGCTCGCTTAATCCTATCTATCCTTTCGAGGTTTGATTCGACCATGTTCATTTAATCCTATCCATCTTTTTAATGTTTGATTTGGCCATGCTTGTTTAATCTCACACAAGGTTTGATTCAACCATGGTCGTTTAATCCTATCTCTTTTTATTTCAAAATTTCATGATTTCAAAGATACCTCTCAGGATTTGATTCAACCATACTCACTTAATCCTACTCTCATTTTAAATTGCATTGTTCCCACATTTTTTGTTGATTTTGTTAGATTTTCATGTATTTTCATAGCATCCAACATACACAAGTTTTCCTATGCTACTTAAACATGAGAACAGATCTATGTTTCCAACATCATCATGGCATAAATGATAAAAACATATATATATATATATATATATATGCAAAAATACCAAAAATAAAATTAATACTAGCACGCTTTCCTACTTGCTTGGCTACTAACATATTTGTAGAAAATAAAAAGAAAGAGAAAATGGACACTGACCTCAAGTACAGAACTGGAGACTGAAGCTCTGGACTGAAGCTGAAAGCTGGACTTGTTAGACTGTGACTTGCTCTAGAGAACTTTTTAGTAGTGAGATTTCAGAGAAATGGTAGTGAAATGGTCAAAATGTGGCTTTGGGGCCCATTTATAGGGCTTTGTACGGGCTTGGCTACCTAGTGCACCATGAAGGGTCGTCGGGTCTGCCTAGCACATGTACAAGGGATGCTGTTTAGCTTTGACCTGGTCAATGTTGACCCATTGACCTGTGACAAAAAAAAAAAAAAAGAGTTTCTAGCCCAGTTTCGAGGACCAAGTCTGAGAAATTTTTTTCCAGATCAACTGTAGTAGCTCACCCTTGTTAAGTAAAACCGGTCTCGATCCATGAATAGTGAAATTTTTGCACGCAATTGTAGGGCAATAAAATGCGGAATCACATTCTTTACCCAACACCTCTGATTGCACTCAAGATATCAGATATAGAAGGGGTAGCTATAAACACCATATATCATCCGCTCTCGATTTGCGTACCAGACCCCAAAAATTCTAAAAATATTATCTTTTCTCCATGGGGCCATGGGAACATCTAGATTGACATGGCACAACCCATTTGGATATCGGAGCACCCAAAATGCCATTTCCGACGAAATTGACCAAAATGCCCCTAGTCAATCCCCGGAGTTGACCAAGAGTCAAAGTTGGTCAAAATCATCCCAAAACAACAGTTTTCATGTTTCTGCATCAAACTCGGGTTGGCCTGAGGTTGATTATTGGGGGCACCAAAACCCTAATTTTGATCTGATGGTTAGAGTGAGTTGAAATCAGAGCTAAATGGCTGAGATATCCAAAAAACCATAAAAAGCGCATTAGCATGCTTCCTAAGGCCAAAACTTTTGATTCGATCGTTGGATTTCAATTTCTTTAGTGTTTTGAAAGCTAGACATCCAGAGATTTCTAGGAACACTAAGACCAGCTCATTCTAAGTCTTGGAAAACCTTCAAATATGCGTCTGAAGTTGAATTGGGATAAGGCTAGAATTGCTGATGTTAGTAAGGTGGTCGGCGACCCTACAAGGGGCTGTCCTAGGAGGACAAATGTAGGTTTGGATCGAATGTCCATAGCTCCATTGGATTTAAGTAGGGATGACACATAGGATCGTGCATGAACCTGTAGGCAAACGTGCAAAGATGCAAAGATGCAAAGAAAGCCAAATGAGTGGCACAAAGCAAGCATGGCAAGCATATCAACATCGCACAGAGAGGAGAAAGGTGTGAATCAAGCATACCAACACCACGAGGGTGTATCTAACAAGTGGTTACACCCAAACAAACCCTAGGAGGGATGGATGTAACCATGCAAGTACAAGTCCACAAAGGGTACAAAGCTTGGAAAACCCTAGATCTAAAGAAGCTAACATAGGGATAAAGCATAGAAGCAAGAAAACAAACATTGACATGCGAAGGAAATGATCCAAACCCTTTAATATAGGCCTAGGTGTGCGAATGTAGGCCTATACCACAGGATCTAGATCTACACCCCACTGGAAGGGCCAAAAAAGCAAGAAAAAGAGATATCGAGGGACAAAAAAGGCTAAAGTAGCACATGAAATAGCATCCAACATAGATCTGAGCACACAAGCATGGCGCAGAGCACATAAACGCATAGATCTAAGCATATGAACATAGTAGATCTAAGCAAAAACAAGGCAAAGAATATATAGGCATGTAGATCTAAGCATAAACATGGTAAGGAGGATAAAAACATGTGGATCTAATCACAAACATGAAAAGTAGACATATCCTAGCCCAAAAAATCTAGGCCAGCAACATCAAAGCGATAGATCATGGCACAAAGCAAGTAGACATGCTAAGAAAGCTATAAAACATGCTAGAAAGCAACAACATGCTAGGAAAGGCAAATAAAGCATTTTATTAAGTTAATAAAGCAAGGAAAAGCAATAAAGAGAAAAGGGTGTGGATTGTAGCTAAAAAGTTACATCCACACTGTTAAACCTCAAATCTAAGGTATGCAACCAAGGAGAGGAAGATTAGGTGCAAGAACACTACATTGAAGTTTGTAGAGAAAAGGTCAGAATCTAAGGTGTTCTAAGGTGTTTTGATGTGTTTGGATATGTTTGGGAGAGAAATTAGAGAGAGAAGAGAGAGAGAATCTATCCAAAAAGTGTCCAAAATTCTTCTTCTTCTTTTTTTTTTTTTTTTGGGCAAAATGAAGGGTTAGGAGTCATTTATAGTGGAAAAAAATGACTTTTCGGCTTCATGGTGTAAAATTCAAATAACCGCATACTTTAAAGGTGTACTTTGCAATTTACCCTTTTTTTTTTATTTGAGAATTTAATAGTTTGGGAGATTTGAATCTTGTAAATCTGACATCTTCATTGGAAATATCAAGAAATGCCAACTAGTTAAGCTACAAGACTCTTGGGTAATAATTATTCATTAGTAGTATAATTTTAGATTAATATTGAAAATTATGGATAAATTGAACTTTTTGACCTTAAAGTATAGCAATCCTTGTAATATTTATCTTTAATTTAAATTTGCATAATCAATTATTGAAACTTTGAATAAATATGATAAATTTTACCTTTGCCCCCAAACAAAAATTCGTTTATCCGCCCCTGGAAAGAAGTTCCTCTTGATTTGTCTCATGTACTCAATTTTGATTCATGCCATTCATAAAAACTCAAAGTATTACATACATACATACATACATACATACATACATACATACATACATACATATGTATATAGTTACGTACATCTATGTCTTCATGCATTCGTGTTTTAAAAAATCTTAAATCCAAAGTAAACCATAACATTTGTGTGTGTGTGTGTGTATAAAATTGCACAAGATTATTGTTAGGAATTTTTTATTAGTATACTACTTATTAGCACTCAAACTACTAACAAAGCTAAATGACCAATTGAGCATCTTGAGGTCATATTTTTCCTTGTGTTTCTCCTACTCTTTTGAAAAATCATAAATCCATAACATTCATAGAAATTAAATATAAGCATATAACAAAATTAGACTACTTACTATCAACAGAAATAAAATATGACAAAATCACTATAAGCAGCATAAAATAAATATGATTTAAATTCAACTAAACTAGACTACTATGGTCAAAAAATTTCGTATTCACTTTCATATATCTCTTCAAAATTACTTTTTCACCTCTCAACTAAATAGAAATTGAATTGAAAAAGAAAATCATAAATCATAAGATAAATACCTAGAAATTGAACTAAAATAGAAAAGTTGAATGAAGGGAAGCTGGAAGCCTAAGTTTTTAGGTTTTGGGGAAAAGTGAACAAAGGAAAGCAATGGTTAAATTTTAGTAAAAGATATGGGCATATCTAACATGTTAGGAAGAAAAATGGAAAACACTAAAATTTGATTTCGTTGGATTCAAGTTGCTAATCTCCAGATATCAAGTGTATTAGATTCAAATCTTCAAGGGGACATTGAAATCATGAGCTGAAGGTTCACGTTGTTGCATATTACTGTTGGAGACGTCTGTGAGATTCAGAGATAACTATAGTTAGATTCACAATGAATAAAATTATTATGATTGTAAATCTCTATCTAATAGTGAATTTTTTCACCTCGGGAATGATAATGTCAAGTCCCTCTAGAATTTTCCTATGAAACAGTTTGATTCATTGGTTTCTTGGTCATCATATCTTGTCTCGTTTATATTTCCACACTTACATACTATTGATGATTGTTTATTTAACCTAAGGCCTTCATAATTAATCAAACCATTAAGTTACCCGTGTGATGCATGATGATTAATGTTGTAATGTTTTATGTAAGATGATTTTAGAGAATGTTGTATGAGAAATATAGCATAATTTTTATAGAACTTTATTAGTAATGAGTTCATCATAAAAAAATAATAATTATAAATTGCATACACATATTCATTATAATTATTCAATTAAGTAATGAGAGGAAAAAAAAAAAACAAACTTTAGAGGAATATTATAAAATAAAAGTTGATATAGAATGCGTCTTCTCTTTCTCTTTAATTCTAAAACAAAATACACATCCTAAATACCCATAGACAATCACATCATTTACAAAATTCACAAATCCACAGTGCCTAACCTTAACATCAAAATCGTATTTGCCATTTTCACTCAATATAAAATACAAGCCGCTTTTCCCTGGTTGTAGCTGTGGACAACTAAATTTCAAGTTTGAAATAAATCAAATAAGTAAAATAGTTTCACAAATGTAAAGTTGTATTGATGAATATATGTGGTACAATTCTTTGTGATTACAAATGAGTGATCCTCTGATTCACTCTCCTTGAAAGACTTGTTAATTGGAATTATAGTAATGTGAGTTTTACTTGAACACCTCTTTCAATTTGGCTGAGGTATGGATCAAAGATCTTTGAAATAGAATTATAACAAATCTCTGGCTATGATCTTGTTAGAAATCCTTTTTTCTTTGCATTCTTCAAGTGTTCTTCATGTTCTCTGTGTGTTCTTCATCTTCGAAGGTTTGTGGTGGAAGTTCTCCAGGGCTTTGGAGGCTTGAATTCGTAGAGCTTCATTGGGTTTGTGGTTTCTTGAAGTTTTTGGAGGTTTTTGGACTTGATTCCAGCAAACTTTATGTCCTACGCAGGTTCGACGGTTCTACTTTGATTTTAAGGTTTGAAGTTCTGGAAGTTCTTGAGGGCTTTGAGACTTGATTCCAATAGATTTTTTGTTCTTTTGAGTGCTTCTGAATCTTCTTTGATGTTGCTTGTGGTCTGGATGTCTTGGTATGTGTAGAAATGTCTTAGGAAGGCTTCTATTTATAGGAGTTTGGGGGTGGGTACACTTTGTTGACACCTCGCGGCTTTATGTGTCGGCCATCTATTGTGGAGATGCTCGCGTGCATATGTATGTGTATATCTCTCGGTGCGAGAATGTGGAGGTCTGTCATACCTTGGGTGTGTGACTGGAATGTAAGTCGATTTTAAGGAAATTACCAAGGGTAAGTGAAGTCGCCACCAATCATTGGGTTTTTCTAAGGTGTGATTGGTCATCTAACTTTATTTGATTTTATTAGGTCAGGAAAAAGAAAAAGGACATTTTTCCTAATCTAATGTTAATAGGCAAGAAATCTTGATTTTTGAGTTCGAAAGTCTGGTTACGTGTGGGAAGGTGTTAGGCATCCCACAACACCTATCCGAAGATAGTCCTTTGTTTTGGTAAAATCATAATTTTTAGACAATGGCAATTGAAAAAAAATTATTGCCATTAGCTTTTAGGGCTTTAAGTGAGTTGGGCTTTGACGTTTGGTTTCGGAATAGGTGTGGTCTTGATCAATGCTGTCCAAGTATTTGAAGTTGCTACCAAATTTTCACGATGAAAATTTGGCAACATTTCGCCTTATTTTCGTAGTGAAAATCTAGCAACACTTAGCCTTAAATGCATTATAGCATGCCAAATGCTACTATCACCAAGCTTTTCAATGTGAGAATGTGGCAATAAGGATGCCCCATTTTTACAGAGAAAATCCGGCAGTGTTTCACAGTTGGTGCACTATGGCACACTAAAAGGGTTTCACATCTATGTATACAGTGCGTATTGACATGCTTGCACCATGACGAGCCGAAGCCCTCCAAAAAGTTAGAACATGTTGATACATGTCACATACATGGGAAAATCAATGTCACTTGGTGACATGGATCAAGACAATCACACCGTGATGTTCGTGCATACAATATAGCATGAATATGCACCTATGACAATCGTCTTGAGCACATACCCATACTACAAGGTCAAGAGCTCTCATGACTAAAGAGGGTTGCTCACATAGCCACAAGAGTCCATCATACAAAGTGTACAATCACCCATACACACACAAGTATATATATATATATATATATATATATATATATATATATATATACACGCACATACACACACACACACACACACACACACACACACACATGCATCATGCACAATATTATCACACAAAGCAGAATAGTAAACTAGACATTGCCAAAGTCCCAAGGGTATGGCCAAGTAAGGTACAAGACCTGTAAAACAAACATTGCCATACCTAGGTAACATGACCCAAGCAAGAAGCAGGAAAATAAAAGGGGGTACATGGATGGGGACCCTAATACATGCTCTAGAGAACAGGCTTAAAGAAAGGGAAAAAGAAGACTACTCTAGAGGGGCTAGGCCCCTTAATCTACCAATCATTACCATTTGTGCCTTGCACCCTTTAGCTTGCATTCTAACCCTTTTTGTTCACTCCTAGGAGGTTGAGCCCTTTCTCCAAGCGTCCTTGCTTCATGCATATACATGCAAAGACAAAAGAAATAAGCCAGCAAACAAGCAAAGAAACACATAGAAGGGGAATCATGATAAAGACAAGCTAGGAAAAGATGCCAAATAGAAGCAAACAAGCATGTGAACCACATGAAAAGGCAAAGAAGCATGTTATACATCTTGAAGTTCTCATTCTTTAGCAAAAGTAGCCCTTCTGTTAGCGGACTAGCCTAATGGTCATCAAGTGATGCATTGGTAGTAAAGATGCACTTTAGCCAACTAATATGTAGTCTTTTTTTTTTTTTTTTGGTAAATTGCAAAGTACACCATGTAGGCACCCCATTTCATTCCAACCTATAATTGAGGTCCCCAGTCTTGATGATGAGAAATCAAATCGATACCAAAATTATCAACACTTTATGTGGAGCCTAATCACTTAATAGAGCCCAAAATATGACCCAAGAAACGAAGCCTAAGCCCAAAATCTATTTTCAAGCCCAAAATTCATTTTTAAGCCCAATTTCCAGGAAGCTTACAAAATATGCGTAAGTAGGGTTTTAGACGAATGCGCACCCATTTTGTTGCGTAAGAATCTTTTTGGACAGAAGCCTAAATTCACTTATTTTTCATTTTGGTGGGATTTTTAGTCAATCAACTAGGCCAATTAGCTAACTAAAAGGTCCTACCAAAACCTAGCCTTCATTATGCCTATAAATACCCCCATTTTCCACCATCCAAGGGATCCCATTTTTTCACCCATGACAGAAGCTCTGCCAAAATCACTCCAAAATACTTATTGAGTTTCAAGTGGTGTAGGAATAGGTTTTATAAGATCTTGATTGAATTTTTTAACATTTCGTAATTAGAGTATTAAATTTTTCTCATGTTTTCTTAATTACACTCATTAGTTTTATGATTCTTTATTCACCATTTTATTAGTCTTAGGTTTCTTCATCAAATACTCAAATATTCACAATTTTTTAAGTTGTTAATTTACACACAAAACTGCGGTAGTTAATTTTAGCCAAAGGACTAGTCATCTACATCTTTGTAAGGTGCTAAATGGTTGAGATATGGGTCTTTCCCATAACCCATATTCTCACCTTTGATTTTCTTCATTTATTTTATTGTATTTTATTTCATTTTAATTTTATTTGTTTATATGTTGTTCTTATTAATATAATGTGTGATATATTGCTTTTGAGTGATAACATGCTCTTTGATTGTGCTTTACTTTCATTTTCAAAGTATAATATAAATCTGGGAATCTGTTTGAAACCCAAATGTGTACGCTGACATGATGGTGCGTACACGTTCATTATACTTATTTACTTATTTTATTTTTAATGAAATTGTATAGATTTGATTTCTTTTCATTTAAGTAATTTCATCATAAAGAAATATTGTATACCCTTGCACACGTATGAATGCATTTATGAATAAAGACTTTTAAATAGATATTAAATGTTCATACCTATATTTAATCTTTATTTTTACAATTGTTTTTTGAAAAAACCATATGATTTAAAAGAATGTGCAAATTGTTCATTTTCTATTGTTTCATTTTAGGCAAAAATAGTTTGTTTATTAATAATTTTGATTATCTACTTGGTTTTACTTCTTAACATAAATTTTATTATGATGATACAAATAATATTTTTAATCTTTACATTTTTCAAATAAGTTATCAAAATTGAGTTTCTATGAAAACCTACGGATAAGGAACAACCAATTATTACATGGTAAAACATTTCATTGAAGTTTATAATTGAATTAAGCATAAATTATAACAATTTCAATTGAGGCTTATATAGTGACACCTCCTCCTTAATGTTTCATGAAAGGTTCCTATTAATTTACACATACCCTAGGAAAAGGGGAGAGGGAGTGTCATTTCGTCACTAGTTTAAGCATAATTCTTTTTTCAAAATAGAATTTCAGTTAGTTTAATCACAACTTTCGATGACATATGACATGGACTTAACTTATGCATGTATACAAATCTCAAAGGAGGTAATGTTACCTATTCAAATGTTTGAGGAGAGTGTCATTTTGATAAACCTAGAAAGAGAGCAATGTAATTTACTCTTGAATTAATAATAAGTTTTGTGAATAGATTTGGATTAGTTTCAAATAGGTTGAATTTTTTAAAATGGTTTTGGAAGCAAGTGTAAATAGGTTTGAAGTAGAATGAGCTATAAATAATTTGAAACGGGCTTGATGTTGTTTTGAATTGAAAAAAATAAAATAAAATACTTGACACAAAATTAAAGTATGTGAAATTAATTGAAATGAAACTTGACACAAAATGACCAAATTGCCTTATTTTAAATACTTCTTGATCATGAAAGGCATTTTCCTAAAGAAATTTAGAATACAAGTCAAATCTAATTTGGATTCTATATTGATTTCCACTTTAATATATCAAAATTAGAGCATATCACCTGTAATTAAGTGATATATATGTCTTCTCAAAAACAAAATAAGTGATATTTATGGCAAATCAATAATAAAATGCCAAGTCAATAAAATAGGCAATAAAAAAAAAAGCACCCTAATTCTAACTCAACAAGCTAATATGACCAAAAAAAAAAATCTCAATCTTTCTCTATTCCCCAAAACCCTAAATTTTCACTACTTTTATCTATAACCAAACACGCTTAAATATCCGTTGTTGGAGGCACCATAAATTGGTGTTGGCCGTGGTGTTCACTTCAACAAAGTTACCGTTCATCCCCTTTAATGAGTGCCACTAGTTCTTTGCCCTCTTGATGGTTTCCCGACATTCTTTACATTCCATGAGAATGTATTGTATGCAAGCAGTAAAGATTACGGGATTTTGAATAAGTTTTAACTGTAAGCATGAGAGGTTTTGCAAACATCATTTTCACTTGGGATTTGCAAGGGAAATGACCAGTAGTGTTGTAGCTTAATTAGTTGACACCTCTTCATAATTCTAGTTGAAACATCTATAGCATTTTGTAGATAGATAATATAGACTACTCATGTTATGCATATGTGGCCAATATTATTTTATTAAGTTATTTAAACTCCTTGGTTGGTTTACAATGGAATTGATAAACTTCTTATATTAACCAATTATGAAATATTGATTTTTACAAGTTAATTATCATAAATTAACAATCATTGTATGAAAAACAATAACAATATGGTAAAGAACACAAGCATAAAGTGATGAAGTGGAAAACCTAAGGATGCATTCGAAGGACAAAAAAATATATAAATAAATGAACGCTTCCAAGGGTTTCCAAATCCCTAGAGAAAATTCACTAATAGAATTGAAGTTTACAATCTAGAATAAACCCTTATTCCTAGACTCTACCCTGTAGAAAGCTTTCTGAAGTGATCCTATCGTTAGCCCCAAATCACTTGGATTCTTTTACTCTAAAACCCCTCGAGAAAATTCACTGATAGAATTGAATTTTACAATCTAGAATAAAACCTTAGTCCTAGACTCTACAATGTAGAAAGCTTACTGGTGTGATCCCATCATTAGCCCAAATCACTTAGAGATTCTTTTACTCTAGATTTCTTTCACAAACTGAGTCCATGACTTCAAGGACCACCTTGAAAATTTGATCTTCTCAATAAACACGTACTGAGATGCTCTGTGGCTTTAGCCTCGATCATCAAACTGAAACTTCATGTTCAAATTCAATTTTGGTACAAACGGGTTGTTGAATCTAGGTTTGGGGATAGTTTGTGGTTCAAATTCTTCTAAACATCTTCAAAGCTCTCTTTAAGCCGACCTAAGTGTGTTCTTTTATAGTTATGCATACAAACACGAATTCCAAGCCATCTGCTGACTTAATTAATTAAATTATAATTCGGGAATTTTGGGTCTTGATCAAGCGAGTCTTAGTCAAGAGTGAGGTAAGAGTAATTCAGGAAATCAAAAACATTTTGTCTAGCCGAGCAGTTAATAGTAATTAGGTGTTAATTGTATGTTGTTGTTGTTGTTAGTTACAAGTTATTAGCTACCGGCTATAGTTTCTTATGAAATAGTTCATTGTTTTTTACATGTTGGTTGTCAACTAAATTCTGAATAAGCATCCAGGGTATGACGTCAGCATAACAGAATGTATAAATATATGAGTTCTAGACATTTTGTAATTTTGGAGTTACAATACGATTATTTTTTTTTTTTTAGTACTAAATCTCTGAGGTTTTTTTTTTTTTTTTTTTTTTTTTTTTTTTTTTTTTTTTGTCTCTCAACCTGTTACTTTAAATTCAAGTCTCTCTTTCTTTTGAAACCTAAAATATTTTCTTTGCATCATTTTAATATCAGAGTTTCAGGCTTTGATCAATCTTCCTGCATGTAGATAATATGTTGAACATCACAGATTCTCTCATCTGTGATTCAGTTTGTTCTTGATGAGTCAGAAGTGTTTAGAGGCATTATTTGCTAATTGATATGGCACAAAGAGTAAGAGCTCGAAGTGGTAAGGGACAAAGGAATGGAATGAATATTGACCATGGAGTAGATTTATGCCCACACGTTGGTCAGAATGATGATCAACAAGAAGACCAGCCCCAAGGAAATGTTATCGAGCAATTAAGCATGCAAATAGCTGCCTTGATAGAAATGGTGCAACATTTACACCTCCAAGTGGGAGGAGTGATGAATATGATGAAGATGCTCAAACCAGCTTTAAGAATCCTTTTAGAGTTCCTGAAAGCGATAGACCTGTTGTTGAGAGGTATGAGCAAAAATAAGAGCATAACATCAAGATTGAACTCGTAGAATTTCAAAGAAATCCCAACTCTAATGAGTTTGTTGATTGATTGAATTATATTGGAAGAGTATTTGACTACTATAAGGTTTCTGAGGAGAGGATGGTGAAATTGGTGTCGGTTTGACTCAATGGAAGAGCTTTTGTATGCTGAAATCAATTGCAAATGAGTCGATAAAGGAGAGGAAAGAGAAAGATTAAAGATTGGGCAGCAAGAAGAAGTAAAAACTCGAGGAACAGTTTCTTTCCTTGAATTATATACATGCTTTGGACAAGAATTAATTAGGACAGTGATCTTAAGCAAATTAGTAGTGTAGAGGAGTACACAGAAACATTCTATCAATTTGTGGCAAGGGCTGAGTTGAATAAAAGTAAAGAGCAGATGGTAGCAAGGTATTTTAATGGCTTATTGTCCTTTATTCAAGATATCTTTGTGTTACATTCGCTGTGGAAAGTTTCAAAGTCTTATACGAGCTTTGTTGGCGGAGAAGATACAAAATCCAACTATGTCTAAGATATATTCGCCCATCCTTGAGAAAATATGAAGGAAAAAAAAAAAAAAAGCTGGGAAAGAAAGAAAATGCAAGAGATTAATGTTGTTTCTCCTTAAAGAGTCCTATATGTCTCAAACGGGAAAGCTCTATGAGGTTACATATTTACTATTAAGCTCTATGTCTTATAGTGAAACTAACTCAAGAATAATCATATGATTATGGTACTTTTAGTATATTTATAATTAGTTAATTACTAGCAATACAAGTAGGATTAACAATACTTCTAATACAATGAATTTGGACTAGGATAATACAATTAGCTTGAGCATTGACTAAACTAATTCAGTAAAACTTGGGTTTTGATATCGATAAGACCTACAAAATTGGATTTTAATTTATTTTTAGTTTGAATTAAGAGAGTGCATAGTGTGCTAAGAAATTATCAGGACCCTGGCGTCTTTCCAGAAAATGTTAAAATTATTGGGTCATATTGATACTAGAGTAGGCAACGGTATTACTATTAGAACAGGTGTTAGGCATAACTTCAAGCCATTAAGAGCGTCACAATCTTCAACCAACTGCCCAATAAAACAATGATTTCAACAAAGCCGTTCATGCATAACAAGTTAGCATAATTAAGGACCTACTACTCTTGCCGCAAGCTTAGGCCACATCTTACTAGGAAAAAAAATCATGAAATGACAATTATGGCTGCAAATAACGGGAAAAATAAAATTAAGTACTAGGGCGTGTGAATGGGAAGCTTCTACATCTAGAAATTGCATGCTTCTGCTCCTAGAAATGCAATTGTTACACACCCACCCACCCACACAAAAAAAGAAAAAAAAAAGTGCCTTTAATATGAATGTCATCTAATTAAGATGAAAACTAATTTTGTGAAGTCTTAAAATGCTCTTTTTACAGATTTCTGCAAAATATTAGAAAGATCGATCCCAGTTTCCAGAAATACCCACTGGCAAGGGTTAAATTAATGACATCTAAGTAACATTAGGGTACAGATCAGGTTGGTGATCCTAAATATAGAATGCGGAACTGGTTAAGTTTCATGTGTCTTTTAAAACATCTGAACTGTTTCATATGGGAAGAAAGGCCACAACTGAGAATGTTGAAGTGGTAGTCACCAACTAGCTAGGCCAAGGAGATATAGAATGGTATAATAATCTATCGGTTGATGGAAAAATACTTACATGAATAAAAAAAAAGGGGGAGTGATTGTCGCGTATGTTGAGAGTTTGCACTTATATTTTGATGGAAAAATATATATATATATATATATATATGTAAAAAAGCTCATTTACTAATTGAAAGTTAGACAACTTATAAGTACATGCAAATTTTAATCTTTAAATTATTTGTGCAAGGTGGGGTGGCCATGATTCCGTGGGCCATCACCTATCTCTTGAGTATAAAGAAATTTTTTGTTGTTGTTGTTGTTGTTGTTGTTGTTGTTGTTGTTGTTTTTTTTTTTTTTTTTTTTTTTTTTTTTTTTTTTTTTCTACCACTATTCAGTTAAAACAACTACAAATTTATCAATTATCTTCTCCCTGACCTTACCTTACACATCGTTTCTCTCTCTCTTTTTTTTTTTTTTTTTTTCCAAAGATTTTTATATTCATACCTACATGTTTCTGTTGAATTGTTTTTAATTTTTTAATGGTCATTCATTATTCCACATTTTTCTGGTTGTCTACAGGCATAGTATATATAGTTCAACAAATTAGGTCTCTAGAAATTCTGACTAGTTTGATTACTGCCATGCATATGTGAATGACCTTATTTATTTAATTTTCCAACTGGTCACAAGAAAAACTGCTCGTGGTTTTACTTTACGACTCCATCTAGTGGACATTTTTCTGACTTAATTAATTAGCACTTTTTCTATTTGCTCTAGTTTCTTCATAATTAATAGGATCTATTGCATATATATATATATATATATATATATAGCTTTTCTTTTTCCTTGATTGCCAAAAAGAAAGAAAGAAAGGGTTGGGAAGGCCTAACTTTTTCTTATAAAATTTATAATTTAATTATTGATAAGTGTTTGAAGGAGATTTGAAGCTTGCTTCTCCTCATCATAAAGGAGACCAAGCAATACTATTATTACACACTTACACTAAGCATTAATCTATAGTTTTTAGTAATAGATGTTTAGGTCCTCTCAGTGTTGATTTCTATGGTTACACACTTGATGTGTTTTCCATAAATGTTGACTCTTATTAATTATACTAGATTTGGAAGGGTTTGTTGTTGTTGTTGATGTTGATAATTTAACAGTTGGAGGAGAATAAATTTGAAATCTGAATGACTATGTTTGAGATGTTAAGAAGTACTGGTTGAACTACAAATAATTTTATACTATACTTAAATGCTTAAGGGGATAATGAAGCATCTTAAGACAAATAATGCAATGGGAAAGATCTAATATTTGAAAGGAGGACCTAACATTAACTCTTGTGTGTGGTAGATATAACGTAGACTAGACTGACATGAAATGATCCCAAAATCTTTCAAGATTTAGCATGTTGAAGCAAATGGATGGTAATGCAATGGTCTTATATAAATTTGAAATGAGGGACCAATTGATTGTGGAAATCGAGGAAAAATGCTGATTGCGTCAAAGATATTATGTAATTAATGAAAAGACCAAAGAGGAATCCAATGATATTTAAGGTTAACCAAATTAAATTATGAAGCGTGGGACATCACGTTATAATAGTGGGGGAATACTACAACTTGGGAATATCTGACTAAGAAAAATGTCTCAACAATCTTTCTTTCTTTCTTATTAATGCGGGTAGGTTTTCCCATTATTTAAACATGCAAAAGTTTTATTAAATTAATTATAAAGATAGCCAACTAGTAATTTGGGTACTTTCATGCAATTGCGTATCATCTACGTATCAATGGTCTAATGACATCCATCCCTTTCATTGAGATTTAGTTTATTTTGTTGGGGGGGGGGGGGGGGGGTGGTGGGGGTGTGTTTAAATCCTCTTCATTACTTGCACTTAGAAAAATTAACAAATTTAGCATAGTGGTCTTAACTAGAATCATGCAAAACTCAACTTGAAGGATGGCATATATATGCATCAATAAACATAAACTTGGGAGACAGCTAGTTCATGGTATAAAGTTTACTACATTGAAAATGTACCGATTAACCTACAAAAAACGTGGATAAAAGATAGGAACTTACCCAGCTCATTCAGTTTTTCTTCACCAACTTCATGCTAGCTATAATTGTCATTCAAACAATAAATACAGTGCTTGAGCTATATAAAAACATCAAAGGACTTGATCCAAGGAAGACTTGAATAGAGTTAAAATCTCCACTTCAGTAGAGCTTCAAAATATGGTGGAGAGTTCATGACCTGGGAATTAATTATTTAGGGACCTGTGAGTCAGAAATTGGAAACTTAGTGAGTAAACGAAACAATACACACACACACACACATATATATATATATATATGGGATAATACAAACAACTAATTCAAACTATATATATATATATATATATATATGACATAATCAGGTCGATGAGAGTAACAAATTATGCATTTAAAGGTGAGCAATTTGTGTTGTTATTTTAGAGCTGCATGATATTGATTAGTGAATAATTTGGACTCCTTGAAACTCATGTGCATGGAATGTTTATGATCCTTGAAGAAATTATTTCACATATTTGGTCACATATCCATATATTAAAATCAAGTTCACATCTGCCACATGATTAATCATAAAGAATGTATTCAAGAACTCCAGAAAAATGTTAACTGCAAACTATGTAATATGGGGTAATACAATTGGATGCCATTAGGTACTATCATAATCTGATGCAGACAAGACAATCTGACTTATGTATATATGTCAAATACACAAGCATTAATGCCAAAGAAAAGGACATTCATACAATGGGAATTAAATAAGAAAAAAAGAATAGGAAAAAGCATTTATTGTAAATGAGAGCGAGCCAGCAGACAACAAACTAAATAGGCGCGCATTTGGTTTATTCGACTGGCCCTGAGATCTTCAATCACAAAATTGTAGTAAATTCAAAGAAATACATACTTGTGTGTGTGTCTATTGTCTTCATTGGACACTTAAACTGCAAAACATAGGCAATCAGATTTAATATATGTCCATTCTTGGGAGGGCAGAAAAATAGTGCGAAATTCTAAAGGAGCTAGGACCATACACTGGCAAACATGTAACGGGGAATTGTTAAATTTGGAAAACGGAAAAGAGAATAGAAATTAAACTACAATTTTGCATGAGAGAGAGAACCTCCCATTATTATTATTGCATCTGAGATTGTCACCGATGATAAGGTAAAGTTACTAAGTACTATTATAATGTCTCGATAAAAGTAAGAACTACACAATTAGGGTTTTAAGGCCCTTGGCCTAGGGTTTATTATGAATGGATTGAGATGATCTATTCAGAAAAAAATAGATGAATGAATACACAGTACTGTAGCAAAAAAATTATCTAATTCAATTATATATAATGAATTTTCCTTTGCTTAAGATCCTAAATTGAACATTTGAAATAAATTAAATAGATAAATTATGCTATGAATGCTATAGTTTAATTCATTAGCACCTTCTAATATTTTTAATAAAAATATCTAGATATCAAATACTTTTTTTTTTCTAGATAAGAAGTTAAAAAAATAAAAAATAAAAAATAAAAACTAAAAGTTACAAAAGCCTAGGTGTTTTGACTCCTCTAGTGTCAATTATGTCCTATATCATCATGTCACGAAGTTAAATTTCGTACTATTTTCAGATCCAGCTCGAAACAAAGTTTAACAAAGAGGAAATGAATAAATTTACCATATTTTGATGGGACAGGAAAGGAAGGGGAAGGGAATACCCAGATAGAGATGACTACTGCATAGGAAAGTTGGAATTATCATCATGGTTGCTGGGCTTTAATATTGGATTTCTCTTCTTCTTTTTCTTCTTATAAGGAATTCCACGAGCCTTAGCTTGGGAGTCCCTCACATCACGCAAGTAAACTCGGATAGTACCACTTGCAAATGGGTTGGCCTCCGGCAAGCCACCATTTTCTTCAAAAGCAGCTCTAAGGCGACCGATGAGTGCATCAAGGCTACCCCATGCTTGTCTGAGTGGGCAAGTGCAAGGCCCTGGAGGCTCAGGCTGACCAAAAAACACACACCCTTGTAAGTGCACCTTAGTCTTTCCAAACTGATCTAAGTAGCGCAGAAAATCAAGCACATGATTGGAGTTGCACTGTGAAAGTGCCACTGGAGGCCTTTGGTTCCTCAGGTACTGACCAAACGTGTTCCAGTCGCGCCTCTTCTGTGACTCATAGCGGCTAAGTGGAGGTGCCTGTTGTTGCTGATGATTATGCAGATCACCGCTACCACTACCGCTACCACCTACAGCTCCAGCAACAGAAGCAGAAGATGATCTTGATGATCCTTCTGCTACATCTTTGCCTTTGTTGCTGCTTGACATCGATCAGGGCTAGCTAGCTAGCAGCACAATATTAAATTTCTTGTAATTTTTCTCTCTCTTGTTTTTTTTTTTTTTTTTTTTTCCCAGAAAGAAAAGCAAGAGATATATAAGGGTAGAGAGAAGAGAACAAAATATTTAGTGGGTGAAAAAAAATTGAAAATCACATCATGGGTCTAATGAGGAGACATGGTATGGGATATGGGTCCTATTAAGTGCTTTAGCTCATCTTTTTCTTCCTCTCTAACATTATTTCCTTGCTTTAATGGTACTATTAGCATTAAGTATACTTTTTAAAAAAAAATAATTTACATATATATATATATATATTATTTATTAATATGCTTTAATCATCCAAGCAATCATCATCCAGTACATTAGCGTAATTAGTACTGTGAGTGGATGACTAGGTAACCAATGCTAAATAACCTGAGTTAGGGTAGGTTGGTTGGGCACGGAATTACCAATTTGGGAAGCCAAAATGGACGGCATAGATTCCACAACCTATCCCTATAATATGACAGAAAATATGATATTACAACACACACACGCGCGTCAATATAACGCTCTAGGGGTGTGCATGGGTCGGATTAGGTCGGATTGAGGGAATTTTTCGACCCAACTTACTATGGTGGGTCAAAAAAAATTCAACTCAATCCGACCTATCACATATGTCCAACCCAACCCATCACATATATCCAACCCAACCCACATGGGTCGGGTTGGGTCGGGTTGAACCCATGGATTGGACTTTTTTTTTTAAATTATTATTAAATTGAACCTATATTTTTTTATTAATTATATAATATATTTAAATATATATTAAAGAAAGTAATAGGATTTTATATTATACATGTTTGTAGGATTTTATTTTATATTATATAATATATTTTATATTATATATTACTAGGTTTTAATTTTAAAAAAAATATTTATTAAATATATAATATATTTTAAATATATATATTAAAATATGGGTGGGTTGGGTCGGGTTTGGCGGGTTTGTAATTTTATGACCCAAACCCAACCCGACCCGCTGCAAAAAAAAAATTTATAACCCGACCCGACTTACCAAACCCTAAAAACCGATCCAACCCGGCGGGTCGGGTCAGGTCGGGTTTGGCGAATTGGTGGGTTTTCTGCACACCCCTATAATGCTCTATGCCAAATGGGTGAAAGTTATCTCGTCTACTCTACAAATCAATATTTACGGAATAAATCCTATATGATTTTTTTTTCTTTGGAGAAAAGATCATATATGAGTTAGACGACAATGAAAACAAGTAAAACTGTTTAAAAAGAAATTGATTATATAAAGAGAGAAAATCGGAAATAAGGCAAAGAGGAAACCCAAAATAGTGCAATTATAGTAGACCTTTTTAAAAAAAGAAATGTTTTATTTATTTTATAATGGTAAATTAAATCCTAGGGTTTTTAGCATTAAACAAAAATGACAAAATTTAGGTCAAGTATCTAGCTGTATTGGACCCATCACAATGGTGATATATGTCCACTTTTGAGCATATGTTATCATTCCAATAGGTTTAGTGTACCAACGCATTAGATCTAAGCCAAGTCTAAACCAAAATTACAATAGTTGTTATACAAGTAGAATTAAAATTTCTGTACTTGTGGATATACACCACTGTTAGATTCTTTAAAACCTTCTCCCCTCTTCCCTTGTGCGTGTGTATGTTAAAATACTTAGTATTCTAAAAAAAAAAAAGAAAAAAAAATCTCTACTTGTAATCCAAGTAGGATTAGTGAATTATAAGAGATTTTTTTCTTTGTTTATTTTATAACCATGTATTTATAGTAGATTAAATTCTAGGGTTACCAACATTAAACCAAAATTACAATAATTGCAATACAAGTAGAATTATAGTTTTGTTACCTGCAATCCAAGTAGGGTTAGACTTGGGTGTTCACTAGAATTAGACATTAATATCTTTAACATCCCCTCTAATTATTAATTTTATGATATGTTCAAGCCCATAATACTTTTCACAATTAATATTGATATTTGAGCTTCCCCTTTTACAACAAATGACATGTTAAAACAAATGCCAGATTCTCACTATGATCGAGGCTTGAATGTTGAGCATTGTAATGCAACCTAAAGATAATAAAGATGCATAACGAGAGAAAAAAAAAAAAAAAAAAAAAAAAAAAAAAAAAAAAAAAGAAGCAATAAATAAGGCTACCAATTAGCATGATCCATGATATTCGATCAAGGTAATTGAAGATGCTTAATCAGAAGAAAAACTTCAAACTAGGTGTAGAAGAAAGATGCACATGACCGTTGAATATAGTTGAAATTGATAAATATCATCTTGTGGGAAACAATCCTCAGTCAAGGCTGACTCTACAGTATAAGCAAATGAGGCGGTTGCTTAAGGCCATCGTTTAGAAAAAGGCCCCAAAATTATAATCAATTAAGCCCAAATATTAGTCAATAAATAAAATTATATTTTTTTATCAAATGAAAAACAAGAAAAAAAAAGAGAGAGAAATGCTACTCTTAATGGTGGATTGTTATTGACTGTTATTGGTGGGCAAAAAAATAATAACAATAGTGATTTCAAATTAAAACGAGTAACAACTTAACTCTTAAGATTTGTTATTAAGATATTGTGAGTGTATCACTTCAAAAAAAAAAAAAAAAAATACAAAAACATTTTACAACAGTTTATTTGACAATTTTACTGGTTCTTATTTATATTTACTACTAACATCATACTTTTACATATCACTATCAATTTACCACATTAATAGATGTTAAAAGTCTTGACAAATATTGTCTTTATAGACTTTCTTTAAAAAAAAAAAAAAAATTTACTTTGTTTATGTTAATTAGTAATTTTATATCTAAAACAAGAGAATAAAGTTTAAATAATAGAAAATTTTTTTTTATAAAAAATAATAGTATTATATAAAAAGTCTTAATTTATTTTTTGCTTTATGCCCCCAAACCCCCGTCCACAGTAAGGATAATCCCGTAATATGGTTGGTTGCAATGGTGAAAATGAGAACCTCCGTGGAGAAATTTAAAGAAAGGAGGTAAGAAGCCTGTATGGCACATGGTCTCCGTAAAGATAATAAGGAACATAAAAGGGTATTGTGAATTGAGGAATTGGCAGTACATGAGAACAGATGAGATCTCTTGGTGGCACATGGCTGACTTAGTTTTTCTTTCACCAAATCCAAAATTCGTGCCACAGTTTGAACGCAATAGGGATTAGTTGTAGAAAAGAATAAAGAAGACCAATTCATAAGCAATCCAACCCATTAGCCATGTGAAACAAACGTAAACCTCTTTGGTAATGATTTAAGAGATCAAAACAAATCATCACTCGGAATTTATTTTTATTTTTTTAAGCTAATTAAAGAGCATGAGTGAGTAATATTATATATTAATCTTCTTCTTGTAATGTCTATCGCATGGTGCACTGGCCAGAACTTGCCACTTTTGACTCTCACGTACGTCTTTTTTCAAAGAATATTTCAGTTCATGATGAGTTGAATCCTCATGATCCACCGCCAAAGAAGCCTGCCCAAAAAAGAACAGAACCCACACGTACGGGCGGCAATGTGTTGCTTGGACACTTAATTAAAGCCTCCTAGCTCGCGATTCCTTGTTAGCTAGTTTCCTAACAAGCCCAGCAGCAACCCATGAATTTGTTAGTCATGGAAATCCTCTCCAATTATCAAGAGGATCAGCAATATCAACAATCTTCTTTGCTCTCTCTCAATCTCAATGTCGTTCCTGATCCTTCCAACCCTCTAGATTTCTTAGAATACAATCTGCTTCAATATATTGCATCTTAATAAATGTCCAATTTGATCAAGAGCTATTTAACTGAGAGAGACATATGTTAATTGGTTCAGTCAAGGAAATGACTAGGGAAGAAGACGTGGAAAGTTTCTTCATTGTAATAAGATGTATGAACAAACTTCTCAATGCCAAGATGTTACAAACCCAAATCCATTTGAATCTAGATCTCCAAAGTGAATATTCACTCAATAATACTACTTTTTCTTAAAAAAAAAAAAAATAAACATCAAGTTATATAAATAGATAGCTTTACAAGGTAAAGCTAACATTTAAATTAAAAAAAAAAAAAAAAAAAAAACCATAACCTTATCCAAGTAGATAAGAATTATTCAAATATTAAACTAATAATTTATCTTATTTATTATCTGATTTTCCAACTCCTAATAACAAAAATAAAATCTAAAATAATTAGACAAAAACAAAGCACGTAACACCAGAATTCTAAAGCAACGTACTAATGTGGCTTAGGTTACAGGACGATGGTATATGAAGATTTGGCTGGTTGGACTCAAGATTCTGACACGTAAAAAAAAATTGTGCCGTGGGTTAGCTAGGCTAGATGATCAAATTTCGGGTTTCATACTAGGTGAGAATAGAAATAAAACAACGCAGAAACAAAAGAAAGTGAAATAACAATCACAAAAAAATAATAAATAAAAAATGATGGCAACACAAATTAAATCAAGATTATAATACTTGCAATACAAGTAGAATTATGATTGCATAATAGGGTTTTTATAATAGGTTAAATCATAGACTAAACACAAATATTTAAACCAAGAATATAATACCTACAATACAAGAAGAATTATGATTTCTTTGTGAAAGCTCAATTAGTGTGAAAACACTAATGCTTGTTTAGACCCCCAATTTTAAATTACGACTTAATTACTTTTACTCTAACTTATTTAAGTGCGGAACAAGAGCAAAGCATGCGCAATACAAGTAGAATTATGATTCCTAGCTTTGTGAAAGCTCAATTAGTGTGAAAATACTAATACTTGTTTAGACCCCCAATTTTAAACTATGGCTTAATTGCTTTTACTTTAACTTATCCAAGTGCCGAAAAAGAGTAAAGCACATTCAATAAACCAATATCACTACTCTAAGCCATAAGCAAGTACAATAAGTAATAAATATAAAGCTTAAAGAGTATGGAAGAGAGGTGCAAACAAAGGATAATATCGAGACATGTTATCGAAGAGAAAACTGAAGTACTTGGTAAAAAATCTCTTTGCTATCCTCCAAGCCAAAATTGATCAATTAGTGAATAAGTTAGAGTACATGAATATCAAAAAGACCCTCCAAGCCTAATCTACCAAATGTACTTGAGCCCTCCAAGCTCCTGCTACTAATGGACTTCTCGAGGTCTTGTCTTCACTAGCTATTTAGATCTCGCAATTTTGCCTGATTGCATCTGCCACTCAATGACTTCTTCTAATGCTTCCCAGTACTCAGAATGGGTGAGCTAAGTGTTTGGACTGAGAACCTCTCAATGATATGTAGATGGAGAGGTGGGCATAGATGGAAACTTTAAAGAAATGATATAGAGAATTGTGGGTAATACAATCTTTAGCTCTCAAGTGTTTGGCTAGGGTTTCTCCCTTAAAAGTTTCTTCAAAAAATACTTATTCTTCTTACATTTTGTGGGTAATGATAGTTTATATAGTGTTGGTAAAAAATGGAAAAAGTCACACTCTAAAAAGCAATAGGCAGTGGGTTTTGGTCATTCACGACTAGGCCTAAGTCACGAGACACTCGCGAAATCCAGCCTATCAATGACTCTTTAAATTCCAGCATGTGCTTCTCACGTGGTTTGTTTTGCGGGTCAACAATTGCGAGTCAGTTGCGAGTCAAATCTTGAAAACCACTTATTCACAAATTCTTCACCAGAGTCTCTCACACACGGTCCTTACATTAAATCCCACAAAAATACAGGGAAATTATTGAACAAAATTACAATAAAATTTGACATGGAATTAAAACCAACAAAATACATAATTGCAAATCACAACTTTACACTTTGTTTGCATCCTAAGTAATAACTTCTAGCTTCTTTCCATTCCTTTAGTGTAAATTTTGTCATATTTTTATTCTTGGTTAATAACTTAAGAGGAAATTACACTTTTTTCTCTAAACTATACGACCCTCGTTTACACTTATCCCTATAAATTATGAGAATGCATACTCTATCCCCTTAAACTATATTCCTTTTACCCTTATCCCGTAAATTACGGGAATACACACTTATGTTTTGAAAATATTACCCATGGGATGTGGTGCAAAGGTAATAGTTTAGGGGAGTAAGTGTGTATTTTCATAATTTAGAAAGATAAGTGTATAAGAGGATATGGTTTAGGGGGTGAAGTGTAATTTTCCCGCAACTTAAGGTATTGTCCTAGTTCTTAAATTTTGCATAAAATTTGTTTTTTATCCTTAAATTATTTAAAATATTATATATTTTATACTTAATCTTTAAAAAAATTCCTTTTTTGTCCATGGATTATTGAAAATTTTTTACCCCTAAACTGTAAAAAAGGAAAAAAAAAAAAAAAATCATTTGGTGCATGTGACCAACATCTTTAAAATATATAAATATACAATGTTGACCACTTGTTCGCCTCCTTTTACTGTTTTTTAATTCCCTTTTTAATGAAATGGTCTATTTCAAAAAAGCCAAATTATCTAATACTAAAGTGTCATATAGTTGTGAGATCTAATTAGCTCAATTGGTAAAATATTTTATTTTTGAATAAAAATTTTGAAGATCAAACCCAACCTACACTAAAAAATAAATTAGTGTCTTAATCTAGTAATAAAGAGCAATCATCATGGAGGACACCATTAGCTGAGAAGTTATTGTCTCTCTCAAAAAGTGTCATTTTAGTTAGATATGTAAGATAAAAGTTAACGAGAATGAACGAAAGGAATTTATAAAATATTTTTCCTAAAAAATAGATGTGTAAATCATTTTATGCCAAAATGCGCCAAATTTTATAATCAAATTGAAAATTTTTTTAGGTTGAAGTGGCAATGATTCCGGCTCTGGTTAGTATCCTTTGGCACCTTATGTGTGAGAAAGCGTAATGAATGTTTATCGGCCTATAAATAAATTAGACTCATTACACACACTTTGCGCATGTAATGATACTTTCTTCTTTTCTTGGTTTTAGTGTTATAATGTTTAAACTGATATATTGTATTTTTTTTTTTTTAAATAAAGGTAAGTTAACATAGAATATTGTTTAAAAATGAGATAGAGATAGTGTCCTAAGTTTTAGTCAGAATAAAGAAGATAAAAGAAAAAGGCTAAAACATAATTGAAGTATTTGAATTCAAATAAATAACCAATACAAATAGGAATCAGACATTTGAATACAGGATAAGAATGGGTAGTTTTTACGTGAGGTAGTGGGTTTGTTTTTGAAGAAGTAATTTTGTTAATTTTTTAATAAACGTATTTGAATTCAAATAGATAAAAAATACAGATAAGTATTAAACATTTGAATACAAATGAAAATAACGGTTTTTTTTTCCCCTTTTTGTACATGAGATAGTATTACTCTTTTAACCTTTTTTTTTTTTTTGGTAGGAAAAAAGAAATTAAACTAAAGGGTATGTTATTTTAGAATTTGTACAAGGATAGTTTAGTACATCAAAAATTGAAGACGAAACAGGGGAATTCTCTTATTAGTATTATAGATATAGGATAATTTGGCTTCATTTATAACATAATAACACACATGTGATCGGGGACGATGTTGTGTAGAGCAAAATAGAACAAGTTCTTATACTAGTGATCACTAATTACACAAAGCTTACCAATGATCATGAGACTCTTCTAACTTCTCACACATGTCATGTTGGGATTCAAGATCCTCCTATCCATTGGAATTGTATGCTTTACCTTCATTTTCTAAGAGAGCGTTTGGTTTGTCATGATGTTACATTATACCGTAATATTACATTATTGTAATCTTACATTAATGTAATCTCAATACAAGAATAAAACATTACATTGTTTAGGAAAGTGGTGAGATTAAGATGATGTGATATATTTTGTAATTTTAGATTATGATAATGTTAGAAAAAATAAAATAAACCAAAAACCTTAATGTCACATCATCGTAATGTGCATCACATCAATGGCACATCATAGCGAACCAAACGCCCACGTCTTAAGTCATCCTCTATGACAAATTTACGTTTTGACTAAGGCCTCCTCTAGCCCTAATAAACTCTTTGTAATTTATATATTTGATTTTACAAAATTAAAATTTTTAAGTGAATAACTTTCCCAAAATATATGAATTTTCCCCCTTTAAAATAACTACTTCTTTTAAGGGACTTAAAAAAAGTTTTTAATACTTATAGTATCTCATTAAAAAAAAAAAATTACAAATAGAATATAACAATTTTATATAAGCTGCACTCAAATTCATTAATTTTGTAAAAATGATACACAAAAAAGTTTTTAAACATTGTAGCATCTCATTAAAAAAAAAAAAAACAAAATTACAAATAGAATATAACAATTTTATATAAGCTCCACTCAAATTCATTAATTTTGTAAAAATGATATACAAAAATTCATAAGTAATTCTAATACAATTAAAATGAACAAGGATACAAAAATTTTATACAAACCACAATCAAATTCATTACTTTTTTTTTTTAAGTCAAAGATCCTTTATGTTAGCAATTGGTCAAAACTAGTAAAAGAATGGTCTATTTGCTACATTGTAAGAGTTTATCTATCAAATTGAAACAATAAATAATAGTAAGAGGGGCTTAATTAATACAACACAAAAGATCAAAGGTCTAATAATAATTAAATTTGTTAATTACATTTTTTGTTTGTGTTTAATAATCTCTCGCAAGATGTGGGAGATAGACCATACAGATACAAGAATGTTACTATGTATATCAAGTGTATGTAGTGAAATACTCACAATATATGTGGTTTCACTGGTGTATAAGGTTCACAAATTGTTCGAGCTCTTGATACACATCATATGTTGGAAAATATAGTAATATAAAGTATAAATAGGTTTCGATTCAACAAGGTAAACCCTAAAAGTTTAGCAATAACTTAAAATAAATAGAGAGTTAGAACATCATACGTTGGAAAATATAGTAATATAAAGTATAAATAGGTTTCGATTCAACAAGGTAAACCCTAAAAGTTTAGCGATAGCTTAAAATAAATAGAGAGTTAGAAAACAAACCCCCAAGTATTAGACTATAGTAATATCTTTTAGTTGGATGCACTCTTAAGCAAGAAGAACAAAGAACAACGAGTAATGCCCAACAGGCTGTTCCAATGTTGGGCTAAGGTGATAAGAATAAGCCCAAGCTTACCCACCATCTACCCCATTATCTTAAGTTATCACTTAAGGAGGACAATGACTTATAAACCCATAAGAGAATTCATACCTAAGCAATGTGGGACAAGCAACAAAAGGGCAAAGTGTTTGGAACATACTTACCCACACCAACATTATATACTTTTTTGTATGGATAGTCCATTCCACACAGTTGTGAATCATGAATCATCCATGTTTGAGTGTCCAATACTTGATCTCTAGGACCATGAAATTTGCATAAGTCTACAATCTAGCGGTTCACGTAAGCAGTACCCAACAAACAAAACACAATTCAGTTTTTGGATCGGCATTGAATTTGGAGTCCAAACCCACCCCATCCACGCCAATTTAGTCTTTCTAATTCTATTCGAACTCCATTATTGCGTATGCCCTCGGGTGGAGGGGTTTTTTGAAGAGCATGTTTCCTCTAGTTTTTCTACGTTGGGTGCTTGATAATGTGTCAAGTGTGTGCACATGTTATTAGGGTGAGGTGTGTGTGTGAGAGTCTCTACACTTATTTTATTTTAAGGAGTCGCCACCAACCATTAGCTTTATACTAGGTGTGATTGGTCACGTATTAATCTAATTATTTTTAATTACCTAGCTAACTAAAAACTAATTCAAATATTCTTAAATTAATTGTGGTAACCAAAGTCTCAAACCTAAGATTCTTGGACCCAGGAGCTCGATTACAGGTGGGGAAGGTGTTAGGCACCCCACACTGCCTATTCAAAAGATAGTACCTCGTTTTTAATTTAATCAAGATGTTCACATTTTGAAGAATAAATTAAGTACTTGATTTTTTTTTTTTTTTTGAAAGAGTCTTGTACATACAATAAATATAAATAACATATGACTATTTTATTTATGCATTTAAATAACATGTGATATTATTGGCAAGAAATATATCCAAGCAAACATGCGAATATATACATAAATAGCATGGGAAAGCTATTTACTTCGTTACAAGAAATATGTATAGCTAGCATGTGAATATTTTATTTACTATGTATCTAGCACGTGAATATATATACTATTCTACAACATAAAAGAAAATGGAGAGAGATCACTTAATGCACTTTAAAACAGTAAGCATATTTATTTTCCAAGTATCATTCTCATGCATAAACACAACAAACAAAAACAGTTAATGTAGATAAGGGTGAATATGTTAGCTTGACCATATGCCATTAACCATCTGTTGCATTCATTTCAGACGGTACTCTCCTTGAGGACAAGAAAGAAGCCAAACAAGTAAGGAGAAAATCCCCATATTCTAGTTATTAGCTGAGAATGAGCTATATAGGAGGTTGTTTGGGTTTGTACTTGTTGTGTGTCCATCCCGATGCTATTGAAACCCTTATCTATGAGCTACATGAGGGAGTATGTGGAATCCACACAGGGGGTTTCTCTTTGGCTCATAAGGCGATGAGACTAGGATATTGGTGGCCGAACATGCAGAGAAATGCTCAAGAGTATGCCAAAATAATGTGATCAATGCCAAAGATATGCGCTTGATATTCACCAACTAGGAAGAGCCCTCAACCATATGTCTGGTCTATGACATTTTGCCTAATGGGGATTAGATATCATGGGGCCATTCCCAAAGGCTACAAGAAGCATGACATGGCTATTGGTTGCGTTCGATTACTTCATGAAGTGGGTAGAAGCCGAACCTATGACAAATATCCAAGATGTTGATGTCAAGAAGTTTGTATGGAAAAGATAATAACTTGGTTCAACATTCCTGGGACTTTGATATCTGACAATAAGCTTCAGTTTGACAGCAAGGCGTTCAGGAGGTTTTGTATTGAGACAATAATATCCTTAGAGGTCGACCCTCCCACAAACGACGAATAACTTCTTTCCAGGCGTAATGATCAAATGTTAGTCAAGCAGCTAGACCTCATTAAGGAAAATAGGGATATATCATCGATACAACTAGCTAATTATTAGCAAAGGTTCTGCCAAAGATACAATAAGAATGTTAGGCCATGTGAGCTTGTCCCTAGAGATTTGGTCTTGCAGAAGAACAAGAAATATTGGGGATCCTAATTGGGGAAAACTTGGCCCGAACTAGGAAGGACCATATCGGGTAACCCTGTAGCAGGAGTAGAGGAATACTACTTAGAAGACTTGGAGGAAAAGTTCATGCCCTGTCCATGGAATGTGAACAACTTGAAGTAGTTTTTTGACTAGTATTTTTCAATTTGCATGTCATCTCCTTAAATCAACATGTATTGATATTAATGGAATGAATGAAGAGTGACGTTATTCATGAATTTTATTTATTTTACACATTTAAATGTTATCTCTTTATAATCTGCTCTCCATATTGGGGCTCACATTTGGCAATATTGAAGATTGATGGGATATTGACTGAAGCCTGGCCTCAGCTTGACCATAGTTACTAACTAGGTGGCAACCTAGCAGATCTGTTGTTAAGGATAGAAGTTTAGCTTCAATCTGACCTCAGCCACTAACTAGGTGAAAACCTAACAGATCTTTTGTTAAGGACAAAAGCCTAGTCTTAGCCTGAACTCAGTCACTAACTAGGTAGAAATCTAAGAGTTTTTTTTTTTTTGGTTAAATTTTTTTATAAGGACAGAAGTCTAGCCTTAGCCAGAGCTCGATCACTAACTAGATGGAAACTTAAGAGTTTTTTTGTTAAGGACAGGAGCCTAGCCTTAGCTTGACTTCAGTTATTGACTAGGTGGAAACCTAAGAGTTGTTCTGATAAGGACAAAAGCATAGCCTCAGCCTAACCCTGGTCACTGATTAGGTGAAAACCTAACAGTTCTTCTATTGAGGACAAAAGTTTGGCCTCAGCATGACTACAGTCATTGACAAGATGGAAACCTAAGGCTTCTTTTTCGATTAAGTATGAGTTTGGCATCATACTGACTGTGGTCATCTATAAGTTAGAAGCCAAGTGAATCTCCCATTTTCACGTAATACTATTCTCAGTGTATGATGAATTTCTTCGTTGGAATGAAATGTGAAGTTACATCAAGTACTGGGCAATAACGATTGGCAATATTTTAATAACTAATGAATTGTTTCCTTTTGTTGTTTAGGCGAGATAAGAAGACAAGTATAATGAAGATAGACGAGTAGTTATACTTCAATCAAATAACAAAAAAGTGATTTTCATTGATAAAGATTGTGGTAGTTCTAACCCAACGACTTTGGGCTTGTTGGGCGTGGACCCTCAAGTAATTTGTATTATGCACAGGGTTTAGCCCACAATGGGAGGTCATAGAAGAAGGTTTGCTGGTGATTGTTTAAAATGGTTGTGTTGTGGTTATTTGCTAAAAATTTGACTGACCGAGGAGGAACTTAGACAGCCGAGGTGCCCTTTGGATGTCCCAAGCTGGATCACCTTTCCTAAATACTGGTTTCTCTTTTCTCTTGTATTTTTCTCCCTAGAAAAGCATTCCAACCTCTAATTCTGATCCTTTCTCCCCCTTATATACCCTCTTGTGAGTGGCAAAGTCATCATGATGGAAGAATGTTCCACGTGCCTGTGGGTCCCCCCACCTGTGGGATCTGGGTGGCTTTTCAGGTCTAAGTCACTGTTTAATCTTGTCAAATTGCATGTTAGGGATGAACCTTACAACCACACTGTTGAAATGACTCTCCAATAACTTATGCCAAATGCCGAATCATGTGTTTGGCTGGCAGATTCCCCCAAGTAACTACTTCCATTCTTGGAAATAAGAGGGGTTTGTTCAGACATTCCCACCGAGAATACGTCCATCAGTGTAGTAGCTTGGCATTCATCAAGTTTGGGCTGATCTTGTGGCCAAAATGGGCAAATGCCCTTTTCGCGCAAAAAAAAAAAAAAAAAAAAAAAAAAAAAAAAAAAAAAGCAGTATGCCCCCTTTCCCAAACTAATTGGGGAAATGCCCCTCTTTTGAAATTCGATTTTTTCAAAATTGAGTTAAGCCCTATAGCGACGTTTTAAGGAGCCTATAGCAGCATTTTGAAACTCTTGAGTTACAAAACGCCGCTATAAATCCTTTAAACGTCACTATAGGCTCCTTAAAACGCTACTATAGGGCTCTAGAATTTTTTTTTTTAACTTGATTTTGAGAAAATCGAGTTTCAAAAGAGGAATATTTCCCTAATTAGTTTAGGAAATGGAGCATTTGTCTTTTTTTTTTTTTTTTTTTTTTTTGCGTGAAATGGCCATTTGCCCATTTTCACCCTGATCTTGTACATAAACATGCTCGGCTTGCACTTGATATGGGCTGAGCTTTTGCCCTCCAACAATTTTATAACACCGTATGCTATGGTAGTTTTAGAATGATCATATTTAACCTAATGCATTTTTTTTTTTATATATACCTTTCAATGAGTACATCACAAAAGATTGAACTGAATAAAAAAAAATGTAATCATTTAAGATTTTACGTTGTCAAAGAAGGTCAGTTAAGGTCAAACCATATTCATTCTTTATTCTTTTATGTTCTTTCTCTTTCTTCTTTTCTATAATTCTTAAAAATATTTTATATTTAAAAAGTTGGGACAATTTTTGAATTTATGATATACCACACGTTTTCAAACCTTTTATCACCATTTGTGATGATGGTTTCACTTTGGTAATGGGTCCAACCTAACCGTAACGAAGGAAAATATAGGTGCATCCAAATGTTACATAGTGATTGAAAACTCAATCCTAAATTCCTAGGTTGAGCAAATTGATTTTGACTCTTACATAGGTGGGAAGGTAGGCAGGCACATACATTGTAGTAGACTAGATGATCGAGTTGGTTGACCATCGAAGAATATCTATATATTATATTACTTAAACAGCAATCCATACCAGCAAGAAAATTTTTAAACCTTCCACTAGCAATACCTCACCCAAGCTAAACAAATTCCTTGCCACGTGCATCACTACAATTGGGCTGTAATAGTTTGTACAAGATTGTCCCATATTTGTAAGATATTCTCAATATGAAAGCAACCATCACTGCTAATAATGCTTAGTGATGCTAAATAGTAAATACTCCTACATAAAAATAAAAATAAAAAGCACTGGTGTTAGTGATGTTTTTGTTGTTGCCCTCCTGGTTTCCTTTATCTTTCTTGGCTTTTGGACTTTTTATCAAAAACTTGCATTCATGCTATTATAAGATATCAGATACATCCTTACAATCTGTTTCCAAAATTACAGTAATACGTCAATTTCTTTCGGTCGCATTCGCATGCATGCAATTTTGGGCTTTCGCATTCTTCTGAGAGCTTGTAGAATGATAATGGCCCAACTACCCAACACATCAATTCTTTTGACAGCACCTGAGCTAATTATATTTTGAATATTTGGGCATGTTTTTAGAGAAGCAAACAAAGATGCAGATGTTATAGCCGTAAAGTTGTGATTTTCAACTAGCTTGTGTTGGCTTTAATTTTGTGTCAAATTTGATTGTAATTTCTTCAATCATTTCCCTGTATGTATATGAGTTTATTTGTAAGGGATGAATGTGAGAAATCGGTGAAGAATCAAATTTCAAAGATAAATCAGTGCAATTCGTGACTAGCTCACAAGAAGCTCGCGAGAAGTAACCTGTAAAAAGGCCATGTGTGAAGCACATGACTAGAAGTTGAAGAGTCACACTAAGCTGTCAAGTTCACGAGTGTTTTGCGAGAAGGACCATCCTGCGAGGTACCCGTGAAACTCTCTGTTTGGCAAAAAGATAAAGTGTTTTACCAAATTCTTTACCCACACTATAAATACCTTCATTACCCACAAATTGTAAGTAGTGCTTTTCAGAGAGAAAACCCTAGAAAATTCACTTAAGAGTTAGAGATTGTCATACCCACAATCATCTACACATTTCCTTGTGGTGTTTTTCAACTTCTACATCTCTATCTCTACACCCTTGAGAGGTTCATAGCTCAAAAACTTACCACACCTAATCCGAGTGTTAAGTGAGATTTCCGTGTTGTTGGGAAGCATTGGGATGAGCCATTTAGTGGTGGATGCAATTGGGTTAAATTACAGGATCCAGAAAACTAGAGAAGACATGACTCCGAAAAGTCTGTTGGTAGTAGGAGCTTGGAGGGCTCAAGTACATAGGGTAGACTAGGCTTGGAGGGTCTTTTGTTATTCGTGTGCGCCAACTTTATTCTCTAGTTGATTGCTTTCAACTTAGAAGGTTGCAGAGAGGTTTTTCGTTGAGTTTTTTGGTTTCCTCTTCGATAATACATCTTGGTGTTATCTTGTGTTTGCATCTCTCTTCCCTATTATTTAAGCTTTCATTTTATTGTTAATTGTTGATGGATATGGCTTAGATTAGTGTTATCAGTTCATTGCGCATATTTACTCTTATTCTACACTTTGTTAAAGTTAAAGTAAAAGCAGTCTAGCTGTATTTTTTAATTTGGGGTCTAAATATGCTCATGCGTTTTCATACAAATCAGGGCTTTCAATTGGTATTAGAGCAGATACACTTGTCGAATTCCAATATCCTTGTGTGATCCACAACCTCGTGTGAGATGGATAGATCTCGATCCCTCAACGCACCTCCCTACTTTGATGGGAGTAATTATGCTTTTTTGAAATGTACATATGCGTGGTTTTTCTGTGTGCTATTGATGAGACCGTTTAGGATTCCATTGAGAATGGGTGGGTGAGACCCACAACAACCAAATCTAAATGGGATAAGGCTGCTTTTTCTTTGGCAAATGCCAATAGCAAAGCTATTAATACTATTTTATGTGGTTTTTCTATTGATGAATTTCAAAGGATTTCGCATGTGAAGACCGCCAAAGAGGTGCGGACCATTCTTGAGACTACCTATGAAGAAACCTGTTGGGAAATTTAGACTCCGGTTGATAGAATTAACAAGTTTTAAATCCAAGTCATTAATTAGATTTATTATGAATAAACCTTGTTAAAACAAACAAACAAACATCAATATCATGTTAATATCATACACAGTGGAAAAGTAAATAAGACAAGATATGATGACTTAGGAAAACCACTGAAAGAAACTAGTTTCATAGTAAAAAAACCTGGGGAAAAACCTTCCCTTAAAGCAATTCACTATAGGAAATAGAAGTTTCAAATCTAGTACAAAACCTTTGTCCCTAGATTATACAATCCCTGTAGATGAACTCACAGCAGAAACCTTCTACTACTTCAGAACCTCTACACTCTTTAATATATGAACGCTACCCTTTTGCATGGATCCTAGTACATGACTAACCAAAGATGCACGATTCCCAGTACGTGACTAACTCACCAACTTGAAGAAGATTATTGACTGCAAAGTTTTTCACTTCATTAACACTGAAAATCGAGAAACACTTGGTTACAAAACCCTAAGGCGCAAAGACACAGTAGCTTCTTTCAAAAAGAATAAGAAATCGATCACCTTTTGCATATGTTCTCCTTGTATTCTCTTATGTCACGGTCTTTAAAATAAGCCTTATATATGTCTAAGGTTGTGAGAAAATAAACCCTATGCATACATGTCAGCATGGGCCGAAAATCAGATCTGAAAATCTGAATTTCATAATTCTCGATAGATACAGCTGTCGAGCTATCTATCGAGGCTCGATAAATAGTATTTGTTGAGTAGCTGTTAAGCTTTAATGAATCAGCACTTCTTCACTTATTTCTTGAACAAATTTGCATAACTTCAATACTAGAATTCTTGTTCTTTGAAGTATTAAACACATCCTAAATCTACCCAATTACAAGTAAAGTGTGTTTTGTCAAAGGATTAGTCAATTCTAAATGACATATGTTCTTAACATGAATCACATATGTCCTAACAGAACCAAGAAGGTCAAGGACACCAAGCTTCAAATGCTCTATTCAATTTGAGGAAGTGAAGATGAGCGACGATGAGTCATTTGACTCCTTTTATGGGAGACTTAAGGAGATTGTGAATGCCAAACTCAATCTTGGAGAGAAGATTGAAGACGCTAAAGTGGTAAGGAAGATCTTGAGATCCTTGCCCAAAAGTTTTTGGGCTAAGGTCACCCGCCATTGAAGAAAGCAAAGATTTGGACGAGATCAAGATTCAAGAACTTGTTGCATCTCTCCAAACCTATGAGCTCGGATTGCCCTCGCATAAGTCCAGCAAACCACTTGCTCTCAAAACCATAAATGAGAGAACGGGTGATTCCTCCGATGAAGACGATGTTAAAAAGAGGTGGCATTTCTTGCAAAGAACTTTTGAAAATTTCTTAAGATGAAGAACAGTGGGAAGTTATTTGGCAAAGGAAAATTCTCATCCTCCAAAAATGATGAGAGACTTCAAGAAGAAGGATGAGAAAGACTCATCATCAACTCAAATGAATGCAATGGTCATAGGCATCTAAAGAAAGAATGCCCAAATTATTTAAGAGGAAAGGGTAAAGTGCTTGCTACTACCCTTAGTGACTTGGAGAGCTAAAATTCTGATGCAGAAGGAGAATGTGATAGTGATGGAAACTACTCAACTTTCATGGCGATTACCACCGTTAATTCTAGAGATGATTTGAGCGATTTAGTTGATGAACTTGGTGTACATTATGAAGGTAAATAAGTTGATGTTTAGGATGATAAGGATGTGTACCTCAATGAAGGTGAGAAGAATCTTCAAGAAGTGTACAATGCTTTGCTTGAAGATTGTAGCAAATATGCTAAGGTTGCCAAGAGTGCAGTTAAGAAGATAAAGAAATTGAAGAAGAGCATAAGTCCATTCTTGTTCAACTTAAGAATGCCAAGTGTGAAGTTGAAAAGCTAATGGAAGAGTTGTTGAATGCCACTCCAAGATCAAATTTCTCAAACTTGAAGTAATTCAAGCAAATGTCAAAGTGGAACGCATCACCACTAAGAAACTTGACAGTGTGCTCTCTTCTCAAAAACCTTCAAATGACAAGACCGATTTGGGCTACATTGGTGAAGGAAGCTCAAGCAGCGAACCCAAAAAGGAAGTGAAATTCATGTTGGCCAAGAATGTATAGATGCTCAAGGTAGAGAAGCCCAAGGTTGAGATCCCTACTGTTGAGAAGAGAGTCATTGGTCCAAAACCAAAGGCAAAAGGGAAGTCATTGCCTAAGAGTCAAAGGGGACCTTAAGTGAACATTTCTATCATCACTGTGGCGTACGAGGGCACACAAGACCAAATTGCTTCAAGTTTCAAGCTCTTAAAGGGCTGACTATCTACACGGCTAATAAAACTCAAGAAGAATGCCAAAGGGAAATCAAGCTAATGGAGAAAATGAGAGATAACTCATTGGAGATGTTATGGAAATGTTGAAGAACATTTCATCATGCCTAGCTAGCTTTGCCTCGAGGTTTGAGAGTTATGTTGGTTGTACCCCTCCTTCTAAGGACCTTAGCCAAAACACTTGTATAGTGTGGGTGGGGAAGGGTACTCATGCATGATCACTCACTATGTCCATGCATTAATACTTTCAATGTATTAGGGTATAGTTTCATGCATGATGACATATGCAATCTTCTAAAGTCACTACTTCCGTGCTAGCATGTTTCTTTGTTAGGTTTTTGTTTACTTTGTTTTTATTGATCTTACTTTATTGTTTTTTTTTTTAGTGTGTTAAAAAATTTAAAAACCCATAAAAGGTAAAAAAAATCCCAGAAAGTTTGATCGCTTGTGTTGTGTATATCACATGTTGAGTTTCGCCTAGTACCTTTGTACTAATGACATAGTGCATTTACAAGCTTAGTTTCTTATGTATGCACATATCTAAGTGTGAGCAAAATCTAGAAATTTATTTTTGATTGTTGTAAATAGATCTTTAAGTTTGTCATGAATGATTAGTCAATAATCTTGTTTGATCTTGATACATGCGTAGACTTGTTCCTATATATCTCCACACATTTATTTTTATGTCAATCTATAATTGTTAATCTCTAAAAAAGGAAAAGGCTGAAAAGCCTTACTTCGAAGACTAGTTTGATTAGGAAAAGGTGGAGCAAATTGTATTAAAAATGTATGGTGTCAAAGCCAAAGGCTTATTCATCAAAGATATATCAAAATTTTCATGGCATCGTTGCCAAAATATTGAGTTGTATTGATCAAAAGTATGAAAAGTGGAAGCGAAATGAAAAACTTTCAATCAAATGTAAACACTTTGGTAGGGGGTCATATATGTTCATTTCTACGAGTGAGATAAGTCACTTGACTTTGTACTAGTTGTGTATGACTTGATTGAATTGATCATTGAAGTTTTATACTAGACTATGGACTGGTTCTTACTTGATTCACACACACAACACACAAGTCTAATGTTCAATGAATGCCTATTTTATTTGTGTGATTGTAGGTGTTCAAATGTGATTTGTGTATACTCAATTACTTGATGATCAAACCCAAAAAGATTTTTGAGTATTTTCTTTGTTTTTGAAAGTGTTTTTGCATACCACTCTTGTGTTTTGAGAGTTTTTACAAAAGCCAAATCTATTTTATTGAAAAAATCCTTCAGAGGCATTTTCACTAGTAAGTCGCGAGTAAGCTATCTTGTAGCCTAGCCACAAAAATGAGGAAGGTAATTTTCATTTCTTCCAAAATTTTACACAGAGAGTTTTGCGACTCCTTTGCAAGAAATAGCTTCTCGCTAAACTAGCCCTGTGCATTTGAGGCATTTCATGAGTAACTCGCAAGTACTTTGCGAGTAGCTATCCCAAGAAATGAGTAGATTTTTGTTTTTTAAAAGGCCAAACAGTGATAGTTTTTCAAAATCTACACTTTGCGTCCTTCGCGCCTCTTAACCCCAAACACATTTTTCCCTCAAATCTCAACCAAAACTTAAGGGATTTCAACTCTAAGACTTATCTAAGGTATGTTTTAACACTTTTTAATCTTTGATTCCTTAGATTAAGCCTTAGATTCTTAGATTTCTAGGGTTGGGGTCATTTTGGAAGGGGTTGCAAAAACTAAATTTCTTGTCAAATTTTTTTTTTCTTGATTGGGCTGTGCCCTTTTGTGTTTGTTTGTGTTTATATTGGTCCTAAGTGGCATTTTAACATGTATTTAGGCAAGTTTTACATGTGTTCATGCATTGTTTCACATATAAGTGTAGTGTGTGTACTCTAAGTGTTTGATAAAATGCCTATATGTTATTTTTTTCATTGTTTTGGACTCCATTGAGTACAAAATTTTGGGGATTATCATGATTATGCATGTTTAACATGTTTTGATCATTGGATATGTGTTTTACACACTTTGCCCATGAGTGCTTGTTCATGCATCTCACATGCACACTACAAGCACATTTGATGCACACACTCTATCACTTAACATGTCTTGCATTCACTCATGCTATGTAAGTCTCCTTAGATCTTTAGCACTTATAACATGTTCTTTTGACTATGTTTGCTTGTCTATTTCCCTTTTAGGACAACTTGTTCGTGTTTATGGACTAACTTGTATCTAATCAAGTTTGTTTCCATGTTTGTGTATGGTTTGTTTGTTTATGTGGTATCTTGCAGATGTCTTGTTGATCTTCACGTTGCAAGGAACCTTTGATTGATCTCACATCAAATCTAGTATCAAAGAGGACTCGTTAATCAACAGGAGACTTTGACAACAAAAGGTTCAAGACTCGTTTGGACTCTCAATGCTTCCTCAACAATTTTAAGAATGCACATATTGTGATTGAAAAGATTGTGAGGTTCGACACCTTAAGATAAACCTTCATCTCTAAGATCTTTACAGATAAGGATTGGGCAAGTTTGTTTGGTAGCTTTGAGGATCCCATCGCAGAGTTGGTCAAAGAATTCTACTCTAATGCATGGTTCACCAGAGCTGAACTTAAGTATTGGGTTTGGGGAAAGGATTATGTAATCACTTCGGACTACCTAGCAAAGATTCTTCACATCAATTGTCCAAAAAATGTAGACACATCTCCATATGATGACTAATTAGTACCAGTTGCTAAGATTCTTGACACTTTAGGAGTTGATTATGAAGTCTCCTCCACAGGCACCTCCATTGGGACTTCAAAATTTGAACTAGAGATGAAGACTCTCCCATTGATTATGTTCTCCAACTTGTACCCTCTTTCCAACACAGGTTTCATCAACCTCGGAAGAGCACAATTCCTATGTGATCTAATTAAGGGAGCTCAAACTGATATTTGTTCTCACATATTTCAGACCATGGGAAAAACAATGGGGAGATTAGCTGCAAGAACGTGTCTACCCTTCTGCAACCTTGCTATGAAGATCATGAACCTTAAGGGTATCCGTCCTTCGTAAGAAGGAACAATCCTGCCTCGTCAAAGACAAATCTCATTACACTCTCTCCAAATGAATAGGGGTCATTCATCTGTTGAAGAGGTGAAGGAGAGTCCTCCTAAGCCTCCAAATAGTGAATCCTTCTAACATGCCACTCTTATTGGATAGAGATCAGCTGCTCCTACTGTCCCCGACTAACCCAAGACAGCATCTCCTCGCATTCATGAGCCTCAACCTGCTAGCACTTAGTCGAGACTATCTATCTCTCATCCGGATAGGCTGACAACTTTGATTGAGAGGTTGCATGAGCGCATTTTTGGTCTTACTAATGTCATATACTCTACCAACAATTATGTTCAAATTCATCTAACCACCATTGAGACACAGTTGGATGAGATTCAGTGCAAGCTTGAGGAAATCCTTTAGCTATTTATGCCAAAACGGAGGAGAGAACTTACTGTGAATACTATGACTATAGCATAGAGTAAGGGGAAGATCATCACATGGAAAAGAGGTGTGCATATTGAACGGGGGAGATTAGTGGGCTCAAAAGGAGGAAGCTAACCTACAGCCACACACTTTTTGGATAGTTTAACCATTGTTTGGCTAGTCTAGTATATGTTTTATTTATAGTGCTTTATTTAAAGCTTTCAAGTACTTGAGCTTAAAATATAGTGTTCTTTAGTACCTTATGTACCTTGGTTTTTATAACCGTTTCTTGATGCTTATAGTTATTTATTGATTATTACCTTAATTTCTTTAATGCACCATGTGGTTTGTTGGACATGCAATTGATTTTAGCATTTCTCTTAATTACATTGCATGTCCAGATGATCATTTACTCGTTAAATGTTCATTGTGGTCATTCTTTAATGGCTGATCTTGTTTGATCAAGTCATGTTTATGTTTCATATATCATTTAGTATCTTGATCGCATTATACTTGTTCTTTATACATGCCTTGTGTTCTTCTTGTCTCATATTTAATGAAGTTATTTGTTATGTGCAAATGTTTTAGGATACAAGTGTACAAATTTCAAGCGCTTCATATCTTTTAGATTTAGGTGTGAACGAGTTTTGCCTATGTTCTCAAACTCACGTTTAAGTCTATAGTCTGTTAGGAGTTTTGTCACGGAATAGCCAAAAAGGGAGATAGTAAAGTTGTGATTTCCAACTAGTTTGTGTTAGTTTTAATTCCGTGCCAAATTTGATTTTAATTTCTTTAATCATCTTCCAATATGTATGTGGGTTTATTTGTAAGGGATGAGTGTGAGAGATTAGTGAAGAGTCAAGCTTCAAAGATGAATCATTGTAATTTGTGACAAGCTTGCAAGAAACTCGCGAGAAGTAACCAATAAAAGGGTCATGTGTGAAGCACATGACTCGAAGCTGAAGAGTCATGCCAAGCTGTCAAGTTCGCGAGTGTTTTATGAGAAGGGTCATCCCGTGAGGTACGCACGAAACCCTCTATTTGGAAAAAAGATAAATTGTTTTACCAAATTCTTTCCCCACACTATAAAGACGCTCAGTATCCACGAATTGTAAGGAGTGATTTTCAGAGAGAACCCTAGCAAATACACGTAAGAGTTAGAGATTGTTATACCTACAATCATCTACACATTACCTTGTGGTTTTCCTCAACTCCTACCTCTTCATCTCTAGATCCTTGAGAGGTTTATAGCCCAAGCATTTACCACACTCATTTTGAGTGTTAAGTGAGATATTGGTGTTGTTGGGAAGCATTGGAAGGAGCCATTTAGTGGTAGATGCAATTGGGCTGAATTGCGGGATCTGGAAAAGCTATAGAAGACATAATTCCTAGAAGTCTGTTGGTAGTAGGAGCTTGGAGGGCTCAAGTACATAGGGTAGACTAGGCTTGGAGGGTCTCTTGTTATTCATATACTCTAACTTTATTCTCTAGCGGATCGATTTCAACTTGGAGTGTCACAGATTGGTTTTTCCCTGAGTTCTTCGATTTCCTCTTTGATAATACATCTTGGTGTTATCTTGTGTTTGAACCTCTCTTCCCTACTCTTTATGCTTTCATTTTATTGTTAATTATTGATAGATATGACTTAGAGTACTGTTATTGGTTCATTGCGCATATTTAATTGTTCCGCACTTTGTTAAAGTTTAAGTAAAAGCAATTTAGCCATATTTTTTTTAATTTGGGGTCTAAATAAGCTCGTGTGTTTTCACACAAATCTAAGCTTTCAATAGCTAGCGTGCATCAACCATAAATAATTATCAAAATTTTATGAAGCTTTATAGCTTGCTAGAATCATAATTGATGATTGTATAAGGTTAATATAGGTTTACCATGTTGCACAACTGTCATTAATATTGCCAATGTTATTATTTAGTTTGATAAAAAAAAAATTATACTAATAAAGAGAACGCGATGTACGGATAATGTTGTAAGCTTTTATAAAAGGAAGTTATGTAGAATGTTGAACATATTTAAAGTAATAGCATGAAGTAAAATTTTCTTTTATCAATTGAATCAGCTATATGTTGCATCAATGCAATTTTACTTTAACGTAGCATTTATCCATGGCTTCACAAATTATAGATGACTTCAATATAACAGAAGGAAGCTAAAGAAGACAAATCAAAAGAGAGTAAAAAATAAAAGTACTGTTAGAGGCCTTTTGTCAAATACCTAGCTAATATAGTCATTTGTTCTTACTAATATAATGTTTAAAGCAAAAAAAAAAAAAAAAAAAAAAAAAAAACGTAACACAAACATTGAACAAAACTATATCCAACAGATTAGTACTTTTTTGCTTAGTTTTCTGCGCAAACAAAACTAGGGTCGATTGTTCTCCAATACCCCGATCAAATTTGTGAGTGATTCTAAATGGATTCAATTGGTAGGGAAAGAAACAATAGCGAAAATATTCTGAAAAAACTTCTTTTTTGTAAAAGTTTTAATTCCTTAGCTTTCTTAAAAGCTCCCTAACAAAGCCGTGAATAAATAGTCGTCCATTAAGATGGAAGACTGTAAAACATATTGTTGGGTTCCAAGACTTTAGGTTTAAATGCATTAGAACTTCATTTTGTAATGTTGGAAAACCTTGATCAAAACGATCAGTCTTGTTTTTAGACTTGCTCAAAGTATGTTTATGTGTAAAGTTGGAATCGAGTGTACTACAAGATTTACTATGTAAATCTGTCTGGCTTGATCGATCAAAGCTCGTGCAGATTGTTTTTCTACAAAATTTTCCAACTTAGCCCAAGCCCGTTTGACGTGTAGGGTTTTATGTTTTGCCCTAGGTATAAAAGGGAAAACCCTAACCATGTTTTTTAGATTGTTGCAGTTGTTGTTTATGCTATGTATGTGAATCTCTTGCGAGATCTAGAGGTGTTTACCTTCACATATACTTAGGGTTGTCAAGAATTAAGATTATGTCAAGAGCTTGATGATCATTCAGTTACTGCATTAAGAGATTAAAGATACATAAGCGGGAGTGCTTGTACTTGTTGTGAATCCAAGAAAGAAGTAGTTCGCGGACTAGGAGCTGTCACGTGGTCATGGTAGTAAGTTTCCTACTCGAGGTAGCAATAGGTTGTTAGTGGTCTAAGTTACTATTGTGTAAACTTCAATTCTTTCATAGTAGATCTGTTTTACCTTGAAGATAGTTAGGTTAAATCCTCCCCAGGTTTTTTACCTGTTTGGTTTTCCTGGGTTATCATATCGTTGTTTTCTTTATTTTCCGCACTTGTCAATGATATGATTTATCTATGTTAACCTAGATCTGCATAATTTACCTAAGTTAATCACTTGGCTAAGTAACTAGGTTAATCATGTTATGTTTAAGGGGTCTAAAAATGTACAAATGGTATCAGAACAGGTTAGCTCTAGTGTTTAGATCCTTTGATCTAAGAGTTGATCCTTGACCCTTGTTGTCATGGATTCTTTGAAATTCTTGTTACTAAAACTTCAATTTGTCTACTTTTGGTTTGTGTCACTTGTTGCATGTGTCAAGTATGTTCTTGAATATCTTGGTATAATTACATGTGATGAAAATTATGTGTGTTATACTGCTTTAATCTCCTTGAAGGCACGTGATCCTTGTCTTTGGTATTTGGATAGTAGTTGTTCCAAGCATATGAAAGGAAATAAAGCTTTATTTGAGACACTTTTTGAAGGAAAGATTGGGACAGTCACATTTGGAGATGGAAGTAAATCTGTCATCAGAGGCATTGGAACTGTGGACATTCTAGGGTTGCCAGTATTTGAAGATGTCTGGTATGTTGATAGGCTGAAGGTTAACTTATTCAGCATCAGTTAGATTTGTGACCATGGGTTGAATGTTCTTTTTACCAAGTATGAATGTGAGATACTTGATAGAGGAGGTGGCTGTAAATGTGTTGGTACTAGGATTGCTGACAATTGTTATGGAATAACCCCAAGTATAAGAAACAAGTGTTCCAGTGCAAAGATCAATCAAGTAGACTTATGGCATCAATGATTGGGACATGTGAGTTACAAGAAATTAGAGAATATTTCTAAGTGTGATGCAGTGATTAGGTTGCCCAAGTTTGAGATGATAGAAAAATGCATCTTCAAGACCTCTAGAGTTGTCATGCATTGATCTCATGGGTCCAGCTAGAGTTCAGAGTTTAGGTGGAAAGAAGTATATTCCAGTTGTTGTCGATGATTTCACTAGATATACTTGGGTTGTGCTTTTAAGAGATAAAGTGGAGGCTCCTCAAAAGATGATACATTTGTGCAAAAAATTCCAAGTTGAGAAAGGAACTGTGATAGCTAGAATTAGAAGCAATCATGGAAGGGAATTTGAAAACACAAAGCTGGCTACCTTCTGCAATGATCAAGGCACACGTCAAGAATTCTCTTCACCCAAGACGCCATAACAAAATGGAATAGTGGAATGGAAGAACAGGGTTGTTCAAGAGATGGCTCGTGTCATGCTACATAACGAAAAGATGCCCAAGTCCTTCTAGGGAGAAACATTTAATATTGCTTGTCATACACTTAACCGGGTGTATTTCAGACTTGATTCCAAGAAAACTTCTTGTGAACTTTGGAGAGGAAAAAAGCCTGTTGTCAAATACTTTCAAATATTTGGCAGTGACTATTATATTTTATGTGATAGGGAGAACCTAGAAAAGTCTGATGCAAAGAGTGACAAGAGATACTTTTTGGGATACTCCTCTACTAGTAGAGCTTACCAAGTATACAACCTAAGAACTAAAACAGTCATGGAGTCTTCCAATGTGGTGATCAATTATGAACTGTATACAGAAACTCAGTCAGAAAACATTCCTTTGGTTCAAGAAAAGACCATGGAAGTTGATGATTCTATTCCTAATGATTATATTAGGAAGCATAGTGATGAAGAGTTGCTATTATTGAATGATGCTGTTTCGGTACCATCAAGTCCAGAACCATCTACACCGGTTCATGAAACTCAACAAAGACAAAGTGAGCCTAGTCCTTCATCAAAACAAAAAGGTACTTCCACATATTTGGCCAAAGGTCCCTTTTCAAGAGTAGAGTTAAATCACTCTGTCACAAACATATTGGGAAGTTTGAATGATAACATGAGATTGAGATTCAAAGCCTTGAATGTTATCACTCACTCATGCTATCTATTCCAATTTGAACCGAAAAAGTTGGATGAAGCACTTCAAGATGCTGATTGGTTTAATTCTATGCATGAAGAACTTCATCAATTTGTTTGGAATGATGTGTGGGAATTAGTTCCTAGAACAAAAGGAGTAAATGTGATTGGAACTAACTAGATTTTCAAGAACAAGTCAGATGAACATGGTATTGTTATTCGAAACAAATCAAGAGTTGTCGCTCAAGGATACACACAAGTGGAAGGGGTTGATTTTGCTGAGACTTTTGCACCGATAGCAAGACTGGAATCCATTAGAATATTGTTGGCCATAGCAAGTCATTTGAATTTCAAGTTGTATTAAATGAATGTTAAGAGTGCCTTCTTGAATGGGATGTTGCAAGAAGATGTGTACAAGCTGAGGAGAGCCCTTTATGGTTTGAAATAAGCTCCCAAGGCTTGGTATGATGGGTTGAGCGCTTATCTCACTAAGCATGGATTCAAAAGAGGATTTGCTAATACTGCTCTCTTCATACAAAAGGATAAGAATTATTTTATAGTAGCTTAAATTTATGTTGATGATATTGTTTTTGGTGCTATTAATGATTCTCTTACCCAATCTTTTGCAGATGAAATGAAGAAGATGTTTGAAATGAGTATAGTCGATGAACTAACTTATTTCTTGGGATTACAGGTGAAGCAAACAGATTCTGGTATTTACATCAACCAAGCAAAATATGCTAGAAATCTATTCAAGAGATTTGGACTTGATAAGGCTGTACATGCTAGAACATCAATGGCTACAAATGCAAAGCTAACCAATGATCCTTTGGGTGAGTTTGTAGATGTTACATTATATAGAAGCATGATTGGTTGCCTTTTGTATTTAACTGCAAGTCATCTAGATATTGCTTTTAGTGTTGGTGTATGCTCTAGATTTCAATCTAATCCTAAAGTTTCACATTTGAATGCTGTTAAAAGAATCTTAAAATATGTTAATGGAACTTGTGATTATGGTTTGTTCTATAGCAAAGAGTCAAATTTGTCTCTTGTTGGATTTTATGATTCAGATTGGGTTGGCAATGCCGATGATAGAAAAGCACCACTGGTGGGTGTTTTTATGTAGGAGCCAATCTTGTTGCTTGGATGAGTAAAAAGTAAAATTCCGTCTCTTTGTCTACTATAGAAGTAGAATATATTGCTGCTGGAAGTTGTTTTTCACAGCTTCTTTGGATGAAAAAGCTTTTGAGTGATTATGGGATAACACAAGACACCATGATTGTTTATGGTGATAATTCTAGTGCTATCGATATCTCTAAGAACCATGTGAAACAATCTAAGACTAAACACATAGAGATTAGATATCATTTTATTAGGGATCTTGGTTAAAGAAAGATTGTGGCTCTTGAATATATCCCTACTGAACGTCAGAATCTTGACATCTTCACCATACCTCTTAAAAGAAGTAAGTTTGTGACTCTTCGTTAAGTAATCGGTGTGATCCTGTACCCTTGATCATCTTTGGCTTCACGATCCTTGTGCTTCATCTCTCTACTCTTTGTGACCATCCTTCTTTTTCTGTTTTAGTTTTTTTTTTTTTTTTTTTTTTTAAGATTTGCATTCATTCATGCATTTCATGCTAGGTTGTTTTTTTTTTAATTCAAAAAAAGGGGGAGAAAAGAGAAGAAAAATGTGTTTTGCATTATTTCTCTTAGACTTGAAATCAAGGTTGGCCAGATTATTTTTACATAACTTGTTTATGTGCATTTTTTAGCTTGGATGAGCTTAGTTTATTGCACTTTACTAGTTTGAGCTTTGTAGTGTATGTTGTTGGGAATTGTCTGTAGTTTTTGATCACATGATCTTGATATCAAAGTCACATGACTTTAATTGTTGGACTTGAACTTAATGAGAAAGGCATAAATAACCATCTCACCACTGTTTACTAGCCAATCATGAACATCTTAGTGCATATCATATGATTTTGTGCTCGAGGAAGTGTAGCACATGCACAAAAAGAACATAAGGTGTAGCTTTGGATTAATGATAAAATTGGTGTGTATATTATTGGGCTATAATAACTTCACAATCAAATAACATTGGTGTGTACATTATCTTGGCTATTTTAATAAGTTTCAAAATAAATAAAATTGGTGTGTACATTATGAGGCAAATTCAAGAAACTTATATGATTACAAGCTTCTATTCTAGAAGATATGGGAGTTATATGATGTAATTATTTAAGGGATAGTCTCTTTTAATTTATGTGATGAATTTTTTTAGAAATTTTGATTGATTATTATCTACTTATCACTTCATAAGTTACTCTTTGCTAAACTTGGTACATGTTATTGTGTGTGATCTTGTCGTGGCCATCCGAGATTGAAAGAACCTTGATTTGATGCAAAATGTGTTTAAAATGTTTTTGAGGAAAATTTGATTGAAAATCTTACTTTTGGATAATAAGGGTTAAATCCAAGGATTTTTGAAAAAGATTCCATCTCATACTCATGCATTTCATTCATAAAATACTAGACTTCGAGGAGTTTCTACATTAAAATGCTATTTTTTTTCAAAAATTTGATATTTCCAGATTTTCGATCGATCGGGTGTGTTTTTCGACCGATTAAAATTGCAATTAAAATTTTGGTTTGAATTTGTCTGGATCGATCGATGCTCGATTGATGTTGGATCGATCGAATTTAATTTTCAATTTGATCGAACCTGTTTTTTGATCAATCGAAAATCGTTCAAAGAGTTTTTAAAAACTTAAACTTCTCACATGTTTGTCACTATTTAAACTTTTCCAGAAAGCTCTTTCTCTCTCTCTTCGATTGGTCAAGGATTCAAAGCAATTTTTTGTCGTTTTCCCTTAAAGTTTTTTCAAGATTTTTGTCTTCTAAGGTCGGTAAGACTCTTTTGCCCCTCATTTTTCATTTATTTTCATGTTTCATGCATTTTGGGGAATTTTCAAACCTATGAATATTTGGGGATTTTGGTGATTTCAATCTTTTCTTTCTAAATTGATCAATGGGTTTTTGTTGTGGGATGATATAAATTTGATCTTTGTGAATTGATTTGATCAATTTGTTGATTTTGGGAAAATTGATTTTTCTAGGACTTAAAACTACCCGAATTGGGGATTTCTTTCAATAGAACTTTAATTGATGAAATTGGCTTGATTGATTGATTGAATTGGTCATTATATTTTGTTATCTATCCTGTGTAATGATCACTTGGTCAATTTGTTGGGATTTTTGAAAGTAAATTTTCAAAATTTGGGGTTTTTGCTTTAAACTCTATGTTTAAGCCAATTTTGTGTTTTTAAAGTGCAATTAAACTTATTGCATTAGAGCATGCATCATGTGTTGATATTGTTCATGCATCATATAGATTGTTATTTTATATAGTGTTTTGCTCTAACTATGTCTGATGCAGTTTGCCCTTGGGTTTTCTTTTTTTTATTCTTTTGTCTCTCTTTTGTCTATCCTATTCCAACCTTAGCTTCATGACTGGGAAGACTAGAGCCAATAGGAAATGCACCTCTTCTTACTCTCCGTCCTTAGATAGTGAGAGGTTTTCGAGTGAGAAAAACCAGGAAACTTATGAGAAGTTGAACATACTTAGGAATGTGTGGTCTAAGCGAAAGGTAGTTTTAGATGAGTTTGATTCGAAGATTAAAAGAAACTTTGAGCGTAGGGGCTAGTTGCCTTTGTTGGATGTAGACCATCCTCCACCAGCTACCTTGATTAGAGAGTTCTACTTGAACCTCTCTGTCCACTCCAATGATTCCGACACACTGGTGAAGAGTTGGATAAGGGGTGAAGAGTATGTCATTACTCCTACGGTAGTGGCCTCTACTCTTGGGGTTCCTTGGGTCCAGCATCTCATTTATCCCTATGATGAGTCTTCTCCCATCGATGACATTATGTCATATCTTACTGGATCTTTTATCCAGTGGGGTTCTGATCCTCGGATCACTTCACATGAGTTGACCGAGATTCATTACTTATTTTTCCAAATTTCGTGTCATTCTATTTGGCCCATCTCTCATTTGCATACTATTCCTCTTGAGAGATGTGCGTTTTTGTATGCTCTTATCACTGACGCTCCTATGAGTTTTTCTCATCTTTTCCTTCGATCCTTGGTTAAGGTTCATAGGAGTAGTTCTTCTGCTCACGCTCTCTTCTTTCCAGTTTTCATTCATCAGATTTTGTTGCATCTAGATTTAGATGGGTTACCTGCTTCTGAGCCCATTCATATTATCGCTCCCATAGGTGCTACTTGTCTTAGGTAGAGGGTTGCTCAGATGCGAGCTAGCTCTAAATACCCTAGAGTTGAGTCTTCCTTTGGTGCACCTCCTCCTTCTCCTTCTTCTACAGGTGATTCGGCTGCTAATGCTTATGTCGATCCGACTGCTGCTGCCACTCCTCCACCTTCTAGTTCGGATGTTTTTAGCATTCATCATAATTTGAACATTGTCATGATCGTTCAAGCGGCTCATGGTCAGCTTTTGGTGGATGTGCAGGCTTTGAGAGCAGATTTGGCAAGTTTTAAGTGGTCACCTCCACCACTTCCTTTTGATGATGAGTGACTGCCATTTGGCAATTCGTCACAAAAAGGGGGAGTGCATATTTAGAGGAGTTTTTGTTGATAGAGAGAAAATTTTGTTGATAGGGGGAGATTTAGATTGTATCTAGGTGCCTCATCATGTATTTATATTTTTTAGCTCATGATGTGTTTTGTTTTATTTGAGTTGTCTATGATAAGGGGAGATACTATTGTGTTTATTTCTGTTTCTTGTTTCACATTGTGCTACATTGATTATTGATTTATATTTATGAGGTTATTCATGATATATGTCTTGTAGTTTATGATTATGTGAAATCAAGAATTTAATTTTTTTTTACTTGTATTTTCCACATATGCATTTATATGTTTGTTAAGTGTTACAAAAATATACAGGTTGATTTAGTCATGTTGTTGTCTACACTTGCAACTGATAGATAATAATGAGGTTGAATTTGTTTTTGTTGGGCAATGTTTTGTAATGAGCTATTTTTGTGACTTTAATCACTTTGTTTAGTTTGTGTTTTGTCACGGATTGCCAAAGTGGAAGTTTGTTAGGTTCTAAGACTTTAGGTTTAAATGTATTAGAACTTCATTTTGTAATGTTGGCAAACCATGATTAAAACGTTTAGTCTTATTTTTAGACTTGTTGAAAGTATGTTTATGTGCAAAGTTGGAATCGAGTGTACTGCAGGATTTACTATGTAAATCTGCCTGACTCGATTGATTGAAAATTAGACTCGATCAATCGAAGCTCGTGCAGATTGTTTTTCTGCAAAATTTTCCAACTCATCCTAAGCCTGTTTAACATGTAGGGTTTTATTTTTTGTCCTAGGTATAAAAGGGAAAACCCTAGCCCCGTTTTTAAGGTTGTTGCAATTGTTGTTTATGCTGTGTATGTGAATCTCTTGTGAGATTTAGAGGTGTTTGCCTTCACATATACTTAGGGTTATCAAGAATCAAGATTATGTCAAGAGCTTGATGATCATTTAGTTGTTGCATTAAGAGATTAAAAATACACAAGCGGGAGTGCTTGTACTTGCTGTGATTCCAAGAAAGAAGTAGTTTGTAGACTGCTGTCACGTGGTCGTGGTAGTAAGTTTCCTACTCGAGGTAGCAATAGGATGTTAGTTGTCTAAGTCGTTATTGTGTAAAATTTAATTCTTTCATAGTGAATCCGTTTTACCTTGAGGATAGTTAGGTTAAATCCTCTCCAGGTTTTTTATCGGTTTGGTTTTCTAGGTTATCATATTGTTGTGTTCTTTATTTTCCGCACTTGTCAATGATAACCTAAATTTGCATAATTTAACTAAGTTAATCACTTGACTAAATAACTAGGTTAATTCGGTTGTGTTTAAGGGGTCTAAAAACATACACATATTATGCCCGTCATTAAGATAGACAATCACAAGAAAATAAAAGTAGAAATAACTCCGGGGACCCAATTAGCAATAAGCAACGGCAAAAAGACTGTTACAAAAGACTTAATGAGCCACCTAGGCATTACAAACCTCCACTTAAAGAGAGGCTTCATTGCCATCAATGTTGTAATTCCTTCAGGTGCAATGGACAAAAGCGTTAGCCCGAGGCATTGGCTATATAAAGCTAGCTAAGTTAAGTAACTTCAAGAGACATTTTCAGATATCATAGCACTCACTTAAGATTCTTAAGCCGAGAAAGAGATTGCCTAACTTAGGCATCAGCAAGCCTATGGCTAGCACCATCCTAGTGTCTTTCACTCTTACTTTTCTTTGTTTTCAATAGGTAAACGAGCTCATCCATCGACATAGACAAGGAATATACTAACGAGGCAATTTTATGCTTCATCAGTTTGGCGTCGTTTATGGGAAGTGAGTGTTGTAACACAATACAACAAGTTATCGTGTCTTTATGGACAAAGTTTCTTAAGATTGATGAATTCAACTACGACAGCACCTCCATATCTGGTGGTGATGGCCTAGCTAGTTCAAGCGTTAATTACAATGTGCAAGAGCTAGTGAAACAAAATGAAGATTTGAGGCAGTTTGCACTTCTTGAGGGTAGCAATACTTCCAATCAGCAGCACAACCATAGCTAACATGATGACGAATCTAACAACCCAGAGAACAATAAAGGAAGGGACACTTTTGAACACACTGAGCACGGTAATGATCAGATGATGAAAATCTTAAAGAGAGAACTAGATGAGGTGAAGAACTTTATGAAGGGAAAGACATATATTAACCTTGATGGCATGCTCAAGAGGATAGACTCACCCTTCACCACTAACGTTTTGGAATGCCCCTTGCCTTCCAAATTCTGCCTCTCACTGTTGGAGTTTTATAATGGTACTAAGGAGCCCTTCGACCATATAGGGGCTTTCGAGACAATCCTGAATCTCTAGTAAACTCTAGATGAGATAATATATTGATATTTTCCTGCCACCCTTAGAGAAGCTGTAAGGGTATGGTTCAGTAAATTGCCAGCATCATCAATCTCAAACTTATAGCAGCTAAGCACCTTGTTTATCTGAAATTTCATTGGAGGATAGTGCCATAAAAGGCCTACTTCTTACTTGCTGACTATAAAGCAGCAGGAAGGGGAAAGCTTGAGGGAGTACGTGAAGCATTTCAACAAGGCTATTCTAGAAATTGATGAAACTGACAATCAGGTTATCATGACGACCTTTTAAGCTCGACTAAACAATCTTGATCTCATTTTTTCACTAGGAAAGACATCACCAACCTCTATGAATGGGGAAGATGCCCTGAGTGCAAAGGGTTGACTGGTAAATGGAAGAAGGAAGAAGGAAGAAGCAAGTGACTCACACCATAAGAGGAAAGACAAGAAGGGTCACTCCTTAGAAACCAAGTCTAGCAAGAGTACCTAAGTGGCTCCAAAGAAGAAGATGAACTTCATTCCATAAGTGATGCCTGTAGATAAGATCTTAATGTAGATCAAGGATGATCCCAACCTGAAGTGGCCGAAGCCATTGAGCTCATCCTCTAAAAAGTGAGACCTAAAGAAGTACTGCCATTTTTGTAAAGATCATAGGCACTATACTGAAAAGTGTCATGATTTGAAGGAGCATATTGAAGAGCTGAAAAGTTGATCCAAGAAAGACCATCAATCTCGGTCAAGGAGTGAAGACAAGTCCCATGACAACCATAAAGATGACTAGCAAGATCACCTGAAGCAAGTGGTAGGAGAAATCAAAATGATTACAGGAGGGCCAATAACTGGTGGGTCATACAAGTCCTTGAGAAAGGCATACAATAGACAAATCAATAGCATCCACATTAAACACCCTTCTGCAAAGTATCGTTGTCACAGTAAGGATGACTTCTTTTTTTTTTCTGAACGTAATGCTAAGGGGGTCAAACAGACACACGATGATCCACTTGTTATTACGTTGACAATAAAAGGATTCAACACTAGAAGAAAGTTGATTGATAATTGAAGTTCAGCAGACATCATGTATATGACAGCGTACCAGCAATTGCGACTCGACCCTAAAAGGCTTTGACCCTTCGAGTAATCTTTGGTCAGTTTTAGTAGAGATCGTATTTGCCTAAGGGGCATTATTTCACTTTTGGTTATAGCGAGGACACATCCTGCACAGATAACGAAGATGTTAGACTTTTTAGTCTTCGATTGCCCCTCATCATACAATGTGATCCTTGGACAACCCACGTTGAACCGATTTAAAGTTGTAGCCTCGACTTACTATCTCAAGGTGAAATTTCCAACCCCTCACGAGATTAGAGAAATACATAGAGATCAACTATTAGCTCGAGGGTGCTACCAGGCAGTACCAGCTCAAGAGTGCTCAAATGGTAGAAGAAGAACCTATGAAACTGACCAAAGAATTGGAAGACGAGGAACTTTTAGAAGGAGATCCTTCGAAAGTCACCAAGGTAAGCGGGGAGCTCAATTCGTTAATAAGAGGGAGGATAGTAGTGTTTTTGAAAGAAAATTTGGACCTTTTTACCTAGACCCATGAGGACATGCCAGGCATAGACGATAGGGTGATAGAACATCATTTGAATGTTGATCCGATGAAGAAGCCCATCTAGCAAAAACGTCGTGTCTTTGCCTCAGAAAGGAATATGGCTATTATGGAAGAGGTAGAAAAGCTGTTAACTGTAGGCTTTATTCGAGAAGTTTTCTATCCCAAATGGATCGTTAATGTCGTCATGGTTAAAAAGTCTAATGGGGAATGGAGGATGTGTGTGGATTTCTAGGACCTCAACAATGCTTGCCCAAAAAGACAGTTTCTTTCTTCTTAAGATTGATCAGCTTGTAGATTCCACAGCTGGCCATGAGTTACTAACCTTTATGGACGGATTTTCAGGTTATAACTAGATTCACATGAACAAGGAAGACCAGGAGAAAACCATATTCATAACTAGTTAGAGGTTATACTACTATAGGGTCATGTCGTTCGGACTCAAGAATGCAGGAGCTACTTACTAAAAGCTGGAAAATTGGATGTTTAGCTAGCAGATAAGGCAGAACATGGAGGTATATGTAGACAACATGTTTGTCAGGAGCAAATGACCTTAGGGAAACCTTCGACATTCTGAGGAAGTACCAGATGAAGCTGAATCTAGAAAAGTGTGTGTTTGGAGTGTCATCAGGCAAGTTTCTCGAGTTCATGGTATCTCTGTAAGGAATCGAAGCCAACCCTGGGAAAAGTTAAAGCCATACTTGACATGGCTTCACTGAGGAACGTGAAAGAGGTACAAAGATTGACTAGACGAGTAGCAGCCTTGAACAAGTTTGTCTCCAAGGCCATAGATAAGTGCCTCCCCTTTTTCAAGACATTGAAAAAAGCCTTCTAGTGGATAGAAGAGTATAAGGCTGCTTTCCAAAGCCTCAAGAAATATCTATCCAGACCATCACTCTTAAGCCCGTCTTTAGAAGAAGAAGACCTATTCCTCTATCTTGCTGTGGCACGAATGGCTGTAAGCTCAGCATTAATCTGTGAAAAGCTCAAATTTAGGCGGCTAGTGTATTACACAAATCAGGCTTTCCAAGGTGTCAAGGCAAAATACCCACAAATTGAGAAGATGGCTTTCTCCCTGATTGTCGCATTAAGGAAACTCCATTCGTTCTTGTAGGCTTATACCATTCTGGTCATGACAGATCAACCCATTCGAAAGGCCATTAGTAAGCCTCATGCAACAAGGAGAATGGTTCAATAGGCAATTGAGTTGAGCCAGTTCGATATTAAGTACAAGCTGCAAACTACTGTCAAGGCTCAAGCACTGGTTGACTTCGTTGCCGAATTCACTATGACAGATTTGGACCCAAAAGCAGAATTCTAGATGATACATATAGATGGGCCATTAGCATCAGGTATTGGGGGTGTAGGCGTGGTTCTTCTCTCTCTTGAGAAGGATGTCCTTAAATACGCGGTCCAACTTTAGTTCCTAGTAATGAATAATGAAGCGAAGTGTGAAGCAATCCTTACTGTTCTTAAGGTAACAAAAGCTCTAGGGGCCAAAAATCTGAAGTTGAACATAGATTCAAAGTTAGTCATGGGGCAAATAACCAACACATATGAAGTGAAGGAAGACAAGATGAAGAGGTACTTAAAATTGTCCAATCAATTGATTTCCCATTTTGATGATGTTAGGATTTAACAAGTACCAAGAGAAGAAAATTCAAAAACTAACGAAGTGGCTAGGTTGGCATCATCCAACAGTAGCAAGGGAAAGACTGGACTACAAATGGAAGTGTAGAGTGTTCCCAACATAGAGGGGTTGTAGGTGTCTCACATTCAATCCACGTGCAGCTGGATGGATCCAATCCTAGCTTATATCGAAGACAGAAAACTTTTGTCAGACCTATTAGAGGCTAAGAAAGTCAAATTCAGGTCATCCAAGTTTACAATCTTGAGTGATGAATTGTACAAAAGAGAGTTCTCACAACCTTACTTAAAGTTCTTAGATCCTGAGGATGCAATGTATATACTAAGAGAAATCCACGAAGGGGTTTATGGAAACCACTCAAGACCACGATCACTGGTAGGGAGAGTAGTCCAGGGAGGGTATTTCTAGCTAACCGTGCAGAAGGATGCTGTTGAGGTCGTCCAGAAGTGTGACAAATGCCAGTGGTTTGGGAATGTGTAGCATGTTCCCACGAAGCACTTGATGAATATCTTCTTCCCCTAGCCATTCTCAATATGGGGGATAGACATTGTTGGTCCGTTGCCATAAGGTAAGAAACAAGTTAAGTTTATAGTTGTTGCTATTGACTATTTCACAAAATGGGTTGAAGCAAAACCTTTAGCAGTCAAAATACAAAATTTCGTCTAGAAGAACATCATCTTTTGGTTTGGAATTCCAAGGGTGATCCTCTTTGATAACGGATGACAATTTGATAGCAGCAAGTTTAGAGATTTCTACAAAGAGCTAGGGATAAAGCACCATTACTCCTCACCTGGACATCCCCAAGCCAACGGTCAGGAAGAAGTTACAAATCGAACTTTGCTCAAGATCAATAAAGCTCGATTTGAGGGGGCAAAAGGAGCATGGCCTAAGGAACTACCTGGCGTCTTATGGGCTTACCGAACGACAACAAGGACACCAACAGGAGAAACACCATTCAAGCATCATATGGGCTTCCTATGATGACCACAGGAATGTCGAGGAATTGAAACTTGCCCTGGATTGCTTATTTGAGGTCAGAGACGATGTGGCTCAAATAATGGCTTTGTACCACCAGAAAGTGACAAAGTACCATGATCAAAGGGTGAAACTAAAAAGGTTTAATCCTAGAGATATGGTTCTATGAAAAGTCTCTTAGGCCACTAGAGACCCTACTCAAGGGAAGCTAGGCCCCAATTAGGAAGGTCCATACAAAGTCACTCGTTACTCAAGAAGGGGAAGGTACTATTTGGAAGACCTCGAAGGTAAACTTTACCTCGTCCTTGGCACGCAAAACATCTTAAGAAGTACTACCATTAAAAGTACTACCAACGCTAATAAATTCCAGCACTTGGAATACCTTGTCTTACATACTGATAGATAAGTGAGACTATTTTGTTTACAAAGCATTTTACATTTCTGGTATTCTTTGTTAAGTTTTCTTTTCTTTTATGTTGTTAAGTTTTACCTTTGTAATACTTTCATAATCAAGGATGAATAAAGCAAATAAGTTGTCATTAAGCCATTTCTTTCCAAATATCAAGTCCTTAACATGTGTATCTAGCGACTAAGCACAAGCCATGCAAAGCAAGCATATCAGTGAAATTTAAATCATCAAAAGCATGGAAAATACTCTGTCTACTAATGACGACTTTAAATCATTAAAAGCACGATAAAAAAAACTCCATCTACTAATGACGAGTTTAAATCATCAAAAGCATGGTAAAAACTCCATCTACTAACGACAAGTTTAAATCATCAAAAGCATGATAAAAACTCTATCTACTAATGATGAGTTTAATTCATCAAAGTTCATGGTAAAAACAACTGTCCACCAAAGATGAGTTCAAATCATCAAACTCACGATATAAAACCCCGTCTAATTGACAGGGAGTTTAAATTGTAAAGTCCGTGATGAAAAATCCGTCTTCAAAATGATGAGGTTTGGTGGAGAAGTTTGTTTAAAGGACAAGTTTGGAATCAAACAAGCTCAAGACGCAAAATGACCCAAAGCAGATCATTAGAATCTTTTGGAAGCAAGATTTAATCACATGAGAAATCATTGATAAACAAAAAGCTTAGTCTAGATAAGGGAAAATACACGATAAAAAAAAAAAAAGTATAGACCTTAAACGAAAGAGGTAATTTTTGTTCTTAAACAAAGGTAAAAGCCTCAAAACAAGGAGGCAGCCGTTGTTTCAAAAAAATAAATAAAAAGTAGATTATAGTAAGTTGAGGGAGCTGCAGTCTCATCCCTTTGGCCTAAATCAGTTCCTTCAGCAATGATAACGTCTTCCCTACTAGCAGCAGCAGCAACAATCGTTCCTTAGCCTCATCAACCAGATTTTTGGTGTCGCTAGTTTCAAAGTCAAGGTTAGACAAATCCATGACTAGACTATGGTACTTCATCGTCCACCTACGTAGAAGCTCAAAGACTTTGAAGTATTGGATGAACTGGAGGTCGAAAAATGCTCAGACTTCATAAATTGTTGGATGACCTTTTCCCGCCCAGCATCGGTCTTAAGAAGAGCTGCCTGGATTTCCTCATCCTTTTGAATGACAAGCATCTTCTTCACTCTTAAGGCTTTGCTAAGTTCCTTAACCTTGTCCCTTGATTTGTTCGCCTCGCCCATCACCTTGATAAGGTCCTTCCTTAGCCTGAAACTTTCTACCTCAACAGACTACAATTGAGAGTTAGCCACTACAATCTTTTCCTTACTATTAAGGTAATCTGTTGTCGAGTACAAAGATTCTCCAAGAACCTTAAAAGAAAAGGAGAAGGTTGCAATGTCATTAGCATAAAAAAAAGAAAAAAGAAAAAAAAGGATTCGGAGAAATAAAAGGAGAAGAAGAACTTTATACCTGCACTATCTTATGAATATGATGACTAACCAACTCATGAGAAGAAATGGATGACAAACCTTTAAGCTCATCATAAGTTACCACATTATCAGCTTGTCCAAGGGCTGTAACTGGATCATCCCAAACACTCTTCCTAACCTTGCCCTTCCCCTTCGAACGAGTGGTGGAAGGAGTAGAAGCTGTAATTTCAAGAGATGGAGTCGGAGAAGATGGGATAATTTGGACAGATGGGGAAACCACAACATCACCCATCTCATTGTGAAGCTTTCTCCTCTTCGGATCCACGGCAAGCTAAGACAAGAATTCATTCTTCATTCCTCTAATACGGGCATACTTCTCCTTACTGTACCTAGTGTCCATTTCTACTAGCAAAGAGCGAGATGAGTAATCATATGTAGTGACGAGAAGACTTTCAGAGATGAACTTACATTTTTCCTTTCGACTAATCTTTTCTAACACGCACTCAGAAGGCTTGGGTCCAAGACAGCAATCAAACAAGTGATGAAGATTGACTAAATCATTAAAATCCTCAATTTCTCGGGCAAAAGCTAGGGCAGCTTAGACTCGCTCATGGTGTTGACTCCCAATTCATGACAATCAAAAGCTACAAGATCATGAAAGAAGTAATGTTATATATGTAAGATTTAAATGAAGAAGTCAGTAAAAATGGTAAAAAATTACGCACTTAGTGGTGGGACTTCCCATTTTTGCAATAACCTTGGGACTTCACCCCAAAGGTCGTCAAACATGGTTTTCCATCTAGTTCTAGAGACAAAAAAATATTGTGATTTCCAGTCACGAAAAGAAGAAGGAAACCTAGAGACGACCCTAGATTTTCTATCCTAGAGCAGAAGCTCAAAATACCCATAATGGGTAGAAGGTTTTAGACAGTATAAATACAAAAATTCGTTCAAAGTTATCATGTTCCCCTCACATGCGGACATCCAAATCGACATACAACTTATGATCGTCCTCCTGGGGTTTGGGGCGAGCTGGCTAGAGGCAATTTGGAAATTCGAAAGAAGTTGCATAATAAATGGATGGATGGGAAAACGAAGACCGCATAGAAAAGCAGCTTTATAGAAACACTTCACCATGAGCAAAACTACAAGCCTTCTCACTAGAACAGGGCAAGCGAATAGTGGTTCCTTTGGGGAATTGAAATTTTTTTCTGAAACCTTTCAAGTGCTTTGCCTTTAAAAAAAAAAAGTTCAGAAAAAGCATGCAAGGGAGTTAAGAAGAAGATGAAGGCAATCTCAACACAGCGGTATCAACCACCTTATAGAGTGATTCAGCATTTGACGATAGCCTTGTATCTAGCTCACTCAACCTAACATTATCTTGCCTATATTCTATAGAAGTCATTTGTAGGTGGTGTTTAATCAAAGAATGGTGGATTAAAGGTTAAAGAGTGAGTAAAATGGGTTTGAAAGCAATAAAAGGAGACACAAAGAGACCTGTAGGGGATGTCAACCAGAAGAATACTCAAGATAGACTCCTAATCTAGCAAAGAAAAAGGAAATAGAGGGGCACTCTTGTCTAACAAAATCAAAACCAAAATAAACCATCAAGAAAGCATAAAGAAGAGGAACCTTACGAGTAAGAGAAAAGGTTTGAAATTTGAAATCCTTTGAAGCTTTAGGCATAGAGAAAATAAGACAGAAGGATCGAAATGATTTTTTCTAAAAAAGGGAAAACTGAAGTTAAGGCGCACCAAAATTGAGAAAATCTCGCACATACCACAAATAAAACATGGACACATGTTCATCATTTGGCAAAGAGGTCGAATCGTATTTACTATGACAAAAGATTTTTGGGAAGTGAAAAGACGCAGACCTTCACAATTGATCATATTCCTGTTCTCGTCTGAACATTAGACGACAAAGGATTAGGGGGAACTAACAGAACTATGAATAAATAGTCATCCATTTAGTTGGGCGACTGTAAAGCATATTATGCTCGTCATTAAGACAGACAATCAAAACAAACTAAAAGTAGAAATAACTCTGGTGACCCAGCTAGCAATGAGCAATGGCAGAAAGACTGTTACAAAAGACTTAATAAGCCACCTAGGCATTACAAACCTCCACTTAAGGAGAGTCTTCATTGCCATCAATGTTGTAATTCCTTCAGGTGCAATAGACAAGAGCATTAACTTGAGGCTGGCTATATAAAGCTAGCTAACTCAAGTAAGTAACTTCAAGAGACATTTTCAGATATCATAGCACTCACTTAAGATTCCTAAGCTGAGAAAGAGATTGCCTAACTTAAGCATCAGAGGGCCTTTGGCTGGCACCATCTCGATGTCTTTCACTCTTACTCTTCTTTGTTTTCAATAGGTAACTGAGCTCGTCCATCGACATAGACAAGGAACATACTAACGTTGCGATTTTGTGCTTCATCACCCCCTAAAAAAAATCACTTTTTAAAAGACTTCACAACAGAAATAATGGAGCAATTGTTTGACCTGCTACCGCCAAAGCCCATCTGGGCATCAATACCTTCACTCATTTTAACCTCTTTAGGAGGCAAGCAAAAGGCTAAGCTTGACATGGAGTTGCAGAGAAAGAGGTTTCTAGTATGGTTACTCAACCAAATACATAATTTTGAAAACAATTTAGAGTAATGCAAAAATATTGAGATAGGTTTAGATAGTTCTTTATTTAATTCTTGATTTATACTAAAAGAAGTGCCAAAGTGCAAATAGAAGACCAAAAGAGTTTGTGATCTAAACAATTGGCTGATTTCACTATATAGGTTCGTGAACACTCTTGTAATAGAGAACAATCACATTAATATTGTTGAAAAATTTGGTTTTGTATCTTATACAAAACACACAGTAGAAGCAACAAACATGGATCTATTTCATTCATGATTGATAACATGCAATATGCAAATTTCAGAATTTAAGAACAAGATAGCGTACCTTGGTGGAGAAATTCAAAACAAAGATTAGAAGTACTTGGGAACACTTTTAATTTTCAATCCAATTCCACTTTACGTCCAAGGAGTGTGGTCTCTCAATCAGTTTCCAAGGGAGAATAATCGAGTGGCTTCATTCACACATACACACCATTTCATAATGATGTCTCTTTCTTATTATTTTTCTAATAAAAAATTCTGTATGTTTCTCCCTTTATAACTAACTGATTATCTAATTGGGCTGGCCTATTGGGCCTTTCCAATTGGGCTTTAGTGTGTGGCTTGGAGTGGAACCAAAAAGAGATCAATAAGACATTAGCTCCAATGGGCCTTGGGCTTTTCTGTCAACTCTTGACAAGTCCAAAGTTACCATTAATTATATTTAATACCATTATACAAATATAATTGCACTCTAGGCCTTATTAATAAATTATATCTCAAGACTTTATTATACATGCAACCCTTTCTTAAAATATTCTTAGTAATACAAAGTCATAAAATATAGACTGCCATTTTGAAAATTACTACATCTTAATCCTTGAGTATCTAGTTTAATTCTTTAAGTTATTCATCATATATTTATGAAATCCAGTTTCATAAATATATACTTTAGTAACTCCTTACTAAAGTGGTTAGGCCTAACACTCTGAATAACCAAACTCATTAAACTTATCTCAAGGGAATATTTTATATTTTCGTTTAAAGATTATGAATTTTATCTTGAGAATATATGTTCCATCAACACTAAATGTGGCTGCCCAACATACTGAGGTTTTGACCATTACTTTAGATCTCACTCCTGATATATCAAAGTAACCTACACCTCATGATCAGGTCCATCATTCTCTCAGGATTAAGAGTTCATGCAAATAGAAGTTGTGATATATATTATTCATTTGACAGTTATTAGGAGAAGAATAAATCTCATAGCGGTCCAGTTCAATATGCCTTAACTCTTAAAACATATCAACATACCAACTAGAAGTCTCCACTTTCATGATCAAGACAAATCATCTTATTTGATACATTATAGTCTTCGCAGATGAAATGCCCAATTTCATCACTAACTACAAATTATAATTCTGAGTTTACAAAGAACTTGTGACTTATATCTTCTGTGACTAAATCACATAAATCACATACTATGCATCTCATGGACTATATGATAATGTCCAAATATTCATGTTACCATTATCTTAGATAATAATAAAACAACTTTATTTATCATAACATCAAGTCATACATAATGTCATACATAGTATCATACAATAGGATTTAAGGGCACACATCCTAACAATTATAAACAAAACAAAAGATATTGTAAAGAATTATAAAACTTAAAAAAATAAACGGTGAAACCTACATGGAGGTCACATAATAATTAATGCACAAAATTGCTGCCTAATTGTCACCACAAAGATCAAAACCTACTCAATTAGGCAATGAATTCTCCATTTTTTTTTTTTTTTGCCATTTCCTACAAAAGTGGGGAAAAAAAAAAAAGAAAAAAAGGAAAGAAGGAGAGGTTCTTTAATCAATTTTGTGTATAATAGTAATTTGACAAAGATAATGAGTGAAAGATAAAAATCTAGTATAATGCAAGGCCAAAGATTGAACATTTTTATCCCAATTTAGCAATTATTATTAGGAGAATGTATAGTAGAATGCACTAAACAAATGACTTCAATCTCTAATGCATAAATTTGCCAATGGATACTGTGGGGGGCTTAGGCCAAGATAATCAGTATCGGCCCACTTAACTGACACCCAAGATCGACTTGAGTAGCCCAAGCCAGCCTATAAGATGGAAGCGGACCCAAATTCAGTTGGAGTGAGCCCAGCCTAACAATATGTATGTTGGGACTTAAAAATTATGTTTCGAGGGGATCCCATAATGTTCGGCCCACTACAGACTGATGAGGTAGTGGGAAATTGACAATGAAATGATTAAATTCAAGTCAGTTACTGCAAGTTGTCAGTGCCTTTCGGAAGTTTATTGTTGAACGCTATTTGGCATCTAGAACAAGTTTCAAGAGAATCTTTAGAAGACATGATGGTTTCTTGGGATTTTGGGTGAAAGTGGGATTGCATGGAAACTGGTAAAACAGTAATGATTTGAACACCACTAAGGAAAGACTATATAAGGGGAGTGAGGGCAGACAAAGAGGTTGGTTGGAAAAACTAGGAAAATTGGGAAAAAGGGGAAATAGAGAAAACAAAGAATGTGAGTAAAAGAAGGAGAAGAACAGTCAGAGGGGAAAAGGATGTTGGTCCAAAAACTCATGGAGATAATAGCAATTGCACTATTGAATTTGTGTTTGAAGTCACTTCCTGTAGGATTGTTTGGAAACCCACTAATAAATAAATTGGGAGTCCAAATCCTTTGTCCAAGACATCGGCCCTCATAGGTTTGGGGACCACAAATACCTTAATAGAATTAGTCTACGATGTTACTAAGTTTATTGAGAAGAAACATACTGCACAATTTCAAAATAACTACTACAAAGGTATAACATAATTAAACAAAATACTTTTAGGTCTAAGAAATTGTAAACTATGAGGCATACCTTTGTTTTGAGATACCAAATGCATATGCAGAATGTTAACGTTGCTGCATTTCACGTTGATAGTATTTCTTAAGAGAAATATTGAGAGTATTACACAGTTAACTATAACTTTGTTATAGGACTGTCCCATATTTGTAAGATATTCTCAATATGAAAGCCTCCATCAACACTAGCACCACCTCATGTGAATCACTACTTAAGTAAAATACGTGTATTAGACCTATAATACATGTATATACATATTTTTTTTAAAATCCATTTTATTTTAAAAATAAACTACAAAAAAATACACGTTTTATTTTTTATAATAATAAGTTAATAACATAAAAAAGACATTAAATATTTTATAATAATAAGCCTTTGTTTGGGTTCATAAAGTAATATAATGGAATGATTATAAAGGAATAAAATGTAATGTATTTAAGCATGGGAAAAGAATGTGATAGAATTAAGTAATCTTATTTGAATATTTTAAAATAAATTGTTAGATTAAGAACTAATTTTAAGGCTAAGTTGTTAATTGTATTAATTAGGAAAGCCTTAGGTCAAACAAATAATCAAATATATCATGCACAACAGAAAAGTAAATAACACAAAATATGATGACCTAGGAAACCTTATGAAAGAACTTGCTGTAAAAGAAGAACCTAGGGGGACCAATCCCAAGATGAACAATCCATTATCAGATGGAGATTTACAGTCAAAAAATCAATCCGTAGTAAACCTAACCAAAGTTAATAAACTTAGCTCTAAATCTCACAGACTTCTTTGATATATATGTCTTCAAAATCCCATTAAAGATTTTCTTCACATAGACCTCCAGTCTATGACTTCAAGACCACCTTCGAAGATTTAGATCGAATACCTTTGATAACTGGTTTGTTTGATAACTGGTTTGCAGCAACTTCAGATCTACCAATTCAGAGTATATGTAAATTAATTTCCAGTAGTGACTTTGGAAGGCAAAGGCAAAAAACTTTTAGATCTTAAATGTGAAGCTCCAAAGTCTTTGAAAACGTGCCTTAGGGTTTTCTTTATATACTTAGTGAATTAGGTCTAAAACCCTAAACATTTGATGGGCTGATGGGTTTAATTTCTAATTTTTCCAATATGCATTTCAATTTATTGAACTTAAGTTTCGATTTGTCAAAATTGATGAAATTTTAGTTCTTGATCAGCAGCTTTTCTATTCTTGCACATTGACTAGTAGCATCTTGAGCATTGCTAATCATACCTATAGACACTATGATCTATATCTAGGCAAGTTTGTTGTCATGTGTTTGCCAATAAACCTATACACATATAGAACCTAACAATCTCCCCCTTTGGGAATCCATGGCAAAACCTGCATACTAAATGAAATGCTCAAATCCAAGAACTACCCAATTACAATATTTTTCCCAAAACAATTACAAATCCCAACCAATAATCAACTATCTTAGAAGTTACAAGAATAGGCAGTCGATCTTAACTAGAATATACTTGTCTTTCCTAAAACACTTAAAGAAAACATGAAGGCATGTGTGGAAAGAAAAACAGATAAAAAAAAAATATGTATCACAATGTAATAATAAGCAGATAGAATCAATATAAACAATAAAGCATGCGAACATAGCATAATAAGTTTGACACCAAATATAGAGTTACAACACAACTCAAAAGAAAACAAAGTATAGAGTATCAAGACTAACAAAAAAGCAAAAACAAAAACAATATGGGTACAAACACCCAAAAACAAACATAATGTCTCCCCCTAACAACAAGAACAAAGTCTCCCCCTAAAAACAAAAATTCCCACTAAAGCCAACAACTACTTACTTCCCCTTTTTGTCACATATTTTGAAAGATAAATAATCAATCAGAAAGTGCAGGAGGTGGTGTGGGGAACAAAGATTTCCTCAATTGATGAAACTAAATAGGCAAGTCAGTCATGTCTTCCAACAATGTATCCAACAACTATCCATGTACAGCCTGAGTTGACATGAAGGATTACATCATCTCAACCATGAAATGGACAAAGGAAGATCTTGAAAAAGAAAGTATCTCATCAGTATTAGAGCATAAAAGAACAAATAGAAGACATAAACAGAAACAAAATGCATGTCCTCAATGCAACTAGATGCTCCAAAACAATCTAAACACAAATATGATGCATGAGCAACCCAAAAACCCTCAAATACAAGTTTTATTTGAAAACTATCATCTCAATGATCAGTTGATCAATTTGTATAAATTAAGCACAAGTTTCAACCATTAATTGAATCAATTAACCATTTTGAACAAAAATCCCCAATTTTGTCAAGAACACATGAACCCAAAATTTTCAAGTTCTCACAAATCAAAAAATTGATTGACAAATAACTTTAAAGATCATGGGTTGAACAAGAACAAGTATGAAACTTAAGTTCAAAAGATCAAAAACCTAGAAATCTTTCTCCTAAGTCCAAAACCCTAGAAATGCAGGTAAACATGTATAAAGTTGAAAAGCATAGGGTAAAAGAATCTTACCAAAGGAAAAGAAGCAAAACATTTGAAGATTTTTTTATCACAAGATAAAAATAAATCTTTAGGGAAGAGAGGTCGATTTTAGGTTGAGGAGGAGAGAGAAAACAAGAGAAAGGACAGAGCAAGTCTGGTTGGTCAAGGCTATAAGAACCTAGAAAAATTGATCTTCAATTGGTTAAGCAAGAATCAAGCAGGCATTAAAGCAAGCAGAAAATTTTTGATCGGTCAAGATAGAATCGAAAAAATCCATAAGGTTTTTGATTGGTTGAGAAGGAATCGAAGAGCATAAAGACTCAAAAACAAAAGTTAAAAATGCATGGACTACAAACCTAAAAGTAATAAAGCAAATAAGACTATAAAACAAGCAGTGAAATTCAATTTTTAAATTTTAAAAACTAGAATCAACAGCTTTTTTTTCAAATCTCTCAAACAAACTCAACATTTGCATTATCAAACCAAATTATATGCAATTAAAATAGGCCAAATAGACAACACACACATTTTCATGGACTGAATTTAGCAAAGATTTGCATGCAGTGTGTGCAACTTGTAAGTGTACAAAACACTAAATAGGTGATATGCAGTTAGAAAATACCTAAATTTTCTACATTATCAATCACATTGGTTTGAAAGTGACTATCACCTAAAGATATATATCATATAACTCTCACATCTCCCAATACAAAGTTACAATCTTTTGACATGTACTTTCATAAAAGTTTATGCTTAAAAGCTTATAGTACAGTCACAAATAATCACGGCATATAAGGATTTTTCTTTTTAAATCAAGCCCACAATTGTACACATCTTTTTAATTTCATTGAATCACCTTTTTCAAGGATTTTTTTGCGTGACTTTTCTCTCTTTTCATATTTTTTTTTTTTTTTAATTTTGAGAGAAACACAGATTGCTCTACACTAATGGTGAGATGGTTATTTATATCTAACTCCTAGGATTTTTTTAGTCCTTATAATTAAAATATGTGATTTCAAAATCAAGAATCTTTTATCAAAACTATGAGCATATTACACATATTTAGCATAAAATATAACAAACTAGTGAAGTGCATAAAAAAAGCTTATCAAAGCTAAAGAAGGTACACATTCATAAATGTATAGTTTCAATGGCCAACTTTAATTACATACTTAATGGTATGCAATACAAAAAACATAAACTATTTTTGGATTTTCGAATTTTCATTTTTTTTTTTCATTTTTTTCTTGTTTTTATATTATGACCAAAAACAAAATGCACACATTATGCTAAGTGAATAAATACCAATGCATAACCTATAATGTACAAATGATTACTAACATGCATGATATGCAGGAAATATAAACAGAAATCAGAAAGAGAGGTGTCCTACTAAAGATTGAAAGAATTCAAGCAAAGAACAAATGAAAAGACAATTAAACCTTTAGATCCTTCCTCACCCACATAGCTCTAGTCTTTGGCTATGAAGATGAAGAGGCACAAGTTCTAACTAATCTATGGAAGGACAAAGAGGGAAAAACATTCCCATGAAACCGAGTTAGAAGGCTCAAGGCTTTTAATAACTCGTCAACCAATGGTACAGGGTCATGTACCTTGGACAATTTAAACACTTGCTTCTCATGATGAATCTTGAAACAGTTAGAGTGACTGTGACTACGAACACCACAATTGTAACAAACATGACTAGAGACTTAGGTCTATTTTACTCATTTGAAGTTAGTCTAGCTTTGACTTAAGATTGAGATCTCAGCTGCACACAATTAGGTCTAATGTTACCAATCACACCACTATGGTGTGGTGACATGTAGGGACAAATTCAAATTTTCCCTAATGCTTAGGATATGATCTAGACCTAGGTTTTTTAACATGAGATTCATTCAAAATTATTTTACTTTTGTATATCCTAGAAAAATTAGCCATTTCTTTATTATGATTCCTCTTGAAGAAAGTAACAGAAACACTGTCATCCTTAGGCTTTATTAGAGCATATTTAGACTTAGGTTTAACAACATGCCTAAGACTAGACACTCTATCTAGTGTAGCTTTAGACTCAACTAGATCTTCTTCAATTTCATTCAATTTTTCTATGGACTTTTTAGTGATTTTTGTTTTAATATTTTTCAACTAACTTGTTGGATTCCTCAAGTTTAGCCTCTAATCTTTTAGATCTTTTAGAATACTTCATAATCTTTATAAAGCATGCTATAGTCTTCTTGAAAGTCATCAAATTCATCAGAATCAACAAAATCATGGTCATCAAGACAGTTAGCAATATTCATGATAGCAGGGGTCAAGGATCACAATTAGGATGTTAATCCAAATGGTGTGTACCCGTTCTAATAGCACTTGTTAGATTAAGACCCCTAAACAAACAAGATTTAACCAATTTTAAGGCCAAGTTGTTAATTAGATTAATTAAGCAAAGCCTTAGGTTGAACAAATAATCAAACATGTCATGCACGTTGGAAAAGTAAATAACACAATATATGATGACCCAAGAAATCTTAGGAAACAACTTTTTCCAAAGGAAAAACCTGGGGGAACCAATCCCAAGATCAACAATCCACCATCACATGGAGATTTACAATGAAAATATCAATTCATAGTAAACCTAACTAAAGTTAACAAACTTAGCTCTAAATTCCACAAACTTCCCTTATAAAGATGTGTTAAGCCACCCTTGAAGATTTAGATCCAGAGCCTTTGATGAATGGTTTGCAGCAACTTCAGATCTACCAGTTTAGATTGTATATAGATTGAATTTTAGTAGCAACTTTGAAAGGAGAAGACACAGAACCTTTTAGATCTCAAATAAGAAGCTTCAAAGTCTTTGAAAATGGGCCGTATGTTTTCCTTTATATACTTAGTGAAATAGGTTTGAAACCCTAAACATTTGATGGGCTGAATTTCCAATTCTTCAGATACGCATTTCAATCAATCGAATGAAAGTTTTGATCGGTTGAAACTATTGAAATTTTAGTTCTTGAATAAACATCTTTCCTATTCTTGCACACTGACTAGTAACATCTTGAGCATTGTCTTATCATACCTATAGACACTAAGTTCTATATCTATATAAGTTTGGATTCACGTGTTTGTCAATAAACCTCTACACATATAGAACCTAACATAAATGAATGCAAAAAATTGGAAGGTAGGCAATCTTATTTGGGATATGAATGGAATCAATTTATGACAATATTACAATTAAACTCCTATTTCATAAAAAATGTCTGAATATATATGAGTATTTTGGACGTTTTAGTAAAAAAATTATTAATTATTAATTTTATTCCCCCCATTTCCTTCCAATTTTAGTGGAAATAAAAATTTGAGACTTTGAAGGAAGAAAGAGGAATGAGTGTTCATTCCTAACCATTCTATTTCTCCCACTTAAATCCGTAAACAAGCGAATGAACTTTTCATTATCTCTTTTAAAACTCTCAAACAATGAAAAGGAATGAATATTCTAAAATTATTATTTTTACTCCATTAATTTCTCTCCTCCCAAATGAGTTGTATAGATATTTTGAGAAGTTTTATCTCACGTTGATATAAAGAGAGTTGGTATTTCATTTAGAAGGATTGGTACCCCAAAAAAAAGCAAATACAAGAGCAAATCAGGTATAAGAGACTTTAGACTTGCCAAATGTGTAAAGGTCAGCTAGTTGTTGGATTTTGAATTGTGTTGACTATTGTGAATTTCAGAGCTTTCACTCCCCCCACAAATTTGGTTGTAGATCAAAATAAACGCCAAGCTTGTTCCATAATTTCCAAAATGTAACCTTGTAAAGGTGCTTGGCAAAGATATCGGCCAGTTGGTGGTTGGCAGGACAAAGCTGGTTTCAAGGGAATTAAGAGCCATCTTTTCACGCATATATATAGTGGTAGTTTAATTCAAAGTGTTTTTTCCTTCTATGGAAGACAAGATTCACTGTTATGTGCCAGGCACTCAGATTATCACAAGGTAGAATTGGAGGGAAACGACTGGCAATGCAGAGGACACAATGAAAAAGGGATAACCAAACGAGTTCAGCTTCAGTCAAGGCCATGGAGCGACGTACTCGACCTCAATCCAAATTTGAGCCATGATTGAATGCTTTTTGACGCTATTAAAAGATGAAATTACTGCCTAGAAACTCGTAGATTCCATTGGTAGATTGACGACTACTGGGGCAACCAACCTAATAAAAAAAAACATACAAATCAAGTGAAGAGGAGAAAAACCAGTATCGTCCATGAGATGACCAGAGAAGAGACCAATTACTCCCGTCCATCCTATGGATAAGGATAGTCAGCATTTAAGGAGCTCCCCATAAATGACATGGGTAACATCTTACTAACAGACAAGCAAAAGTGTAACAGGCGGACCAACAAGCAGAAGGACATTAAATCCTATAACACCTCAGTATTTATGGCCAATGGATCCAAAACAATTAAGGTAAGCAATTATACCATAATGAGGGTGAAATCTCAAATTAGTGTGAAAACACTAAAACTTGTTTAGACCCCAAATTTAAAATAATTGTTAGATTGCTTTTACTCTAACTTAACAAAATGCAGAATAAGAGTAAATATGCGCAATAAACCGTTAACACTACACTAAGCCATATTCAATCACAATCAAAAATAAAAGGAAAGTTTAAAGAGTAAGGAAGAGAGATGCAAACACAAGATAACACCAAGACATGCTATCGAAGAGGAAACCAAAGAACTTGGCAGAAACCACTCCACGACCCTCCAAGTCGAAATCGATCCACTAGTGAATAAAGTTGAAGTACACGAATAACAAAAAACTTTCCAAGCCTAGTTTACCCCATGTACTTGAGCTCTTCAAGCTCCTGCTACCAACAGACTTCTCGGCGTTGTCTTCACTAGCTTTTTGGATCCCACAGTTCAGCCTGATTGCATCTGCCACTTAATGGCTCTTTCCAATGCTTCCTAACAGCACCAAAACTTGACTCATCACTCAGATTGGGTGTGGTAAGTGTTTAGGTTAAGACTACTCAAGGATGTAGAGATGGAAAGGTAGGAGTAAAGGAAAGGTGGGTATAACCATCTCTAACTTTCAAGTGTTTTTGCTAGGGTTTTCTCTCTGAAAATCACTTCTTACATTTCATGGGTAATGAAAGTATATATAGTGTGGGTAAAGTATTTGGTAAAACACTTTTTCTTTTTGCCAAACAGAGAGTTTCATGGGCACCTTGCGAGATGGCATTTTTCGTGAAGTACTCGTGAATTTGACAACCTGGCATAACTCTTCAGCTTCTAGTCATGTGCTTCACATGTGACCTTTCAGGATTGCTCTTCTCGCTAGCTAGCCGTGAACTGCATTGATCTTCTTTTGATGCTTGATTCTTCATCAATTTCTCACACTCATCCCTTACAAACAAACCCACATAAATACAAGAAAATGATTGAAGAAATTACAATCAAATTTGTCACAGAATTAAAGCCAACAAAGGCTATATGGAAATCATAACTTTATAATCTCCCCCTTTGGCTATTTTGTGACAAAACCCCTAAACAGACTCTAGACTTAAACATGAGTTTAGGAACATAGGCAAAACTCACTCACACCTAAATCTAAAAGCTGTGAAGCACTTGAACCATATACATATGTATCCTGAAACACTTGCACATAACAAATGAACTTTATTAAGCACAAGGCAAGTAGAAAACAAGGAATGTATAGAGAATAAGGAAAATGTGATCAAGATAAGTAAGAGATATGTGAACGTATAACATAACTTGATCATATAGGAACAGTCATTAAGAAACGACTAGAATGAACATTTAACGAGTAAATGATCATTTGGACACACAAGTAATTAAGAGCAATGCACAAATTAATTGCATGTCCAACAAACCACATGATGCATTAAAGAAACTAAAGCAAGAAGCATAGAAAACTAAAAGCATCAATATATGGCTATAAAAACCAAGACAAAGTACAAAAGAAAAACTATATTTTAAACTAAAGTACTGAAAGCTTTAAATAAAGCACTGTAAATAAAAACATAAACTGTAAAATCATATGTTAGACTATCCAAAAGATTATGTGGCTGTAGGTTAGCTTCCTCCTTTTAAGCCCACTGATCTCCCCTTTTCAAGATGCACTCCCTCTTGCTCTATTATGCTTTCCCCCTTAATCTATGCTATCTCTATGCTATAATCATAGTATTCACAGTCAGTGTTCTCCCCATTTTTGACACAAATAGCTAAAGGCTCTCCTTAAGATTGCGTTGAATCTCATCTAGTTATGTCTAAAGCAAAGTTAAACATGATTTTTGTGAGAGTACATGACATTTGCTAGTCTAGAAATGCGATCATGTAACCCTTCCATCAAAGTTATCAACCTATCCGGATGAGGGATAGATGGTCCTGACTGAGTGCTAGATGGGTAAGGCTTAGGAGTGTGAGGGAAGGTGTCTCCAGAAGTTTGGAGACACTAGGAGTAGCTGAGCTCTTCCCAATAGGAAAGGCATGATGAGAGGATTCACTCTTTAGAGGCTTAGAAAGACTTTTCTTTGCCCTTTCGACAGAAGAGTGACCTTTGCTGCTTTGGAGATAATGCAATGAAATTGGTCCTTCATGAGGCAAGGTCATTTGATCGTTTGGAGGATGGATGCCCTTGAGAGTCATGATCTTCATAATGAGGCTGTAGAAAGGTAGATATGTTCTTGCAACTAATCTCCCCACGGTTTTTCCCATAGTCTGAAATATGTGTGCACAAATGTCTATTTGAGCTCCATTGATTAGATCACATAGGATTTTTGCTCTTCCAAGGTTAATGAAACCTGTGTTGGACAGAGGGTACAAGTTGGAGTGCATAATCAAGGTGAGAGTCTTCATCTTTGGCTCGAATCTTGAAGTACCAATAAAAGTGCCTATGGAGGAAACTTCATGATACACTCCTAAAGTTTCATGGATCTCAGCAATGGGTGCTAATCTGTCATCATATGGGGAAGTATCTACATTTTTTGGACAATTAATGTGAAGATAGTCCAAAGTGAGGACAAAATCCTTTCCTCGAACCCAACACTTCAGTTCAGCTCTGGTGAACCATGCATTGGAGTAGAATTCTTTGACTAACTCTTTAATGGGACCTTCAAAGCTGCCAAACAAGCTGGCCCAATATTTGTCCACAAAGATTTTAGGATGAAGGTTGATCTCAATGTGTCAAACCTTACAATCCTTTCCACCACAGTATGAGCATTCTTGAAATTTTTGTTAAAGGATTGAGAGTCCAAAAGAGTTTTAAATCCCTTGTTGTCAAAGTTTCTGGATGATTGATGAGATCAATCAATGGTTCCTTACCGTGTGAAGATTGGTGGGACATCTGCAAAATATCCACACAAACAAACAAACAAACCATACATAAACATGGTAACAAACTTGATTAGATACAAGTTAGTCCATAAACAAGAACAAATAGGAAAAAAATGTCCTAAAATGGAAATAAACAAGAAAAACAAAGACACAAGAGCATGTTATAGGTGCTAAAGGTCTAAAAAGACTTAACTAGCATGAATGAATGCAAAACATGTCAAGTGTTAGAGTGTGTACATCAAGTGTGCATATGAGATGCATGATCAATGCATGAATAAGCATTCATGGGGCAAAGTGTGTAAAAAACATAAACAAAGATCAAAACATGATAAACATGCATAATTATGGTAATCCCCAAAAATTGGTACTTATTGGAGTCCAAAAGAATGAAAAAAAAAAAATACCATACAGGCATTTTATCAAACACTTAGAGTGCACACACTACACATATATGTAAAACAATGCATGAACACATAAAAAAAATTGCCTAAATACATGTTAAAATGCCACATGGGGCCAAAAAAAAAACACAAACAAACACAATGGGACACAACTAAAACAAGAAAATGTCAAAAAAATTTGACAAAGAATTAGATTTTCCCAACCCATACAAAATAACCCAAACCTTAGAATTTTAAGAATGTTAGGACATATGTGATTCATGTTAGGAACATATGTCAATATAGAATTGGCTAATCCTTTGACAAAATACACTTTACTTGTATTTGGTTAGATCTAGGGTGTGTTTAATGCTTTAAGGAACAAGGTTTCAAGTTCAACTGTTAAAGCCATGCAAATCTGTCCAAGAATCAAGCGATGAAGTGTTGGATTTAAATCTGAATAGCTAGCTTGATAGCTAGTATCTATAGGTTTAATAAACTATTTAAGCCCGAAGTTCAACAACTACTTGATAGATAGGGTATCTATCGAGATTTAAGAAAGTCAATTTTCCAGTTCTGATTTTCATCCAATTCGTGAATAGATGTTTGAACTTTCATTTCTCACAACCCTAAACATATATAAGGATTATTTTAAGACTCGTCACAAGTGGCACAATTGCACAAGTGTGAAGCAAAGTGTTTATTCATGCAAATTGTGACCGAAAACCTAATTTGCCCTAGTTCTTCTTGCTCTTAAAGAAGCTGTTGTGTTTGTACACCATATGGTTTTGTGACCAAGGAGCTTCATAATCTTCATCATGTGATGAATTGAAGAACTTTGTAGCCAACATCCTTCTCAAGTTGGTGATTAAGTCGCGTACTAGGATCCAGGCATCTATTGGTTAGTCACGTACTAGGAGCCATGCATTAAAATGAGAGATTTTCACTACATAACAAGTTCAATTGGGTATTGGGGTAAGGGTTCAATTATAGATTGGTATAAGGTACTGGGATTCCTTTACTTGCAACCGTTTGTTGTGATAATAGTGAATTCTCGGAAGTGATGACCTTAAAATCACTCAGTGGGGTTTTTGCCTTGGAGGTTTTCCCGATTCGTAAACAAATCACCATATCAACTTTATTTTCCACTGCACTTTATTTTAGCTGGTGATTTGTCTGTGCTGCCACGTATGTTGTATGTTAATCTGATTAATTAATTAACTTGGCTAATTAATCAATTAATTCATCACAAGGGGTAAATACATTCTTGGCTTATCAAAGAATCTAAGATACAAGATAAAAGATGTTAAAACATACTATAGAGAAAACTTAGAGATGAAATCCAAGGAGTTTTGGTTGAGATTTGAGTGAAAATGGTGTTTTGGGTTGAGAGAGAGGCACGAAGGAGGCAAAAATAGAATTTTGAAAAACTTTTACTGTGTGCCCCTTTAAAAACTAAAAATCTGCTCATTTTGTAAGTTAGCTACTTGCAAAGTAATTACAAGTTACTCATGACATGCCTCAAATGCGTAGGGCTAGTTTTGCATAAAGCTGTTTCTCGCAAAGAACTCGTGAGGGAGTTGTGAAACTCTCTGTGTAAAATTTTGGAAGAAATGAAAATTTGCTTCCTCATTTTCACAAATAAGGTGCGAGATACCTTACTCACGACATACTCACGAAAATTCTTCTGTAGGAGTTTTTCAACAAAACAGATTTGGCTTTTTGGAAAAACTTTCAAAACACAAGTTATACACAAAAACAGTTTCAAAAACAAATAAAATACTCAAAAATCTTTTTGGGTTTGATCATCAAGCAATTGAGTATACACATATCACATTTGAACGGTTACAATCACACAAATGAAATAGGCATTTGTTGAACATTATACTTGTGTGTTATGTGTGTGAATCAAGTATGAACTAGTCCATAGTCTAGTATGAAGCTTTAATGATCATTTCAATCAAATCATACACTACTAGCACGAAGTCAATTGACCTATCTTACTAGTAGAAATGAACATATATGGTCCCCTATCAAAGTGTTTACATTGATTAAAAGCTTTTCATTTGGCTTCCATTTTTCATACTTTTTTATCAAAACAACTCAAATCTTTGAGCAGCGATGCCATAAAATTTTTTATATTTCTATGAGGAATAAGTCTTTGGGTTTGGCATCATACATTTTGAATACATTATGCTCCACCTTTTCCTAGTCAAACTAGTTTTCGAAGCAAGACTTTTTCAGCTCTTTTTCTTTCTAGAGATTAATGATTGTAGAGTTTTTTGACACAAAAAAATAAATGTGAGGAGATATATAGGCACAAATCTATGCATGTATCAAGATTAAACAAGACTATTGACCAATCATTTACGACAAGTTTGAAGATATATTTACAACAATCAAACATAGATTTCTAGATTTCGTTCACACTTAAAAATGTGCATACATAACAAGCTAAGCTCATAAATGCACTATGCCATTAGTACGAAGGTTCTAGGCCAAACTCAACATGAGATATACACAACACAAGTGATCAAACTTTTTGAGTTTTTAAAAAAAAATAAAAAATTATGGGTTTTTGAATCTTTTGACACACTCAAAAACAAAGAAATAAGGTAAGATGAACAAAACAAGGTAAAAAACAAAAAAAAAAACAAAAACAAAAACAAAAGCCTATAAAAGAAACATGCTAGGACAGAAGCAATGACTCTAGAAGAATACATATGTCATGATGCTTGAAACTATGACCCTAATACATTGGAAGTATAATGCATGTACATAGTGTGAGATCATGCATGAGACCCTTCTTCACCCACACCATACGAGTGTTTTGGGTGAGGTCCTTATAAGGAAGGGTACAACCTACATAACTCTCAAACTTTAGGGTGAAGTTAGCTAGGCAAGATGAAATGTTCTTCAACATCTCCATAAAGTCTCCAATGAATTGATCCTCATTTTTTCCTTTAGCTTGATTTCCCCTTGGCATTCTTCTTGATTTTCCTTGATCACGCAGAGAATCGGACCTCTTAAGAGCCTGAAACTTGAAGCAATTTGGTCTTGTGTGTCCTTAAACTCCACAATGATGACAAAAAATGCTTCACTTGAGGTCCCTTTTGATTCTTAGGCAATGACTTCCCTTTTGCCTTTGGTTTTGGACCAATTTCTTTCTTCTCAACTTTGGGCTTCTCTACATTCTTTGCCAACACAAACTTCGCCTTCTTTTTAGGTTTGCTACTTGAACTTCCTTCACTGGTGTAGCCAATCGAGTCTTGTCTATGGAAGGCTTTTGAGATGAGAGCATGGTGTCAAGTTTCTTGAATGGTAATGCATTCCACTTTGACATTTGCTTGAATTACTTCAAGTTCGAGAAACTTGATTTTGGAGTAGGCATTCAACAACTCTTCCTCAAGCTCTGTAACTTCACACTGGACATCCTTAAGTTGTACAAGAGTGGATTTGTGCTCTTCTTCAATTTCTTCATCTTCTTAACAGCACTCTTGGCAACCATAGCATGTTTGCCACAATCTACAAGCAATGCATCATACACTTCTTAAAGATTCTTCTCACCCTTATTAAAGTACACATCCTCATCGTCCGAACTTTAACTTCTTTGCCTTCGAAGTGTACACCAAGTCATCAACCATATTGCTCAAGTCATCTTTAGAATCAACAGTGGTAATTGCCACAAAGATGAAATTACTGCCTAGAAACTTGTAGATTCCCTTGGTAAATTGATGACTATTGGGGCAACCAACCCAATAAAAAAAAAAAAAAAAGCATACAAATCAAGTAAAGAGGAGAAAAATCAATATCTCCATGAGATGACCAGAGAAGAGACCAATTACTCTCGTCCATCCTATGGACGAGGATAATCAGCATTAAAGGAGCTCCCCATAAATGACATGGGTAACATCTCACTAACACCCCAGCATTTATTGCCAACAAATCCAAGACCATTAAGGTCAGCAATTATGCCATAATAAAGGTGAAAGCTCAAATTAGTGTGAAAACACTAAAACTTGTTCAAACCCCAAATTTAAAATAACGGCTAGATTGCTTTTACTCTAACTTAACAAAGTGCTGAACAAGAGTAAATCAATATACCGGTAACACTACTCTAAGCCATATTCAACCATAATCAATAATAAAAGGAAAGCTTAAAGAGTAGGGATGAGATATACAAACACAATATAACACCAAGGCGTGTGTTATCGAAGAGGAAACCAAAGAACTTGGCAAAAAACCTCTCCGCGACCTCCAAGTCAAAATCAAATCACTAGTGAATAAAGTTGGAGTATACGAATAACAAAAGACCCTCCAAGTCTAGTCTACCCCATGTACTTGAGCCCTTTAAGCTCCTGCTACCAACGGACTTCTCGGAGTCTTATCTTCACTAGCTTTCTAGATCCCATAATTCAACCCGATTGCATCCGCCACTTAATGGCTCCTTCCAATGCTTCCTAATAGTACCAAAACTTGACTTAACACTCAAATTAAGTGTGGTAAGTATTTGGGATAAGAACCACTCAAGGATGTAGAGATGGAGAGGTAGGGGTAGAGGAAAACCAAGAGAAAATTTTTAGATGATTGTGGGTATAAGGATCTCTAGCTCTCAAGTGTTTTTCCTAGGGTTTTCTCTCTGAAAACCACTCCTTGTATTTCATGGCTAATGAAGGTATATATAGTGTAGGTAAAGTATTTGGTAAAACACTTTTTTATGTTACCAAACAGAGAGTTTCACAGGTACCTCACGAGGTGGTCTTTCTTGTGAAGTACTCGCGAATTTGACAGCCTAGTATGACTCTTCAGCTTCTAGTCATGTGCTTTACACGTGGCCTTTCGCGGGTTACTCTTCTTGCGACTTCTCGTAAGCTAGTTGTAAGCTGCACTGATCTTCTTTTGGCAGTTGATTCTTCACTAATCTCTCACACACATCACCTACAAATAAACCCATATAAATATAGGGAAATGATTGAAGAAATTACAATCAAATTTGGCATGGAATTAAAGCCATAAAGGCTAGTTCGAAATCATAACTTTATAGAAGGGCAAAGACCTATAAAAAGGCACAAAGAACCAGAACAGAGGTTTGCAACTCTTATGAAACTTAGGCACTGCAATGCTCTAGCCAAACAACAATTCCTTCATACACGTAACCTTTGATTTTACTAACTAGCTCATCAGAGGCCCTTTGGCACACACTACACCGGTGTGCTCTAAGTATATTTATCTTTTTTTTTGTAGGATCTCATGGCCATTATGTTGGCATTGTCCATCCATATTGACAAGGAGTTCAACTGACGATTTTCAGCATCATCAGTTTGGCACCGTCTGTGTGACACATTTGCAAAGCCATATAGTTTCACTTTTCTTAACAAAAGAATTCCTCTCGATACCAAATGGATTCTAAAGTGCAACAAATTCAAGCATTGATATCGAACATTAAAGAATTTACATGGCAGAATTTGGAGCTAAGGAAAATTGTGGAAACCTAAAGTAATCCAAGAAATGAAGAAAGGCATAAGAACAATGAAGATGAGGAGATGGTTGATCCATTGAATCATTGAAGAAGAACACCCGAGGAAGTAAACTCCTCTAAGATGGAAGAGATGTTCTGCAACATGAAGAGAGAAATGGACAAACTGAAAAGCATAGTGAAGGACAAATCTACATCCAACCTAGACAGAATGATCAGGAGAACAAATTCACCCTTCACTACAGAAGTCCTAAATTGTCCATTACCTCCTAAGTTTCGGCTTCCACAACTTGAATCTTCAATGGGTTGAGGGACCCCCTACACCATTTTGAGTCCTTCAAGACCATAATGAACCTACAAATGATGCCAAACGAGGTCATGTGTAGAGCATTTCCAATCACTCTAAAAGGAGCGGCCAAAGTGAGGTTTAGCAAGCTATCACAATGTACAATTGCTAAATTTGAACAACTAAGTGAAAGCTTTGTTTGTCATTTCATAGGACAACGCCGTAAGAAGCCCATGGGCCATCTATTGAACATCCGACAGGCGGAAGAAGAGTCATTGAGGCAATATGTAGATCTCTTCAACAAGGAGGTATTACAGGTGGATGAAATCAAAGATCAAGTTATATTGACCACTTTCCAAGCTGGACTACTGCCTAGATATTTCTTTTTCTCCATAAACAAGACCCTGCCCAAGATAGTGCCAAAACTACTTCACAATACATATAAGTACATGAATGCAAAGGATGCATGTGCGTCCAAAGGAATGGTTAATAGGAGGAAAAAAGATGATCATATAGATTGCCGTCCTAAAAATAAGAGAGACCAACGAAGCATAACATGGTTCTAAAAGAAAAGAAGCCCTCTAGAGCATCAAAATTCACTAATTTCACTCTTTTAGTGATGCTTGTTGACCAAGTGTTAAGATAGATTAAGGATGAGCCTAGTTTAAACTATCCTAGACTAATTAAAACACTAACTGAATCTCAAGATGAAAGTAAGTATTGTAGATTCTATCTGGATTATGGCCATAATACTGATGAATGTAAGCACTTGAAAGAGCAAGTAGAGTCTCTGATCCATCAAAGAAAGCTTCAGAAGTTTGTAAGATGAGAAGATCATCAGAGACGACCCTGTGGAGACAATAAGAACAAAGAAAGAAAACCAAGTCTTGGTCAAGTGAAAGTCCCCATTGGAGAAATATGGATGATCTCGAGTGGATTCATGTTGAGAGGATCTTCCAAATTTTTAAGCAAAGCCTACATTATGGAGGTAAACAACGTCCAATCCCATTTTCTATCCTCCAAAGCACCTAAGATGGACAACCCATATATTTTATTCTTTGTAAGAGATGCCAAAGGGATCGAACAACCATCCTCTACATGCCTGCCTTCCAGCAGATGAAGGTAGTGAAAGAGTGGCTCCATCCATTCACATCACCTCTTGTAAGTTTCACAGGTGACAAAATATACCCCAAGGAGGTTGTTACACTAACTATTATTGCAAAAACTTATCGAGCCCAAATGTCTAAGGAAATTGTTTTCCTAGTAGTAGATTGCCTTTCCACTGATAATTGGACGACCAACTTTGAATCATCTAAAAGCAGCCATTCTAACATACTGCTTGAAGGTGAAGTTCCCAACGGCCTATGGAGTGGGGAAAATACAGTGAGATCAAGTTCTTGCTAGAGAATGCTACCAAGTATCCTTGGCCGCAGGTCAAAACCATACATGGACCATAGATGAGGACAATTCCACCCCTGACGTGGTAGAAGAATTAGGGACAGTTGAGATAATCTTTGGAGATCCAACAAAATTCATGAAGGTAGAAACAAAACTTCCACAATACAAGAATAAAGGGTTAGTCAAATACTTGAAGGAAATCAAGATGTGTTTGCATGGAGCTATGAAGACATGCCTGGAATTAACAAAGCAATCATCCAACACTGCCTAAATGCTGACCCAGCAAACAAGTTAGTATAATAGACATGAAGAATCTTTACTCTTGATCGTAATTGGGTAGTCATTGAAGAAGTGCAGGAATTACTAGTAGCAAGTTTCATTTGTGAGTGTTAGGACATATGTGTTTCATTTGTTTAGAACATATATCATTCTTTTATGTAATTGGCTGATCCTTTAACAAAATACACTTTACTTGTAATTGGGTAGATTTAGGATGTGTTTAATGCTTTAAGAAACTGTGTTTCAAGATCAAGTATTGAAGTCATCAAGTCTATCCAAGAAACAAGCTGAAAAGTACAAGTTCATTAAAGCTCGATAGCTAGCTTGACAGACAGCATGTGTTGAGGTTTAAAGAGCTGTTCTAGCCCCGTGGCTTAACAGCTTTTCGACAGGTACTCGACAGCTTCTATCTGTCGAGAATTAAGAATTTCAGAATCCTGATCTGATTTTCTTAGAATCCGTAGATGTGTCTTCGGGCCTTCTTTTCTCTTAACCCTAGACATATAAAAGGATTATTTTAATGGCCATCAAAGAGTTCATAAGTTGCACAAGCATTGAGAAATCCTTGTTCAAGCAAGTTGTGACTGAAGAAAAAGTTCTTGCGCTAGTTTGTCTCTCTTGTGAAGAAGTTGCTGTGTAATGTGCACCGTAGGGTTTTGTAACCAAGCATCTTTGTGAACTTCATCGTGTGGATGAATTGAAGAACTTTATAGCCAAAAATCTTCTCTAGTTGGTGATTGAAGTCACATATTGGGATCCACACAATTGGTTAGTCACATACTTGGGAGCCGTGCATTGAAAGGAGAAATTATTACTATAGAACAAGTCCAATTGGGTATTGGGGTAAGGGTTCAACTGTAGGTTGGTAAGGTACTTGGGATTCTTTTACTTGTAACTGCTTGTTGTGATAATAGTGAAATTTCGGGAGTGGTGACCTTAAAATCACCTGGTGGGGTTTTTGCCATGTAGATTTTCCCCATTCATAAACAAATCACTGTGTCATTTAATTTCCACTGCATACTTAGTTTAATTGGTGATTTTTTTGTTAAGTTGGTTAATTAATAACTTGACTAATTAATAAATTAATCCATCACAAGGGGTCAATACGTTTGTGGCCTATCAAGTGGTATCAGAGCAGACACACTCTGATTAGGGTTAATCTTTGTGTGTGATCCATTGACCCCTGTTTGTCATGGATAGAGGTCAGTCTCTTATTATACCTCCATTGTTTGACGGTACTAACTATGCATACTGAAAAGTACGCATGAGAGCTTTCTTGCAGTCTCTAGATGAAAAGGTGTGGCAAGCTGTGGAAATAGGCTAAACCAAGCCTACAAAAGGGCCGGCCGATTGGGATGCTGCTAAGATCAAGGCGGCAAACTTCAACAGCAGAGTATTGAATGCTTTATTCAGTGCAGTCACTAATGAGGAGTTAAAGAAGATATCCTTTACTGAAACTGCTAAGAAAGCATGGACCATCCTCTAGACAACCTATAAGGGAACAAAGGCTGTCAAAGATTCAAACCTACAGAGGCTCACTACAAGCTTCAAAGAAATTAAGATAGAGAAGGATGAGTTGTTCGATGAGTTCTATGCCAAGCTCAAGAACATAGTGAACTCATCTTTCAATCTTGTCAATATCCTTTGATTTCCAAGATCAGGGCGATAGAGGAATTAAAGGATATTGACAAGATTCCTCTGACTGAGCTGGTTGGCAATTTGCAAACCTACGAGCTAGGGTTGACAAGAATTGGCAAGTCAAGTAAAGGCAAGAGCATGGCACTGAAGGCCAAGAGCAGTGAAACAGATGTGTCTTCAAAAGATGAAGATTCTAAGATGAAGTCCTACATCACTAGGCAATTCAAGAAATTCATGAAAAATGCCAATGGAAAAGGCATCGAGAAGGGCCATAGGCAATCCAGTTCTTCTCAGTTCAAGAGCCAAGATAAAGGGAAGAAGGATGCTAGGGATGGCGGTCAGTACACTGTTCCCGCAGGACCTAAGTGCTTCGAGTCTCAAGGCTTCGGTCACATGAAACAGGAGTGTCCCACATATCTCAAAAGCATTGGGAAGATCAAGAAACTTGTTGCTACTTTGAGCAACACCAAGCCTGAGGATGATTCTGATAATAAGAATGACGGAATCTTGAATGCCTTCACTACCACTGTCAATCCTACTGAAGGGATTGTAGAAAATGAAGATGAAGATGAAGAATTAGTGGATGCTAAGGTTGAAAAGATGGATGATCAAGATGATATTCATACAGCCTATGAGAAACTGTACAAGTTTTCTGAGAAGCATGAGAAACTCTATAGGCTGGCCACCAAGAAGCTCAATGATGTGGAACTTGACCGTGAGGAGCTTTCCACTAAGTTCAATGAAGCAAGTTAGACTATTGAGGCACTGAGATTTGAGAAAAATTTCTTGGCTGAGAAGACCAAGAAGCTTAAAGCGGAGTTGTTTCAAGTTAGAGCTCAATTGGAGAGGACATCAAGTGCGAAACTGGATGAGATGCTCAGCATTTAGAAATTTGCTTCTGATCAAACCGGTTTGGGGTATGATTTCTCTTCTTCCAATATTGCATCTGCTAGTACTACTGTTTTTGTTCCTCCTGCAAGTAACATTAAAATTGAGAACAATGATGTTAAAACTGAATTTGCTAGTGAGAACATCTCTGTCATCCTAAATAGAAGAAGCAACATCTCTGTCATCATTGTGGTATTGTCGGTCATACTTGACCAAATTGCTATAAGTGGTTAGCCGCTTAACAGAGCAATGGCATGATAACATCTAGGAACCAAAATCAGCTTCAAACCTCTTTTGCTCCTCTTGGAGATCTTCTCAAAGCCCTCATGTCCCTTTCGAACTTGAATGGTTTCAATTCTTCCCCCTCATCACTGGTTCAAGGGTTTGCAAAAGGGAAAGGTTCTTCTAAAGTGTGGAAGGAAAAGGGTTCCAAGTGATTCAATTACTTTTTCTCTCTCTCCCCTTCTTGTTTGTGTTTCTGCATTACTTATGTGTTTTGCTTTACTGTTTTAAGTCAGTCTAGTATTATGCATTTTTTTGCTTTGATTAATATGTTTTTGTTTGCTTAGTTTCAATTTTTGTTTTATTTTGTTTTTTAGATAAAAATAAAAAAAATTGAAAAATTAAAAAAATACAAAAACAGTGTGTGTCTGTGTGCATTGGTACTTGTGTACCTTGAATGGCCAATGAAACAAAGTTTTCTAAACTTTGTATCTCTTGTAGCTTAGATGAGCATTCTTATGAACAACTAAGCAAGTGAGTTTTGTGGCTCTTTGTTTGTGATGAGTAAGGTTAAGTGATCACTTGTACTTAACACTCGTATCACTCTTTTTAACGGGAAGGACTAGAAAATCCTAAGAGAAAGGCATAAATAACCATCTCACCACTGTTATCCGCTAATCATGAAATGACATTTGTATTCTTCGGCATAGCAAAAGTGCAATGTCAATGACATCTGTATGCTTCCGCATAGCAAAAATGCAATGTCAAAAAGCTTAACATAATTGGGTAATTCTTTTCTCTCTCTTATATGCCCATGCATGATATGCTTAATAAAAGAATATATGCAAAGAAAAATAAAAAGCAAAAAGAATAAAAATGCTTTATATATGATTGCAAGCGTGTATTCTAGGAGATGTGGGAGTTATAGGATGTACCTTGAAGGTGATAGTCCCCATCAAATAGTTATGATTGTGTGTAAGTTAAAGTGATTTTCTCATATCTAAAATCGTCATAACATGCATACACTTATGCAATCTTGCTACATTATTCACACACAACATGCAATACTTTTTGCTACTCTTGATACATGTGTAGGTACAATGTGATTTGGCCATCACAAGGTTTACATGTGTTAATGTATGCTCACTAAACTGTCTTGACTTGTTTTTGAAATATAAAATTGGTTAGACTTGTTTAATGTGTGTGTTTTTTGGGATCCATGTGCTTAAAATTGTTGTTGAGAGATGATTTTGAGAGTCTAATATGTTGATTGGATCATTGGTTGAGCTGCATGCGTGATTGTATTCATGTTTGTGTTTTTTCTCTTCTCGAAAAACTGCTTTTAAAAGCTGGCTCAACACCTCCTCGATACCTGGTTGTCTATCGAGCTTCTTAGCTTTTTCTTATCTCAATCTCGACAGCTTCCCGACACCTGGTGGATCGATCAAGAAAACTTTTGTACTCTCGATAGCTTCTCGAAAGCTGGTGGATCGATCGAGCTTCTATTCTTGTGTCTTTGCTTTGTTCCTTGACACCTTCTTGTTAGCTCTATCTATCGACGTGTTTTTCTCGACACCTTCTTCGATAGATGACTCGACACCTCTCGACACCTGTATCTGTCGAGATTTAATGAATATCTATATAAAGGTTCTGTGCGATCCGGTTTCTCATTTCTCTCAATCTCTTTCTCGATAGCTCTGTTTCTTCACCTCCCAAACCTCTCTCTCTCTCTCTCACTCCAAACCTCTACCCAAGGTTTCTTCAAGCTTTTTCAAGCTTTCCTTCACTTGGTAAGCTTCTAATCTCCTTCATTTACATGCATTTCATGTTTTGAAACCTAGTTTTTTGGTTTTTGAAAAAGTTTGGGGTTTTTCAAAATTGATGAGTTATTGTTGCAATTTTTGGGATGGGTTTTATAGATTTGATCTTAAAAACTCCATGCATTGCATCACATTAACATTTTAACAATATTCTCATGCATTTAGATATGTGCAAACTGTTTATGTGCTAGTAGGTTTGGATTGGGCTGAGCCCATGATTTGTCCTACTTGCAGGAATTCTATCTATAAAGCACAATATCACTCCATTTAAAATCAACTCCAATTATTTTTATAGAATTTTTTAAAAATAGATTGATAATGGCTTAATTTTGCATATTTATATCATTATTAGAAAGCATTATCATACTTATTTTGAGTTAATTCATGCATTTTATAGTTAGTTTTGGAATAATGCTAAATAATCAATTTTGTGCTTAATTGAATTTTAATGCATGAATTTGTATTTTGTAGGATAATGAAATTAAATAAGTGGATTTGTGCAAAGAAGAAAGTTTATGGACTTTACTTTTACAAGGGCCATGATGAAGTCAAAGAAGGCCAACACAATAAAATTTGACTCAATGGGAGTAAGGAATCAAAGGAAATTTGCACCAAATCTAAGTCCAATTCGGATTAGGATTCTAGCCTATGCACCAGTTAGTATTTGGATCATAAATTTTGGCTCAGATGTCCAATTGAGATGATTGAATATGGTTTGGAAAGCTAAATTAAAGGGCTACAACTTTGGAGTTCGAATTGTGAAGTTAAATTGGTCGAAAATGTCAGTTACATGAAGACTAAAAAACCTGGGATTTTCTTCAAATGAGAATTTGACTTGTAATAGGATTCCTTGACATATGTAAAGGCTCTTTAGGGCAAAATTCAGGAGAGATCTACCGTAGAACATAACATAGGTTTTCTTAATTTTTCTTTATAGTTTTTAGCATTTTATTTGTGTTATGGCTCGCCAGAAGCCTTGCTAAGGTAAGGGGTGACACCTAACTGTTTATTGGTATGCTCTTAACAATTTTTTATTGGTTTTAATGCTTATGTTTTTATGTTTTTATCGTAGACTCTTGGCATGTTAAATACTTAGTATTCTCTGCGAACTAATTCACTAGTTTTGTTTTGCTTAAAATCAATCAATTTCATAAAACTACCTTAGACAATTAATTCTTGAGTTTTTATTGTTAAATCATCCGAATAAGATCATCCTTCATATGAATTTTAGTTGAGTTATAATATATATATATATATATATATATATTGTTAAGACTACAATAGATGTGTTGTGTGTGGATCCCTAAACCTTAGCACCTTAATATATTATTATTTTCTCTCAATTTAAATTAACTTTACTAAACCATCAAAAATCTCTTCAATTAGACTTTATTATTTTAGTTTTATTCTCTTGTGGTTCACTAATCAATTCCCTTTTCCCAGTGGAGTCCGTCTCGAACTTAACAGATTATTACTTCGCTACAATCCTGCACTTAGGAGCATTATTTAAGTTGCATCATATATATCATATGTTGCAATGATGTCCATCTAGAAAAAAAATATCAAGCACATAGTGAGCACATCATCATATGTCACTGAAAACACACAAAGGTACCAACCCAAAGTAAATTACCCTCAAACTAAAGCCCTTTTATGTTGGGGTGATTTCATTCTCTTTTTTTTTTTTTTTTAATAATCTTTGGGTTTATAGAGATAAAAGATAGCCTTAACTCACAACACATACTTTGAAAACATTCAATTTCCAATCATAATTGCTCTGTTGTTTGCAAGGGACTTAAACTAAATGTTGTGGTGGGCATATATTACAAAGTGATTTGTTGAGAATTTTCTTCCATTTAGCTCTCTATTCCTACAAATAAAAATACATCTTAAATAAAATCATATATTTCCATACAACAATAATTGCAAAGTCCTAAAGCTACTTTGTTTCTAAAAATAACACACACACACACACACAAAATAGAAGGGAGGAAACCAAAAAATTAAAACACTACTAAATAAAAAAGAAATAGACATTCCCTCACTTCTCTACTCTTTGTCTGTACTTAATCTAATTTAAGTTGATCACAGACATCATCAACTAATTTGCCACCACCAACAATTGTGTAAAAGGGGAACCCAATTTGAATTCTTGGAAATTATTTTTAGCATGACCACTAATTAGCTAATATCTTACTTTCAATCTAACTAAATTCATACATGCATTAAAGAATTAAACTTAGCATGTAAACATCATAAACTCAAAAATCAATGTGTATATAAATAATCTCAAGGAAAATACTTGTGAACTAAATTATCTCTTAATTAGGACACAGACACAATTCAAAGAACTCAAAATTCTATGTATATATACACTTCTATGATTATCGAATTAAACCTAGGGAATGAATGAAAAGAAACATACACACACACACACACACTTGTTCAGAAAAGGACCAACCTGGCATCAACACATGATTTAGAAAAAATGATAATTGAAATCTTATAAGTTATAACTAATGTAGATTTGGTTCAAGGTTTTTTTTGAAGGTTGTGGGTTTGAGAGAATATAGTTATTGATGCTCAAGAAACTTACATGATAGTAACAATTACATTGTCCTTATTCGCTTGAATGTGAATATCAAGATCTACAATTCTTGTAAATAATCCCTTAATATGCAATAACACAGTGTTTAACAAATTCTTCACTCTAAACTTCATATTTGGCTATTAAAATTAATTTTTAAAGAAAAAAGCTTGCTAAACATGCAAATCTTAGCCAAATCAAACACAAATACACTAAATGGACAAAATCTAATACGAAGTATGAGATAAATAGAAGAGAAATCAAATTATCCTAACCTATTAGTTTGTTCGAACAACTCTTCTTGTAGATTAGCCAAGTGTTGTAATTGGCATAGAAATCAATAAATCTGTAATTTCAACAGAATTTTAGGGTCAGAATTAAGCTTTTAGATTTAACTATTAAAATCAAGGATGACACTCCCAATATCATCAAAACAAAAGGCAAAGATGATAAATTAGGTTTACAAATTAGGTATAAAAGAATAAATTAAATAAAATTATATGAAATAAAATTAAATTGGCAATTAACTTATGAAATAAAATTATTGGTAAATTAACTTAAGTAAATAAATAGAATAAATTGAAAATAACATAAAAGAAGGCTGAATTTTTTAATATAATGTCATGGAGGCTTGGGATTCAGTTAGACAGATTGACACCAACAAAAAACAATAGTTTGAAAATTCCTCCTTTCAGCATCTGGCGTTATATAACCATCGTTGGCAATCTCTTTTAGAGTTTTAGTTGTTCGACCATGTTTGAAAAAAAACTCCAAATATAATTTGTGGTCATTTAAAAAGTAAAGAAAAATAATCAAGCAATTTAAGAAAAAAAATTATCTGTTGTTGATGCCTAAAATATTAAATTCCAGTAGATAATTCTTATTAAAACTCACACCATTCCACACAAGTTCCTTTGTTCATGATTAGCCATCTCTATGAGTTATATAAACAGATTTCACAAATTAACAAAGCAAAACTGCATATATAATAATAATAGATACTAAAATACATTCATACCTGATTGTGCATGATGTGTGGACAACAAAACTTCATCTTTTGCTGAATTAGAAGGTGAAATCCAAAATAAAAACAATCCAAATATGCAAAATCGATTTTCATCCAAAATACCCAAAACAAAAAAATTCCTAACCATAAAACCTAAATCATAACGAATTGAACCATAATACCCAAATGTAAATCATAACGAACACCTAAATTTCAAAAAAAAAAAAAAAAAAGAAAAAAAGAAAAAAGAAAAAAAATGAAATGGCATTCAAAGAATGAAATTGAAACACTTGATGTTTTAAAGTCACAATCAAGTTAATTCTTATCTGTTGTTGATGCCTAAAATATTAGTGTTGATGGAACATTTATTCTCAAGATGGAATTCATAGTCTCTTAACGGGGATATAAAATATTCTCTTGAGATAAGTTTGATGGGTTTGGTTATTTAGAGAGTTAGGCCTAACCACTTTAATTAGGAGTTACTAAAGTATATACTTATAGAATTGGATTTCATAAATATATGATGAATAACTTAAAGGAATGAACCAGGTACTTAAGGAATTAAGATGTAGTAATCTACAAAGTGGCAGTCTACATTGATGACTTTGTGTTGTTACGAATATTTTATGAAAAGGTTGCATGTACAATAAAGTTTTGGGATATAATTTATAAATAAGGCCTAGAGTGCAATTATGTTTATATAGTGGTGTTAAATATAATTAATGGTAACTTTGGACTTGCCAAGAGTTGACAGAAAAGCCCAAGGCCCATTGAAGTTGGTATCTTATTGGTCCCTTTTGGTCCCACTCTAAGCCACACACTTAAGCCCAATTAGAAAGACCCAAAAGGCCAGTCTAATTAGATAATCAGTTAGATACAAAGGGAAAAACATACAAGATTTTTGGTGTGTGATAATAAGAACACTATTGTGAAATGGTGTGTAAGAAGTGTTAGAAACTTTGAAATTTTCCCTTTGAAAACTGATTGAGAAACCACACATCTTGGGCATTAGTGGAATTGGAGTGAAGTTTGAAAGTGTTCACAAGTGCTTCTGATCTTTGGTTTTGAAATTCACTGCTCTAAGGTACACACTCTTGTTCTCAAATTCTAAAACTTTCATAGTACGTGTTAACATTTATGAATAAAGAAGATCCATTATTTTTCCTCTGTGTATGTTTTGTATACGATACAAACATATTATTTTCCATCACAGACTCCCTAGCGAAGATTGCTTCCTGAGGAGAATATAGCCTAGTCACTAACTAAAACATGGAGCTACAAGAAAAACCCAACATAGAAGAAACTATGGTTATGCCAATATAGGAATAGGATGACTGGATGACACCAATTATATCCTTCCTTCAGAACGACCCACTTCCCAGCTACAAAGTAAAGGCAAGTAAGATACGAGCAAGGGCAACATGCTTCAACATCATAGACAATGTTCTATATAGACGAGGGTATTCGCTCCTTTTACCAATGTTGTGTCACGGCTCCTGAAATCAAATACGTGTTAAAGGTGATACATGAGGGCATTTGTGGAAATCATGTTAGAGCAAGATCTCTAGCAGGAAAGGTGCCACGAGAAGGCTATTATTGGCCCACTTTACAAAAGGATGCACTTTACCTCGTGCTAACATGCAACCAATGTCAGAGGTTCACAGACATAAAGAAATAACTTGGAGAGGCCATAGTTCCAATCACCTCCCCTTGGCTGTTCACCTAATGGGAAATAGAGATAATGGGCCCACTGCCTATAGGAAGATGACAAATGAAATTCTTGGTAATGACAATTGACTATTACAAAATGGGTAGAAGTAGAACCACTATCGATGATTACAAAAGAGAAAAACCAATAGTTTGTTTGGAAGAACATAATTTGCAAGTTTGGAATTCCAAGCGTCACTATTTCTAAAATGGAAGGTAGTTTGATAATCCAAAATTCATAAAATTTTGTAAGGATTTGAAGACATAGAATCACTACTCCTCACCAGGACATCCAAAGGCCAATGGCCTGACTAAAGTAACAAATCAAAACTTGCTAAAAATTATCAAGACTCGACTTGATGGGACAAATGGTGCATGGCTGGAAGAGCTTCCAAACGTGCCATGTGCTTACCGAACTACAACAAGGAATCTAACATGGGAAACACCCTACAGACTGACATTCGGTTCTGAAGCTGTCATTCCCATAGAGATAGGATTGGCAAGTCTACGACTAACAAATTACAATGAGTATTAGAACAAAGAAGAAATTAAAACTAACTTGGACTTGATAGATGAAGTGAGAAATGAAGCTCAACAAAGAATGGAAAAGTATCAAGGAGCCATGACTAGATACTACAATAGAAGAGTCAGAATCAGAAGATTTAGCCTAGGAGACCTCGTACTCAAAAAAGTATCATAGGCAACTAAAGATTGCTCACAGGGAAAGTTGGGACCAAATTGGGAAGGCCCATATAAGGTCATCCATTCCTCATGACGGGGAACATATCACCTTAGGAGCTTAGACGAGAAAACATTTCCTAATCCATGGAATATTGAGCACTTAAAAAGGTATTACCAGTAAAGTCCCAGAATACTTTCCAGTTTATGCCTTTTCCCAGACTATCCATGTCTACATTTTACGTTGTATTCCATTCAAGTTATTTTATCTCAATAAGAGTAAGGCCTTCATTCTTTCACAAAAATGCATTAACCCATAAGGAAATACTGATAGAATATGGTATACTCCTATATGTATGTATACGGAAAGTTTGAATCCAAGTATTCTTTATACACTATACAAATTATTATCGTTTATACATGATAACATCATTAATACACGATAACAAATAAAGTCCAATAAGAGACTAAGTGTTGATATGAATTACGATCGTTTATACATGATAACAATTGGGGTGGCCTCCCAAAAATACTAAGCATCATTGATACACGACATAAAACATAATAATTAATACATAATAACAAATAAAGTCCAATAAGAGACTAAGTATCATTTATACACAATACAAATTATCATTTTTTATACATGATAACATCGTTAATACATGATTAAAAATAAAGTCTAATAAGAGACTAACTATTGTTTAAACACGATATAAATTATCATCGTTTATACATGATAATATCGTTAATACACGATTACCAATAAAGTCCAATTAGAGAAAGTATTGTTTATACACAATGCAAATTACCATTATTTATACCCCGATAACATCATTAACACATGATAACAAATAAAATCCAATAAGAGACTAAGTGTCATTTATAAACGATATGAATTATCATCGTTTATACACGATAACGTCGTTAATACATGATGAGCAAGATAATGTCCAATAATAGACTATCATTTATACATGATACAAATCAACTTAACATCGTTAATACAGGATTAAGTCAAAAAAAAAAAAAAGACTAAAGTGTCATCTATACATGTTGCAAAATATCATTGTTAATACACGATGTAAAACACAACCTAAGTATCATCAAATATATGATAACAACACATATGATATAAAGAAAGCATTGTTCAGACACGATGCAAATAAAAGCATTGTTCACTCACAATGTTAAAGAAAAAGAGCAATAATAAAGAATTGTTCTTTGCCCAAAACATATGAGTCCAAAAATAAACCTAGACTTTATAACATAACCCTAAAACATAAGGGCTCACTCACACATCATAAAAAGTGTCATAGTTGAGCAAGGTCATAGGGTTGTCAATAGGAACCTCGATCTCTCCATTAATCACATCATTTGCATTTGCTGCTGCGGTCCGATTAGTAACAACTTCTATCTCCACCTCTTCAATGTCCAAGGTGGACAAATCAACCTCAAGATGATGCTTCCTCACATAAGTATAGAAAAGATCAAAACCGTCCACGTAAAGAGCACATAGCTTGTCACCATACTCGTCCAATTTCTTGAAATTTGCTACGGCCTAGACTTGAGCTTCCTTTGCTTTGCCCAAAGTGGCCTTTAGTCGCTTATCCTTGAGAGCACAAAAGGCCTTCTTTGTATTTAAGTCCTTCTCCAACATGGATAGACGATCTTGTGTAATAAGCCAAGAATGTATTGACCCCTCATGATAAATTAATCGATTAATTAGCCAAGTTAATTAATTAATCCAATTAACATGCAAAAACGTGTGGGAGCACAAACAAATCACCAACTAAGTTAATATCCAGTAGAAAATAAAGTTAACACGGGTGATTTGTTTACAAATAGGGAAAACCACTGAGGCAAAACCTCACCAGGTGAATTTAAGGTCACCATTCCCAAGGATCCACTATTATCACAACAAGCGGTTACAAGTAAAAGAATCTCAGTACCTTATACCAACCTACAGCTGAACCCTTACCCCAATACACAATTGGACTTATTATGTAGTAACAATCTCTCCTTGTTAATGCACGGCTCCCAATACGTGACTAACTAATCGATGCATAGATCCTAGTATGTGGCTTACTCACGAACTTGAGAAAGATGTTATCTGCAAAGTTCTTCAGTTTATCAACATGATGAAGATCACGAAGCTCCTTGGTCACAAAACCCAACGGTGTACAAACGCAGTAGCTTCTTCAAGAAAAAAATGAACTTGAACAAATTTTGTCTCCGGTCACAATTTGCATAAACAAAACTTTGCTTCACACTCGCGCAACCTTTGACAACCCTTAAAATAATCCTTATATATGTTTAGAGTTGTGAGAAAAGAAAGCCTAAACATGTACACATGGATTGGAGTGAAATTAGATCTGAAAAACCTATTTTCATAAATCTCGATAGATAGGGTATCTATTCACCAGCTGTCGAGGATCAGGCTAAAACAGCCTTTTAAATCTTGATAGATGCTATCTATCGAGCTTTAAAATCCAGTACTTCTTCACTTGTTTCTTGGATATATTTGCATGGCTTTAATACTTGAACGTGAACTCTTGTTCCTTGAAGTATTAAACACATCCTAGATCTACTAAATTACAAGTAAAGTGTGTTTTGTCAAAGGATTAGTCAATTCTAAATGACATATGCTCCTAAAATCATTCACATATGTCCTAACAATCTCCCCATTTAGCAATCTGTGACAAAACCACAACAAACAAATGAACATATGAAAGAAGTCATAAATCATTCAACTCAGACTCACTTGTTGAATACAATAAAATCTATCCTAAAATAAACTCTTGAAAAACTTTGCAAGAAGAGAGTTCATGGCAAAAAGACTTTGACAACCTGTATTTCTAAAACCCTTTAAACAAAACTCATCACAAACAAAGAGCCACAAAGCTCACTTACTTAGTTGTGCATAAGGATGCTCATCTAAGCTACAAAAGATACAAAGTTTAGAAAATTTTATTTCAATGGCCATTTTAAGGTTCACAAGAACTGATGTACACATACACACACTATTTTTGTATTCTTCTAAATTTTTCAAATTTTTTTTTAGAACAAAACAAAAATAACTAAAACTGAAAAACTAACAATCAAAAACATGTAAAACAAAGCAAGACAATGCATAAAACTAGACTGACTCAAAAACATTAAAGCAAAAACACACAAGTAATACAGAACCAAAAACAAATGGAGAGAGAGAAAAAGTGATTAAATCACTTGGAGCCTTTCCTTTTCGCAAACCCTTGAACCGGCGGTGAGAGGAAGAATTGATACCGTTCAAGGAACATAAGGGCTTTGAGAAGATCTCCAAGAGATGCAAACGAGGACGGAAATAGATTCTGGTTTCCTGATGCCAACATGTTGTTGCTATTTTGAGTGGCTAACCATGTAAAGCAATTTGGTCTAGTATGGCCAGCTACTCCACAGTGATGACAAAGATGTTGCTTCTTTTGTTTAGGCCTTTGAGAGTTAGCCTTCTTAGCCCTAAGGTTTTAACTTCCTTCTTATCTTGTTTAGGTTGTGCTCCTAAGATAGATTTACCCTTGTTTATGTTCTTACTAGCTAATTCAGTTTTAACATTAGGGTTCTTAATTTTAACATTATTGCTAGGAGGAACAAAAATAGTAATACTTAAAGAAGAAATATTTAAGGAAGAGAAATCATACCCTAAACCTGTTCGATCTAAAGTAGATTTCTACAAACTGAGCATCTCGTCGAGCTTAGCGCTTGAAGTCCTTTTTAGCTAAGCTCTGACTTGGAATAGTTCTATCTCAAGCTTCTTAGTCTTCTCAGCTAAGAAGTTATTTTCAAACCTTAGTGCTCCAATAGTTTGATTTACTTCATCAAACTTTGTGGAAAGTTCTTCACGTTCAAGCTCCACATCACTAAGCTTCTTGGTGGTCAACCTGTACAACTTCTCATGCTTTTCTAAGACCTTATATAGTTTAGCATAGGCTGTGTGAATGTCATCTTGATCATTCATCTTCTCAAATTTCTTCCACCAATTCCTCTTCTTCATCCACATCTTCAACAATCCCTTCAGTAGGATTAATTGTGGCAGTGAATGCATTCAAGATTTTGTTATCCTCATTGTCGAAATCATCTTCAAACTCGGTGTCGCTTAGTGTAACAGCAAGTGCCTTGCTTTTCCCAATTGTCTTGAGATATGTTAGGCACTCCTGTTTCATGTGTCTGAAGCCTTGGCACCCAAAGCACTTAGGTCCAGTAGGAACAGTGTACTAACTGCCATCACTTGCATCCTTCTTCCCTTTGTCTTAACCCTTAAACTAAGAAGAACTGGATTGCCTACAGTCCATGCTGAAGCCTTTTCCATTGGCATTCTTCATAAACTTCTTGAATTGTCTGGTGATGTAAGACTTCATCTTAGAATCTTCATCATCTGAAGACTCTTCCGTCTCACTACTCTTGGCCTTTAGTGTCATACTCTTGCTCTTGCTCGTCTTTCCGATTCTAGACAAACCCAACTCATAGGTCTGTAGATTTCCAACCAACTCTATCAAAGGAATTTTATCAATATCCTTTGATTCTTAAATCGCGGTGATCTTGGCATGAAATCTTTTGGGTAGAGATCTGAGCACTTTTCTCACAATCTTGGGTTTTGAGATAGTTTCTCCAAGATTAAAGATAAAGTTCACTATGTCTTATAGAACTTATCAAAAGACTCATCCTCCTCCATCTTTATCTCTTTGAAGCTTGTAGTGAGTCTCTAAAGTTTCAAATCCTTGAAGCTTGTAGTGAGCCTCTAAAGCTTCAAATCCTTGACAGCCTTTGTTCCCTTATAGGTTGTCTGGAGGATGGTCCATGCTTCCTTTGCAATTTCAGTGGAGGATATCTTCTTGAATTCCTTATTTGTGATTGCACTGAACAACACATTCAATGCCCTGCTGTTGAAGTTTGCCGCCTTGATCTTAGCCTCATCCCAATCGGCCGGTGCTTCCTTTGGCTTGTTCCAGCCAATCTCTACAACTTGCCACTCCTTCTCATCTAGAAACTGCAAAAAAGCTCTCATGCGTAACTTCCAAAGAGCATAGTTAGTCCCATCAAATAAAGAAGGGATAATTAGAGATTGTCCTCTATCCATGACAAATAGGGGTCAACGGATCACACATAAGGATTAAACCCTAATCAAAGTGAGCCTGCTCCGATACCACTAGATAAGCCAAAAACGTATTGACCCCTTATGATGATTGATTTGATTTATTAGCCAAGTTTAATTAATTAATCAATTTAACATGAAAATGTGTGGTAGTGCAAATAAATCACCAATAAACTAAAAGTGCAGCGAAAAATAAATTGACACGGTGATTTGTTTACGAATGGGGAAAATCCCACTGGGTGATTTTAAGGTCACCACTCCTAAGAATCTACTATTGTCATAACAAGCAGTTACAAATAAAGGAATTCCAATACCTTATACCAACCTACAGTTGAACCCTTACCCCAATACCCAATTGGGCTTATTCTGTAGTGACAATCTGTCCTTTTCAATGCCCGGCTCCCAGTACCTGACTAACCAATTGCGCGGATCCTAATACGCAACTTCAATCACTAACTTGAGAAAGATGTTGACTGCAAAGTTCTTCAATTCATCCTCACAATGAAGAACAAGAAGATGCTTGGTTACAAAACCCTTTGGTGCAAAGACACTGCAGCTTCTTCATAAAGAGATGAACTAGGGCAAACTTTGTCTCTACTCACAAATTGCTTGAACATACTTTTCTCAATACTTGTGCAAGTTGATTCTACTTTGACGGCCTTTGGAATAATCCTTTTATATGTCTAGGGTTATGAGAAAAGAATGCTCAAAGATATATTCACGGATTGGAATCAAAACAGATCTGAAAGTCTTTTTTTCTTAAACCTCGGCAGCTAAAGGTGTTGAGATGCTGTCGAGCCACGGGGTTGAAACAGCTTCTTAAAGCTCAATAGATGCAGTTATTGTGACAGCTGTCGAGCTTTAATGACAGGCATTTCTCAGCTTGTTTCTTGGACAGTCTTGCATAGTTTTAACACTTGAGCTTGAAACAAGGTTTCTTGAAGTATTAAGAACATCCTAGATCTACCCAAATACAAGTAAAGTGTGTTTTGTCAAAGGATTCATCAATTACATAAAAGTATGACATATGTTCTTAACAAAAGAACCACATATGTCCTAACAATTAGGTACATACAAACAGTCTTCCAATATTAAAATTCCAGATTCAAAACATAAATTAAACACTCCAATAGCTACAACTAGAATCCTGCTCCCATCAGCCAAGGTAAAAAACATTTCCTCTTCATTCAGCTTTCTAGTCTCCTGAAACCCTGCAAAGATTTGCATATTTGATTAGTACAACCTGAATCCACACACCAGGAATCTGTGGGATTTTGTACCAAATATGTTTCAAGAAGGAATGTACTTTTCATACCTTTATTCTTGGCAACCTTAAATATTAGACAATTCCTCTTCGAATGTCCTTTCTCACCATAATAGAAACACTTTCCTTTGATTTTTTTTCCTTTATTGGCAACTCCTAAGGCAACTTGTTTACCATCTTTCTTGGTGAAGTCCTTCTTCTTCTTCTTCTTCTTCTTCTTCTTCTTCTTACCCTTGCCTTTCAACTTAAGTTGAGAAATAGAAGCTTAACCATATTGGCATCAACACTAGAAGTACCGAAGATGCCTTCTACTGCTACCAACTCATTCATTAATTCAGACAATGGATAAACCTTTTTGTTCATATTATAGTTAAGTCTAAATTCCTTGAATGATTATAGTAGTGACTGGAGTATCTTATCCACTTAGGATTCTCCATCAATATCGACACCTAAAACTTCCAATGTATTCAGATTAGAGATTATCTTAAGATAATGCTCCCTCACTGAAGTATTTTCAGCTATTTTGGTATTATAAATCTGCCTTATAGTTTCTTGCCTTGTAGAATGGCCTTGCTCACCAAACATCTCCTTCAGACTTGGCATTATGTCCGATGCTAGTTCTACATCCTACATTTAATGTTGTAGAAAATTTGAAATAGATGTTAGGATATAGCACTTAGCCATCTCATTAGATTTATGCCAACGATCATATCACTGTTTTTCCTCAATGGGAGGATTCAATGATGGAAAGCTAGGACATGGTTTAGTAAGCACATATTTGTGCTCTTCAGCAGTAAGAACAATATCCAAATTTCTTTTCCAGTAAACATAGTTGGATCCAGTCAGTTTGTTTTGATTCAAAATAACAACAAGTGAGCTAAATGATGCCATGATTTTAAATTTGAAAATAACAAACATGAATATAATTAATAAACTAGACATTATCAATTTAACATATAAACAGTTTTCTCAAAAAAAAAAAAAAAATTTAACATATAAACATATAATATGGAACCATAATAAAACCATAATATAAAATATGCAACGACAACCCAATCTCATATTCAATATCCCTCAGCATGGAGTGAATATTAAATATTATGATTGATTGAGAACTATTCTCATTATTAGTGTTATCATGGTAACTCTTATCAAATACTAATAATATGCCATTTTATATTTAGCCTCTAAGTAATAATAGTAAGAACTCAACATAGAGGATACTATAATACTTAGTCTAGTGTATAACACTGTCTAGAATCATGTGTAGCCACATTTCATCTCCCTTGACAGGTTTATTTTGTAGTACCATGATACAAAACACCCTCCACATGGATTGCAAAGCTCAAGGCTAAGACAAGGTGTTTGATCAAACCACTATAAACCAGGTAGTTCAATCTTGTAGCACCATGTAATAAATACTCTTCACATGGAATGCTAAGCTCGAAGCAAAGACAAAGTATATATTTCATACTACTATGAACAGATAATAGAGGCCGTGAGATCCAACCCTTGTATCTCTCTCCTGCTAGATATTTTAAATTAAAAGGTTTTTAAGATCAAGAACAATAATAATGCTAGACACCTTGAAAACATAATCCTAATCTCATTAGGAATAAATTTGATAATCCTAGCATTAGCATATTGTTTGATCATAAAAATATATATAATGCAAGGCAAGCAATAATATGATGAATCCTTTATAAACAATTTGCATATAAAACCATATATATAATATATGACAATTATCACACCATATATATATATATATATATAATATACGGATTCAATACTTCCAAGGCAATTATCTCATGCTTATAAGATGGCCACCAAGAACTTGCATATAAACCTATATATATATATATATATATATATATATAATTGAAAGCATGTTAATGGCAGATTGAAAATGCCACATAGGTCCATGAAACCATGAAAAATCAAAAGCCTTATCATAATCAACAAATCATGCCAACATATATATATATATATATATATTTATATCCAAGTGGTGCATGCACATGACATTTATATAACAGTTATATTCAACAATGAATCATCTAGAAGTTTATGGCCAAGGATATAATATATATATATATATATATGTATGTATGTATGTATGTATATGCGCCAAGCCATATATATCATCTAGAAGTTTACATTCCATGAACGCTAATAATATAGATAGCAAATTATGCAATCTATTTAACCGAATGGTCTTAAATCCTTGTCATATTTGAATCCTTGTTATATAACAAAATGCAACCGTGGGCGAACAAAAATACTTTTGAAGACGGAATTCCATATTAAAAAGGAATTGACTTCACATCAACACAAAGTTAATCTCCAAAAAAAAAAAATATGAAATCAAAAAACCTATAAACGTGATTATATAGAATAATCACTGTAGATTCAAGAATCCCATAACACCAAGAAAATGATTTTCTTTGATTCTAAAACACAATCACATATTATACAAGCATTAGATGAAAACTTGACTCTGATACCAATTGTTGGAAAATTTGGTTTTGTATCTCATGCAAAACAAAGAGCAAAAGCAACAAAAATGGATCTATTTCATTCATGAATGATAACATGCACTGTGTAGATTTCGAAATTTAAGAGCAAGATAGCGTACCTTGGTGTGGTGAAATTCCAAAGAAAAGATTAGAAGTACTTGAGAACACTTTTAATCTTCACTCCAATTCAACTTTACGCCCAAGAAGTGTGGTCTCTCAATCAACTTCCAAGAGAGAATAATCTAGTGGCTTCACTAATACAGACACACCATTTCACAATGATGTATCTTTTTTCTCTCTCTAATAATAAAAAATTCTATATGTTTCTCTCTTTATATCTAACTGATTATCTAATTGGGTTGGCCTATTGAGCCTTTCCAATTGGCTTTAGTGTGTGGCTTGGACTGGGTTCAAAAGAGACCAATAAGATACTAGCTCCAATAGGTCTTGGGCTTTTCTGTCAACTCTTGACAAGTCCAAAGTTACCATTAATTATATTTAATACCACTATATAAATATAATTGCACTCTAGGCCTTATTAATAAGTTATATCCCAAGATTTTATTATATATGCAACCCCTTCATAAAATATTCGTAGTAATACAAAGTCATGAATGTAGACTGTCACATTGAAGATTACTACACTTTAATCCTTGAGTACCCGGTTTAATCCTTTAAGTTATTCATCATATATTTATGAAATCCAATTTCATAAATATATACTTTAGTATCTTCTTACTAAAGTGTTTAGGCCTAATACTTTGAATAACCAAACCTATTAAATTTATCTTAAGGGAATATTTTATATCTCCGTTAAAAGATTATGAATTCCATCTTGAGAATATATGTTCCATCAACACTAAATGTGGCTGTCCAACATACTGAGGTTTTAATCATGACTTTAGATCTCACTCCTGATATATCAAAGCAACCTACACCTTATGACCAAGTCCATTATTCTCTCAAGATTAAGAGTTCATGCAAATAGAAGTTGTGAGATTTATTATTCATTTGACAATTGTTAAAAGAATAATAAATCTTACAGCGGTCCAGTTTAATATGTCTTTACTCTTAAAACATATCAACATATCAACTAGAAGTCTTCACTTCTATGATCAAGACAAATCATCTTAGTTGATATGTTATAGTCTTCGTAGATGAAATGCCCAATTTCATCACCGACTACGAACTATAATTTTGAGTTTACAAAGAACATGTGATTTATATCTTCTGTGACTTTTCACATAAATCACATGCTATGCATCTCATGGACTATATGATAGTGTCCAAATATTCATGTTGCCATTATTTTAGATAATAATAAAACAACTTCATTTATCATAACATTAATTTATAAATAATGTCATACATAGCATTACATAATGTCATACATAGCATCATACAATAGGATTTAAGGGCACACTTCCTAACAATTCCATCACTTTCTTGATCTCAAGCACGGTTGGTGTTGTGGTTTAAGTCATACTAGTTTTTGATGCTTTGTTTGTTTGTTTGTTTTTATACTTTGTTTTAAGTTTTTTTTAATTAAAAAAAGAAAAAATTTGAAAAATTAAAAAACAATGTGTATTTGTGCATGCATGTTCTCTCTTACTTGCCCATGCATGTTATGTCATTTTATGCTTAAAAGAAAAATATGTAAAGAACATGTAAAGCGAAAAGAATCAAAATGCTTTCAAGTATGGTTGCAAGGGTGTTTCAAGGAGATGTGGGAGTTATATAATGTAACTCAAAGATGATAGTCCCCATCAAACAATTATGATTGTGTGTGGATGTAATTGATCCTATTATATCATTACTCTTCATATAATGATTTACTCTTTGCTACTTTAAATACCGTTGTACATGTACATGTGGTAGTATATGCTTTCTAAACTGTCTAAACTTGTTTTTGAAAATAAAATTGGTTAGACTTGTTTAGTGTGTTTTTGAACTAGGAATGCTGTGCATCTAGAGTTAGTGATGTGTTTGAGTGCTTAACATGCTTCTTGGTTGCTTGTTTTGATGTCTATCTTGATTGCTTTCATCTTGTACTATTTCTCCTCCTTGAAACCTTGTTTCAGGATTCTCGATAGATGCTTGATACCTCCTCAATAGATGCTCAATAGCTTCTCGATACATGCCTCTTCTATCGAGATATCTTGGTCTGTTCTCGATACCTTTCGATAGATAGCTCAATCCATCGAGCCAATTCTTTAGAGTCTCTGTCTTCTCGATAGATGCTAGATGCATTCTCAAACTATCAAGATCTTTTTGCCTTCGATACCTCGTTGATATTTCTCGATCTATTAAGATTTTGTTCTCGATAGATGCTCAATACCTTCTCGATCGATCGAGTTGCGTTTTCTATATATATATATATATCTGAGGTCTAACCCAGTTTTTCTTAAACTCAGATATCTCAATCTCTCTCTTGATCTAAACCCTCTTTTGTACCAAAAACCTTCCCCTATCAAGATTTCATCCCGTTCCAAGACTCAATCCTTTGGTATGTGCTCTAAATCCTCTCTTTCTCTCCTTGTTCATCCATTTCATTCATTTTAGACCTAGGTTTTATTTCTTTGGGAAATTTTTGGGGTTTTTCAATTTTTATGAAAATTTTTGTGTTAGGTTTTGTTGTTTTGTTTTCACATGTCCATGCATTGCACTCTCTTGCATTATAATCATGTTTTCATGCATTCTAGGTTGTGTGCTTGATTAAACTATGTATGTGCTATAGTTTGGATTGGGTTTTGCCTATGATGCAAATTTCTTTTGCATGTAACATGTTCATGCATTTTCATGCATTGCACTTCGTTATTTTCTTCATTCCTGTGCCTTATTTTCTACTGTGTTTCTCTGTTTCCTCTCTCTCTTTCAATTTCATTTCCTTCTTATGGTACCTAAAAAATATGTTCCCTCCAAGAACACAATATGATCTCGTGGTTCTTCTTCTTCTTCTTCTTCTTCTTCTTCTTCTTCTTCTTCTTCTTCTTCTGTTCTTTTATTCTTGATTCTAGGAGGTTTCATGATGAGAGGGCCATAGATGACTTCTTTGAGAACTTATTTGACCGTGTGATTCATTCGGAACGCTAGGTCATTTTTTCTGATTTTCTAGACATTCTCTATGTGAGATATCCAAAAGGTGTCCCAGTGTGTTCAATTAGGAGTTTTACTCTAACATGCATGTCATCGATAGCTCTATACTAAGGTTTACTATGGTATTCTACAGCACACATATCGTAGTAACCCTAGAGTTCATTTCCGAGGTACTACATGTTCTTAGGGTTGATTTTCCTGATTACCCTAGTCATTATCACTCAGTTCTATCTATCGAGATGAAATGGCCTCACTCTTTTGTAAGAAGGCCATGGTGTGGGAGAAACTCTAAATTTCTCCACCATTGGGTTTGCTAAGGGTCCAAGGATCCTTAATATGATGATAACCTTTGTTGTCACACCGTGGTCTCACTACAACACTATCATTGAGTCTCGTGCTCATTTCCTACTTTCTCTCATGGAAGATCTTTCTATCAATTTTCCTTCACACATGATAGAATCTATGATAGATTGCTATCGAGACACTGCTACACGTGCTAAGCTTATCTTTCCTTCAACTATCACATGCATCCTATCACACATGCACGTCACTATTCCTCTCTCTTCTCCTTTCTATGCCATGGGTGCCATTAGCAAGGAATCTATTAAAAGGAGCAACATGCAGCTAGTGGCCAAACGGCCTCGTATGGAGGATGATGTTGCCCCTACCCCTCGTCTATCTTCATCTTCTACTCCATCTTCTTCTTCTGGAGTAGAGGCATCCCTTGCTACCATTATGAACTAGCTTTAGCTTCAGCTAGGATAGGGATAGACCAGTTAGGGGAGAGTGCTTTGAGAGATGTAGTAAGGTTTGATGTATCTTTTCTCACTTCATGTACCATGGTATTATGACCACTATTAAATACATTGTATTTATTGATATATATGATGACGTATGTTTTCTTCACCCTTGTTGTGGGCGCAAGAGGGAGTTTCAGAGTCACCACCTAGTTTTTGCAATTGTCTAGGAACCACATTTATAGTGTCCTTTTAAGGAAGAGCCTTTTGATCTTACTACTAGAGTATGGGTTAGGAGTTTAGGTACGCTCTTAGGAGGGTGTTAGGCACCTAAGATTACCCCAACCCTAAGGTTGGCCTCCCATCATTGTGTCTTATACCTTAACCCTATCAAAAACTAGCTCAACACTTGAATCCTAAAATCACACACATAGTAACATGCATCTGGCATACAACATGGCCTCTTTCATCCAAAAAAACATACTTATCTATCCACCAACCAAAAGAGAGCCAGACATACAAAAGAAACCCTAACATTTGTCTAGCATGTGAAAAACCTATCATACATCTAAACAAGGCAGCAACCCCAAACATGGCAGCAAGCATATCATTGAAAGCAAGAAAATAATTTTATGAACAAGGCATTAACTTCATACATGTATATCAAAGGAGGATTAAACAAAAAAACATGCATGTTCATGTGAATGCACAACTCACCTTACTTACCTTGTATCATCTTAGCACCTATAGCACTATGAATGGATATGTGAATGGATGTTCATGACATCAAAACAAAAGACAAACTTAAAACCCTAATCTAAGCATATAAAAAACAAAAAGCATATAAGACAAAGGCATATATGTATAAACATGTGAAAAAGGCTTTAAAAGAAAAGGAATAAAATATGTGAAATAAACAAATCAAACAAATAAGAAATCTAGATTAGGATTTCTAGGCAACCACCTGCGTACGCACCCAGAGGCCTGCATACGTAAGATTTAACCTACGTACACATGCTTATGGCATGCATGTGTGGGACTCACTCAAAAACCCTAACCTAGAAACCTAAAACAGAAAACAAAGGACAAACAAACAAAAACCCTAATTCTAGCTATCCAGCATGCTCAGAACACAAATAGAACTATAAAACTAACCTAAGCAAATGTATAAAACCCTAAACTGCACAAAGAAACAGGATTAAAACTAAAAAGAAAGACTGAAAAGGAAAAAGGAAGTGAGAATGAATACCTTAAAGCAAAAGCTCCTAGGCTTGATTTTTTACCGTTCCCTTCAGTCAAATCTATCACAATTCAATAAAATAGTGATTAGCAATGTTAAACTAAAATGATTGGGGCCAGAAAATGTCCCAATCAAACAAAATTGACTTGAGGGTGTTTTGTAAAAACTCCATTTTGATTCACTATTTTCTAGTGAATCTTAGGGTTTTTTTTTTTTTTTTTTTTTTTCCCCCATGGGAATTTTGTGTGTTTTGAGAATGTACCATGTAAGGCATTCTATAGTGGAAAAAATGGGGTTTAGAGTGGCTTCCAGACGATGTGGGATTTGTTCCAAACCTTAGCCCTTATTGCACTTGTCTTTCTTATGCTTCTAAAACCCTAGCTGCATATGTAGGAATGTACATGTGTATGCATGCTTTGGCCTACATACGCAAGCCAAAGGCCACTTTGGTCATTTTATTTCTAAAAGTAGATTTTTTGCCCATTTAAAATGTTATATTTTCCATTGGGAATGAGGGCCTGAGTCATAAGAGGTACAAATATACAGTGTCTATAGAATCAAAAGAATATGATACAAACCATTTTGTTTCAATGTACGGCTCAAGCCCAACCCACACAGACGACACACATCATGAATTCATGGGGTGGGGTGCAACTCCAAAGAGTTGCATGGGATTCATATGTTTGAAGTCCCACCTTTGTTCTTCGGAAAACAAGCAACGATAGGTTCACTATCCTTGAACCTGTGTTGTCATTTCCAAGTGAATGGTGAGTGACTCTCTATCCTAGGGTCATTCAACAAGAAAAAGAAATCAAACCAAGGGTGCTTTACGAGCTAACCCAACAAACAACAAAAGGATATAGTGTTTGTGGTATCCATCCAGGGCTCTTGCCTTAAACTTCTCTGGGTGAGGCTTTTGCCTCGGGTTAACCTTGGTCTCTTTCACTATCTCCATCTCTACTTTTTCTACCGTGCCTACATGTTCAATTCCCAGAGGATATGTGCATGAGTAGTCTTGATTGCTGGATCCACTGAGGATGGTGAAAACTCGCTAAGGAGTAGGTATGCATTAGGAGGAATCTTCTGCCTCTTAATGACTTACTTAGGGATGAAAAACTCACTGAGGAGTAGTGTATGATCCAGTAGGGAAGAATAACACAATATCCATGTTTACCTAAATAAGTTGCAGAAATTAAATTCCTACGAATATTATGTACAAACAAATAGTCTTATAATATTAAAACTCTAGACTTAAACCATAATTAAACACTACAACAGCTACAACTGAAATCCTGCTCCCATAAGCCAAAGTAAGAAACAATTCCCCTTCATTCAGCTTTCTGGTCTCCTGAAACCCCTACAAAGAATTGCAGATATGATTAGTACAACCTGAATCCACACACCCGGAATCTATGGGATTCTGTACCAAACATATTTCAAGAAGAAAGGAACTTTTATTACCCTTATTCTTGGCAGCTTTGAACTTTGGACAATTCCTCTTTCAATGTTCTTTCTCACCATAATGGAAACGCTTTCCTTTAGTTTTCTTTCCTTTGTCGGCAACCCCTAAGGCAATTTATTTACCATTTTGCTAAGTGAAGTCCTTCTTCTTCTTCTTCTTCTTCTTCTTCTTCTTCTTCTTGTTACCCTTGCCTTTCGACTTAGGTTGAGAAGTAGAAGCTTCACCTACATTGGCTTCAACACTAGAAGTACCAAGGATGCCTTCTGCCACCATTAACTCATTCATTAATTCAGACAAAGAATAAATCATTTTTATCATATTATAATTGAGTCTGAATTCCTTGAATGATTCCGGTAGTGACTGGAGTATCATATCCACTTAGGATTCTCCATCAATGTCAGCACCTAAAACTTCTAATGTGTTCAAATTAGCAATCATCCTAAGATAATGCTCCCTTACTGAACTTCCTGTAGCCATTTTGGTATCATAAAGTTGCCTCATGGTTTCTTACCTTGCAGAACGGTCTTGCTCACCAAACATCTCCTTCAGACTAAGCATTATGTCCGAAGCAAGTTCTACATCCTGCATTTGATGCTGTAGAACATTTGAGATAGATGCTAGGATATAGCACTTGGCCATCTCATTAGATATTTGCCAACGATCATATCACTGTTTTTCCTCAAGAGGAGCATCTAATGAAGGAAAGTTAGGACATGGTTGAGTAAGCACATATTTGTGCTCTTCAGCAGTAAGAACAATGTCCAAATTTCTTTTCCAGTCAACATAGTTGGATCCAGTCAGTTTATTTTGGTTAAGAATAGCAACAAGTGGGCTAAATGATGCCATGATTTAAATCTGAAAATAATAAACATGAATACAATAAGTAAACTAGACATTAACAATTTAGCATATAAGCATATAATATGGAATCTTAATAAAACTATAAAATAATATATGCAACGACAACCCAATCCATGTCTATAATTCCTTGGTAGCAAGTTTATTATAAACACATTAATTGGTTAAGAATTATTCTTGTTATTAGTACTATTATGATAACTCTTATCAAACACTAACAATATGCCGTATTACATTTAGCCTCCAAGTAATAATGACATAGCTCCTTTGGGATCGCGAGGCATATACGCCAAGACGAGGTGTTTGTCCACACTACTTTAAATGGGTAAGTTCAATCTTGTAGTACTATGAAGTAAACACCTTTCTTTGGGATCGAGAGGCATATACGCCAAGACGAGGTGTTTACCCACACTATTATGAAACGATAATGGAGGCCGTGAGATCCAACTCTTGTATCTCTCTCCCACTAGATATTTTAAATTAAAGGTTTTTAAAATCAAGAACCATAATAATGCTAGACACGTGAAAAAAAAATCCTAATCTCATTAGGAATAAAATTTCATTAAACTAGCATTAACATATATAAATATATATATATATATATATACAATATAACATATTACGTTATAAAATATAATATATATTTTATGTAATAATATATTATATTATTACATGACAATATATACAAAACTAACGGCCATGTACAATTCTTGCTTTAATTCATGCAAGATGGCCAAAAAGAAACGCATATATGCGTACAAAACAAAGGCATGAAAGTTATTTCATGCAATAAATGACAAGCCATGCAATTTAATTCAAGCCATGCATGCCAAACGGTACAAACCATCCATGCAAGCCATGCAAACCAAGCAGTGCATATATAATCCAAAAGGTGCAATAAATCTAAGTGGTTAATGCATTATGGTAGAATAACTGTTTTGTAACCACCATTTACAATCCGCACTCACTGTAAGGCACGACACCATAAATGTACATTCAATCTCACTTGCAATATTAATATATATATATATATATATATATTACAAACTAAGATTTCCATTCCATCCGTGCACTCTTGGTGTAATGCAAAAAACAATATATTGCATTTATTGATCAATGCACACAAGGTTTATGGAACAATATCTTTATGCAGAAATTTGAAAACACAAAGATAAAGGTTTTCTAAAATTCTAAAATTCAATCACATATTATACAATCATGAGATGAAAACCTGTCTCTGATACCAACTGTTGAAAAATCTAGTTTTGTATCTCATACAAAACACATAGCGGAAGCAACAAACAAGGATATATTTCATTCATGATTGACAACATGCACTATGTAAATTTCAGAATTTAAGAACAAGATAGCGTACCTTGGTGTGGATAAATTTAAAAAAAAAAAGATTAGAAGCACTTGGGAACACTTTTAATCTTCATTCCAATTCCACTTTACGCCCAAGATGTGAGGTCTCTCAATCAGTTTTCAAATGGAGAATGAAAGTGTGTCTCACACTCTCTCTTTTTCCTTTTATCTACGCTTCTCTTTTCTAATAAAAAATTCTGTATGTTTCTCCCTTTATAACTAACTGATTATCTAATTGGGCTGACCTGTTGGGCCATTCCAATTAGGCTTTAGTGTGTGACTTGGAGTGGGACCAAAAGGGACCAATAAGACACTAGCTCCAATGGGCCTTGAGCTTTTCTGTCAACTCTTGACAAGTCTAAAGTAACTATTAATTATATTTAATACCATTATATAAATATAATTGCACTCTAGGCCTTATTAATAAATTATTTTTCAAGACTTTATTATACATGCAACCCCTTCATCTTCATAAAATATTCGTAGTAATATAAAGTCATGAATATAGACTGTCAGTTTGAAAATTACTACATCTTAATCCTTGAGTACCCGGTTTTAATCCCTTAAAGTTATTCAACATATATTTATGAAATCTAATTTCATAAATATATATTTTAGTAATTTCTTACTAAAGTGGTTAGGCCTAACTCTCTGAATAACTGAACCCATTAAACTTATCTCAAGGGAATCTTTTATATCTCCATCAAGAGACTATGAATTCCATCTTGAGAATATATGTTTCATCAATACTAAATGTGGCTACCCAACATACTAAGGTTTTGACCGTTGCTTTAGATCTCACTCTTGATATATCAAAGCAACTTACACGTCACGATCAAGTCCATTATTCTCTCAGGATTAAGAGTTCGTGTAAATAGAAGTTGTGAGATTTATTATTCATTTGATAGTCATTAGGAGAATAATAAATCTCATAGCGATCCAGTTCAATATGTCTTAACTCTTAAAACATATTAACATATCAACTAGAAGTCTCCACTTTCATGATCAAGACAAATCATCTTAGTTGATATGATATAGTCTTCGCAGATGAAATGCTCAATTTCATCACCGACTATGAACTATAAATTTTGAGTTTACAAAGAATTTGTGATTTATATCTTCTGTGACTTTTCACATAAATCACATACTATGCATCTCATGGACTATATGATAATGTCCAAATATTCATGTTACAATTATTTTAGATAAAAATAAACAACTTTATTAAACACAACATTAAGTCATACATAGCATCATATAATAGAATTTACGGGTACATATCCTAACATGAAGCTATCTCAGAAGAGGCTAAATTCGATCCTTACACTTATGATGAAGCAATAAATGATGTAGATGCACATCATTGGGTCCAAGCTATGAAATCTGAATTGGATTCTATATATTCCAATAATGTATGGGATCTTGTAAAGGCGCCTAACGGCATTAAACCTGTTGGTTGCAAATGGGTTTACAAGAGGAAGAGAGGGATAGATGGAAAGATTGAGACCTTTAAAGCAAGACTAGTGGCGAAAGGATATACACAAAAAGAAAGTATTGATTATGATAAAACTTTTTCGCCAGTAGCAATGCCTAAATCTATCAGAATTCTCTTATCTATTACTACTCATTATGATTATGAGATTTGACAAATGGATGTCAAGACTGCATTTCTTAATGTCAATCTTGAAGAGGATATATGGATGTTGCAGCCGGAAGGTTTCATTGCAAAGAACCAAGAGCATATGGTATGCAACTTAAAAAGGTCCATTTATAGACTTAAGCAAGCGTCTAGGTCATGGAACATTAGATTTAATCAAGCAATCAAGTCATTTGGTTTTGAACAAAATCTTGATGAACCATGTGTGTATAAAAGACATCGAGACAAAGTAGTAATGTTCCTAGTGCTTTATGTTGATGATATTCTACTTATTGGGAATGATGTAGGGGTAATGCCATCAGTAAAGGTTTGGTTGTCAAGCCAATTTGATATGAAGGACTTGGGTAAGGCTAACTTTATTTTAGGGATCAAGTTTTGGCGAGATCGCAAGAATAAGATGTTGGGCTTATTACAAATTGGATATATAGATAAGGTTCTAGAACGGTTTAGCATGCAAAACTCCAAGAAAATATTGCTTCCTTTTAGACATGGAGTTTCTCTCTCTGATGACCAAAGGCCTAAGACTTAAGAGGAAAAAAATATGATGAGACACTCTCCTTATGCTTCTGCAGTAGGAAGTCTCATGTATGTCATGCTTTGTACTAGACCAGATATTTGTTATTCAGTTAGTATGGTCAGTCAATATCAATCAAATCCAGGACCAAAACATTGGTAAGTGTAAAGCATATTCTTAAGTATCTACGGAGAATGAGAAATTATATGCTTGTTTACTATAGTGAGATTTGATTCCCATTGGCTATACAGATTCAGATTTTCAATGGGATCTAAATTTCAGAAAATCCACTTCAGGATATATTTTCACCTTGGGAGGTCGAGCCATAAGTTAGAGGAGTGTTAAGCAATCTTGTATTGTGGACTCCACTATGGAAACTGAGTACGTTGCTGCTTGTGAAGTAGCAAAGGAAGCTATTTGGCTCAAGAAATTCCTTTCTAATCTTGGTGTTGTAAGAATGGAGTAAGTTCCCATCACATTGTTTGGCAACAATAGTGGAATGGTTGCACAATCCAAATATCTAAGGAATCACAAGAAAGGAAAGCACATTAAGAGGAAGTACCACATCATTCAAGACATTGTTGCTCATGGAGATGTTGTGGTAGCAAAGATTGAAAGTGCAAATAATCTAGCAGATCATTTTACAAAGAGTCACATTTAGAAGGAATGGGAGTTAGATTAGTGCACAATAGTCTTTAGGACAAATGGGAGATTGTTAGGATGTGTGCCCTAAAATCCAATTGTATGATGCTATGTATGACAATATGTATGACTTAATGTTGTATTTAATAAAGTTGTTTTATTATTATCTAAAATAATGGTAATATGAATATTGGGACATTATCATATAGTCCATGAGATGCATAATATGTGATTTATGTGAAAAGTCACAGAAGATATAAATCACAAGTTCTTTGTAAACTCAGAATTCATAGTTTGTAATCAGTGATGAAATTGGACATTTCATCTGCGAAGACTATAACGTATCAACTAAGATGATTTGTCTTGATCATGGAAGTGGAGACTTCTACTTGATATGTTGATATGTTTTAAGAGTTAAGACATCAATGTGGGGGAGGGGAAAGTCATCCTTAGGGCATGCCTTATTTAGGTCCCTAAAATCCACACACATCCTCACCTTTCCATCCTTCTTTGGTACGGGCACGACATTGTCTATCCATTTGGCTTGGTTTACCAGTTTGATGCACCCTACCTTTAGTTGCTTAGTGACTTCCTTTGTGATCTTTAAGAGCCATTCGGTCCTCATTCTTCTCAATTTTTGCTTGACAGACACCATGTGGTTATGAGTGTCAATGTGATGTTGAGCTATCTCGGAGTCAATTCCAGGAATATCTTCATAGGACCATGTAAACACCTCTTGAAATTCCAAGAGGAGTTCCTAAAGATTTTCTTTTCTTTTTCATTTGGAGTTGAGTCAATTTTAATTAAGTATGGATTCTCATCATTGCCCAAATTAATAGTTTCAAAAGTTGGTTCCATAGGTTCAATTTTTCTTTCCAATTGTTTATTAATTTCATTTTCAAATTCATTTGAATCATTTAGGTGTAGAATTTCAAGGTTATGAGACATATCAAAGTAAGCTAAATCAAAATTCATCTTATTGAAAATATTGAAAAGTATATTGGAACTTGCACTACAAATATTCTTCCCCATGTTCTTAGAAAACCCAAACCAAGTCCAATTATTAATGGGCCCCATAATAGGCAAGATGAATTTGGAAGAATAACTTGGTTCTTCATTGGTGATGGCGAACACATCCCCACTCATCTTTATCATGGTCTTCATTGCTTCAGCATCTATGTAGTTCATCCAGTCAACCTCTTCTTACATCTCTTTGATCACCACAGTATGTTTCTCCTTGAAAGTTAGTTTTTCATTAAAGAACATCTCCCAACTCAGATACACCCTTCCATCTTTACCTACCTAAGGTTCAAGGAAGCCAAAATAGGGGAAGTCTCCTCCTTCTTTCACGAAGTTCCCATTGAGAGTGCCATGGTTTTTCTTGATTCCGGCACAGCCTTCAAAGAATCTTAGGCCTTCCTTGGTCACTTGAGTCTTGATATCAAGGAACCCAACTACCCTTTTTCCTTTCTTTCTAAGACCCATACCAGGTATGTATCCTATGTTCTTCATTATTGCAATCACCTCATTGCTACAATATGAAAACAAATTGGTAGCATACCTCTTACCCTTCAACCCATAGTCAGCTATATTCATGAATTCAAAGCGACTAATTTGAAGCTCACTCCCTCCTTCCTCGAGTCCATAAACCGGTGGTAGGATCTCACCATCTCCAAGCACTATGGAAATCCCTCCTTTCCACAGGACCTTCAACTTTTGGTGTAGTGAGGAGGAGATTGCCCTATTGGGGTGGAGTTAAGCTCTTTTCAAGAGAAGATTGTAATTTGGAGTGATGTCCATGACATGAAATTCCATAGTAGTTTCCATTGGTCCTATCTTACAAGGGGCCTTGAATGTACCCATGACCTTCCTTGAAGTGTTGTCATGTGCCCTTACAGTCAAAGGAGAAGGAATGATGGCCACCATGTCTAAGCCAACAATAAGGGCGGTCCATAAAGGACAAACATTCAAGGTGGATCCATTGTAAATAAGAACCATTGGGACTTTGGCACCAATGCATTTAATTGTGATTTGCAATGGTCTAGGAAGATCTTCATTAGAAAAAGTAAAGAGAGGGCTTGAGGGACCTTCAACCCCCATGAGAGACAAAACTTCTTGTGGTGTAGTTTCTAGAGGTGCTTCCTTTCCATTCAAGGCATCCAAGAAAGCCTTACAGTGCTTTTGGGAGGCCATGAGCAAGCCCCACACGGATACATGAGTTTTGGTATTCTTCAATTGCATTAGGAGGTTTGGTTTTCTTATGCTTGGGTGAGGGTCATTCCTAGGTCGAAGAATTCTCAGTGAGCTTTCTTTAGGTAGGCTAGTGCTTGTTGGGGTATGATGGTGCTCACATTTATGGGATTGGGTGATTTAGTGGTGGCTCCTCCTCCATATGTCTTCTTGATTGGAGGATTGCTTTCCCCTGTCTCCAATTGTCCATTATTAAGAGTATCTTCAATTCTTGTCCCACAATCACATAATTCTCCAAATAAGCTAATAGGCAATGACAAAAGCCTACTACTATAAACCGAGAGCAAGTGTTTGAGATCATGTTGATTTAGTCTTTCTCATTTGGCCTATTGACAATTCTAGATGCCTTGTTCTTCCATCTAATCATGTATTCAGAAAATGTCTCCCCCACACCTTGCTTGGTAGTCTCTAAATCCCTTGGAGTCACATCAATCATGGTGTTGAAGTTGAATTAGTCCACAAACAACTCCATTAGCTCGTTCCACACCTTTGTTTGCTTATATCAAGGCTATAGTACCATCTTGATGAACCTCTCGTGAGTGAGAAGGGAAACGCATGCAAAGTTTGCTTATCATCTAGCCCTTTCATTTCAGCAATGCTTAGATATCTTCTTGTGTGTTGTTTTGGATCCCCAGTCCAATCAAAATTTTTCACATTGGAGATCTTGAACTTAGGAGGCAATGCAATAGGAGCTTTTGAGCTTACTCCCCCCATATTATAAAGGTAGTCATCCATTCCTTGTGCCTTATGGAAGGAAAGTTGCACCTACTCCATCTTTTCCCTCATAGCTATGGTTTCCGTAGTTAGCTTCTCAAATTTTTTGTTTGTTTCATATTCCACATTGTCCTTTTCGTCCCATTCTTCCACTTCCTCCTCATCATCATGGATTTCCACATGTACGAATTTCTTGAGCTTAGATTCCTTCAACCTAGTGAGGCACCCTCTCCTTTACTTAAGAGATTCTCTATTTATCCTTTGCGCCATTAGGTCTTCCATAGAGGTAGCCATTGTTTCTTGGGGATTTCCTTCTTCTTGGTGTGTGTCCTTAATGTTGATTAAGCGCCTTCCTTTCTCTTGAATCCAAATGGGAGTGGGGACGTGTTTTCTTGACTTTGGTGATGCAATGATGCCTGAAAAGAAGCCCCACTTTTATTAAGCTCATGTCCTAATCAAAAGCTTCCTTTTTCTTTTTAGATGTTCTTGGAAAATTCTTAAGTTCATTTTAATGGAGGCCCCATTACAATGTCACTCCCTTTCCTCTCATGGATCCTTACCCCTTGTTTCATTGGTCTTGGTCCATTTACAAAAAGCTCTTGTCTTGCTCTCGTGGGCTTCCATTAGAATGTACTTGGGCTTACAAGGTATTTATCACTTTTGGGATTTTCATCTTTTACTCATTATTTCATTATTCTTTCTTGAAACAGCCCTCTAACTAGAATAATACAATGTAGCCTTCCTCTCAAAGACTATGAAATTCTCATCATTTTGGGTCCAACAAAGAGACCTAAGATTAGAGAAGTTCATTTTTGGCTTTGAAGGATGTTGGATGCTAAGTCCATAGTATACTTGTTATCTTAGGCCCAAAGTCCTCATTTTCAAAATGGCATTTTCCACTTGGCCATACAATAGCAATTAAGCTATGGTCTTATGAACTTTTCAAGTTATGATATGCCTTTGGATTTAAGGACAAGCCTTTTATATGTGAGAAATTTTTTTCTTTTGTCCCACAACATCTTAGGGCATACCATAACTTTAGGGCCATCCCTTCCATTTTTATACATTTTATTTGTCCTTTAGTATTAGGTGAACACATGATATATGGTTGAACAAACAAGGGAAACATAAAGAGAACCCTTCATGATAGGATCTAGGATCTCTTTAGCATGGGTAAGCTGCCTAAGGCAAAAGGGATAGATTAGTAGGTCACTCACAACTAGATGGGCTATGATTCCAACCGAGAAACTAAGTGGACTCCATAGAGGATTGGTAGCCACTCATCACCAATCGAGGTTAAAGTACTCAAGGCCCATTATAGGTGATGGCACCAATTGTGAGTTGGTGGGATGAATTTTAGAAAATTTGGTCCTAAATGGAGCCTTCCATCTTCCCACTCATCACCAATCGAGGTTAAGGGACAAAAGAACCAAGTGATGTGTGTGCAAACAAGTATCAAAATAGCTTTTATTAAGGTTAAGATACATAACACATAGGAATTAAACTCACAATCCCCACTGGAGTTTCCACTGTGGGTGCAAAGGAAAGTGTTAGAGTCGCCACCTAGTTATATGGTCTAGGAACCATGGATATAGCGTCCTTTTGAGGAAGGACCTTTGATCTTACTATCAGAGTATGGGTTTGGAGTTTAGGTACGCTCTTGGAAAGGTTTTAGACACCTAAGATCGCCCGACCCTAAGGTTTGCCCCCCCATCATTGTGTCTTAAAATCATTTTCAACACTTGCATCTATACTCGCACACATACTAACATACATCTAAGCACACAATGAAATCTTTATCCCAAAACAACATACTTATCATCCTAAAGCAAGAGAGACAAACACACACAAAGATCCTAATATTCATCTAACATATGACAACCCTGTCATACATTTAGAACAAAGAAAAAACTTAAACATGCTAGCAAGGCATTAACATATTACAAACCCTAATCATACATCTAATAAGCATGTTCCATCATATCATCAAAGTAAAACCCTAACACAAATGCAAGAACATTGCTAATGCATAACTTGCCCTTTACTTACCTCTCAGCAGCACAACACCTATGGCATCAATGCATAAGTATGTGAATGAATGGCATTGAAACTAAGAAGCCCTTATCTAAACCCTAATCTAAACATGTGAAGACAAACAAAAATGTTAAAAGATGAACAAGCAATTATGGGGCTTAAAGCTTATGGAAAAGAGGCTGCACAAAACAAACATGTTAAAGTAGAAACAAAACAAACTAGGATTAGAGTTTATGGGCAACGGCATCATAAATGCTAGAACAATTCTGTATATGCAGAATCAAGCCTTTGTGCGCAAGCTAGACCATGAGCACGCAGATCCTTGCCATGAAAACCTAAAAACAAAGGAACATAGCAGAACTTTAAAACAATAAACTAGTAACCTAATGTACAAAAATATGAAAAGAACTAAAGGGCTAAACTAAACAAACATGTACAAACATAAACTAAGCAAGAAAACAAGGTTAAAACATAAAATAAAAGCAGAAAAAGGAAGAAAAGGAAGAAGGGTTAGACTCAATACCTCAAACAAAAACTTTCCAAGCTTGATTTTAACCGTTCCCTTCAGTCAAATATATCACAAACCAATAAGAAAGCGATTAGAAATGTTGAACTAAAAGGATTGAGGCCAAAAAAAGTCCCAATCAAATAAAATTGACTTGAGGGTGTTTTGCGAAAAACTCCTTCTTGATTCACTATTTTCTAGTGAATCTTAGGTTTTTCCCTTAGGTTTTCTATGTGTTTTGAAAATGTATCATGTAAGGCTTTTTATAGTTAAGAAAATGAGGTTTGGAACAGCTCTCGGATGATGTGGGATTCGTTCTAAACCTCAGCCATTATTGTAGAAAACTTGTCTTTCTTATGCTTCTGAAACCGTAGCTATGTATACAAGAATGTGCCTGCGTACATAGGCCGAGGGCCACTTTGGTCATTTTATTTTTAAAAATAGATTTTTACTTATTTAAATGGTTATATTTTCCATTTTACCACTCCTTAAAGCAATTTAATATCTGATTGGGCTCTAAACTGGCCTTGGGTCTTAAAGTTCGAGCATCATCGACGAATGGGGGCCTAAGTCGTAAGGGGTACAAACTGCGGTGTCTATACCTAACCATGAAGCCCGCTTAGAGTATGCACCAGCTGATGGTCCATATTGATGAGCACAAATGGGTCGAAGAGGATCAAAAGCAGGGTAAAGGAAAGGCCAAGGTTTTCACCCCTGAAAGGAGAGATCCTGTACCCAATAGGTGTGGCAATAACCGATCAAGGAGAGACTTTGTCAACCAACTTCCGCAAGTCAATGCCCAGGTGGTCAGCTTGGTGTTTAAGTAGCTCATAACTGGATCCTTAAAAAAAAAAAAAAAAAATTGAGCCTTATTTCAAGTGGCCCAACAAAATGGAAAGAAACCCTACTAAGTGTAATCAGAGTCTCTACTTCTAGTATCTTCAAGATTGGGGCATGCAACTAAGGATTGCAGAACCCTACATGACCATTTAGATCAATTAGTCAAGGCAGGGCAGTTGAAGCAATTCGTGCACTAGTCTCCCTCGCAAGGAAGTTAGTCCGGGAAGGGTACCAGTGAGAGGTCATTCCATGCCCATCATTGGGAACCATCCATGTTATCCTCATCACACCAAGCTAGGAGGCAGGCCCCTCCTTAAGAATCATGTCCATAGCATCAAGGTCGGAACTCGAGGAGCAAGTCTGAGAGTTCAAAAGAGTCAAGGCAGAAGTACAGTCAACCTTGGGCTTCTAGTTTGAAGATAAAGTGGGAATGTTTCAACCCCACAATGATGCTCTAGTAGTTACCCTCTGTATTGGAGGGTATGATGTGAAAAGGGTGTTGGTGGACCAAGGAAGTGGAGCTGAGATCATGTACTCAGACTTGTATAAGGGGGTTAAACTTGGAAACCTAAGTACTTGAGTAGATACGATTTGCCATTGGTAGAATTCGATGGAACAAATGTGACCCTAAGGTGATAATTAAGCTGCTTGTGAAAACACGCGATGAGGTGTTTCAAGTTGAGTTCATTGTAGTCGACGCTTACTCACCTTACATGGTAATTTTGGCAAGATCTTGGCTTCACACTATGGGACTTGTCTCCTCAACCCTGCACATGAAGTTGAAGTATCCCATCGAGGGAAGAGTAGGGGAGTTAGTAAGAAGCCAGACAATGGCCAGGAAATGTATGGTTGCTACTACAAGGCACCAACCAGACAATGCCCAGATAATGTTTCATAGCAATTAACAGTTAAGGAGCCTAAAGATTCATCCAAGATTGTAACAAGTGGTTTGTAGTCTGAAGAGCTGGAGAAAGTTATCATAGGGATAGATAAGGACAAGTACTTTCAGGTTAGGACCCAATTTCCCCTAGTCAAGAAGGAGGAATTGCTGGTATTCTTGAGGGACAATTTAGATGTCTTTGCATGGAGTGCATATGAGGCGCCTAGAGTAAACCTGAATTTCATATGCCATCATCTTAATGTGAACCCAGTTGTCATGCCAAAAAGGTAGCCTCCTCAGCGCTCTTCTAAGGAGAACATTGAAGCAATGAAGGAGGAAGTGAACAAGGTCAAGCAAGTTGAAGCAATCAAAGAGGCATTTTATCCCGAATGGTTGGCCAACACAGTGGTTGTTAAGAAGAAGTCAGGAAAGTGGAGGGTTTATGTGGACTTCATCGATTTGAACAAAGCCTGTCCCAAAGACTCCTTCCTAGTTCACTAGATTAATTAGCTGGTAGACACAGCGGTTGGCCATCCTTGAATAAGGTTTTTGGACACCTTCCAAGGCTATCATCAAATACCATTAGCCTTTTCTGACCAAGAAAAAACTACATTTTTGACCCCTATTGGACATTACCATTACCAAGTAGTGCCCTTTCACTTAAAGAATGTTGGATCTACCTATCAGAGAATGGTGACGAGGATGTTCGAACCACAAGTGGGTCAAAATGTTAAGGCATGTATTGATGATATGGTTGTAAAGAGCAAGCAGGTGTCTGAGCACTTAAATGATCTAGGAAGTGTATTTTTAATACTCAGAAAATATAAATTACACCTTAATGCTTCTAAATTTTCTTTCGGTGTCAGTTTTGGGAAATTTCTAAATTACATGATCACCTATCGAGGGATAAAAGTTAACCTTGACCAAACCAAAGCCATCAATGATTTACACCCACCTTAGAACCCAAAAAAAGTGAAGTGGCTAACCGGAATGACCACAGCCCTAAATAGGTTTATTTCTCTGCTGGCTGATCATTGTAGACCTTTTTTCTAGCTTCTTCATAAGTGGAAAGATTTCATGTGGACCAAGGAGTGTAACACTGCTTTCAAGGAACTAAAGAAATACTTGGCTCATCCTCCCATCCTGTCTAGGCTTGAAAAGGAAGAGGTCTTGTACGCTTACATAGCTGTCATAAACCATGCAGTAAGCCTAGCCTTAGTTCGTACAGGCTACGGGGTGCAAAAGCTCATCTATTGCGTAAGCAAATCCTTTCAAGAGCCAGAAACCCAATCTACTCCTTGAAAAGGCAATTTTGGCTATCATACAGGCCACTAGGAAGTTTTCCTATTACTTTTAAGCCCATACGGTTGTTGTCTTCACCTAGCTTCCCCTACAAGGAAGGTATAGAGTCAAGGATGGGATTACCCAGCATTGAGGTTTTATTGGTCTCCACCTTCCACCTCCCATTGTGGGAGCTTTATGCAGATGGGGTGGCTAACCAATGTGAAAATAATCATGGAAAAGTCTCTAAGACTGGGTTTTCTAGCCACAAATAATGAAGTGGAGTGTGAAGCCCTTCTTGCCAGAATGATTATGGTGAAAAAAACTTGGAGGCAAAGTTGTGGAGGTTTTCTCTAACTCAAGCATAATTGTGGGGCAAGTGAAAGTGAATTTAAAGCTAGGGATCAAAGGATGCAATGGTACCTTGGTGAAATCAGGCTACTACAGTAAGAATTCCCAAGGCGATTTGTTAGTAACCTTGGCCATCTCCTCGAGACAGGGCCTTCCCTAGGTCATAATCATTAAAGATCTAGTAGCATCCAGTTGTGATAATCAAGCCTTGCTCAGGGTAAACAACATACATGTCAGTTCGAGTTATGATCTTATTTTTGAAGGATGGGGCACTGCTTGAGGATAGATCCAATACTGAGAAGATCTAAAGGAAGGCACCACGGTATTGGCTTCCAGAGGAGCAAAAGCTATACAAGCAATCGTTTTATGCCATATCTACTTTATGTCCACTCGAAAGCAGTTGAGCCACTTTTAGAAGAGCTTCATGAGGGAATTTGTGGTAGTTACACAGGAGGAAAGTCCCTGTCACACAAAGCTCTCACCTAGGGGTACCAGTGGCCCAGCATGCAAAAATCTACCCAAGAATATGTCAGAAAGTGTGACCAATGCTAAAGGAATGCTCCAAATATCCATCAACCAGGAGAAACCTTGAATCCTCTCTCTAGCCCATGGCCATTTGTAAAATGGGCTTAGATATAGTTGGTTTATTCCCAAGGGCAATGAGAAACAGAAGATGGCTTATCACCAAAATTGATTACTTAACAAAATGGGTCAAGGACGAGCCCCCCTTTAACATTAGAGATTAAGATGCAAATAAATTTATCTAGAAAAACATTGTCACTGGATTTGGAGTTCCTTACACACTAATCTCGGACAACGGGCTTCAATTTGATAGTAAAGCTTTCCAAAGATATTGTTGCAAGCTGGGCATTAGGAACAGATTTTCCATTTTGACCTACCCTCAAGGTAATGAACATGCTGAAGCTGTCAAGAAGGTTAAAGTTAATGGACTAAAAAAAGGCTAGATAAGGCAAAGGGAAGGTGGGTAGACGAATTGCCACGTGTTATGGACATACTACGCCACGCCTAGGAGATCAATTGGAGAGACTTCGTTCTCAATGACATATGGCTTCAAACTAGTCATCCTTCTAGATACAGGGTTCCCAACATTGAGAACAAGCCAGTTTAATGCTGATGAAAACAACTGACTACTCTCAGCAAGCCTAGATCTAGCTAAGGAGAGAAGGGAAGTGGCTATGGTCCAGTTGACTCATTATTAGCAAAAGCTTAAGTAGGGATATGATAAAGGTGTCAAAGCAAGAGCGTTAGTGCCTGGAGATCTAGTCCTAAGGAAAGTTATGGGAAGTGCCAAGAACTCAGCCTAGGGAAAACTAGAGCCTAAATAAGAAGGACCTTATCATATAACCTCAATGGTAAGGATATGGGCTTACTATTTGCAAGATTTAGATGAAAATGTTGTCCTACATCCTTGGAATGTAAATAACCTATGAAGATAACTATTATTAATGAAAGGTTTTGAAGTTATTCACTTTTCCTTCTATATCAACTGCATTCTATTCCAAGCTAGTACCTTTGTTAGAATATGTTTAAATCCTATTTTATGATGCTATGTATGGCATTATGTGATGATTAATAAAGTTGTTTTATTATTATCTAAAATAATGGAAACATGAATATTTGGACATTATCATATATTCCATGAGATTCATAGTATGTGATTTAGACACAGAAGATATAAATCACAAGTTTTTTGTAAACTCAGAATTTTAGTTTGTAGTCGGTGATAAAATTGGGCATTTCATCTGTGAAGACTATAACATATCAACTAAGATGATTTGTCTTGATCATAGAAGTGGAGACTTCTAGTTGATATGTTTATATGTTTTAAGAGTTAAGACATATTAAACTGGACTGCTATGAGATTTATTATTCTCCTAATGACTGCCAAATGAATAATAAATCTCACGAATTCTATTTACATCAACTCTTAATCCAAAGAGAATAATAAACCTGATCATGATGTGTAGGTTGCTTTGATATATAAATAATGAGATTTAAAGTCACAATCAAAACCTCAGTATGTTAGGTAGCCACATTTAATGTTGAAGGAATATATATTCTCAAGATGAGATTCATAACCTCTTAACGGAGATATAAATTATTCCCTTGTGATAAGTTTAATGAGTTTGATTATTTAGAGTGTTAGGCCTAACCACCATAGTAAAAAGTTACTATAGTATATATTTATGAAATTGGATTTCATAAATATATGATGAATAACTTAAAAGATTAAACCAGGTACTTAAGGATTAAGGTGTAGTAATCTTCAAAGTGGCAGTCAACTTTCACGACTTTATATTACTATGAATATTTTAATGAAAGGTTGAATATATAATAAAGTCTTGGGATATAATTTATTAATAAGGCTTAGAGTGCAATTATATTTATATAATGGTATTAAATATTGATGGGGTTTATGCCCTAAAATCCAATTTGTTGGCATGTCATGAATAATTAAATTGTTTAATTATATGAGACTATTTGTAAATGAACTAATGAGACATTATCATAGTCCATGAGATGCATTGTATATGATTTGTGTTATTTAGTCACAGAAGATGTAAATCACAAGTTCCTTGTAAACTCAAAACGTAGTTTATAGTCGATGATGAAATTGGACATTTCATCTGTGAAGACTATAACACGTCAACTAAAATGGTTCGTCTTGATCATACAAGTGGAGACTTCTAGTTGATGTGTCTTAAGAGTTAAGACATATTGAACTGGACCACTGTGAGATTAATTATTTAATCAACAACTGTCACCTGAATAATTAATCTCACGACTTCTAATTTCATAGACTCTCAATCCTGAAAGGGTAGTGGGTTTGATCATGAAATGTAAGCTACTTTGATATATCAGGAGTGAGATCTAATATTCATGGTCAAAACCTCAGTATGTTGGGCAACCACATGTAGTGTTAAGGGACTACATATTCTTAAGATGGAATCCATAATTTCTTTTTGTAGAGACACGAAATATCCCCTTGAGATAAGTTTAATAGGAACTGGTAATTTAGGGCATCCACTTTAGTAAGGAGTTACTAAAACTTATATTTATCGAAATTGGATTTCAATAAATGTAAATAACTAAAAGATTAAACCGGGTACTCAAGGATAAAATAGTTGTTTATAAAGTGACAGTTTATTATGACTTTGTTCACTATGGATATTTCATGGAGGGGTCAAATGTTATTATTAGAGTATTGGAATATAATTTATTAATAAGGCCTAGAGTGGAATTATATTTATATAGTGATATTAAATATAATTAATGGTAACTTTGGACTTGTCAAGAGTTGATAGAAAAGCCCAAGTCCTATTGGAGCTAGAGTCTTATTTGTTCCCTTTGGTCTCATCTCAAACCATAAACTAAAGCTCAATTAGGTAGGCCCAAAGGGCTAACCCAATTAGATAATTAGTTTTTATTTAATAATAGCTATTAAATAAAGCAATTACTAAGAGTAGTTAGAATGTACGCATGATAAAAAAAGAATAAAACAGTTTTTCTTTACAATGAGAAGATGAAGAATTTTTCTTTGAGAATCAATGTACATGAAGACTTGTTGGGAAATTTAGACCCCGGTTGATAGAATTAACAAGTTTTAAACCCAATTTGTTAATTAGATTTATTATGCATAAAACTTGTTAAACAAACAAACATCAATATCATGTCAAAATCACATGCAGCGGAAAAGTAAATAAGATAAAATATGATGACCCAGGAAAACCAATGAAACCAACCAGTTTCACAGTAAAAAACCTAGGGGGAAACCTTTCCGAAAAGCAATTCACTATAGTAAAGAGAAGTTTCAAATCTAGTACAAAACCTTTGTCCCTAAACTCTACAATCCCCGTAGATGAACTTACAGCAGAAACCTTCTACTGCTTCAGAACCTCTGAACTATTCAATATATGAATACCACCCTTTGATGCATGAATCCCAATACGTGACTCACTCCTTTGCACAAATCCTAGTACGTGACTCACTCACCAACTTGAAAAAGAAGAATGTTGGTTACAATGTTCTTCACTTTATCAATAATGAAGATCAAGAAGCACTTTGTTACAAAACCCTAAGGCGCAAATACGCAGTAGCGTCTTTCAGAGAGAATAAAACTTTGGTCACCTTTTTGCATGTGTTCTCCTTGTATTCTCTTGTGAGAAAAGAAACCTTACACAAATACATAAACATAGGCTGAAAATTAGATCTGGAAATCTGAATTCCCGTAACCTCGATAGATACCTCGATTGATCGAGCAGCTTTCGAGCTTCATTAAACCTCGATAGATAGAGGTGTCGAGAAGCTGTCGAGCAGCTATTCGCAAGTGTCCACAAGTGTCTGCTGGTGTCCGCAGGTGTCCAGCTATCTATCTAGCTTTAGTAAACACCTTTTCTTCACTTATTTCTTGGTCCAATCTTTATGGCTTTAATAGTAGATTTGAACAACATGTTCTTTGAAGTATTAAACATATCCTAGATCTACCCAAATACAAGTAAAGTGTGTTTTGTCAAAGGATTAGCCAACTACATAAAATATGTCCTTAACAAGACTGATTAAGAGACCACACTTCTTGGGCATCATGTGGAATTGAGATGAAGACTAAAGGTATTCTCAATTCTTGGTATTGAATTTTACTGCATCAAGATACGCTTTCTATTCTTTGTTCTAGAATTCAAGGTTATATGTTATCTCTCATGAATAAAGTAGATTCGTGCTTGTTGCTTCCGCCTGTGTGTTTTGTATGAGATGCAAAACCATTTTTTTCAACAATTATAATTAATGGTAACTTTGGGCTTGTCAAGAGTTGACAAATAAGCCGAAGACCCATTGAAGCTAGAGTCTTATTTGTTCCCTTTCAGTCCCACTCCAAGCCTCAGATTAAAACCCAATTAGAATGGCCCAAAAGTCTAGCCCAATTAGATAATTAGTTATATAAAAAGAGAGAAACATACATAATTTTGTAATGAATGAATGGTAATTCATGAAATGGTGTGTAGGTGAGTGTAAGCCACTCTTCTATTCTCCCTTGAACACATATGTGTAAACTGATTGAGATACCACACTTCTTGGGCGGAAGTTGAATTAGAGTGAAGATTAATACTGTTCCCAAGAACTTCTAATCCATGAGTTTTGAATTTCACCGCACCAAGGTACACACTCATATTCTTAAATTCTGAAATTTACATAGTACATGTTAATAATTGCAAATGAAGTAGATCTGTTAATTTTCCTCTGCGTATATTTTGTATGCAATACAAATTATGTTTTTCCAACAATACCTTTGTATTTTAACTCTTTGTAAATTGGTTAAGTGTTAAATGGAATCACGGTCATGTTCGACTCCTCAGGTCACATGCCTTGGGTAAATTAATTCTTTTTGAATTGGTTAAGTGTTAAACAGAATCTCGGCCATGTTCGACTCCTTGGGTCATAGGCTTTAGGTAAATTTACTCTTTTTAAATTGGCTAAGTGGTAAATAGAACCTCAGTCATTTTTGATTCCTCAGGTAACATGCCTTGATTAAATTAAATTCTTTTAATTTGATTAATTTCTTAAATGGACCCTTGGCCATTTTTGGCTCCTCGGGTCAGAAACAAAGGATAAGTCAACTCTTATAGGAATAGATTAAATGTCTAGGATGAACTATGGCATATTTAAAAGAAAAAGAAGAAGAAAAACATATATATAACGGATAAAGGGGAATAAGGCATAGGGTAGATGGAACGGAACCATGCATAAGAACCCGCCAAAACTAAAATTCTTTGTCTAATAGATAGAAGAAGAATTATGGGGTGCAACAGATAAAAAGAAAAAGAAGCTAGGCCATTCTTAACCAAAATAAAGGGAATGAAAAGAAAAAAAAAATGCCCTCTTTATGAGGTAGCCTTTAGATTGGCTTCATTACCCCCTTCTCACCCTCTTTAATAAGTTGGGAGGCTAAAGCAACAGAGCTTGCCCCTCCAGGAACAGCTTGAACTGTCCCCCTCAGAGCTAAAGGAAAAAATACCTTCTCTGGATTCCTCAATTCCAAGGTAGAATCCACCCCGACAACAGTTAAAGCCTTTGCCTAGACTTAAAGATAGTACTCTTAGAAGACCTCAGTTTCTTCGGACCTTAAGTCACCTTCGTTTCCTTTTAGCCCACATCATACCTGGGTTGCTCTGATTTTGCGACTTCCTTGGCCTTGCCCTTAAGTTCCTTCTATTGGGCCTTAATCTTTTTATGAGCGATGGCCAACTACTCCTTGGCCTTCCAAAGATGTAGGTGCTGCTCCTCGGACTGCTTCTTGACCCTAGCCAAGGCATCTTCTGCACTCTTCCTCTACCTCTCAGCCTAAGTTAACTTAAGGACAAGGTCCTTACATTTTTTTCTCAGTGATTGTCTGGACCTTAATAGCAGAAACTTGGTGTGCTTCCTCATCCTTGAGCTTGGATTGAGGCTGGTCCCCCATTCCTCAGCTATATAAGATGCATGGACTGCTTATACGAATAAAAGAGAACAAAAGGTAGAGTTAGTTAAAAAATATAATAATATATATTAATAATGAAAGGATAATGTTTAGGATTTTGGGAAGGAAAATGATAGCTAACACCCACCATAGGTCCTTCCTTAGAGTTAGGAAGACTTCGTGCTTCTTCAAGCCCCTCAAGTCGACCATGTCTTGAGGAAGGAGCAATGCCTGCTCCAATGAGTTGGCCACATAACTGACCTTTCCCTACTAAAAGTCCCTAATAGAAGAGTCAGTAGGCAGTGGGGCTCCATCCAGCTCTAATGAGGGATTCTAGGTAGGAACCTTAGAGCGGGGGTCTGGCATGACCTCAGAACCAGAGCCCTCAGTAGAGCTCTTTCTCTATTGTCCCTTGGGGGCTTTGCACCCTTTAGAAGGCTCTTTATCCTTGGAAGGTTGAATCTCACCTTCCTCAGACATCTTCTTCTTGGATTTCTTGTCCCTCTTCCTCTTCTTTTCCGCAGGTTCAACAAGGGAGGTCTAAGATAGAAATGGAGTGGGAGGTCAAGGATCTATCGAAACCTCGTGCGTAGCACTCCCAGCATAGGACTCCAGAAAAGCCAACAAATTCGGAGTCCTTCTTTGTAACACCATGCCTTCAAGTACGTTAGGGATTTCTTGATTGGTGCTCACTTGAACAATGGATTGACATTTTGAGCTGGCCTTGAAAGTCTTAGCAAAATCAAGTTGATCAAATACTCTAAAATCTTTCTCTAGGTCAACTCTCACTAGTTCCCGGTTAGGCTCCTGCTGCTCCTCATCCGATGGTATAACCTCCTCTTCGACTAGAATGATCTTGGTAACTCTCTGATGATGGATAAATACATGTTTGTATCGCATAAAAAACATACGCAGCAAAAAATTAATGGATCTACTTCATTCGCAATTGATAACATGTACTATGTAAATTTCAAAATATAAGAACAAGAGAATGTACCTTGATGTGATGAATTTCAAAACAAAGATTAGAAGTACTTGAGAACACATTTAATCTTCACTCCAATTCCACTAGCACCCAAGAAGTGTGGTCTCTCAATCAGTTTCTATGAATTTGTCCAAGGGAGAATAAGAGTGTTCAACACTCACATACACACCATTTCATGTTCATCTCTCTAAATTTCTGCATGTTTCTCTCCTTATAACTGATTATCTAATTGGGCTAGCCTTTAGGCCTTTCTAATTGGGCTCTAGTATGTGGCTTAGAATGAGACCAAAAGGAAACAAATAAGACACTAGCTCCAATGGGCCTTGGGCTTTTCTGTCAACTCTTGACAAGTCCAAAGTTACCATTAATTATATTTAATACCTCGATATAAATATAATTGTACTCTTGGCCTTATTAATAAATTATATCCTAAAACTTTATTGTACACGCAACCCCTTTATAAAATATTCATAGTAATACAAAGTTATAAATGTAGACTGCCACTTTGTAGATTACTACATCTTAATCCTTGAGTACCTGGTTTAATCCTTTAAGTTACTCATCATATATTTATAAAATCCAATTTCATAAATTTATACTTTGGTAACTATTTTCTAAAATAGTTAGGCCTAACATTCTGAATAACAAACCCATTAAATTTATCTTAAGGGAATATTTTGTATCTCCATTTAGAAACTATGAATTCCATATTGAGAATATATGTTCCATCAACACTAAATGTGGCTGCCCAACATACTAAGGTTTTGACCATAACTTTAGATCTTACTCCTGATATATCAAAGTAACCTACACTTCATGATCAAGTCCATTATTCTCTCAGGATTAAGAATTCATGTAAATATGAGTCGTGAGATTTATTATTCAATTGAAAATCGTTAGGAGAATAATAAATCTCACAGCAGTTATGTCTTAACTCTTAAAATATATCAACATACCAACTAGAGGTCTCCACTTCCATGATTATAACAAATCATCTCAGTTGATATGTTATAGTCTTTGCAAATGAAATGCCCAATTTCATCACCAACTATGAACTACAATTCTGAGTTTACAAAGAACTTGTGATTTATATCTTCTGTGACTTTTCACATAAATCACCTACTATGCATCTTATGAACTATATAATAATGTTCAATATTCATGTTACCCTTATTTTAGATTATAATGAAACAACTTTATTAATACAACATTAAGTCATACATAATGTCATACAATAGGATTTAAGGGCAGTAATCCTAACATCTGAATGGTTAGAGTGATGTTGTTAGTTCCCTTTGGAGGTGGACCAACAATGAATCCGGGGACGGCAACGTCAATCTGAACCAATCGAGGATCCTTGGCCTTGATTATGTGCTTAAGGGATTAGAAGCTGGAGGAGATAGGGGTGTACCTGAGGATAACATGAGCAGGACAGAGCTGGCCATCCTTGTCACGCCCCAAACCCCAAAGGGTCCAAAGCGTGAGAAAGACGCCTCAAGTACCTGTAAATTTTTACTTTCTAACAATTTAATCCACATAAAATCCTATCAAGTACCAACATCAAGAATTTTCATAATAATTCCATTGAATATACTCTTAAAGTAAGTCAGAGCTCTAAACATTAATTACAAGGACCATTGGCCACAAAAGAATAAAGATCTGAATAAATAATTACATAACAACAGCTTGTCCCCTCAGTGGGAATACAGTCACAACCACTATAATATACAAAAAAAATGAGTCAAGCCTATTCTAAGATGTACATCATTTAATAACTCCATTACAAAAGGTCAGCCTCCATCAGTAGTTAGTCTAACTACTATTAGCCACCAAAAAGCTGTCTCAAAAAGTTGTTGCCTACTCTGAAAAGTTTGTAAAAATAATGGGATGAGATAAAATCCAGTAAGTAGCATAATTAATGGGGGTGGGGGAAATGTAAGTTTCATCTTCAATAATAATAATATGACAAGAATGATTAAATAATGAAATACAAAATTTTTCTAAGTAACTACCTTGAAACTATATACTGTAATCTGTGAGCATCAACAATATAATTTCTAAAGCCATAATATCTAACAAAAGATAAATTATCACAAATATACTACACTACCACATAGACCTGTCAGGGGATCCACCTATTCACAACTGGCATGATATTGTCCTCTCTGGTATGCAGACTCTTGGCCCCATGGATAGCAGCCTCACCCATACCCTGAAGGTTTTTCTCTCCCCCTATGGGCAGCAGAGAGAGCGCGTCAAATAGGCCCTCTCTTGCATGTGGTCTCTTGGCTCCATGGACAGCAACCTCACCCACACATAATCAAGGAACCTCTTCCCCCCATGGGCAGCAGGGAAGAACGCGTCATCTAAAGTGAAAAGGCACTGACCTAGATTTGATTCCATTGTCACAAAAACTACGAAAACCAAATCGGGTGATCACCGGGAAATCACACATGGCTTGGTGTTAAAACTACATAAAGCTCATAGTATACATTTCCTTTTAAATACAGTTTATATCCAAATAGTTTCAGAAAACCTTAAATAATCTAACTTCCACAAAGTTTGTAAGGTTTTCAACTCCATTCTTGTCAAAATGATTTTCTATCAATTTCCCAATAACAAGACAAGATAAGCATCTTTAGATTTTCTAATAAACTATAGAATTCATAATTTCCTTATCAAAGATTAAATAAAAGATGCTCATATTTTTCATGTCAACACTTCATACATTTCCCCAAATGCAATACCAAATATAATGCATTTTCATATATATAATCATATATATATTAAAGTTACAACACAATGGCTTTTAAAAAATATATTTTACATAGGTAGTTTCAAAAAGTATGTCTAACCCAAAAACAACATTTATGCAATGTAATTATTTTCCAAAAATCCAATTAAAAAGTTACTTACCTCGCAACCGCAAAATCCTAATTCTCCAAGCTCCAAAGAGATTAGCTAGAACCTAAACAATATCAAGTAAACCTATCATAATAAGCATAGAACTTGAAATTGTATCTAGCCACAATTTAGGAATTGTCAAATAAACACTTAATTAGGCAAGCCTAGTATTTCACCTCATCAATTTTAACATATTGCACTTCCAAAGTTTCTCAACAAATTGATTTACAAGGCATAAACTCCAATTTATAAAGTTAACTCATTTACTATCATCGCCAAAACTATAACTAACTTCCATAAATTCATACTACATCATCAAGAGACCCATGAAAGCAAAAATCACAATATCCTCCAAGAGAAGAAATTTAGAACTTCAACTAACTCCAAATAAACCCAATGGCAATGAAAAAATTAAATTTACCAACCATCACATGCTATAACTTAAAACCCTTAAATTTTTCCACCATACATAAATCTTAAGTAGCTATTTTTGGCGACCAACACAAAACCCATACATAAAAATACACAAAAATCACTTCTAATGCTCATAAATCACATGGGTATCATTATTCAAGCTTAAATAAAAAAAATAACTTCAAATAAAAGTGTGAAACCTACCAAAAAGATTAGAAATTTTTACCTCAAATAAAATGATGAAGATGCTTAGGGGTTCCTAAGTATTTTTCCGGTGATCTTGCCGGAAAAATGATGGTGAAATGGTGTGTTTTGGAGTGGAGGCCGGCGGTGAGTTTGAGGGAGTGAAAGAAGAGTGTTATCGAAATGAAAAAAAAGAAAAGAAGGAAGAGTTGGAGAAGTGAGCCGGTCAAAGAGAGGAGATAAGTGAAAAAAAATGAGTCATGGAGAATTGTGGGTAGTGGGGTTAGGTGGGGGGGGGGGGGGCACGTGGGAGCTTAAAAAAAACTTACCTCTTTTTTAAAAAAAAAAAAAAAAAAAAAAGACCGGCTGGGACGTGACAATCCTTGTGAAGGAAGATCTCGGATTTCAATATTCTGTTGAAATCCTAGTGATTCACCAAATTGAGATTGGGAGCAGTAAACTGTTTGTCTATAACAAAGAGAAAATGATGCGAGCCTCAATCAACACGCTTTGAGACCCAACAAACAATATTGGAATATTTGCCCAAGAAAGCTAAAATTTAGATTATGATAGAACCCTGACCCAACGTTTATAAGTGAATGCAGACCAAAAGTATAAGTAACAGACCTTAACCCAATGATTATAATTGAATCACGAACCGAAGGTATAAAGTTTGAATGCCACAAGGAAGAATCCCTGATAAGTTCACAGTTCCTGAAGAACCAAAAGAAGAGCAAATCCTCTCCTTTTTCGATGTCTTTATTCAATAATATATGAAAAACGTTTATAGACTTAAGGACCTATTTAAAGGCTCCATAAAACTTGACAAACAAAAAAATATATTCTAAAATAACTCCTAATTGATACCTAACCATATCAGGAATCAAATTTGAACTAAAAAGCATTAAATGCACTTAAAAATAAGGACAGAAATCACCTAAACCTAAAATAACGTTTTTTATATAAAAATTTTGAAAATAATAAATTACAACAATTAAATAGCAAATTGTGTCCTACATCAGAAAAGAAGGTAAGAGGTCCGAGATTAGCAAGAAACAAGAAGAAGAAGAATACATGTTCTTACAGATAAACAGATATAGGGAAAAAAAAAGGGTAAGATGATGCTCTATGATCTAAGGGTAAAACAATCTCACTCAGGCCTATGAACATACCACCTGGCTCCCTGCTTCGTGTAAGACAATGTAAACCATCGTGCCATTCACTCGAGATTATTAGAATGTCCTTATCTATGCCCTTGTTGGATTCGGGAAGGCAGGAGATCAACCTAACCAAGGGAACGCTAGTCTTAAAATAGTACCTCGTATCCTTGCCATTTTGACAGTTGTACACCTAGTTAACATTGTGATGGGTTAGATTAACTCCTATCTTACGGTTTAGCATATCTACTGATGAGAACGCAAATTATCATATTTTTCTCACTTAATGTTTAGTCTTATATACTTATTTGGTGCCTATATGTACTCAATATTCCTATATTTTGACTTAGGATGCAAAAGGAGGCAATAAGTGCAAAATGTAGCTAATTGGGCAATTTTGGATAGCTTTGACATAGGTTCATAATTTGGGCACAACTCTCTCATCCGAGCTCTGATTGAGATGATTCAAGATGCTATGGAATTCCAAGCCAAAGATCTACAACTTTCATGTTTAAAGTTTTGAGAGATACATGTCACATCAAAGTCAAAATTAGGCTTGAATTTGCTGCACCTGCACTGCAGACATTCTGGAACATTCCTTAGCCTGCAATTCTAGTACACAAATCTGATGCAGTTTATTTTTGGAAGCTTCCAGATCTGATGCACAAAAATCCCAACTGAAAAACACCACTTTCCTAGTTATATTAGGATTTCGTTTTATTTTTAATATTTTTCCTTAATTAGTCAAATTTGGATATTATTATTTAGAATATTTTTAGGAGATTTTGTAGGCTTAGGAAAGGGGGAATTAACATGTAAAAGGGGGAGGAAAAATTAGACTTTACATGCGCCTCTCTCTCCCCTCTTCTCAAATCTTCTCCTTCGAGTTTCAGTCATGGCCCTACGTGGCTAAAACTTTTATACTTGGTTGAAGGAAAGGGAAGCCTCAGAATCAATAAAATTGTGAGATCTAATTTTTTTTATTTTTATTGTTCAATTTATGATTTGAGTATCGAATGTTCTTCTATACCTATTTTCATGATTGTTTCATTTAATTACTAGGAGGCCTACTAGTTTATTATTCGTTATAAGCTACTGCTAGGTTAGATTTCAAATCTGTAATTGTTTGATCCCTCTAATTTGTGAAGCAACCAAGATTTAATGATTTGCTGCATCAAAAATTACTAGATCTTAGGAAGAATGATTGACTAAACTAAATGCGATTGCTTGTGCTTGTGTGGTTTAGCTTCATCGATCACTCTAATTCTTAAGGTTGCTACTAGATTAAACCTTTAGCACTTGTCTTGGGTTTTTTAGTAGTTAGGGTTTATTAGATCACTTGTTTTCTAATTAATTATGACTAAGGAGAGATAGGAAAATAGTTCTAACGGTGAATATTCAAAGTGTGAATTGATATATACTTGCTTCGATGATCAGTTGTAAAATTCCGATGGTGGATGTTGGCTTAGAACAGGGTTTGTTCTTTTGATTGAATTCAATACTTTAATTTGAATTTTTCCTTAGTTGTTTTTCTTAAAATTGTATTCTTTATACTCAAAGCCCCTTCTCATTGTTCATGTAGCATAAAACTAGGCTAAACACTCTCCGTGGGAACGATCCTTACTTGCACTACTACATATATTTTTAGGAGTATAGGTTTTATTTTTGGTTGCTTGCAACAGCACACCAATTGGTGCCATTGCTAGGGAGTGATTCTAGTTGATTTGTGCTTCTTGTTATCCTTATTTCGTTCTTGAAATTTTCAACAACAAAAAATCGTTAGTTTTCGATAGTTACGGTTTCGACAAAATTTTGATTACGGTAGAACTAGGCCTTGATAGTATATTTTTCTAAAGGTAAACAATGTTCTAAGCAAGACTAGTTGATCCTTTGGATTACTAGCCCCACCCTCTCGAGGCCAAATTCCACTGTTTTCTAGGGTTTTTGGGCATTTTTTTGTTTTAGCGAAGAATTTTTATTTTTATTCATTACTCTAGATTTTTCTTGATTTTTTTTTCATGGTTTATTAGAGTTTCCTTGATTGTTTATGATTCTAACTCAATCTTTTAATCTCGGTGATTTGCAGTACAATCTAGAAATAGTGAGAACTTTGCACAGGTTAAGGAGGGAAGCTAGGAAAAATTCTGAAGAGCACAATCTAGCTCCCGATTCCCTGTTTGCTAGAGAATCTGATTTAGAAGAGGAAGAAGTCATGGTTGGAAATCAAACTTTGAAAGAGCTTGCTGCCACTGATTTGAATCAACAACCCTTATGCATAACATTCCCTACTTTAGATGCTACTACTACTATTTTTGAATTAAAATTTGGACTAATACATCTCTTGCCCACTTTTCATGGCCTTACAGGTGAAGATCCTCACAAGCATCTAAAGGAGTTACATGTGGTATGCATCAGTATGAAGCCTATGAGGGTGACTGAAAATCAAATTAAATTAAGAGTCTTTTCGTTTCCTTTGAAGGATTCGGCTAAGGATTGTGTTACGTAACATAAATAGTTACCATGGATTTTATAAGATAAATTTCATGGGTTTGTAATATTATAATAATAGGTTCAAGAACTTAAAGCATTGTTCATCATTAGACTTTAAGTGAAATACTTATGATATGCCAAATATTGATAACCTTGGGCTTTTTACTAAATGGTGTCAAGTAGCTAGCTTGGGCTTTTAATAGTGTCAACGTAAAATGGGTTTTTGATATTGTCAATGAGAATTAGACTTTTGAAATATTGTCAAGCATAAGTAGCATTGGGTAGTAAAAAGAATGGGATGTGTGCATTGGGCTCGTAGGGCCAGTTTTGGGCTTAGCTAAAAAAAAGATACTGAGATTGGATAAGATCAGAGTTTTTGGGGTTTTGTGATGGTTTATATCGTAACCCAATTCAAATAGTGAGATAGGAAATATTTATGGGCCAATGGGATTTGAAACATTCATGAAGAACCAAATATAATTTATGGGCGATATTTTGGTATTTTTTTTGGTGAATAAATAAATGTGATTAAATATAATTGGGGCACGTAGCATGAAAAATTGTACCTCCACACCTTGCATGTGCTCAGACCTGATACCCAATTGTTTAGCCAATATTCCTCACATTTGAATCTCTTCTAGTAGCATTGACCCAAGGGAAGACATGCCAAACAAATAAAGAAAGGGTTTGTGTTTGTTTTAGACGGTCACATTTTTAGTTATAAAACAAGTTTTTGCCATTAAGAAAACATAATGATCAGATCAAATATAGCTAAAGATAAGCAATGTACTATGACTGACGAGAAAAGCAATAAAAATTCGACGTTGACCACTAAATTATCCAAACGCTCCTTCACTAGTGTTGTTTAGATAAAGGACTTGCATGGATACAAGCATGGGTAAGAGTACAGATACAGTACGAAAACATGGCAATTTTTGAAAAAGTAGGAAATGGGTACGACATATTAATTAATTATTAAATATATTTTTATTTTTATTTTTTATATATTGTTAAACATTTTTTTTCCCATATAATGATAAACATATATCAATTTAAGAGCAATAGTAGATAATAAAGTAAAATACATAACTATTAAATGATTTTTTAGAACTTAGATTAAAAGATCAAAACTTGAAAGTTGGAAACTAAAAACAAATAAAAGATAAGTGTTGAAGACAATCAAACAACATCATCTTCAACATGAATAGCTTCACTACAAACTTCACTTTCACTAGTACCAATACTAGTGGTACCATTCCCATTAAGATTGACCTCCAACTCTGGTTCATCAAACTTAAGGGTAACAATCTCAAGAATTCCAGCCCCTCAAGTCATTCTCATTCCAAGTATCTCCTGCAATATCACACATCCTTATTGCTCTAAGGGCATACTCCTCATGACACCTTGACAAAAGTTGAATATTAAAATGCATAAACACCAACTCCTCAGCAAGTGCAAGAGCCATTTTGTTTCTTGTTAATGAATGAATGAATTTGTATGTGCTCCAATTATTCTCAGCACATGAGGATGAACAAGTTTGTCCAAAAAAGTCTAAAGGTAAGGGTTTGAAGCTTTGGCAATGAGGCCCCATGGTATTGCCACCAAACCAAGGGATCAAAGAGCCACCTATCCTTCAACGCATTGTCGGGAAAAACATAGTTTGTATCGCATACAAAACATACGCAATGAAAAATTAACAGATCTACTTCATTCACAATTGATAATATGTACTATGTAAGTTTTAGAATTTAAGCACAAAAAGTGTACCTTAGTGTAGTGAAATTCAAAAACAAAGATTAGAAGTACTTATGAACACTTTTAATCTTCACTCCAATTCCACTTTTGCCCAAGTAGCGTGGTCTCTCAATCAATTTACACGTATGTGTTCAAGGGAGAATAACAGAGTGCCTTACACTCACATACACATCATTTCATTCCACACAAAATTTTATATGTTTCTCTCCTTATATTTAACTAATTATCTAGTTAGACAAGCCTTTTGGGCCATTCTAATTGGGTTTTAGTATGTGGCTTGGAGTGGGACCAAAAGGGAATAAATAAGACTCTAGCTCCAATGGGCCTTGGAATTATCAGTTAACTCTTGACAAGTCTAAAGTTACCATTAATTATATTTGATACCACTATATAAATATAATTGCACTTTAGGCCTTTTTAATAAATTATATACCAAGACTTTATTTATACATGTAACTCCTTCATTAAAATATTCATAGTAATACAAAGTCATGAATGTTGACTACCACTTTGAAGATTACTACATCTTTATCCTTGAGTACTTGGTTTAATCCTTTATGTTATTTATCATATATTTATGAAATTCAATTTTATAAATATATATTTTAATAACTTCTTACTAAAGTAGTTAGGCCTAACATTCTGAATAACCAAACCCATTAAACTTATCTCAAGGGAATATTTTATATCTCCGTTAAGAGATTATGAAATTCATCTTGAGAATATATGTTTCATCAACATTAAGTGCGGCCGTCCAACATACTGAGGTTTTTTATCATGACTTTAGATCTCACTCTTGATAATCAAAGCAACTTACACTTCATGATCAGGTTCACTATTCTCTCAAGATTGAGGGTTGATGTAAATAGAAGTCATGAGATTTATTATTCATTTGACAGTCGTTAGTAGAATAATAAATCTTACAGCGGTCAAGTTCAATATATCTTAACTCTTAAAACATCAACACATCAACTAGAAGTCTCCACTTTCATGATCAAGAGAATTCATCTTAGTTGACATGTTATAGTTTTCGCAGATGAAATTCCCAATTTCATCACCAACTATGAACTAAAATTCTGTATTTACAAAAAACTTATGATTTATATCTTTGGTAACTAAATCACATACTATGCATCTCATAGACTATATGATAATATCCAAATATTCATGTTACCTTTATTTTAGATAATAACAAAACAATTTTATTAATCATGACATAATATCATGCATAATGTCATACATAGCATCATACAATAGGATTTAAAGGGCATATATCATAACAATCTCTCACTTTCCCTAAAGACTATTGTGCACTAATCTCATACAATAGGATTTAAAGGGCATATATCATAGCAATCTCTCACTTTCCCTAAAGACTATTGTGCACTAATCTAACTCTCATTCTTTCCAAATGTGACTCAAAAGTTCTTTGAGGCAAGGCTTTGGTAAGGGATCTGCTAAATTACTTGCACTATCAATCTTTACTACTACTACATCTCATCGAGCAACAATGTCTCGAATGATGTGGTACTTTCTTTCAATGTGCTTTCCTTTCTTATGATTCCATGGATCCTTGGATTGTACAACCGCTCCATTATTGTCACAGAACAATGTAATAGGAACTTGCTCTATTCTTACAACACCAAGATCAAAAAGAATTTCTTAAGTCAAACAGCTTCCTTTGCCGCTGCACAAGCAGCAACATATTCAGCTTCCATGATGGATTCAACAATACAAGATTACTTAACACTCCTTCAACTTATGGCTCCACCCCCCAAGGTAAACACACAACTTGAAATAGACTTTCTGAAATTAAGATCTGATTAAAAATCTGAATCTGTATAACCAATAGGTATCAAATCTCACACCGATAAACAAGCATATAATCTCTCATTCTCCTTACATACTTGAGAATATGCTTTACAGCTTGTCAAAGTTTAAGTCCTAGATTTGATTAATATCGGCTGACCAAGTCAACTGAATAATAGATATCTAGTCTAGTACATAGCATGACATATATGAGACTTCCCATTACAGAAACATAGGGAATTTGTCTCATCATATTTTCTTCCTCAAGAGTCTTAGGCCTTTAGTTATCAGAGAGAAGAACTCCATATCTGAAAGGAAGTAATCCTTTCTTGGAGTTTTGAATGCTAAACCCTTCTAAACCTTATCTATATATCCATCTTATGACAAGCCTAACATTCTATACTTTTAATCTCGTCAAAGCTTGATCCCTAGAATAAAGTTAGCTTTGCCTAAGTCCTTCATATCAACCAAACCTTTACTGATGACATAACCCCTACATCATTTCTAATGAGCAGAATATCATCAACATAAAGTACTAGGAACATTATTAATTTATTTGGATGTCTTTTGTACACACATGGTTCATCAAGATTTTGTTTAAAACCAAATGATTTGATTGCTTGATCAAATCTGATGTTCCATGATCTAGATGCTTGCCTAAGTCCATAAATGAACCTTTCTAACTTGCATACCATATGCTCTTGGTTCTTTGCTATAAAACCTTTCGATTGCATCATATAGATTTCTTCTTCAAAATTGCCATTAAGAAATGTAGTCTTGACATCCATTTGCCAAATCTCATAATCATAATGAGCAGCAATGGATAAGAGAATTCTGATAGATTTAAGCATGGCTACTGGCAAAAAAGTTTCCTCATAGTCAAGACCTCCTTTTTGTGTATATCTTTTCACCACTAGCCTTACTTTAAAGGTTTCAACCTTTCCATCTATCCCTCTCTTCTTCTTGTAAACCCATTTGCACCCAACAGATTTAATGCCGTTAGGCGCCGTTACAAGATCCCATACTTGATTGGAATACATAAAATCCAATTCAGATTTCATAGCTTGGACCCAATGATGTGCATCTATATCTTTCATTGCCTCTTCATAAGTGTAAGGATCAAATTCAGCCTCTTCTAGGATAGTATCATAAATTTCTCCCAGACCTATAAATCTTATAGGTGGCTAAACAATTCTCCCACTACGACGAGGCACCTGTGTACTAGTCATCTCATGAGTAGAATCTTGTGATGTATCTAATACAACCACATCATCCCTAGTTTCATCCATTGGTTGCTCAATTATAGGTTCACCTATTTTAGCCAAGACAACTTTACTCCTATGATTAAAATTATTCACATAATCATCTTCCAAAAATTTGGCATTAATGCTAACAAACACTTTGTTATCTTTATGATTATAGAATAAATAACCCTTAGTTTCCTTTGAATACCATAAAAACATGCATACTTCTATTTTTGCTTCCAACTTATCAGACTTCCCTTTCAACACATGCGCTGGACATCCCCAAATGTGGAGGTATCTCATACTAGGCTTACTCCCACTCCACAATTCCTCAAGTTTGTTGGGAACTGATTTTGATGAAACTAAATTTAAAATATGCATTGCAGTTCTTAGTGTATATCCCCAAAAGGAAATTGGTAAGGTTAAGTAACTTATCATGGACATAACCATTTCTAAAAGAGTCTTGTTCCTTCTCTCTGCTACACTATTTTGTTAGGGAGTTCCAGGTGCAATCAATTAGGATACAATCGCATTTTGAGTTAAGAAATTCTTGAAATCCCCAATAAGGTATTTGCCACCTTGATCAGATCGAATGACGTTTATGTGTTTACCTAATTAATTCTCAACTTTAGCCTAAACTCTTTGAACTTTTCAAAGGCTTCGGACTTCCGTCTCATTAGTTACATATAACCATATCTTAAGTAATCATCCGTAAAAGTGATGAAGTACTCATAACCTCCTTTTGCTTGGGTTGACATAGGACCACATACATCTATATGAACTGATTTAAGAAACTCTTGGGCTCTTACACCTTTTGCATTAAAAGGTCTTTTGATCATTTTACCCTCCAAACAAGATTCACAAACTGGAAATCCATCAAAGTCCAATGGCTCTAAGAATCCATCTTTGATTATTCTTTGAATTCTGTTTGAATTAATATGACCCAAATACAAGTGTCAAAGATATGCATCACTAGTAGAAGGAAACTTTCTCTTTAATGATTTTACATAAGAGTTATTATCTAATTCAGAATTGTATAATTCATGCTTATCAGGAGTTAAAATATAAACATCATCAACAATATTGCCAGAACAAATAAAAACTTTCTCCTTCTTTATTATAGCATTGTCGTTCAGGATAACATAATATCCATCTCTACCTAAATAAGTCATAGAAATCAAATTCATATGAACATTAGGTACACACAAACAATCTTTCAATAATAAACTCTAGAACCAATACACAAATTAAACACTCCAACAGCTACAACTAGAATTCTGCTCTTATCAGCCAAAGTAAGAAACATTTCCCCTTCATTCAACT